>CM060922.1:549936541-551186541 GCA_030737875.1 Allium sativum
ACGGAAGAAAGGAGGCGAAACAACAAGGGTCAGACAAAAAGTCTGGCAAGTCCAGTGACTTTCAGCATATGAACAGATAATAATAATATGATATGAACATAAAACTGGATGTGAGATAACTGTAACAGGTGTAGCAGATATAACAGAAAAACAGAATGATATAAACTATTGTTTTACACTTCTCTGCACTAATACTAGTATAGCAGAATTAGGTGCCACCCTAATGTCTAAATTGAAGCAGGAACGGGTACAGAATACTTTAACAGAAACAGAATGCTAATAATGGGCCTTTACTACCCGATCAGAAACAGACAGAAGCAGAAACAGATTTATCCCTACGGAAACAGAATGTAGAATTAGGTGTACACTAGTAATGGGCCTTTACCACCCGAACAGACGGTACCACACCGAAATAGACAGGTGTTACCACCCAACAGAAACAGACGGTACCAACAGAAACAGACAGAACTAAGCGTACCCTAAAACCCTACCCCAAGCGATCGGCTCCCTAATACATAAATATCCTGTGTCGGCCCCACAGTAGGGTGTATCACTCCCTAAAGTGACAACCAATTGGCACAGACCTATTTACAGATGTCACGGCATCTTACATCCTCAGAGGCAGACCGGGATCCATGCACGCACATGACCCAGTTGGAACGCACCATCAACACCCCTCGCCATTATCAGAATGAACCACTTATAATTAGTTCAGTAAGTGTGCCCGGACCCTACCTACTGTTGGGTCAAAGTTTTGATACCAGAAAGGGTTACTGACTAATATGGGTCCCAAACAACAGATGACACAAGTAATTCCCCTCCTAACCTTGTGTCCCCAGACTAACAGATTTCAGATTTATTTGTTTACATGTTCAGACATACAGAATTCAGATTTACTAGTTCACAAATTAAGTTAACAAGTTTTCAGACTAACGGATCAGATGTACAGATTTTTCAGATTTGTCTAACTTTGTATTGGACGGGTTTACTACACCTATTAATCCCGTTGGTTTATCCCTATTTTCCCCAATACGTTTTAGACGTCATTCTTATCTTAGATTTGCATTAATTAATTATTAATGCCCAGACCTCTCACATTAGGTCGCTAGCTTGTGGCCGCTGGATGGGTCGGGCGGTTCCGGGCAGACTTCTGCCACAAGCCAGACCTAACCTCGTGTCTTAAGCAGGTTATGACTAACTTCTCACATTAGAACCTATTGTTTGCGGCCACTGGATGTGCCGGGCGGTTCCGGGCAGAATTACGCCGCAAACTCATTCTAACCTCGAGTTAGCCATGTTTATCTTTGCGGCCAATTAATTAATAATTTACCGTTTATGCGCACGCCCAATATATATATATATATATATGCCAATTCAGATTATATCAATAATAGGATGATTATATCAACACAGCAGATAACAGATTTTAGCAGATAGCAGATTTTTCCAGATTATATGACTTAACGGATTTAATAGTTTTAGCAACTTAGCAGATTTTGGCATATAACAGGTTAGGCATCTCAACAGACAAATTTAACAGATTTGGCATTTCAATCTAATTAGCAGTCTATGCAATATAACAGAACTAGCAGTTTTAGGCAACTTAGCAAATTAGCAAAATAGGTATTTTCAACGGATTCAGTAAATGACAGATTTAGCAGGTTTAATATTTCTAAAGGTTCTATTTACATGCCTTGCCTAAACATAAATTAGGCCTAAATTCATATGCCTAAATAATTGTCGTGATTCACAATAAGATCATATACTCCCATGTTTGCATACATTTACATAGCGCAGAATATGGACATAATTTACCCTATAACATATGTTCCAATTTTTGTTAAACTAACCTTATACAGCAGATTCACATATAAATTATACCAAATATGATCATTAATTACAATGCATGCCATATATGCAAAATTCCCTATTTAGGTGTAATCACAATAATAGATATCCTAATTAATGTAAATCTTTACACCTAAGTTTCCATATCTTCTTCTTTTTAAGTCATGAATCATTATGCAAACTATACCCAACAATCTAAATCTTTAAATCATATCTTCTAAAAATCAGATCTTGACTTTTATATGTATTTTGTCCAAAGTCTCAAATCATATGTAATCTTACAATGGTTCCTCTTTTCTTCTATCACAGAATATGTATAGATCCAAATCTAGTTTACAACATATGCTCATCTTTTTCTAATTAATTACAGATCTAAATTACAACATACACTATGCATACAACATATATAAATTATATGTTCATAGTCAAATTTATGCATCCAATCCCAAGTCACATGTCCATTATATTTTATGCCTTAGACCTAAAGTCATACATTCAATTCAGTCTTGTCAAATTTCGCATCATTCATCCCAAAATTTGCGTTCATACGTTCATCTCTTATGAGATTAGGCACAGGCTCGTGGTAGCCTGGCTATAGAAACAGAAAAGAAGAAAAGGGATACAGAACAGTCACAGAAGAACAGATCTGACAAAAGAGAATATATATATACAATCTCAGATTCAGAATTAAAAACATATCAAAATTATAATTAACGTTTATAGCGGAAAATAACTGTACTTGCCTTGATTGGATTAAAGAAAGAACTTTAGTTGTTACAGAATTGTTGCAGAAGCTTTTATCTCAAATTTGAATTTAGGATGATGTTGATTGACTTCTAGTTTTGATTCTAGCAGAGGAGCGACGCCATTTTTATTTTTAATTGGAAGAAGAGAGCAATGGAGGCTAGAGAATTGTGTTAGAGACTTAGGTTAGGTAGAGTCTAGGGTCATTTTTATAGAGTTTATGAACTGATTAGGACCATCGATGTTGCTTGGATTGATCGTAGCCATTCATTCGAAAGAGATACCAATTAGAGCCTGCCACCTAGCCCTAATGACAAAGCATGCTTCTGAAAATCGACCAACATAGACTAGGCCAGCCAGGGTGGACTGGGTTCGGCCTGGGTCTGGACCAGGTCGACAGCCCTGTCGACAGCCCTGTCGACCTGGCTAGACCAGGTCGACAGCCCAGTCGACCTGGGTGTCTTAGGCGGGAATTTTCCCGCCCTGGCCAATTGGGCCCGATTTTTAATTTTAAACTTAATTCAGAAACTTCCGGAGGCTATATCTTCTTCATACGGACTCCGTTTTTCGAGAACTCGGACTCTATTTCGCGTATTTTTCCGAGACGAACGCAATGGCGTATCCCGTTTCCATTAGTTCTTTGATTTCAAATTAATTATACTTTAATTTGTTAATTTCACAGTTATAGAATACACGGGGTGTTACATTCTCCCCCACTTAAAAGGATTTCATCCCCGAAATCTTCAAGTTAAGAAGAATGTGTCCTACCATCCAATCACCCATCTACTCAACCATCATCCATAAGCATCCATTGTCCTTAGAAAACTTCTAATGTTGTATGAACATATGAAAAAGTGTGTGTATATGTTCCTTATCTAATGCAAAGATCAGGCGGTCTACTGATTCAGTTGACCTCCTTAATGCGAATTATGTCAGTGCCATGAGTCCAACATGTATGCAATAGAATTATGATGATATATATTATATGAGTGCACAATCATTTACTCAAATGCAACATCCATGTGCTGAATCAACCATTTTGCATCCACAAGAATTGAAAAATGCTCACCCATCCATATGCAGTATGAGAGTGTTTTCGAGCCGATCTAGTGCCTAGTGTGTGTATATGCATCCACGGGCAACCACTAGCAACCACTTGCATCCACTTGCAACCATCAAACATAACATGTCTCAAACACATGTTTACACCCATTAGTTTCTACCTAAAGTTCAAATATTCGATCGATAGGATACAGTCGAATGATGGAAGCGAGTACAAATAGAACGAAAATTTGGTTCCCATTAGACATGGGTCCTAAGTATCGGCCCCAAAGACCGAAACCAACATCAAATTTGACACCCAGAGGATTACCTTCTTTAGACAATGTCAAAACTGGAAATCCTATAAAAAGTATTTAGATATTTACAGACTACTGGTACAGATCAGGTTCCCTAATGATTCTTAGGAAGCTAAGCATGATAAAATCATACCCCACGAAAACTCAGAATGCATGCGTCATACTTGACGCCTAACACAGATATCCCTCAAACCCCAATCTCAAACAGATGATCCATAACCCTTATGGGTCTGAGTCTATAGCGGAATTCAGAAATAATACTAGCATTAAAGTGCAGAGTGTCGATTACACAATCAAAATACCAGAATCAGAAAAAGTCATAATCAGATAAAGAAATTAAACCTACTATAGAAATTTTCCTATTTCTATCCTAGCCACTAGCCTCAAGAGTGTTCGCCTGCCCTCCTTGTCCTCGTCTCTTCGGGCAGTCCCTAGTGAAGTGTCCCATCTCCCTACAGTTGAAGCAAGCGCCCTTCCTTTTTCTGCAATCCTTGTTCAGATGAGTTGAGCTCCCACAAGTAAAGCACTTTTTCCCCTTCTTATCTTCAGACTTCTCATCCTTCTTTTGTGTTTCCTTTTTGGGTCCCGCTTTCTTATTCTGTGGTTCTTCCTTCTTAGTCTCTTTCGGGCCCTTGTCTTCCTCGTGCAGTAGTGCCATATCCACCAATTTCTCGTAAGTTGCTCCCATGGGTACATGTGTCATGGCTAGGCTGTGCAGTGGCTCATTCAATCCTTTAACAAAGCGGAGAGCCTTTTTATGATGAGTGTTGACTAAATCCAATCTGAATCTTGCTAGTTGGTTGAACTGGTTGACGTATTCCTTGACCGTCATACTTCCTTGCTTAAGAGACAAGAACTTTTCCAATTGTAAACTTCGTTCAGCTTGCGAGAGGAATTTTGTCTCAAACCTTGTTCTGAAATCCATCCATGTCTCAACCGGCCTCTCGGCGTTAGTGACTTCCCACCAGTAGGAAGCTTCGTCTTTGAGCAGCCATACTGCCAACTGTACCTTCTGCCTATCGTCCACCTCGAAGATAACGAATAGATCCTCAGTTTCTTTGAGCCAATTCCTTGCTTCTACGAATGATTCAGTTCCTTTGAAATCCTTTCCACCCATGGCCCTAAAATCTCTACAGATCTTTGAGAAAGCAATTGCACGAGGAGGGGGTGGAAGAGGGGGATCATTTGCTGGACCTGCAGCGGTGGTCCTAGCCTCAAGATATTGACGAAACCAACTGGGTACATGAACACCCTCTGGTATCTCAGATGCTTCAGACATGCTGAAATGAAAAAGGAAAGGTTCAATACAAAAAGGACTGAAAGAAAGATATATGGCTCTTGGGGATTATGTTTTTCAAAATAAGCTTTATTTTTTTTTAAATTTTTTTTTGAAAATACTTCCTTTCAAAACCTTTTTTTTTTGAAAATAATTTTCAAAACTTTTTTATAAAATCTGGTAACCTTCAGCTCTGATACCAAGTGTAACACCCCACCTGCGTTAAGGTCACTCACAAAGGGAATGCCTTAACTTTGGTGGAGCATTTTAGTAAACAGAACAGAAACTTACAAGACAGATAAAACAGTACTTGAAAATTTTTAACTTTATTACAGCGGAAACAGAAATTAATATGGTTACATCCTTTCAATTTCAGAATTCAAGTACAAAATATCAGTCTTGTACAAAAGCCTTCAAAATGCATGTTTAAAATCATAATCCCCATGGAACGGAAGCTATACAGAGCCAAGCCATACTTTAAGCACTTCAAGCAAAGAGAAATCCGGATCAAGCTAAAGTATTTCCCTCCTTGGATAACCTGGGGGGGAAACGGAAGAAAGGAGGCGAAACAACAAGGGTCAGACAAAAAGTCTTGCAAGTCCAGTGACTTTCAGCATATGAACAGATAATAATAATATGATATGAACATAAAACTGGATGTGAGATAACTGTAACAGGTGTAGCAGATATAACAGAAAAACAGAATGATATAAACTATTGTTTTACACTTCTCTGTACTAATACTAGTATAGCAGAATTAGGTGCCACCCAAATGTCTAAATTGAAGCAGGAACGGGTACAGAATACTTTAACAGAAACAGAATGCTAATAATGGGCCTTTACTACCCGATCAGAAACAGACAGAAGCAGAAACAGATTTATTCCTACGGAAACAGAATGTAGAATTAGGTGTACACTAGTAATGGGCCTTTACCACCCGAACAGACGGTACCACACAGAAACAGACAGGTGTTACCACCCAACAGAAACAGACGGTACCAACAGAAACAGACAGAACTAAGCGTACCCTAAAACCCTACCCCAAGCGATCGGCTCCCTAATACATAAATATCCTGTGTCGGCCCCACAGTAGGGTGTATCACTCCCTAAAGTGACAACTAATTGGCACAGACCTATTTACAGATGTCACGGCGTCTTACATCCTCAGAGGCAGACCGGGATCCATGCACGCACATGACCCGGTTGGAACGCACCATCAACACCCCTCGCCATTATCAGAATGAACCGCTTATAATTAGTTCAGTAAGCGTGCCCGGACCCTACCTACTGTTGGGTCAAAGTTTTGATACCAGAAAGGGTTACTGACTAATATGGGTCCCAAACAACAGATGACACAAGTAATTCCCCTCCTAACCTTGTGTCCCTAGACTAACAGATTTCAAATTTATTTGTTTACAAGTTCAGACATAAAGAATTCAGATTTACTAGTTCACAAATTAAGTTAACAAGTTTTCAGACTAACGGATCAGATGTACAGATTTTTCAGATTTGTCTAACTTTGTATTGGACGGGTTTACTACACCTATTAATCCCGTTGGTTTATCCCTATTTTCCCCAATACGTTTTAGACGTCATTCTTATCTTAGATTTGCATTAATTAATTATTAATGCCCAGACCTCTCACATTAGGTCGCCAGCTTGTGGCCGCTGGATGGGCCGGGCGGTTCCGGGCAGACTTCTGCCACAAGCCAGACCTAACCTCGTGTCTTAAGCAGTTTATGACTAACTTCTCACATTAGAACCTATTGTTTGCGGCCACTGGATGTGCCGGGCGGCTCCGGGCAGAATTACGCCGCAAACTCATTCTAACCTCGAGTTAGCCATGTTTACCTTTGCGGCCAATTAATTAATAATTTACCGTTTATGCGCACGCCCAATATATATATATATATATGCCAATTCAGATTATATCAATAACAGGATGATTATATCAACACAGCAGATAACAGATTTTAGCAGATAGCAGATTTTTCCAGATTATATGACTTAACGGATTTAATAGATTTAGCAACTTAGCAGATTTTGGCATATAACAGGTTAGGCATCTCAACAGACAAATTTAACAGATTTGGCATTTCAATCTAATTAGCAGTCTATGCAATATAACAGAACTAGCAGTTTTAGGCAACTTAGCAAATTAGCAAAATAGGCATTTTCAACGGATTCAGTAAATGACAGATTTAGCAGGTTTAATATTTCTAAAGGTTCTATTTACATGCCTTGCCTAAACATAAATTAGGCCTAAATTCATATGCCTAAATAATTGTCGTGATTCACAATAAGATCATATACTCCCATGTTTGCATACATTTACATAGCGCAGAATATGGACATAATTTACCCTATAACATATGTTCCAATTTTTGTTAAACTAACCTTATACAGCAGATTCACATATAAATTATACCAAATATGATCATTAATTAAAATGCATGCCATATATGCAAAATTCCCTATTTAGGTGTAATCACAATAATAGATATCCTAATTAATGTAAATCTTTACACCTAAGTTTCCATATCTTCTTCTTTTTAAGTCATGAATCATTATGCAAACTATACCCAACAATCTAAATCTTTAAATCATATCTTCTAAAAATCAGATCTTGACTTTTATATGTATTTTGTCCAAAGTCTCAAATCATATGTAATCTTACAATGGTTCCTCTTTTCTTCTATCACAGAATATGTATAGATCCAAATCTAGTTTACAACATATGCTCATCTTTTTCTAATTAATTACAGATCTAAATTACAACATACACTATGCATACAACATATATAAATTATATGTTCATAGTCAAATTTATGCATCCAATCCCAAGTCACATGTCCATTATATTTTATGCCTTAGACCTAAAGTCATACATTCAATTCAGTCTTGTCAAATTTCGCATCATTCATCCCAAAATTTGCGTTCATACGTTCATCTCTTATGAGATTAGGCACAGGCTCGTGGTAGCCTGGCTATAGAAACAGAAAAGAAGAAAAGGGATACAGAACAGTCACAGAAAAACAGATCTGACAGAAGAGAATATATATATACAATCTCAGATTCAGAATTAAAAACATATCAAAATTATAATTAACGTTTATAGCGGAAAATAACTGTACTTGCCTTGATTGGATTAAAGAAAGAACTTTAGTTGTTACAGAATTGTTGCAGAAGCTTTTATCTCAAATTTGAATTTAGGATGATGTTGATTGACTTCTAGTTTTGATTCTAGCAGAGTAGCGACGCCATTTTTATTTTTAATTAGAAGAAGAGAGCAATGGAGGCTAGAGAATTGTGTTAGAGACTTAGGTTAGGTAGAGTCTAGGGTCATTTTTATAGAGTTTATGAACTGATTAGGACCATCGATGTTGCTTGGATTGATCGTAGCCATTCATTCGAAAGAGAGACCAATTAGAGCCTGCCACCTAGCCCTAATGACAAAGCATGCTTCTGAAAATCGACCAACATAGACTAGGCCAGCCAGGGTGGACTGGGTTCGACCTGGGTCTGGACCAAGTCGACAGCCCTGTCGACCTGGCTAGACCAGGTCGACAGCCCAGTCGACCTGGGTGTCTTAGGCGGGAATTTTCCCGCCCTGGCCAATTGGGCCCGATTTTTAATTTTAAACTTAATTCAGAAACTTCCGGAGGCTATATCTTCTTCATACGGACTCTGTTTTTCGAAAACTCGGACTCTATTTCGCGTATTTTTCCGAGACGAACGCAATGGCGTATCCCGTTTCCCTTAGTTCTTTGATTTCAAATTAATTATACTTTAATTTGTTAATTTCACAGTTATAGAATACATGGGGTGTTACAACATTGATTATAACTACAGCGTTATAATCCCCACTTCTGAAATATCTAACTCCAAAATATAACTTGATTAACTTAAATCAATTAACCCTAACTCCCTCAACTTTAACTTGATTAACTTTAATTCATTTACTCTTATCACTTAACTCCTTTCGAATAAACTATATTTGATTAACTCCTTCGAATAAACTATATTTGATAACTCCTTTAACTCTATTCGAATAAATTATATTCGATTAACTCCTTTAAATCTATTCGAATAAACTATATTCGATTAACTCCTTTAACTCTATTCGAATAAACTATATACGATTAACTCCTTTAACTCTATTCGAATAAACTATATTCGATTAACTCCTTTAACTCTATTCAAATAAATTATATTCGATTAACTCCTTTAACTCTATTCGAATAAACTATGTTCGATTAACTCTTATTCGATTAACTAATATTCGACTAACTCTTATTCGAATAACTAATACTCGATTAACTTTCTTCGAATAACTAATATTCGATTAACTCTCTTTCAAATAACCAATATTCGATAACTCTCTTTCGAATAACCAATATTCGATAACTCTCTTTCGAATGACCAATATTAACTCTCTTTCGAATAACCAATATTCGATAACTCTCTATCGAATAACCAATATTCGATGACTCTCTTTCGAATAACCAATATTCGATAACTCTCTTTCGAATAACCAATGTTCGATAACTCTTTTCGAATAACCAATATTAGATAACTCTATTCGAATAACCAATATTCGATAACTCTTTCAAATAAACTATATTCGATTAATTCCTCTTTAATTAACTCTATTTGAATTACTCTAATCGACTAACTGTATCAATTAACTCTATTTGATTTACTCTAATTTGATCAACTCAATGCAATTTACTCTATTCAATTAACTCTATTCAATGACTCTAATCGATAACTCTAACTGATTTACTCTATTCGATTAACTCTAATCGAAAACTCTAATTGATTAACACTATTCGATTAACTCTAATCGATAACTCTATTCAATTAACTCTATTCAATTAACTCTATCCTTTAATTAAAATCGATTACTCTTTTATATCTCGTTAATTCCCTTTTATAATCCTATTTATTTTCCAAATAAATATTACTTTTAAAATTTCATTAATTTAACAAATAAATATTTCCTTTTCAATTCTATTTGTAAATGTTTTTCAAATATTTCCTTTTCAATTCTATTTTTAAATGTTTTACAAATATTTACTTTTATAATTCTCTATATTTATTTTCTAAATAAATATTCCTTTTTATCTTTCTATTTATTTTTCCAATATATGTCTCTTTTCTCTTCTATTTGTCCAACAATTATTTCCTTTTTAGTTCTATTTATTTAACAAATAAATATTTCCTTTTTCTTATAATCTCCTTTGATTTTATAATTATTTTCTTTTATAAAATCCTTTTCCTTTTATATATAAAATCCATTGATTTTATATAAATAATTTATTTCCAAAATACACTTTGAAAATCCCTTTTTCTACATCCCAGTATTTCTTACAGTATTTAAAATACCAGATAACAATGATCGATATCATTCAAACACACATAATCAACAACATATTATATATCACATCATATATTACAATATATGAAAACAGTAAAATAAATGTTGAGGAATCCAGTTGGATTCCTCCGACCTGTTTCCCTGCATCCACAGATGTTACACAATATAATTGTGACGATCCCAAAACCCCGTGACACGGTGTTAAGGATAATCATTGGAATATAACACATTAATCATCATTAGCAGATCACAGATAATAGCACAAACAGAAAATAGAATAATTTACACACATATGACAGCGGAATCATATAGATATCATCACATCAGAGAAGCACAGTACAGGATACAACTTAGTGCATAATGATACATAATCAGTCACCATCGCCTGAGGCGGAATCATACATAAAGAGTACACAAAAGGAATATCAGTCTACATCGCCAATGGCGGAATCATAATATAGATACAATAATGGCGGAGAAAATCCAAGTCAGCACGGTGTAGTCAAGCCTCGCCATGAGCCAAAAGGTGCGTCAGAAACCTGTAACTAGGCTGCCCGTGTGAAAATGAGGGCACCCGAGTTTGCAAGGTGAAACAAACTACGAGTCAGTCATGGGACTGGTATGAGAAATCTATTCAACTTATTAACAACAATAATAAGGCAAATCAAAGGACCACGCCACTTTCGCGGAACGGGTTTACTCCAATGAGTGCTAATGCATGAAGTAAAGTAAATGATTAAATCAACGCAATGCTTTTTCTAAAATGAAGCCATTATAAGACTCAGGTCCCATCACACAATGCAACGCAAGCCGGAGGATAGAGTTTTCCCTTATAATGGCCAAAAATGCTTCATACGTATAAAACAAAAGGGTTTGATATTATTACTAGTGCATATATGTTTCAAAAGCAAATTCAATCATAAATATCAATCCTAGACGGCATGGGTACCATATATCATGTCGCCATACTAGTAATACAATCACATCCGCAAATTTCGTATTGGAAATTGGATTCCTTCATGAGTCGAGACAAGGGGCAAGCTCCTCTCCGATTCGAGACACTCTAGCAAATGTCCCAGGACCCCACTATGATCCTTGGAATCGGCTGGGCCGGTCCTCTCTTACTTTTGAGGATTATTTATTCCAGAACACACGTTTCCCGGTCCTTACAGACCTATAATCGAGGCGCCTCGCATTCAAACAACCACACAGGTGAAAAGTATATATAACGTCAGGGCTGGTAGGTCATTGACACCACCATAGCTAGAAAGAAACGTCGTGCACTCCCAGCGGTCCGTCTCCCGTTTTTGACTCATACTGAGGTGTGAGGCTCGCGAATTCAAGTTATACACAAAGCTACGTCACACAGACCATGCTTTGATCATCAACCACAAGACTTTGCTTTGCAACAGAAGCCTTGATCATATGCCACTTAGGCGTGCCACACAGGCAATCCACTCCATGCGACTGATTTCTCTCAATACATAACCTCTAAGCTCGTACGTCTCAGAGAATGGCGTTAAGCAAGAGAATAAATTCTCTGCCGCCAAACAGATATATATTTAACAGAGATCAATCAACACAGAACAAAATCCAATGTCAGACACACAGTCCATTTACAAGTCCGTTCTGGGTCTGAACGAAACCGGAGGCACCAATTCCTCGCATATCCGCACAATCAACAATATGTTTGGACGGCTACTACTTCAATTCCTTCATGGTAGCTACTCCAGTCACGAGTATCAGTAGCGCCCATCCATCCAATGTGGAGATCGTCAGTCTTCAACCGTCTTCAACTCTTCGACTTCTCAACGTCGATCGATTATTTGAAATGAGATAAACTCGGCCTTTTCAAATAACCCACGTATATTTAGATTTTCAAACCAATTAATCACAGGGTTGAACTATTCAACATTCACATTTCAGTTATTTAATTATAATTTTCATGTCAAATACATTCAACCATCCCATATCAAGCAAACACAACAAAATTGGTTCATTTTCACTCTATATCGTCTATAGCACTTAATAACGATATATCGCCATTTTTTTAATTTAATTTAAAATGGCCCTATTTAATTAAACGACGTTTCAGGTCGTGTCGATGCACTGGCGCTGCTTTCCACTAATTTTGTTTTACACATATCTAAAAATCTAACCGTTGGATCTTCACAAATTTTACATCATTAGGAAGGTCATTTCAAAACGAATCCAACGGTTTTAGTTTTGGGAAAATCCGACGGTCGGATTTTCCACACTAACCATTTGAAGTTACGATTTCAATTTACGAACTGCAGCGTCGTTATTCGATTTAATTTAATTATATTTATATATATATATAATCGTCTATGATGCGGTTTTTCCTTAATTTTGAATTAAACATTCCAGACAATCCAACCGTCGGATCTTCACAAAGTTGGTGTCATTGGAAAGATATCTCCAAGACGAACCCAACGGTTGAGGTTTCGGGAAAATCCAATGGTCGGATCTTCCGCACTAGTCGTTTGAAATCACGGTTTCAAAACACGAACTGCACGACCACGTTTCGTTTTAATTCTATTTATATTTATATATTTATATAAATATAGTTCATTCAAAAATTCCTATATCGTTTCCACTTCAATTATTTCACTAACGCCTTTAAATTTTGGAAAATTTCGCCATAACCTCCTTTGTACGGAAGGGTCTGGGAAAATTCCCAAATAGCCACACGGGCGTCTCATATCAAAAAGAAAAAGAAAAAGCCAAGCGGCTAGCCAACAGGCTCATAAAATCATCACCCAAACAAAGCGGTAAATGTGTACCTATTTGTCGGGCACAAAATTCTATTTCTCTTTTCTAGCCCCTTTTGCTTTAACCTGTTCAATAGATATGCATGTACATATATACAATTTCTAACATTTATCATTTTCCATTCAATTGCATATTTGATTTGCTTTGGTTTAAAAACACCATTCATTCGAATATTGCATGCATGGGCTAAAATCATATCATTAGCTAGTTAATGTATATTTCAACTCATGCACGTTTATTTGAACAAGTGGCTATTTTTAACACTCCACATTTCAAAGATGATAATTTTGGCGAACTAAAATAGATTTCAACACATGACTATTTTATCTAGTTCCTATGCATGTTAAAAATAATATTTCTATCACAAATATTTATTTCAACGTCCGCATATCTTTAGCATATCACACATATGATAAAAATGATATTTTTATCATTTAAAATATTTATTCAACCAATTTATGGTTTCAACACTTCATATATATATAAAAATGTGATTTTATTGATTAAACACTTCATTCATTCACAAATGAATTTTATTTTCACACAACACTTTTCAACACATGAATATTTCCACACATGGACATAGTTTCATATATGACTTTAATTTCAATGCATGTAAAATAATTTCAACATATGAAAATAATTCTAACACACAAAGATTATTCAAAATTTCGGCAGCATAACGGCAGGGTAGTTAAAACCGGCACCGTCACTAGTACGGCTCCTCGCTCTACCTTAAAACCTCGCGGTTTTTTACAATGGGGATTCATGCATCTAATTCGCACGCAGGCGGCATGTTTATTTTTATTTCCACAAATATTTTCAATTCATTTCAATCACCAATGGGTATTTTTCAACCACAACCAAACAATATCAACCACAAACAATTATTCAACCATTCGTATTTTTCACCCAATATTCCACGCCAATTCACCACAATAAATATCGTCCATGGTTTGTGGACGAGGGGAGTATATATATAATATATATTTTCTATATTTCACTTGCATTTCAACACATATATCAATTATTCTATGCATGTAAAAATTCATACTTCGCTCATATAGCTTACACTACGCATGTACATGAGGTATACAACACGTATGTAATTTATATTTCGCTTATATAAATCATACACGACATTTTCCATTCAATTTCACGTTAATTTAGATTTCTCACCTTGGTTTTCTGAGCGCTAAAAATCGATACGATGTCAGAAAAATCCGCAGCTTCTTCTATTGGGTAGAGAGCTTCCTTGCGGTCTCGATGTTTCCTGTTTCATCGAATTTCGTCAACACACCAAAAAGATATGATTTTTCAAAGTGTAAAGATCAAAGAAAAACTCACTTTCACGAGCTTCAAAACTAGGTTTACGATTTTCGAGAAATCCGTTGATCGTTGAGACGATCGGCCTGCACCACCACGTCGGCCTTGGAGAGGGCTCTCCGTCGATGGTCACCACCCTCAGTTCGATGGCGGCAGGAAGGCAGGGTGGCGCTCGATAGGGTCGGACTTTGGAGGCTCGATACGGGCGGCACAGGCGATGGGTGGCGGCGAGGCTTAGTCGGATTTGGAGGTGGAGGGAAGGGCTGTCGTTTTTGGGTAGTGGCGGCGTCTGAAAGTGGCGGAGGCGGCGGCGTTTGAGGAGAGAAGGTGGGGAGCTCGGTCGCCGTTGAACGGGGGGGGGGGGGTTTCTGTTATTTTTTTTTTAAAAATTTATGAAAGAAAAAATATGATTGGCCGAGACTATATTAAAATTTTAAATAGTGTTTTCTTAAACGAACTCCTTTTTAAACCCAACGACTGTCGCCCCTAGCTAAATACCCCCATTCCGGACACAATAGGATATGTTTCGTAGGCCAATTCAACTGTTACAGTCAGTTATTTTTCAAATTAAAGTATAAAACATTTAATTTTTAACTCTGAACGCACATTTCAATTTGCCAGGGCCACAAACTGATTCAAAAAATTCCAGAAAAATTAATCTAGCTATGTTTTGACGCTACGGTCCCAACAAAACTAGTTTCGTCGAATTCTGAGGTCGTTTGAAAAATGGCCATTTTCTGGTCGATCCAATTTAACAGAAATCGACCAAACACATTTTCTTTTGCCACGCTCACATACTAGCTTCAAAAATTATGAAATTTGAAACCTAGCAAAAGTTTGACATCTCGGACCCAACAAAAGTGGTTTCGTCGAATTCCGAGGTCGTATGCAAAATATCAATTTTCCAGGGCTATATATTCTATATACCGACTCTTCTGAAAATTCATTCGGCCATAACTTTTGATTCCCGTTATGAAACTTCGATTTTTCAGATTTATTAGAAAGGTATTGACTAACAGATTTAAATATTTTGGTCTCACTAAAATCCGTTATATTTTCCACCCTGCACAGTCAGTTAAAGCATGAATTCAAAATTTCAAACTGACTTACTATTCTTAACTTACTATTTTATTGAAATATTCTATTTCAATGGTTCAAATTGCTTTGAAATAATCAATTTAAAAATTTTAAATTGGCTCGCATTTTCCGGGTTATTACAATCTCCCCTACTTAAAACTTTTCGTCCTCGAAAAGGAAACAACCGTAAAGTAGGAAATAAAATGTAAATGCAAAGTATTGTAAAGGTACCTTGCACCGGAGTTAGTCAGAGATATCCACTCTGCATTTGGGGTAAGCTTGCTTAATGCTTTCCTCAGTTTCCCAATTACAGTCTCTAGGATCACTGCTCCACTGCACTTTAACTAAATGAACCTTTTTGCTTCTGAGTTCTCTAGTTTCTTTGCCAACAATTTTTAATGGCTCACTTTTGAGTGCTAATTCTGGAGTTATCTCCACATCCTGTTGCGCTGCTTCTTCTACAACAAGATCCGGATCATGCACATGTCTCCTAAGTTGAGATACGTGAAATACATTGTGCACTCCAAGCAACCAATCTGGCAATTGAACCCTATAAGCAAGAGTTCCAATTCGCTCAAGTATAGGAAAGGGACCAATAAATCTCGGTGCCAACTTCCCAGTCTTGCCAAATCTGATTACTCCTCTCATCGGAGAAACCTTTAAATAAACATGATCACCAACAGTAAATGTCAAATCTCTCCTTCTAGAGTCTGCATAACTTTTCTGTCGGCTTTGGGCGGTTTTCAATCGCTTCTTGATGAAGTCCACTTTATCAGATGCTTCTCTGATCATATCGGGTCCTAGTACAAGTCTGTTGCCAGGTTCTACCCAACATGCTGGAGATCTGCAGGGTCTGCCATATAATGCTTCAAATGGTGACATTCTCAAACTTGCTTGATAGCTATTGTTATATGAGAATTCTGCCAAATGCAAATGATCTTCCCATGACCCACCAAAATCGATTATACAAGCCCGCAATAAATCTTCTAGAATTCTATTCACCCGCTCAGTTTGGCCATCTGTTTGGGGGTGATAAGCGGTGCTCATATTCAGTTTTGTCCCCAATTCTGTCTGGAAAGCATCCCAGAACTTGCTAGTAAATAGGGGATCTCTATCACTGACTATGCTGATGGGAATTCCATGTAGCTTAACAATTTCTTTGAAATATATATGTGCTAGACTTTGGGCAGTTCTATTGGATCTGACAGGTATAAAATGGGCAGTCTTCGTGAAGCGATCTACGATTACCCAAATGCTGTCATTACCTTTCTTGGTTCGCGGCAAACCATCTATGAAATCCATGGAAATATGTTCCCATTTCCAGCCTGGGACTTCCAACGGTTGCAACAGTCCAGCTAGCTTCTGTTGGTCACTCTTGACCAATTGACAAGTAGGGCATCTGCTAACATACAAAGAAATATCTCTTTTCATTGCCTTCCACCAGAAAGTGCGTTTGATATCGTTGTACATTTTACTCACCCCAGGATGGATGCAAAATTTGGATTTATGGCATTCATCTAGCACTTCTCTTTTGAGCTCAGGAAGGTTGGGAACACAAATTCTCCCATTCAGCCTCAAAACTCCTTCTTTATTTACTTGAAAGCTTGAGGATTCTCCTTTCTGGATTCTTTCCTTGATCTTTTGAATGAAATAATCATTCTTCTAGAGAGCACATATCTTATCGATCAAGCTAGGTGTAATTATAAGATGGGCAACAATTGCGGTTTTTCTACTAAGTGCATCCGCTACCACGTTAGCCTTTCCCGGCGTATACAAGATATCAAGGTCATACGCCGCAAGAAATTCTAGCCAACGCTGTTGTCTCAGATTCAGATCTTTCTGGGTATATAAATACTTCAATGATTGGTGATCTGTGTACAATATAAATTTCTCGCCCAATAAGTAATGCCTCCAGATTTTCAAGGAAAATACGATGGCTAGCAACTCAAGATCATGAGTCACATAATTCTTCTCATGTGGTTTCAATTGGCGGCTTGCATAAGCGACTACTTGGCCTCTCTGCATTAATACTGCACCAAGACCTCTAATAGAAGCATCTGTCCAAACCGTTAAATCCTGATTGCCATCAATAATTGTTAACACTGGAGCGGTGGTCAGCTTCGATTTCAATTCCTGGAAAGCTTCTTCACAATCGGAAGTCCACTTAAACTTATCATGTTTCTTTGTGAGCTTCGTTAACGGACCGGATATCTTCGAAAAATCCTTAATGAACTTTCGATAATAACTAGCCAATCCCATAAAACTTCTAACTTCTGTAGGAGTAGTGGGTTGTTTCCAGTCTTGAATCGCTGTTATTTTGCTTGGGTCAACAGAAATTCCTTTCTCTGACACGACATGGCCAAGAAATTTGACTTCTTCTTGCCGGAAGACACATTTAGAGAATTTGGCTTTGAAGACGTTCTTCCTTAGAATCTCCAATACTTGTTCTAAGTGTTTTTCATGCTCGGGTTTTGATTTGGAGTAGATTAAAATATCATCGATAAATACGAGGACAAATTTATTCAGAACTCCCCTGAACACTCTATTCATTAGATCGACAAAGTATGTTGGAGCGTTGCATAGGCCAAACGGCATTACTAACCATTCAAAAAATATGTCTGGGCCTCTGAAAGCGGTCAAAGGAACACACTCTTCTGCTATTCTCAATTGATGAAAACCTGTAGCTAGGTCCATTCTGGAAAATACTTTCGCCCCATTCAATTGGTCTAGCAAATCATCAATGCGAGGTAATGGATATTTATTTTTAAGCATCTGTTTGTTGAGGTCTCGGTAATCAACACATAATATAAGAGTACCGTCTGACTTCGGGACAAACACAACAGCTGCACCCCAATTAGAAAAACTAGGTCTGATTAGACCCTTCCACAATAGTTGACGAGTTTGATCGCCTAATTCTTCTTTTTCTTTCGGAGTCATTCTACGAATTGGATGTACCACTGGTCTGGCATTGGGAATTAGATCGATTCGGAATTCTATTTCTCTTTGCGGAGGTAAGTTTTCAACTTCTTCAAACACATCCGCAAAGTTTCTAACAATCTGAATCTTTTCCATGGAAGTGGGGATAAGTTCTAATGCTGACCAAAATTCTTCTCTGTTCGGATTCGAACCATGACAGGGAACCGTAATATATCCAAGCTTCGTTCGAATTTTAACGATTCTTTCCGCACAATTCACTTCAGCTTCGTATTTCGTTAACCAATCTAGCCCGAGAATAATATCGAATTCGGGAAAATCCATAACGATCAAATTGAAAGGAAACTGGTATCGGGAGAAAGAAGTAGGAACCTTACAACACGGACTGGGGGTAATAGGACCCCCTATCGGGTTATGAACTTCCACCGATTCTTTAAGCTTTCGCTATTTTAACTTTAATTTGTGAACTGTGTTTTTAGCAATAAAACTACACGATGCACCTGTGTCAAATAATACAGAAATAGGAATATTTTTAATTGTAAGGGTACCTCCCAAAACATCGGGTTTACCTGCTCCATCGGAAGCAGCTGGCGGGCTAGACCCGTCATAGACATGAGCTACAGTAGCTTTCTTTAGCAAAGGACAGTCTTTGACCAGATGGTCGGTCTTGCGACAGTTGAAGCACGAGCGAGGGTTCTGAGAGCCTTGGCTCGAGCCTTGAGAGTTTGTTTTCTGTTTCTTCGGAGCTGTGCAGACGTTTGAGTAGTGCCCCGGCTTTCCACAATTAAAGCAACTTCCTCTTGGCGGCTTGCCAGTCTGAGGTTTTGAAGATGCTGCTTGGCTTGACTCGCCTTGATTTACAGCAGGCTTGCGCTTGTTTCCGGCTTGGCTTCTAGCGCGATCCTGATCCAGATGCCTTTGATCAAGGTCTTCATAGTTGCATGTCATTTCCACTAGCTCATTGAAATCCAGCTTGACATGGGCCATGGCTCTATCATGATATTGTCGTCTTAGTCCAAAGATAAACCTCTTATTTTTGGATTTCGCAGTGGCAACGAGCTCTGGAGCATAGGGCGACAACATTGTAAATTTGTTCAGATAATCTTGCACGGAAAGATCCCCTTGCTGGAGATTGGCGAAGTCATCATGCATTCTTTCTAGAGCTTGTTCTGGGACATATTTCTCCTTGAAGAGTTCTTTAAATCCATCCCATGTTCTTCCAGCTTCTCTATTCCCGGCGATAAGAGATTCCCACCATAATTCGGCTTGTTCCTGCATAAGCCAGGCGCCCATAACAGCTTTGTCTTCGTCTCCTAGCCTTAGGCCTTCAAGAATTTTCTCGCATGTTTTGAGCCATGCAAGGGCCTCTATTACGGTGCCAGTTCCCGAGAAGGTCTTGCCTCCTAAGTTCTTATATCTCTTAGCTACACGGTCGAGCTCGAAGTATTGAGCTGCCGGAGGTTGTATCAAAGGTCCTTCTTGAGCTGGGATTTCTCCCCTTCCTCGGCCTCGGCCGGCACGGCCTCCTCTAGCGGCGGCTGCTCTGGTAGCCATTTGTCAAATTATGTATAAGCAACGAAAAAGTCAGTTAACAGAAATGATAGTCTATTGCATAGTTAGGCAGAAATTTCTACGGAAAGATAACGATGGACTGATCAATTGTTTTTGCTATTCTGCTCAGCTCATTCTAGGACCTTGCTAGTCCTATCTCTAATGAGCGACTCACCTTAGAATACTACTGATTCTATTTTGACGAAGTGTTTAATGTGTTAGACTCCAGAACTAAGGTTAACCAAAGCTCTGATACCAGCTGTGACGTTACCGCGCAATCCGGTAGGCTTTGCAACCATCCCTTCATCCTCCAGTACAGCAGGTAAAACCCACCGTGGCTCTCAATGGTCCCCCAGTCCCTTGTTTTACGGCGACCCTCTCGAGTCTCGCGCCCACTGGCGAACCAACGCTACTGCGACATGTAGGGGTAAGAGTCTCCCGTTCGCCACCAAACTGCGAAGCGAGAACCCCCTATCATGCGTACCCAGCCCACACAGGACCAGCAACAAGGACTGGTATGAGAAATCTATTCAACTTATTAACAACAATAATAAGGCAAATCAAAGGACCACGCCACTTTCGCGGAACGGGTTTACTCCAATGAGTGCTAGTGCATGAAGTAAAGTAAATGATTAAATCAACGCAATGCTTTTTCTAAAATGAAGCCATTATAAGACTCAGGTCCCATCACACAATGCAACGCAAGCCGGAGGATAGAGTTTTCCCTTATAATGGCCAAAAATGCTTCATACGTATAAAACAAAAGGGTTTGATATTATTACTAGTGCATATATGTTTCAAAAGCAAATTCAATCATAAATATCAATCCTAGACGGCATGGGTACCATATATCATGTCGCCATACTAGTAATACAATCACATCCGCAAATTTCGTATTGGAAATTGGATTCCTTCATGAGTCGAGGCAAGGGGCAAGCTCCTCTCCGATTCGAGACACTCTAGCAAATGTCCCAGGACCCCACTATGATCCTTGGAATCGGCTGGGCCGGTCCTCTCTTACTTTTGAGGATTAGTTATTCTTGAACACACGTTTCCCGGTCCTTACAGACCTATAATCGAGGCGCCTCGCATTCCAACAACCACACAGGTGAAAAGTATATATAATGTCAGGGCTGGTAGGTCATTGACACCACCATAGCTAGAAAGAAACGTCGTGCACTCCCAGCGGTCCGTCTCCCGTTTTTGACTCATACCGAGGTGTGAGGCTCGCGAATTCACGTTATACACAAAGCTACGTCACACAGACCATGCTTTGATCATCAACCACAAGACTTTGCTTTGCAACAGAAGCCTTGATCATATGCCACTTAGGCGTGCCACACAGGCAATCCACTCCATGCGACTGATTTCTCTCAATACATAACCTCTAAGCTCGTACGTCTCAGAGAAGGGCGTTAAGCAAGAGAATAAATTCTCTGCCGCCAAACAGATATATATTTAACAGAGATCAATCAACACAGAACAAAATCCAATGTCAGACACACAGTCCATTTACAAGTCCGTTCTGGGTCTGAATGAAACCGGAGGCACCAATTCCTCGCATATCCGCACAATCAACAATATGTTTGGACGGCTACTACTTCAATTCCTTCATGGTAGCTACTCCAGTCACGAGTATCTGTAGCGCCCATCCATCCAATGTGGAGATCGTCGGTCTTCAACCGTCTTCGACTCTTCGACTTCTCAACGTCGATCGATTATTTGAAATGAGATAAACTCGGCCTTTTCAAATAACCCACATATATTTAGATTTTCAAACCAATTAATCACAGGGTTGAACTATTCAACATTCACATTTCAGTTATTTAATTATAATTTTCATGTCAAATACATTCAACCATCCCATATCAAGCAAACACAACAAAATTGGTTCATTTTCACTCTATATCGTCTATAGCACTTAATAACGATATATCGCCATTTTTTTTATTTAATTTAAAATGGCCCTATTTAATTAAACGACGTTTCAGGTCGTGTCGATGCACTGGCGCTGCTTTCCACTAATTTTGTTTTACACATATCTAAAAATCTAACCGTTGGATCTTCACAAATTTTGCATCATTAGGAAGGTCATTTCAAAACGAATCCAACGGTTTCAGTTTTGGGAAAATCCGACGGTCGGATTTTCCACACTAACCATTTGAAGTTACGATTTCAATTTACGAACTGCAGCGTCGTTATTCGATTTAATTTAATTATATTTATTTATATATATAAATATAATCGTCTCTGGCGCTGTTTTTCCTTAATTTTGAATTAAACATTACAGACAATCCAACCGTCGGATCTTCACAAAGTTGGTGTCATTGGAAAGATATCTCCAAGACGAACCCAACGGTTGAGGTTTCGGGAAAATCCAATGGTCGGATCTTCCGCACTAGTCGTTTGAAATCACGGTTTCAAAACACGAACTGCACGACCACGTTTCGTTTTAATTCTATTTATATTTATATATTTATATAAATATAGTTCATTCAAAAATTCCTATATCGTTTCCACTTCAATTATTTCACTAACGCCTTTAAATTTTGGAAAATTTCGCCATAACCTCCTTTGTACGGAAGGGTCTGGGAAAATTCCCAAATAGCCACACGGGCGTCTCATATCAAAAAGAAAAAGAAAAAGCCAAGCGGCTAGCCAACAGGCTCATAAAATCATCACCCAAACAAAGCGGTAAATGTGTACCTATTTGTCGGGCACAAAATTCTATTTCTCTTTTCTAGCCCCTTTTGCTTTAACATGTTCAATAGATATGCATGTACATATATACAATTTCTAACATTTATCATTTTCCATTCAATTGCATATTTGATTTGCTTTGGTTTAAAAACACCATTCATTCGAATATTGCATGCATAGGCTAAAATCATATCATTAGCTAGTTAATGTATATTTCAACTCATGCACGTTTATTTGAACAAGTGGCTATTTTTAACACTCCACATTTCAAAGATGATAATTTTGGCGAACTAAAATAGATTTCAACACATGACTATTTTATCTAGTTCCTATGCATGTTAAAAATAATATTTCTATCACAAATATTTATTTCAACGTCCGCATATCTTTAGCATATCACACATATGATAAAAATGATATTTTTATCATTTAAAATATTTATTCAACCAATGTATGGTTTCAACACTTCATATATATATAAAAATGTGATTTTTATTGATTAAACACTTCATTCATTCACAAATGAATTTTATTTTCACACAACACTTTTCAACACATGAATATTTCCACACATGGACATAGTTTCATATATGACTTTAATTTCAATGCATGTAAAATAATTTCAACATATGAAAATAATTCTAACACACAAAGATTATTCAAAATTTCGGCAGCATAACGGCAGGGTAGTTAAAACCGGCACCGTCCCTAGTACGGCTCCTCGCTCTACCTTAAAACCTCGCGGTTTTTGACAATGGGGATTCATGCATCTAATTCGCACGCAGGCGGCATGTTTATTTTTATTTCCACAAATATTTTCAATTCATTTCAATCACCAATGGGTATTTTTCAACCACAACCAAACAATATCAACCACAAACAATTATTCAACCATTCGTATTTTTCACCCAATATTTCACGCCAATTCACCACAATAAATATCGTCCATGGTTTGTGGACGAGGGGAGTATATATATATATATATATATATATATATATATATATTTGCTATATTTCACTTGCATTTCAACACATATATCAATTATTCTATGCATGTAAAAATTCATACTTCGCTCATATAGCTTACACTACGCATGTACATGAGGTATACAACACGTATGTAATTTATATTTCGCTTATATAAATTATACACGACATTTTCCATTCAATTTCACGTTAATTTAGATTTCTCACCTTGGTTTTCTGAGCGCTAAAAATCAATACGATGTCAGAAAAATCCGCAGCTTCTTCTATTGGGTAGAGAGCTTCCTTGCGGTCTCGATGTTTCCTGTTTCATCGAATTTCGTCAACACACCAAAAAGATATGATTTTTCAAAGTGTAAAGATCAAAGAAAAACTCACTTTCACAAGCTTCAAAACTAGGTTTACGATTTTCGAGAAATCCGTTGATCGTTGAGACGATCGGCCTGCACCACCACGTCGGCCTTGGAGAGGGCTCTCCGTCGATGGTCACCACCCTCAGTTCGATGGCGGCAGGAAGGCAGGGCGGCGCTCGATAGGGTCGGACTTTGGAGGCTCGATACGGGCGGCACAGGCGATGGGTGGCGACGAGGCTTAGTCGGATTTGGAGGTGGAGGGAAGGGCTGTCGTTTTTGGGTAGTGGCGGCGTCTGAAAGTGGCGGAGGCGGCGGCGATTGAGGAGAGAAGGTGGGGAGCTCGGTCGCCGTTGAACGGGGGGGTTTTCTGTTTTTTTTTTTTAATGAAAGAAAATATATGATTGGCCGAGACTATATTAAAATTTTAAATAGTGTTTTCTTAAACGAACTCCTTTTTAAACCCAACGACTGTCGCCCCTAGCTAAATACCCCCATTCCGGACACAATAGGATATGTTTCGTAGGCCAATTCGACTGTTACAGTCAGTTATTTTTCAAATTAAAGTATAAAACATTTAATTTTTAACTCTGAACGCACATTTCAATTTGCCAGGGCCACAAACTGATTCGAAAAATTCCAGAAAAATAAATCTAGCTGTGTTTTGACGCTACGGTCCCAACAAAACTAGTTTCGTCGAATTCTGAGGTCGTTTGAAAAATGGCCATTTTCTGGTCGATCCAATTTAATAGAAATCGACCAAACACATTTTCTTTTGCCACGCTCACATACTAGCTTCAAAAATTATGAAATTTGAAACCTAGCAATAGTTTGACATCCCGGACCCAACAAAAGTGGTTTCGTCGAATTCCGAGGTCGTATGCAAAATATCAATTTTCCAGGGCTATATATTTTATATACCGACTCTTCTGAAAATTCATTCGGCCATAACTTTTGATTCCCGTTATGAAACTTCGATTTTTCAGATTCGTTAGAAAGGTATTGACTAACAGATTTAAATATTTTGGTCTCACTAAAATCCGTTATATTTTCCACCCTGCACAGTCAGTTAAAGCATGAATTCAAAATTTCAAACTGACTTACTATTCTTAACTTACTATTTTATTGAAATATTCTATTTCAATGGTTCAAATTGCTTTGAAATAATCAATTTAAAAATTTTAAATTGGCTCGCATTTTCCGGGTTATTACAATAATTCACAACGATATTACTTCAGTATGAAATATTCTGATAAACAGAATCAATATTTAGTTAACGGTTTATATATATATCGTTATCTAAAATTTTAACCAATCATTCAGCAATTTAATCAAACAGTCAGCACACAGCGATCATCATCATTTATCAGTTCTAAATATACGTTATAAAAATATGAACTGATATAATTGGTGAGTTTTACTCACATTGGCGGTTTATCGTTAAATAACGATAACCCGTTGTTGATTAAGATCAGACAATTTATTTTGCTATAAATTGTAACGAGCTCTGATTCACTCCTAGTCAGTTCCATGGCGTAGCCGCCATTCATACGATCCCAACAGATCTGACCGTTTGAAATTCTGATAATGTATGACGAAGATATTCATTTTACAATTTCATATATACTATTTACATTAATTTAAACATTAATTTATTCTGAATTGGGATTTTACCAAGAACCCAGCCCATTGCCAAACTCAACCGCGAATAACTTTCTTCCCCGATACCTGCCTGCTACCCTTACCTCACCAATCCGCCTCCTTTCTCCGATCCAAACTCCACTCACACTTCACGATTTTCCAAACCAAGCTCACCATTCAACTCTCCATCATCTCCTCTCCAATCTCGTACCACAAATGTACAACTCGTACCCCCTTGCAATTTCCGTCGTTCAGCTCCTCTTGGGAGCTACAGGATTGCGTGCGACATCAATGCAAACCGAACCCATCCATATTTCTCACACTGGTGCTAAATCACTCAACAAGACCAAATACAACATCGAAACCAAACATTGAAGCCTCAATCTCCCATTACTTTAAACCCTAGCTCGCGATTGATTTTTTTTCAACCAACAAAGATGATGTCGATCTCAACGACAAGCATACAAGAATGTAGAGGGTACTCTCACGATTGCAAATATATAAATCACGAGAATTATAGAACTTTCAACCATTTTACTTTGATTTTTGAAGATGGAGATTTTACGTTGAAGAAGGAAAAGGAAGCGGCTCCTTTTTCTGTTGACCGAAGAAGTGATTTAGATTTAGAGGATGTTGGGGTGTTTATATAGTATGGATTTGGCTTCTTAAGGAAGATTCATTTATTTTTATTTTATTATAACGCTGTTCGTATTCATCATTAAAAATCCATACGATCACACACGATACCCAAAAATTATGAAAATGGACATGCAGCTAGAGTTTGGCATTACAAACCCAACGAAACTGGTTTCGTCGAATTCTGAGTCCGTTTGCTCACACAGCGTATTTTTAACCGTCAAAATACTGACTATTTTTCACATTAAAAATCTGTACAGCCACACACTGACTCCAAAATCACGAAAATTGGAATCTAGCAGTAATTTAATATTGCGGATCCAATAAAATTAGTTTCGTCGAAAATGGAAGTCATTTGCAAAACTGGCTTTTTTAAAAGCTCTAAATAAACCCTTTTAAATTTATAAATATATTTAAAAACAATTAAATTAAATATAAATAAACATATATTATTGTATATATATTCACATAGAATATCGTATAGCCCCAATTGGATTTATAACTCGATATTCAAATCCCGGTTGAATCGATATTCAATTTATATTGAAAAATCCATTTATAATATAAACAAATCGATATAAGTTATAAAGGAATTCCATAGTGACTTTTCGAAAAATTTGACTTGGACATAAATCAAAATCTACACAATGAAATCCCGATTTTTCTCTTCCTTTAGAAATATATACTTCACCAGCTCCGAACATTTCTTGTTTTCACAGAAGTCCGTTTTAAAACGGACCCTGTATATTCAATTGAAGTTCAAATAGCCAAATAACGAACTGCCGCGCCATTTCAAGCTTGATTTTAATTATAATATAATTATACGTTCAAACTTCTTTTTAAATAATATAGTCATGAATATAATTCAACTCTAAACTGAATTATACCTTATATATAATCCAATTCATACTGTTGTGATTCCACTAGTTTTGATTATTTCTGAATTAAATTTATTATTCTATTATTTATATTAATTAAATAATCCATATAATTTAATTAAACGACCTTTTAAATTTCTAAATCACTATTTAAATAATTAAATAGATTAATTATAATACCATAGAAATACGGGTCGTTACATTCTTTCCCCCTTAAAATAATTTCGTCCTCGAAATTGCTAAGGTAGAAAACAAACCCTACTAATTGATTAGAACTTATTTGTTCACTTCTTAACTTCAGTTTAAACTGAACCAATTAATTTCAATAAAAATATTAATTCATTTCTATCAACGAAAATTTTCAAAAATTCTGAAAATTTTCTAACACCCGAAATTTAAAATTTCGCCAGCATCTCCTTTGTACTGGTCAATTGGTACAAATACAACCCATCTCTCTGGGCCTTCTCCAACCCAAAAGAAAATCAAACAGCCAAGCAGCTTGCCAATTCGGCTCATAAAATCTCACACCCAATTTGAATATAAACGTGTACCTTTTTGTCGGGCATATCATTACATCATTTCCATGTGCTGCCAATTTAGCATATACCTATGTCATCCCAATCAAATTCCAATCAATTTTATATCCGAATCTGAACATTCATTTATATCCAAATTGAATTTCATTTCAAACTCGAGTTCCATTCTCGATTCCAAACTCTTAACTTATCAACTAAATTCCATTCCAGATTATTCTCTGATCAATTCCAGTTTTATTCAACTTAGTTCAAGTTAAATTCTAGTTTATTTATTTACATTTTCCATCCCATTCCATTTAACTCCATAAGTTAAATTTAAATTTCCGAATTTAAATTCCTGGGTTTTATTTCAATTATATTTTAAAATCGTAATAACAATTCAAAACATTTGAATTTCTTGAACAACTGTTTTCTCAAAATAATTTAAAAACAAAATCTTTGGTAGTAATCCGTCGTTTAGCAACTCAAAAATGAACACCGATGATGTGGCCATCATCATCAGGATTATTTTCCAGCTATCGAAGTGAGTTAAATAATATAACAAATTCAAAATCATATCTAAACACTTCCATTTTGAAATGTTTTTCAAAATACCGTTCAAATATTTGTAAAACAATTTAGAATCTCCCAGGATTTTAAAATTCTCATATATTTAATCCAATTCCATTTACAAACACTTTTCATGTTTTCGGAATTTCAGCTTCCAATTCTAATTTAAATTCAGATTTAATTCATTTCGATTTCATATATTTCAGTTATATGAATTCTGATTTGTTATATATAACCATTTCACTTTTTTATAATCTCATTTGATTATAATCACAACCAATATATCCAATCTACTATAATATATCAAGTACCTATACTTTGTTTATATCAAAATATAATTTGGATAAAATTATTTCATTTACCCTCTTTTTAAACCATACTGTGTTGGTCCCTCGTATACAATGTTTATAAACCCCTACCAATACAGTTGATCAAACTGATCAAACAGAACTCATAAACAACTCAACCAATAGATCTCCACAATATAAAACAATTTTATGTTGATTAACAAATACGTTCACTCCTATATATACACTCAACTCAATCTAGGGTAATGCTAACCCAATCTCTACTTAGTCACGCCACAGAGCCAAGGTAATTACTTAACCTTAAGTTTTGATACCAACTGTAGTGTCCCATAATTCTGGTACCATTTGAGCTGACCAAATAACATAAGTCCAACCCATGTTGCACTGGAAACCAGAAAACTAATAGAAAGAAAACAGAGGGTGAGAATAGATAAGATAAAAACTTAGAATAGAAGAAGAAAAAGAAGAATATACAACATCAGAGTAACATGAATCTCACAACGGAATGAACAACATGTAATAGATAACATATCCATGAAAAAAAATAGTATATGTATACAGTAACATTATCATAGTACAACACTTACAACACAGCGGAATAAACAATAGTTATATAATCCTGGAGCCTCCTGCTCCAAGCTCTCCAAGTATATCTGTAAAACCTGACTACTTGACTGCCCGTACAAATTTGGGCACCCATGAGTTTAAGGTAAAAAAAAACTTCGGGTTAGTCATGGGACTGGTGTGAGTAAAATAGTTTAAACAGTCTGTGCAATTAAACAATATCTCATAAGACCACGTCGTGTAACGGAACGGGTTTTTCCCTTATGAGAATCCAAAACATTTGATTTAACTTTCAAAATCCTTTTGAAAGAAATGATAAATTTTATATCAAAACTCTTTTGATATTATGATAGTGTCTATCAACCATAATATAATAATCATCTAGCAGAAACGCTTTCATCTCACGTTATATATATACACACACAATCAAAACCGCGAACACTTATTGGATAATGGATTACCAATTATGACAAGGTACGGAACCACCTTCCGATAGTGTACCTCTAGAGAGGAATACAATGGGTTCAACAAGAACATCTTGCAACCCAGCTACACATGACCGACCACTCATTTTGCTTGAGTGTATCGAATGTATATCACCAACGGTTGGGATCAGCAACCGTTTTCCCAAATGGGACAGCATCGAATAGATTAAAGAATGAAATGAATATCTCTAGATAGGTGATTATACACCCTAATTGGCAGCCAACCACTTAGCCATGCCGCCTACCCGATTTTTGTCATTTCCCGGTTGTGAGGCTAGAGGCCACGCTTATTTTTGACAGATCACACATCTATTCACTTTGATCGCCATACCCACCAAATCACAAATTGATTTTCCCAAAACTACAATGGGTATACAGCTAAGAGAAACGAATTCCTCCGCCACCAAACGTATATACGTTTGAAGAGATCAACTTAACGCGGTCTATAAAATATACTTTGTCAGACATTCTTCCATACAGGTCGTCCTGGGACTAGACAGACCGAAGGCACTATTCTGTAAAAAGGACAGCCCTTGCATAACTCCGTCTTCAATTATATTCATCATATCTGATTGCAAAGCTAACGCCCATACAAAGTGGTTTTCAAATAATGAATCTGATCCCGGTCTCCCCGTATTGACAATGGAAAAATGGTCAAAAACTTCGACAGTCGGTGAGTTAACTATCAAAGAAAAACATGTGTGCAAACAACGGTCGTATTTCCAAATGGAAACCTTACCGATCAATCATCTATCAACTTTTTCTCTTTTAAATTAATTTATCGTTAATTTATTCAGTTACCCATTTCCATATCTCCATAAATTCTTATTTTCCAAATTTAGAAAATATACGTATTAACTATTGGAAAACATTTCCATTCCTTATTTCATGTATCACTGTCATTCCTGTGTTCTTTATCATCAAATATTTCATTTTCTAGGATTAGAAAATATCTCTGATTATATTTGGAAAATGTTTCCAAAACTCATTCATTGGATTTAAACAGATGTTTAAATAAAACATCGCTATGCCAACTCAAATCAATAACACTTACTAACTAAATTCAACTAACTCCTTCACTATCGAACCTTAACCATTCCTTAGTTAAAAACGAAGTCAATTAAGTTGGGGTATAACTACCTCTCAGACCTTAACTGAGCAACATTTCTAACCTCGAAATAGACAAAGTTCACCCTTTAAATCTTTAACAAACTTCCTTACGTAACTCTCGGATTCTATTTACGAATCCACTTCTTTATTGAAAAACAATGATTATAACTACAGTGTTATAATCCCTTCTTCTGAAATATCTAACTCCAAAATATAACTCGATAAACTTAAATCAATTAACCCTAATTCCCTAAGCTTTATCTCGATTAACTTTAATTCATTTACTCTTATCATTTAACTCCTTTCGAATAAACTGTATTCGATTAACTCCTTTTGAATAAACTATATTCGATAACTCCTTTAACTCCTTTCGAATAAACTATATTCGATTAAATCCTTTAACTCTATTCGAATAAACTATACTCTATTAACTCTATTCGAACAAATTATATTCGATTAACTCCTTTAAGTCTATTCGAATAAACTATATTCGATTAACTCCTTTAACTCTATTCGAATAAACTATATTCGATTAACTCCTTTAACTCTATTCGAATAAACTATATTTGATTAGCTCCTTTAACTTTATTCGAATAAACTATATTCGATTAACTCCTTTAACTCTATTCGAAGAAACTATATTCGATTAACTCTTATTCGATTAACTAATATTCGACTAACTCTTATTCGAATAACTAATATTCGATTAACTTTCTTCGAATAACTAATATTCGATTAACTCTCTTTTGAATAACCAATATTCGATAACTCTCTTTCGAATAACCAATATTTGATAAATCTTTTTCGAATAACCAATATTCGATAACTCACTTTCGAATAACCAATATTCGATGACTCTCTTTCGAATAACCAATATTCGATGACTCTCTTTCGAATAACCAATATTCGATGACTCTCTTTCGAATAACCAATATTCGATAACTCTTTTTCGAATAACCAATATTTGATAACTCTTTTCAAATAATTAATATTCGATAACTCTTTTTGAATAAACTATATTCGATAAATTTCTTTTTAATTAACTCTATTAGATTTACTCTAATCAATTAACACTATCAATTAACTCTATTTGATTTACTCCAATTCGATCAACTCTATTCAATTAACTCTATTCAATTAACTCTATTCAATAACTCTAATCGATAACTCTGATTGATTTACTCTATTCGATTAACTCTAATCGATAATTCTAATTGATTAACACTTTTTGATTAACTCTAATCGATAACTCTACTCAATTAACTCTATTCAATTAACTTTATCCTTTAACTCTAATCGATAACTCTTTTGTATCTCGTTAATTCCCTTTTATAAACCTATTTATTTTCCAAATAAATATTCCTTTTAAAATTTTATTTATTTAACAAATAAATATTTCCTTTTCAATTCCTTTTAAATTCTATTTGTAAATGTTTTACAAATATTTCCTTTTCAATTCTATTTGTAAATATTTTACAAATATTTCCTTTTATAATTCTCAATATTTATTTTCTAAATAAATATTTCCTTTTATTTTTCTATTTATTTTTCCAATATATATCTCTTTTCTCTTCTATTTGTCCAACAAATATTTCCATTTCAATTCTATTTATTTAGCAAATAAATATTTCCTTTTTCTTATAATCTCCTTTGGTTTTATAATTATTTTCTTTTATAAAATCCTTTTCCTTTTATATATAAAATCCATTGATTTTATATAAATAATTTATTTTCAAAATACACTTTGAAAATCCCTTTTTCTACATCCCAGTATTTCTTACAGTATTTAAAATACCAGATAACAATGATCGATATCATTCAAACACACATAATCAACAACAGATTATATATCACATCATATATTACAATATATGATAAACGGTAAAATAAATGTTGAGGAATCCAGTTGGATTCCTCCGACCTGTTTCCCTGCAACCACAAATGTTATACAATATAATTCACATCGATATCACTTCAGTATGAAATATTCTGATAAACAGAATCAATATTTAGTTAACGATTTATATATATCGTTATCTAAAATTTTAACCAATCATTCAACAATTCAATCAAACAGTCAGCACACATCAATCATCATCATTTATCAGTTCTAAATATACGTTATAAAAATATGAACTAATAGATTTGGTGAGTTTAACTCACATTGGCGGTTTATCGTTAAATAACAATAACCGGTTGCTGATTCAGATCAGACAATTTATTTTGCTATAAATTGTAACGAGCTTCGATTCACTCCCAGTATGTTCCATGGCGTATCTGCCGCCCTTACGATCCCAACGGATCTGATCGTTCAAAATTCTAATAATGTATGACAAAGATATTCATTTTACAATTTCATATATACTATTTACATTAATTTAAACATTAATTTATTTTGAATTGGGCTTTTACCAAGATCCCGGCCCATTGCCAATCACAATCGCAAATACCCTTCTTCCCCGATACCTACCTGCTACCTTTACCTCACCATTCTGCCTCCTTTCTCCGATCCAAACTCCACTCACACTTCATGATTTTCCAAAACAAACTCACCATTCAACTCTCCATCATCTCCTCTCTAATCTCGTACCACAAATGTACAACTTGCCCCCCTCCCCTTGCAATTTCCGTCGTTCAGCTCCTCATGTGAGCTATAGGAGTGCGTGCAACATCAATGCAAACCGAACCCATCCATACTTCTCACACTGGTTCTAAATCACTCAACAAGACCAAATACAACATCGTAACCAAACACTGAAGCTTCAATCTCCGCTTACTTTAAACCCTAGCTCGCAATTGATTTTTTTTCAGCCAACAAAGATGATGTCAATCTCAACGACAAGCATACAAGAATGTAGAGGGTACTCTCACGATTGCAAATATATAAATCACGAGATTTATAGAACTTTCAACCACTTTACTTTGATTTTTTAAGATTGAGATTTTATGTTGAAGAAAGAAAAGGAAGCGGCACCTTTTTCTATTGACCAAAGAAGTGATTTAGGTTTAGAGGATGTTGGGGTGTTTATATAGGATGGATTTGGCTTCTTAAGGAAGCTTCGTTTTTTTTTATTTTATTATAACCTTGTTCGTATTCATCATTAAAAATGCATACGATCACACACGATACCCAAAAATTATGAAAATGGACATGAAGCTAGAGTTTGACATTACGAACCCAAAGAAACTGGTTTCGCCGAATTCTGAGTCCGTTTGCTCACACAACGTATTTTTAACTGTCAAAATACTGACTATTTTTCACATTAAAAATCAGTACAGCCACATGCTAACTCCAAAAATCACGAAAATTGGAATCTAGCAGTTATTTAATATTTTGGATCCAACAAAACTAGTTTCGTCGAAAATGGAGATCGTTTGCAAAACTGGCTTTTTTTAAAGCTCTAAATAAACCATTTTAAATATATAAATATATTTAAAAACAATTAAATCAAATATAAATAAATATATATTATTGTATATATATTCACATAGAATATCGTATAGCTCCAATTGGATTTATAACTCGATATTCAAATCCCGGTTGAATCGATATTCAATTTATATTGGAAAATCCATTTATAATATATACAAATTGCTATAAGTTATAAAGGAATTCCATAGCAACTTTTTGAAAATTTAATTTGGACATAAATCAAAATCTACACAATGAAATCTCGATTTTTCTCTTCTATTAGAAAAATATACTTCACCAGCTCCGAAAGTTTCTTGTTTCACAGAAATCCGATTAAAAATGACCCGGTATATTCGGTTGAAGTTCAAATCGCCAAATAACGAACTACCGCGCCATTTCAAGCTCGATTTTAATTTTAATTAATTATACGTTCAAGCTTCTTTTTAAATAATATATTCATGAATATAATTCAACTCTAAATTGAACTATACCTTATATATAATCCAATTCACACTGTATTGTGAATTCCAAGTTTTGATTATTTCTGAATTCAGTATATTATTCGGTTATTTATATTAATTAAATAATCCATATAATTTAATTAAACGACCTTTTAAATTTCTAAATCACTATTTAAATAATTAAATAGACTAATTATAAAACCGTAGAAATACTGGTCGTTACAGTTATGAACTTAAACTGTTAGATTATGGTAAGTAAACGGAATTTTTGGCGATTTTGGATTGTCGATAAATTCTAACACAAATTAGAGTAAAATTTATGAAGGAAGATATAATCACGATTTTGGACAGTGAATTTAAATTAAACTAATTTGTGACTTTGATTGGAAAAGTATAATTTAAAAGTGCTAGTTTAAACTTGTGTATTGATTAGAAACTCTTTATCTTATTGTAGAGAGGTAGTGGTAGAGGGATGAGTGTTGGAGGCAGGGGAAACGGTTATCAGTCCTCTGATATATGGCCCGATTTCGGGAGCCTTTGGCATATAGTATTTCTTCTTCGGATGATATATTGAGTAGTAGTTCTTTTGACTCATTCAGCCAGGTCAGCGTTGACGAGTACCTTTCTGATGCCACGCCAGCTTTTCGACCGATAATTGCTATCAATTTCGAGTTTGGTTCCGTACCTACTCCTGTAGAGTCTGACTCTTTACAGCTTAAGGACTCAGGCAACTATGATGCTTGGATGCTGGAAGACGATGCAGCAGTAGTAGAGATTCAGCCTCCTGCCTTAGAGACTATACCTGAACATGTTCCCGATCCGATCCATGAGGAGCCGACACTTCCCCAGATTGACGAGCCTGAGATTGACTTATAACTAGAGTTCGATGATGATGTCGAGGCAGAGATAGAGCTTGAGGATGGGGATGATGAGGCATACAAGGGCGACTATGACACCATGGACAAGGAGGAGTACATGGAGTGATCCCGAGCTTTTTAAGGGGATCAGATCATGATTCCTGGATTGGACGGGTGAGATGACCCGGAGTCGGAGGATGAGATAAATCAGGAGCAAGAGGAGCTCATGGTCTCTAAACCTTCGCTAGATGATTCCTATGACTGGTAGGCACTCGGATGGTAGAGAGTTTTGTTTTGGGATATATTATGTATACATAGATGCTTGCTTCGTTTTGGTGCATTATAGGCACTTACTATATATTTTGGAGCATGATACCATTTTGTATAAGCCACCTCAAGTATGTAGTACATGCTCAGGTTGGTTGGTGTAGATGCATTTACATCTCTTATAACTGAAGTGGCACTCTACACTAGGGTATAAGTTATGTCTGTGATACTGTTGATGTTTTAGTTATGATATGTATGATGTACGATATGAAATGACATCTTTCAACTATAAATTTTGTCTCAGTACTTGGTTCTTTGCTTCCTTTCCTTTCCATTTCGAGGAAGAAAAACTTTTAAGTAGCGGAGAATGTAACGTCCCATAATTTCCAATATTTTGAAAATTCGAGTCTTCAAGATTTTGGAATAACCGCGCACAGTTCTGGAAACATCACTCATTTTTAAATATGATTCCAAAAAGTATAATGATCAGTTAAGTTATTTAAATCAATTTTGTCAACTTATTAGTTCAAACAATTTTGGTCAAAAATGAAAACTTGACACTATTCACAGAAATTGTAAATTTTAAGATTTTGATAGAAGTATTTGACTACGACTCATATAAAATAGTTAGAATAAGGTTATTGGATTTTTAAAATAATAACTAGAAATAATATTTTGAAAATCGATAATTTAGTTGTTGGCATTTATAGTTTAGAGAGCTATATAGTTTGTTCACAAAACCAATAGATTGATGTGAACTATGGCCTCTTAGTATTTACTCAGGATCTTAGTTGAATATTTCCCGATGTGGGACTTATATTTTCAAAATTCCCCCTTCACGTGTGGCGTATTTGAGCCATCTACGTGATCATCATAGTTACTTTTTCTCATTTTTTTTGGATAGAGTGGCGGACATATGGTGGTTAAGCGCATATGTACTGGTTGAATTAGTTCAAATCCTGGCTCTGATACCACTGTTGGCATTTATAGTTTAGAGAGCTATATAGTTTGTTCACAAAACCAATTGGTTGATGTGAACTATAGCCTCTTAGTATTTATCCAAGATCTTAGTTGAATATTTCCCAATGTGGGACTTATATTTTCAACATCAGTACAATTTTAAAAAGCTAGAAAAATAGACATTTAGTAAATGATCTCGGAATTCGATGAAACCAATTCTATCGGATCCGTGGTAGAAAATTATGGTATGGTTCCAAATTTCAAGTCAACCAAAATTATAGTGTGAGCGTGCGTAATATAAATGCAGGTTAGAAAAGTAGTTAAATTTTAATAATAACATTAACAAAGGCCATTTTGCATACGGTCCTTGAATTCGACGACACCAAAACCATTAGAACCGTATCTGAAAAATATAGCAGAGTTTCAAATTTCGTAGCTATTGGGATTATTATGTGGTTGTGCGAGTAGAAAATGCATAGGTAAATTTTAAAAGTGAATTGATTTAAACAGTCAAATTAATTATTTTTGGGCCAATGATTAATGTTTAAAAAAGTAACAAAAATAAAATATAGTTATCTAATGTTGTGTTAATGTTTTCTGAACGATAATTTACTTCCATAGGCATTAATATATTAATATACAACGTTTAATACTGTAATAAATTGTATAAGGATTTATAATCAATTAAATCTCATTTTAATTAATAAAAATAATAAACAAAATCTAATTTAAATTTTGTTTACATATTATCGAAGAGCAACAAAAACTGGTAAACAAGTCTGGAAAATAAATTCAATATTGTATGAGTTGTTGTATTAACAAGTTGTGTGAACATTGTATGTTAAGCGAATTAACTTAGAACTATTCATTAGATCTAAAGTGTACATTCATTATGTTGTCACCCACATAATCCATCTACTTGTGCTTTCTCCCTCCCTTCCTAGCGCTGACGCCTCAGTGATCCACGACTCCTTTTTTCCTATAAAAAGAGGAAGTACCATTCCATTTCTCCTCCTTTCTCTTCACTTCGTCCATCCTCCTTCCTTCTCTCTTCTCTTTCCCATTCCTACCGCCTCCCCCTCCCCAACAGCATAGCCTCAAGCCTCTCCCCCTCCCCTTTCATCTTTTGATGCCAACCGCCTTCTGGTGACCCCACTTTACCAAAAAAAAGCCTCCTTTTCCTTTAAAAACACCATTATACCCCTTCTTAACCTAAAAACACTACTCCACCAACCTACAACCTATGTAGCACACCCCAAACCCACCTGCCATGTCACAGCCCACCCTAGGTCAGCAGACACACACACCCTCAAGCCAAAGCTCTGTTGCCTTGAAACCCTTCCCCGTTTGCTCCTCGAGCAAAAATTACATCCCGTTATATACCCATTTATTTTTAGAACCCTGTAGCGTGGAACCCCTGCCCGATTAATTTTCAGAAAACACCAGTGATGCCGAAAGGCTACAAAAGTTTTCAGAATCAATTAGACGAGAAAAATCGTACCTTTTAAAAGATAAATGAAGTGGAAACCAATAGTGAGTAATTTATTGCTCACGTTTGAATTAGTTTGTTATATATATGCTACTTGATATAATATGAGATTATATGCAAGTAATTACATTATATGTTGTATTAATGAAGTCTTTGTATGAATCGTAGACATTAGTTAGTATTTGGTATGGTATTGTAAATAGTTTAGAAGTTGAAACCATAAATAAAATGATTGGTTGAATTGGTTTATAACTTGGTTGAATGCTCAAGGTACATTGACTTGAAAATAAATATTTGCAAGTATGATTGGTTTGTTAAGCGATTAAATAGTTACCAATTGGGGTTGGATAATTTACCGTATCCAAAATGACATTTTATGAAGTAAAAATAGTAGCTGAAACATTTACTTGTACGAACTAGAATATGGATGAATAGTGAATCACCATTTACATTGACGTGACTTTTGTCAATATAAACAAAATATGGGTACAAACCTCATTTGATAGTTGAATGCATATGTTGATTGATGATTGTGCATTGCCATTAGCTTGTTGATTGACAAAAACAAAGAAGCGTTAAATATTTGATGCTTACATGTTATGTACTATGCCACAATACATGTCCAATGGATATTATAATTGGATGCTGAAATGATTGATTATGTTAATGGAATATTATTAACATATTGGATCTATATAAGTTGAATTATATGGTCGTTTATTGAGTTTTGTTCCAAAATGGGAATTAGTTGAATATTTTAACAATATAATATTGGATGAAAAATAAAAGTCTGAATTTGATGTTCGATTTTTTATGGATGCAAAATTTAGGCCATTACGATGAATATTCGAAAAAGGAAGAAATCTGTTTGAAATAATTTTTAGGTAGTTTTGGCATGTTCAAGTTTTAATTTTAAAATGAATAGTAACTAGAAAATGTTGATGTTTGATTAGGGTATCTAAAAAGGTTTTGACAAGCTTTACATTTCAAAATTATCTTTCATATTTTTATAATGGATGTCAGGAAAATTTGAAATTAAAATAATGAATTTTGAAAAATAATACTATTTTAATAATAAAATAATATTATAATGGTCGTTTAATAGAAATGTTTGAATTTGAAGTGAAATATTGAAAATATTATTTACGGTAATTTTTAGATAATTAATAAACTATTTTAGAAGCAATTCGACTTAATTTTAATATATAATTGAAGTTTTGTTTGAATAGAACTTGTCGCGCAGCGACAGTTCTCAAATTTCGCCCTCTGACTTCAAACTGACATATCGGGAGATCAGACCGTCGGATTCTCCCAAAACAAAAACCAACAGATTAGAAATGAAAAGATATTTCAAAAGATTATAAGAGCTTTAAAATCAAATGGTTAGATTTAGAGATAAGTTTAAATCAAATTAAAAAACAGTGCTAGTGTAACGACCCAGAATTTTTGACATTTATAATATAAAATAATCTAGGTTTTACCATTAAAAATAAATATTTTATAGTGGGGTTTGATATAGAATTTGAAATTTCAATTAATTGAAAAATAGTCGAATATATTCATATTTGGATACTTCAAATTTTGTTTTGAATGTATTTTTTGAATAAACCTATAGTGGAAAAGAAGAAGAGAAAGAGAAAAAAAACCTTGTGTAATTTTTTCATATGAATATTTGATTTATTAACGTTTATTAGATAATTTGAATTTATTGGAATACTTAAATTTTAATTGAAGTTTAATGTTGATGTGAATATTTGTACTAGGATTTGGAATTTATTTACTTTGAACGCAATTTGAGTTTACTTCTAATCTTTTGAAAATCTATCGTTGGTTTGACATTATTAACTAATTTGTACTTATAGCATTGAATTCTTTTCATTTAATTTTAATATGAACGTTTGTCGAAATTTAAAGTTAAATTTTTAGTTACATCGTCTACGTTTCTATTTGTATTTAGCTATTTCGTTTTATTTTGTCTTGGCTATTGGTACTTAACTATTTGGCTGCAAACATAGTGTTACAGCGTTTACTTAACTCTTTTATTATCAAAGCTTGGTTTACAAAGCTTAGAGAACAAGACACGTTAGAACCAAACGAAAGAATTCATCAGAAATTGGATTAGTAATATCCAATAAGAACGACTCGTTAGAGATGGGATCAGTAGTATCCTAGAATGAGTGTGAAGAGTTGGGTTTTTAAATAAAATTGAAAACAATTTTGGTTTGGAAATTTAAATCGTTTTATATGTATTTGAATATTTATTTATATTTAATCTGGACAATCCAATATATAATGATTTTGCATATATGCCTTGCAAACGTGTATTCGAAGTTTTAATGTACTGGATAGTTAAACAATCACACTCTAGTTGCCCGGGGATGATTCTGGTGACCGGGCACCATCACCAGTATTTATTTTCGAGTTTCGAAAGTGAGATTTCTATATATTTCCAATTGACTGGTGTGAGAACCGAAATTAGATAGGGCTTATTGTTGTGATTTGGCATCAAAAATCTGAGTTTTTGACTATGTATCAAAGTTATGAATTTGAAACGTTAACCAACTAATTGATTGATGGTTGTGTTGTTTGATTATTGGTTGATTAATTAAAATTTGAACCATATAGCCAATTTGAACCAAATAGTAAATTGTATTGAAATTTTATCGCATTTGCATGCATATACATGTACTTACATTGAACAGGTCATAGCAAGGAGGCTAGAGCAGAAGAATAAAATTGTTTGCCTGACCAATAGGTACATGTTTACCATAATTTACTATTTTGTTTGGGTGATGATGATTTTATGAGCCGATTGTCTAGCCACTTGGCTTTTTATTTTTCTTTTGGATTGAAGAAGGCCATGGGAGGCTATATGAAATATCCCGAAGTCCCCGATGCAGGGGAGGTTATGGCGAAATTTTTCGGAAATTCAGGGTATTAGCCAAATTTTTGAAAAATTTGAAAAGTTCTTAGAAACTGAAAAGCTGAAGAACTTAAGCCGTAAAGAAAATAATGAAAGTTGAGTTGATTAGCCAAACAACTTTCGGCTTCGTTCCTTTTCGGGGATGAAAAGTTTTAAGTGGGGGAGATTGTAATAACCCGGAAATCCGAGCCAATTTAAAAATTTTATTTTAGCAATTTTAGAGAATTTTGATTATTTAAAATGAATTATTTTAAATAATAACGACGTGAAATTTATTTTGGATAGAATTCAAACGTATATATTTATATAAATCGTCGTCAGAATATAAATATTTATTTATAATTATAAAAGGAATTGAAAATGGCGCGGTAGTTCGATAATTCGATTTCAAAATTCAAATGAATGTACCGGGTGCAAAATAAACCGGATTTTAACGAAACCAAAAATATTTGAATCCATTTGCGAATATCTTTCCAACGAATCCGAAAAATTGAAATTTCATAGCGGGAATCAAAAGTTATGTCCAGTTGAAAATTCAGAATAGTCTCTATGGAATTCTGGCCCTTAAAATGGAAATTTTGCAAACGACCTCGGATTCGATGAAACCACTTTTGTTGGATCCGGGATGTAAAGTTATTGCTGGATTCCAATTTTCATAATTTTTCGAATCAATATGTGAGCGTGGCAAAGGAAAACGCATTTGACCAGTTTTAGTTGATTTTAATCGACTGGAAAATGGCCATTTTTCAAACGGTCTCAGAATTTGACAAAATTATTTTTGGTAGGATCGTATCGTCAATACAAAGCTAAAAAAAATATTTTTTTGGAATTTTTCGAGCTAGTATGTGACTCTGGTAAATTGAAATGCGCGTTCAAATTCAATATATAGAGTATATTTTGATTTTGACGAAAACTGATCGAAACAGTCGAATCAGCCTACGATACCTATCCCATTGTGTTCAGATTGGGGGTAATTAGCTATGGACGACAGTCGTGGGTTTGGTTTCGAGTTCGAATTTTAAACTAACTTTTTGGAAATAAAAAAATAGAATTAAATATATAAATATATATTAGGGTCAACCCCCTTTTTCTTCCTTCCTCAGTCAAACCCGATTAGGGTAAATAAAAAAATTAAGAAAAAGGGGGGCCAATCGCGATCGACGATCGCAAAGGAGGGGCTCGTCGCCGCCTTCAGGCACACCACCACCCCTCCGATCCCCCATCTCTGCTCCCTCCTTCCCTCCTTCAGATGAGAACACCGCGCCCCCCTCTGAAACCCTCAACCACCCCTTCCTCCTTTCGCCGCCCCCTCCTCTGAACCCGCCGTCGATGATCGACGCACCCCCTGCCACCTTCGACCGGCGCCCTCTCAGTAACCCCCCCCCCGCATCGATGAAGACACCCAGCGAGCCCCGCACCCCCCCTTCCTATTCGATCAGCGAAGGTGTGTTTTTATTATTTTATTTATTTATTTACATTGTTTTATATGTAGATTTGATTTTTATTTTAAACAAAGAATTGATTTTTATGTGAAGTAAGGTTAGATTTTATATGAAGTGAGACAAGATTTGTATATGAAGAAAAATTAGATCTTTATATATGAAGGGGAGTGATAAAAATATGATTTTTATATTATAGTAGCAATAAAAATTCGATTTTTATATATTGAATAGCAAAGTAAAAATCCGATTTTTATATATTGAATAGCAAAGTAAAAATTCGATTTTTATATATTGAATAGCAAAGTAAAAAATTCGATTTTTGTATATGTAGTGAATACGGATGACGAAAGCGACGAAAGAAGAAACGGCGGAGATTTTCTACATAAGAAGAGCCGTGGCGGTTGGTTTAGCTATTCGGTGAGAACTTCTCACTTTTAATTTAATTCTCTAGTTAAAATATATACTAGGATGCAGACGGTGTTTAGTAGCACCCGACACCCGTCGTCCACAGACCATGGACGGCTTGTATGCTTTTTTGTTTGATTTTGATGTGTAGTTGATTGTGTGATGTGATGTGAAATGAAATGAAATATTTTATAGTGGAAAATATTTTATAGTTAAAAATATAATTTTTAACGTGTATATAAAATAAATATTTATAAACGAATCGGACGATTTGTTTGTATACACACATTTGACTGATATTGATTGGGACGATAAATTTTACACATCGCCCAATTGCACAAATAAATTCTGCGTTTGATTGATTGAAACCCCACACGGGTATTGGGATGATATATGACATACACTAATCCCAATAATTAGTTGTATGTCGATCGATTGATTGACAGACTGTTATAAGCGTTGAATATTTATATTTGATGCTTATACAGTGTAAAATGCACTTTGGATGATGGTTGATTATTTGTCGTTGTTGATATATACATGCGTTGTATGGAAGTCCATAGAAATAAAATCTATGGTAATTGATTGTGCCTCATTCTAGTTTTGAAATAGAATATTTGAAGAGAACTATTTGAATAAAATATTTGAATAGAAATATTTGAAAAGAAATATTTGAAATAGAATATTTGAAAATAGAAATATATGAAGCAGTGTTGATTAGATTGACGCCATTTTGGCGTGAACGATATTTACATCGATTTTATTCATTTTATAATGAATATCGAAAGGGATTTCAAAATCTGATATTTTGAAAAGAATTGAAATTCGAATTAAACTGAATAGAAATGAATTCGAATTGAAATTGAATTAGAAATCAATTTGAATTGAAATCAATTTGAAATGAATTTAAAACGAATTTATAAGGAAAAATTCAATTTTGATTCGAGTTTGAAAGGAAGTTGAAATCGTTTTGAAAACGAATTTAAAACGATTTATATAATAAATTTTTAAAGGGAATCGACGAAATATATATATTATATATATAATGGCCTGAATAGAACGCGCTTCGCCGCGGCAGTTCGCGAATTTCGACCATTGACTACGAATGGATATTGCGGGAGATCCGACCGTCGGATTCTCCTAAAACCGGAAACGTTGGGTTCGTATCGAAAAGAGCTTTCTAACGAATATTCGAGATTTGAAATCTAATGGTTGGATTTGGAATTATGTCCAAATCAAATTTGGAAAAGGTCGTTGTAAGTGCAATTCGATGGCCATTGATGAAAATCGTTTGTACGGGCCTTGATAAAATTATTAAAAATAGTAATAATTTGTGTAAAATCATAAGAAATGATTTGTGAAGAATTAGGGTGAAAAACTCCATATTTGAATGGATAAAAATAGATTTTTATCGAAATGAACTAGTTTTGAACTAGAATTATAATTATAATTCTATTTATTTTTTTAAATAAATAAAGTGGATTTGAAATGGTTTCAATGGTAACCAGAATTTCCAATAATTGAATTGGAATGGATTTGAATCGAAATTATCTTTGGAATATTTTGATGTTGGATTTCGTGATGATACAGATATTGTTATGGGAATTTGAAAGATATATTTATATCGTTATTTCCAATACGATATTTGTTGATTTCAGAATTTGATATTGAATATAAGTCGATCTATTTTCTATTCAGAGCCTTGTATTTAATATCATATGTGATTTGGGTTTGTCGTGAATGGTGTCTTCATTAACACTGTTCTTAAGCCCAGTGGAGAAAAAGATTAAATCCCTTTATTTAGATTTAATGAAGTGTACCAATTAAATAATATTTAATTGGTATTGATTTTTGGGTTTATCGTGAACAGTGTTTTAAATAACACTTGTTCTTTAACCCGATAATTAATGGAATATGATTTTGGGTTGTCGTGAATGGTATCTTCAATAATACTGTTCTTAGACCCAAAGGAGTTAAGAAAATCAGAAACCAACTGGAGATTAGTTAAGTTGAATGGTTTCCTTTTTTAGTGATCTGATGTTGGTTTCGGCCTTCGGGGTTAATACTTAGGGAATTGCTCACTTGTTATTTTACGGTTAAAGGCTGATAGAATGGAATGTGATTTTGGATTTATCGTGAACCGTGTTTTAAATGACATTGATTCTTTAACCCAGTTAAAGATTAAAACTAAGTGGAGTTTTAATGAATCTTTAATTAGATTGAAAAGATCGAGAATGGAGTATCACCAGTTTTGCTCCAGGCGATAGTTAAATCTTTAATTAGATTTGAACGTGAAATGGTAATTGAATTTACTAATAACACCGTGGTGTTAGATATGAAGTATGACCAGTTTTACTTCATGGGATGAATAGGTTGGGATTGGGAAATAAACTAAATGATTACTTCGGTATGGTTCGCTAATCCCGACTAGTGGAATTGATATTCAAAAGAAGATTAAAGAATAAATTTAAAAGAATTTATCTTTGATAAAATTAATGGAAACCTTTCCCTAAGAAAGTGAAATTTAGAAACTAACTGTAGGTTAGCTAAGAAGAATGGTTTCCTGTTTATTGATCTGATGCTGGTTTTGGCCTTCGGGGTTAATATTTGGGGAATTGTTCTCTTACTAATTTACGGTTAGCGACTGATGAATTGGAATGAGGCGTATGTTGTGTTTGTGTAACACTTGTTTATTATATACGCTAGTTATTTAGAAAGACCGGGTTTATCCCATTCTGAATAACTGATTCGATGTGAGTCGAAGATGAAGACGGTGGTTGAAGACCGGAGGTCTTCACGTCGTTTGGATAATTACTGATGATCTTGATTGGGCCGTACACCCAAGAGGAGGAAATCAGTTGGTGATCGTCCAGACGTACTTGGAGATCGATGGATATGCGTGGTACAAGGTGCCTCCGGTTTCGTTCAGACCCAGAAATGACTTGTAAATGGACTATGTGTCTGACATCGGATTTCATTCTGTGTGAATGATATCGGTTGCATAGAGTTGTTTGCCTATGTGGCATGCTAAGATGCAAATGATCAAGGCTTTTGTTGAAAAGCAGAGTCTTATGGTTGATGATCAAAGAACGGCCTGTGTGGCGTAGCTTTGTGTAGCGTTGATTCGCGAGCCTCACACCCGGTGGTGAACCAAAAATGGGAGAGGACCTCGGGGGGACATGCATTTCTTTCTAGCTAGAAGTGGCGTCAGTGGTTTTACACGCCCTGACGAGTTTGACTTATGTGGTTGTTACTATTGCGAGGCGCCTCGGTTAGATCGGACGATCCGGGTCCGATGGAGTCATTCGTTAGCTCATTTACGCCCCCAAAGGGCGGGGAAACGTAGTGTTCAGGCATTATAATCCACATCGGTGGACCGGTCCTGACGATCCAAGGGGCAGTTGCGGCTGTTCCTGAGACACGGGCTAGAGCATCTCAAATCGGTAGAGGACTATCTTTTGCCTCGGTTCACAGATGGAAATCCAACTTCCAAATACGTGACTTTGCGGTTTTGATTGTAGAGCCTAGTATGGCGACATGATATATGGTACCCATGCCGTCTATGATTGATATTTATGATTTGAAGTTGTTTTATACACTATACACTTATAGTAATAATAAATGATTTGTTTTAAACGTATCAAACATTCTTGGCTATTATAAGGTAAAAACCCTATCCTCTGGCTTGCGTTGCATTGGGTGATGGGACCTGGGTCTTATAATAGCTTCATTGTCCTTTATTTAGCATTGCGCTGTTTGTTTTATGCACTGGTGTTCTTGGGAGGAAACCCGTTCCATGATATACGGCGTGGTCCCTTGAATTACCTAACTTTAAAATAAAGATTAATAACTGTTTTAGTTCTCACACTAGTCCCATGACTGGCCTGGAGTTTATTATTTTAACCTAAACTCTGGATGCCCTTATTTTGACACTGGCAGCTAGTAGTTCTGGTTTTGCAGATTTATATTCACAGGATCTTGATTTACAGCTGGAACGATACTCAGAAAGCTCTGTATCCGTGTATTACTTCTAGTTGTGTATTGTATTATTTTCCGCTACGATGTATTTAAATGTAATTTAAATCTCTGATATTTCTGTGTAATATTCATTTATACTTTGTATATTCTTGTATTCTGATGGTATTGTTGTAATATACAATGAAATGTTCTTCTGTCTGCGTTCTAATTTGTCGTGTTCTCAAATCAATCAGGGGTTTCGAATGGTCTGGGTCGGTTTAGCGACTGATTTGGATCGAGCGAAATTCCCGGTCGTTACATTTATCTAGTACAGAATTATTTATATGTAACTTTGGAATTAATTAATTTAAACTATAAAGTTGTAATTTATTGTCAGCAAAATTTATTTAAAATATAAGATGAAGTCTAATTTAAATAGTTGTTTAATTTTGTTGAATATAACACTATGTATAAATTTAGTTTAAAACAACGTTAGTGGAAGATATGGCTGATGTAATATAAGCGAAGAACTGATTTATAGTCAGTAGTTGAATTTATGACACATCTAAAATAAGTAAATACTGTCACCCAATTCAATCATATACCGTTCGCTAACACTGTTCTTTCAACCTGTTCCTATTTAACCAATAAAATCTTACTCAAGATTTGGCACCAATACATATAAATTTTTTGCTGCAAACATTCACCACTTGTCCTTAGCTGCAAATATCTACACCTGTCCTTGTTTATCTGAGAATCAATTACACGCGGTGTTCATTTCCTGTGCTTGGTCTCCTTGGTTTTATTATAAAAGTAACGCAACCCCTTTTGTTCTGTACACAACAGAACCAATTTCTTATCCCTTCATTTCCTTTATTTCAGTCAAACGCTCCCCTTTCCCAAAAATTCGAATTCACATTTCCACCCAAAATTAATTCCCCCCAAATTGGAAGCGATGGCCTCCCTCAATCCGATCCCCAAACCGCACCTACCGTTCCTCCCATTGCTGCGCCTCCACTGACGACTCCGCGCCACCACCTGGAGTTCGTTGTCCGTCAAGGCCTTCTCGAGCAAAACTGAAGCCGCCAGTTGTATGACTCCAACCGCATGTCCTTCCTCAAGTGGGAGCATCAGCAACCTCCATCGGCCTTCGACGAGCTACCTGTACCCGCTCCGAATCCGTCTACTACAACCACCATTAACAGCAGTTGGTCTCGGTTCATCAGCCCAAATCGTCGCCTATGGTTCCCGCATCCACCGACCGGATGTAAGTATAGCTTACGATTGGATTTATTTCGAGGTTTCAAACTTCGCGTTTCACGAACTATAATTGAGGTGGGTTGTTTTCTATTTTGTGTTGTAGTTCTTATATGATTTGTATGGCTTGTTTTATAATGCATTTGTCGTGGCTAATTGTAACGACCCAGATTTTTCGTCGATTAATTTTAAATATTTAATATAGTTTTAAATATTGATTCAAAAATAAATGGATTTTTATTATGGAATTTATCAGTTTAAAAATCATTATATGATTTAATATCGAATAGAACGATAATAATAGATTTTTATCGATGGATTTAATGTTTAAAATCAAGTTATATTTTTAATCGTATTTAATATAATTCGTTAATTTAAAATTGTTCTCTCTTCTATACAGTCGAATTAAAATTTAGGATCGGCTCCATTTAGTCCAGAACAACGCTACAATCTGGTAATGTCAGTCGTTAGGTTTACTATGATGGTTCGGGGACCGCGAGATATTTCAGTTGTTTAAATTTAAAAACAAAATAAAAATCAGAATGAATAAAATAAAAAGAAGGCCGACCTATGCATTTACTAACGCGGACCTATAGGTGGACATCGCGACGTCTATATTTTCCTCGAGCTCAAACTCTTGTCCCCCTTCTTCAAAATCAAAGGAACAATAATTTAATGGCAGTACGATATGTTCCCTTCGTTCCTCTATATATTAAGGCCATTACCTTCTGGAATCCGCATTTTTGAAACCAACGGAAAACCCTTCTTCTCTCTTCTGTCTCGTTTTCCAAGCAAACCGAGATCAAAGCTGCTTCCTCCTTGATTTCTAAATGAATCAAAGTCCTCTTATCCTATTCGAACTATCCAGAAAAGGGGGATTCAATCTTGGTGTGTTCAGAGATTGTCGAAGGGAACAATCATGTTCGAACAGGGCGCCTAGGGCTAGTGTTCATCGCAAGGGGGTTTGGCGGGCAACTCGACCATCGCACGGCCTGACGCTCGACCCTAGCTCGAAGCAATTCTGGGTCTCGCGGATGAGTGGGTGTCGCGACTTCAACGACGAGCTGGAAGGGGAAACCAAGTTCACTGAGGAGCTCGACATGGCAATAGGTGGAGTGCGATTTAGGGATTTAAGTGTTCGATGTCTGGAGGGAAGGCGATGTTTGTTCACTGGAGTAGTGCGACAGGGCTTCGAGGGTGTACTGACATGGTTCTGGTGATACTGTATATGGAAGAACGCGAGTCGCCTGGAGTCTGTCGTGAATATTGGTGAGACACCGTAAGGTCAGTTTAATTTATTTAATTAAGGCCAATAATATTTAAATTTAATTTGTTTGATTTATATCCAAATTTAAGTAGTAAAAGGGTTAGAATTTTATTTGTAAAATGGTTAGAATTAAATTAATATAATGGTTAAATTCATTAGTTTATCTAATTGGGAATTTGATTTAAATAAAATAGTTCATATAATTAGTGTATATCGAGGAAATTAATCAATAAGGAAATAAAAGGTATAAATTAATCGTTTAAATAGAATGAAGGTTTAAATTGGAATTTTATTAAGTGAGTAATCAATTAATTCGTTTAATAACTTATAAAAATCATACTTTATTTCATGTTATTAGATTCGAGCAATGCGAAGTACACTAGAACCAAGATGACGAATACTTCGAAATAAACTTGGTTTGAACTAGACGGGATATTCAGCACAGTAAAAATCGAGGTGAGTAAATCTCACTCACCTTTAGAATTATTTTTATTTCGTTAAAAATAATTGTTGTTGCTTGTTTGGATTTTTCTGCTGGTTTTATATATATTAGTTATTTAGGCTATATATATATATATATATATATATATATATATATATATTGGGTTGATTGATTGGTTGAATGCCCGCAGTCTCATTAGCGGATGCCCGCAGTTTCATAGCGGATGATTACCCTATACGCCCCACGCTATGATTAGTGGATGACCTTCTATACCGCGATATTCTGCCACGAAGCAGAATGGGTATTATTTATGTGCTAACATCTGTGGATGCAGGAAACAGGTTGGAGGAATCCAACTGGATTCCTCAAAAATATATTATCTGTTTGTTTATTTGTTTGCATATATATTGTTATATATGGTGTGTTAGAAAAATAAATAATTCGTTGCTTGTGTGTTTAAATATCACTGGGCTTAAGTAATGATATTTAAAAATATCGTGGAAAGAGTATTTGAGATTTAAAGAGGAAAATTTTATTTTTAAATAGAATTTGAATTTTAAATGGAAATAAAGTATAAACTTGTTTTAAAAATAAAACAAGTAGTTTCTTTATAAACGAAGTTTATAAATAATTCTTTTATAACGAAGTTATAAATGAAGTGAAAAGAATTATCATTTGATAAATTCAGAAATAGAAATATAAGCGTGAAATTGGAATTTGAAATGAAATTTCAAATAGGATGTGAAATGAAATTTTTAAATGTATAACTCAAATGAAATTTGAGTATAACATTTGAATTTTTAAAAGGAGTTTAATATTTGAATTTTTAAGAGGAGATTGAATATTATAAATTCAAATAGAAGTTCAAATAGAATTTGAATAGACGAAATTTGAACGAAAAATAGAATTTGAATTCAAGAAATTAAAATAAGATTTGAATTCAAAGGAATTCGAATAAAGAAATTCAAATAGAGATTTGAAGGTAGAATTTCAAAATAGAATTTGAAATATAGAATTTCAAAGAAGAATTGAATAGAATTTGCAATATAGAATTTCAAAGAAGAATTCAAATATGAAATTTGAATAGAGATTTGAAATGGAATTCAAATATGAAATTTGAATAGAAATTTGAAATAGAAATTCAAGTATTGAATTTGAACATGAAATTGAATATAGGAATTCAAATAGAGATTTGAATATTGAATTTCAAAATAGAATTTGAAATAAACTTTGAAAGTAGAATTTCAAAGTAGGATTGAAATAGGATTTCAAAATAGGAAATCCAAATAGTTTTGAAATAGAATTTGAATTCAAGGGAATTGAAATAGAATTTGAATTCAAAGGAATTCAAATGGGATTGGAATAAAGGAAATTCAAAAATGGAATTTCAAATAAAAGAAAAATGTAATTTGAAATATTGGGAATTTCATATAAGAGAAAATGGAATTTGAAACATTTAGAATTTCAAATAGAATTTAAATGGAGTTTGAATATTTGAATTTCAAATGGAGTTGGGATATTCGAGAATTCAAATAGACTTTAAATATAGGAATTTCAAACAAAATTTGAGAATGGAGTTTAAATCCAGAATTGGAATTCAAGAGATATAAATCTAGAATTTGAATCCAAGGGATATAAATATAGAATTTGAATTCAAGAGAAATTTAAATATGGTATTTGAATTCAAAGTGAAGTTTAATATGAGATTTGAAATTCTAATAGAATGAAATTAGATTTGAGTATAGAAATTTAAATGGAGATTGGAAATGGGATTTGAATAAGGAAATTCAAATGTAGAATTTCAAAGTAGAAAATGGAATTAAAACTTTGAAAATAGAATTTCAAATAGAACTCGAAATAGAATTAACTATGGGATTTGAATATGGAATTCAAATGGAATTGAAACTATGGATTTGAATATATTAAAATCAGAATGGAATTGAATTTCATTCAAACGAAGTTAAAAAGTTTATATATATAAATATAATTAAAACGAACTCGCCGCAGCGCTGCAGTTCGTAAATTGACGATTCGAACTTCAATTGAATATATAGAACTCGATTGAAGTCGGAATTCTTCGAAACAAGAAACATCAGGACCGATTTGATAATAGCTTTCTAATGAAGGAGAAAAATCTGGATTTCGTCGTATAGATTTTGAGTTATGTCAAAATCAAATTTTCAGAAAAACAGCGTCGGAATCGTTTTAAAACCATAATGGTTTATTTAATATTATAAAAGGATTTTAAGCAAATAAAATCCGAAGTTCTATTTAGAAAATTCCAGAGTGAGTTGCAAAATATATGCGAATTCAAGTTGTGTAAATGAATATGATTTTTGAAACAGAAACCGGATTTTGATTTATTGAATGGAATTAACTAAATTGAATAGAAATTAGTTAAGGAGCTTTTGAATGGATATTGGGCCTTAAATAAGTGATTTCGATTTGAAAATTTATATTCGAAATAAAAAAGGAAACTAGAATTGAAATCGAAATTCGATTTGGTTATGAACGAGTTAAATATTTTGTTCGAACATGTTATGTTCAAGCAAAGAAGTGAAATAGGCAAAAAGGCTAATTAAAGAATAATTGAGCGAAACTGAATTCAAACAATTCAAATGAATAGATTGAGTTGAATTGAATTGGAAACAGGTGAACAGGTGTTAAACAGATATGGGATGGAGTATATGAAGATTTAAATTTATGTGCTCGACAAAAAGGTACATGTTTAATTCATATATGAGATTTTATGCGCCGTATCGGCAAGCCGCTTGGCTTTTTCTTTTTCTTTTTGAGATTGGAAGATACCGGGATGCTATTTGAAATTTCCCGATGCTCCCGATACAGGGGAGGTTATGGCGAAATTTTTCGGAAATTTAAGAAGTTAGAATATTTTTAAGATATTTTGATAATTTGAAATCATTGTATCGACACATTGAATTCGATAGGAAAGTGAATATAAAAATCGAATGTTGTAAAAGGGATAGAGATAAGTAATTGAAATTGTTTTCAATTGCAAATAGAGATTTTTCTAATATATAGAAAATAAAAGAAGTTGAAATTTGGAAACGTTTTCCAGATAGCGTAAAGGGCCAAGATTGATTATTGAAATATTTGGTAAACAAATATTGATAGAGAAAATGGAAAAGAGATTTAATTAATGAATATTAATTAAAGAGCCCAGTGATTTGTTTGATATGTTGATTGAACACTTGTTTTTATTCGATAGTTAAATCACAGACTATCGAAGTTTTGACCATCGTTGTCAATATGGAGAGACCGGTTGGATTATTATCCGAAGAACCACTCTGTATCGGCATAAGCGTTGCGAACCAAGTATGCTGAATATATTGAAGATGGAGTGAAGTGCAAGGGCTTTTCTATTTATAGAAATAGTGCTTTCGGTTTCGTTCAGTCCCAGAACGAACGTAAATGGACGAATGTCTGACAGAGTATTTCCAATGATCAAATGGGTTGGTCTGTATGAATATATATGGTTGCAACGGATTTATCCCTTAGCATAATATCCAGAATATTTGTGCAAACTCAACTAGTGATTAACGGATCTGACAATGTGGCATTCAAAGTAATTGTGTTATCAAGGACTGGTAAGTATGCGTAGCCTCAGGCCTCAACAACCGGGAAAGGACAAAAATCGGGCAGGCAGCATGGCTATGTGGGTCGCACCCATTAGGGTGTATAATCACCTATCTAGAGAAATTCCTTTTGTTTCTAAATCTATCGATTCTGCCCATTCGGGAAACGGTGGTTTGAGTCCAACCGTTGGTGATATACATTCGATACGCTCAAGCGAAATGAGTGGTCGGTCATGTGTGGGCCGGGTTGCAAGATGTTCTTGTTGAACCCAGTGTATTCCTCTCTAGAGATACACTGTCGGAAGGTGGTTCCATACCTTGTCATGTTGGAAATCCAATCTCCAATAAGCGCCATGCGGGTTTTGATTTTATACTATTTATGTGGAGCGTGAGATGCAAGCGTTCTGCTATTTGGTTATTTACTTGATGTAGACATTATTATAATATCACTGGATTGATATCAAAGTGTTTTGGGTTATAGTAAGGTAAAAACCGTCCGTGTTTATGTGTGGGCTGGTCTTACTATTATCTTTTCTTTCGAAAAGAGTTTTGAAAGTTAAACAAGTGGTTGGAGTTTACTCACACCAGTCCCATGACTGACCCAGAGTTTATTTTGTTTTTGTTTTCCCTAAACTCTTGGGTGCCCAAATTTGTACGGGCAGTCAAGTGTTTCAGGCTTTTACAGATACACTTGGAGGAGCTTGAAGCAGGAGGCTTCAACGTTAGTTATTTAGAGTTACTTCCGCTGGATCAAATGTTATGTGTACTCTGATGATGGTATGTATATATGTACAAAACAGATTTGTATTTCGAAGCTTATGTTATATAACATATTTTATTCGTTCCGCTGTGAGTTTGTGATCTTCGTTTTTCTTCTATTCTAATATTTCTTTCTTTCTATTTCTCATCCTCTAACTTCTTTCTAATAATGAGTCGTATTTCTGTGCAATTTGAGTTGGACGTGTGGTGTATTTAGTCAACTCAGATAGCACGGATTTGTGGGCCTTTACAGTTGGTATCAGAGCTTAGGTTGAGCGAACACCTAGGCTTGTGTGGCATGTGCCCATTAGAGATAGGGTCAGTAGTACCCTAGAATGAGTTGAGTATATATATATACGAGAGAGCGTATTTGTTAATTGATATAAAAGTTGTTTTATATTGTGTTGGCTAGTCTGTTGAGTGGTTTATGAATTCTGGTCGAATCGTGGGACGCCACGACGTCGATAGGAGTTTGTAAACACTTGGACAGAAGAATCGACACGATATTGTTTCCAAGTGGGTAGATGAAATAATTTTACCCAAAATTTCTATTTTGATATAGGAAGAATAATTTTCTAGAATTATTATTATATGGATGTGTTGGATGTTGAATTTATAATCAAATGAGATTATAAAAATTAAAATGGGTATTTATAACCAAAATAGAATTTGTATAGAAATTAAATATACAAATGAGATGAATTAGAATTTAATTCAAACAAATCCTGGGAAGTTGAAAAAAATATTTTTCAAAGTATATTAAAATTATATAGATTTGTTTTAAAGGATTTTAAATGGATTTTGAAATTTTTAAGCACTGAACTCACTTCAGTGGCTGGGAAATAATTCTGATGATGATTGCAACATCATCAGTGTTCATTTTCGAGTTCCTAAGTGATGTGTTGCTACCTTAGAAAGTTTTTGATGGAAATTTGTTTTGAAAAAAAAAACAAGTAGATTGGAAATTCAAATATTTTGAATTTGAAATGAAAATAAATATATGTATATATTTATGGGATTTCAAAAGAATTTGAAAAGAAAAACCCGGGGATTTGGATTCTGGAATTAAAATTTAACTTAAGCAAGTTAGATGGTTCGAGGAGAATAAATGGACTAGAATCAATTTGAAATAAATTGAAATGAATTGAATGTGAAGGCATATGAAAGGAAGAAGACCAAAAGTTTTGGTTGAAAATAAAGTCATAGAAATATGAGGAGTTGAGTTTCAACATAAGTGAGATGTTGAAAAAAAAATAGATTTCTACCCTTTTTCCTACCATAACAATTTCGAGGACGAAATTATTTTAAGGGGGAAAGAATGTAATGACCCAGATTTTTCGTCGATTAATTTTAAATATTTAATATAGTTTTAAATATTGATTCAAAAATAAATGGATTTTTATTATGGAATTTATCAGTTTAAAAATCATTATATGATTTAATATCGAATAGAACGATAATAATAGATTTTTATCGATGGATTTAATGTTTAAAATCAAGTTATATTTTAAATCGTATTTAATATAATTCGTTAATTTAAAATTGTTCTCTCTTCTATACAGTCGAATTAAAATTTAGGATCGGCTCCATTTAGTCCAGAACAACGCTACAATCTGGTAATGTTAGTCGTTAGGTTTACTATGATGGTTCGGGGACCGCGAGATATTTCAGTTGTTTAAATTTAAAAACAAAATAAAAATCAGAATGAATAAAATAAAAAGAAGGCCGACCTATGCATTTACTAACGCGGACCTATAGGTGGACATCGCGACGTCTATATTTTCCTCGAGCTCAAACTCTTGTCCCCCTTCTTCAAAATCAAAGGAACAATAATTTAATGGCAGTACGATATGTTCCCTTCGTTCCTCTATATATTAAGGCCATTACCTTCTGGAATCTGCATTTTTGAAACCAACGGAAAACCCTTCTTCTCTCTTCTGTCTCGTTTTCCAAGCAAACCGAGATCAAAGCTGCTTCCTCCTTGATTTCTAAATGAATCGAAGTCCTCTTATCCTATTCGAACTATCCAGAAAAGGGGGATTCAATCTTGGTGTGTTCAGAGATTGTCGAAGGGAACAATCATGTTCGAACAGGGCGCCTAGGGCTAGTGTTCATCGCAAGGGGGTTTGGCGGGCAACTCGACCATCGCACGGCCTGACGCTCGACCCTAGCTCGAAGCAATTCTGGGTCTCGCGGATGAGTGGGTGTCGCGACTTCAACGACGAGCTGGAAGGGGAAACCAAGTTCACTGAGGAGCTCGACATGGCAATAGGTGGAGTGCGATTTAGGGATTTAAGTGTTCGATGTCTGGAGGGAAGGCGATGTTTGTTCACTGGAGTAGTGCGACAGGGCTTCGAGGGTGTACTGACATGGTTCTGGTGATACTGTATATGGAAGAACGCGAGTCGCCTGGAGTCTGTCGTGAATATTGGTGAGACACCGTAAGGTCAGTTTAATTTATTTAATTAAGGCCAATAATATTTAAATTTAATTTGTTTGATTTATATCCAAATTTAAGTAGTAAAAGGGTTAGAATTTTATTTGTAAAATGGTTAGAATTAAATTAATATAATGGTTAAATTCATTAGTTTATCTAATTGGGAATTTGATTTAAATAAAATAGTTCATATAATTAGTGTATATCGAGGAAATTAATCAATAAGGAAATAAAAGGTATAAATTAATCGTTTAAATAGAATGAAGGTTTAAATTGGAATTTTATTAAGTGAGTAATCAATTAATTTGTTTAATAACTTATAAAAATCATACTTTATTTCATGTTATTAGATTCGAGCAATGCGAAGTACACTAGAACCAAGATGACGAATACTTCGAAATAAACTTGGTTTGAACTAGACGGGATATTCAGCACAGTAAAAATCGAGGTGAGTAAATCTCACTCACCTTTAGAATTATTTTTATTTCGTTAAAAATAATTGTTGTTGCTTGTTTGGATTTTTCTGCTGGTTTTATATATATTAGTTATTTAGGCTATATATATATATTGGGTTGATTGATTGGTTGAATGCCCGCAGTCTCATTAGCGGATGCCCGCAGTTTCATAGCGGATGATTACCCTATACGCCCCACGCTATGATTAGTGGATGACCTTCTATACCGCGATATTCTGCCACGAAGCAGAATGGGTATTATTTATGTGCTAACATCTGTGGATGCAGGAAACAGGTTGGAGGAATCCAACTGGATTCCTCAAAAATATATTATCTGTTTGTTTATTTGTTTGCATATATATTGTTATATATGGTGTGTTAGAAAAATAAATAATTCGTTGCTTGTGTGTTTAAATATCACTGGGCTTAAGTAATGATATTTAAAAATATCGTGGAAAGAGTATTTGAGATTTAAAGAGGAAAATTTTATTTTTAAATAGAATTTGAATTTTAAATGGAAATAAAGTATAAACTTGTTTTAAAAATAAAACAAGTAGTTTCTTTATAAACGAAGTTTATAAATAATTCTTTTATAACGAAGTTATAAATGAAGTGAAAAGAATTATCATTTGATAAATTCAGAAATAGAAATATAAGCGTGAAATTGGAATTTGAAATGAAATTTCAAATAGGATGTGAAATGAAATTTTTAAATGTATAACTCAAATGAAATTTGAGTATAACATTTGAATTTTTAAAAGGAGTTTAATATTTGAATTTTTAAGAGGAGATTGAATATTATAAATTCAAATAGAAGTTCAAATAGAATTTGAATAGACGAAATTTGAACGAAAAATAGAATTTGAATTCAAGAAATTAAAATAAGATTTGAATTCAAAGGAATTCGAATAAAGAAATTCAAATAGAGATTTGAAGGTAGAATTTCAAAATAGAATTTGAAATATAGAATTTCAAAGAAGAATTGAATAGAATTTGCAATATAGAATTTCAAAGAAGAATTCAAATATGAAATTTGAATAGAGATTTGAAATGGAATTCAAATATGAAATTTGAATAGAAATTTGAAATAGAAATTCAAGTATTGAATTTGAACATGAAATTGAATATAGGAATTCAAATAGAGATTTGAATATTGAATTTCAAAATAGAATTTGAAATAAACTTTGAAAGTAGAATTTCAAAGTAGGATTGAAATAGGATTTCAAAATAGGAAATCCAAATAGTTTTGAAATAGAATTTGAATTCAAGGGAATTGAAATAGAATTTGAATTCAAAGGAATTCAAATGGGATTGGAATAAAGGAAATTCAAAAATGGAATTTCAAATAAAAGAAAAATGTAATTTGAAATATTGGGAATTTCAAATAAGAGAAAATGGAATTTGAAACATTTAGAATTTCAAATAGAATTTAAATGGAGTTTGAATATTTGAATTTCAAATGGAGTTGGGATATTCGAGAATTCAAATAGACTTTAAATATAGGAATTTCAAACAAAATTTGAGAATGGAGTTTAAATCCAGAATTGGAATTCAAGAGATATAAATCTAGAATTTGAATCCAAGGGATATAAATATAGAATTTGAATTCAAGAGAAATTTAAATATGGTATTTGAATTCAAAGTGAAGTTTAATATGAGATTTGAAATTCTAATAGAATGAAATTAGATTTGAGTATAGAAATTTAAATGGAGATTGGAAATGGGATTTGAATAAGGAAATTCAAATGTAGAATTTCAAAGTAGAAAATGGAATTAAAACTTTGAAAATAGAATTTCAAATAGAACTCGAAATAGAATTAACTATGGGATTTGAATATGGAATTCAAATGGAATTGAAACTATGGATTTGAATATATTAAAATCAGAATGGAATTGAATTTCATTCAAACGAAGTTAAAAAGTTTATATATATAAATATAATTAAAACGAACTCGCCGCAGCGCTGCAGTTCGTAAATTGACGATTCGAACTTCAATTGAATATATAGAACTCGATTGAAGTCGGAATTCTTCGAAACAAGAAACGTCAGGACCGATTTGATAATAGCTTTCTAATGAAGGAGAAAAATCTGGATTTCGTCGTATAGATTTTGAGTTATGTCAAAATCAAATTTTCAGAAAAACAGCGTCAGAATCGTTTTAAAACCATAATGGTTTATTTAATATTATAAAAGGATTTTAAGCAAATAAAATCCGAAGTTCTATTTAGAAAATTCCAGAGTGAGTTGCAAAATATATGCGAATTCAAGTTGTGTAAATGAATATGATTTTTGAAACAGAAACCGGATTTTGATTTATTGAATGGAATTAACTAAATTGAATAGAAATTAGTTAAGGAGCTTTTGAATGGATATTGGGCCTTAAATAAGTGATTTCGATTTGAAAATTTATATTCGAAATAAAAAAGGAAACTAGAATTGAAATCGAAATTCGATTTGGTTATGAACGAGTTAAATATTTTGTTCGAACATGTTATGTTCAAGCAAAGAAGTGAAATAGGCAAAAAGGCTAATTAAAGAATAATTGAGCGAAACTGAATTCAAACAATTCAAATGAATAGATTGAGTTGAATTGAATTGGAAACAGGTGAACAGGTGTTAAACAGATATGGGATGGAGTATATGAAGATTTAAATTTATGTGCTCGACAAAAAGGTACATGTTTAATTCATATATGAGATTTTATGCGCCGTATCGGCAAGCCGCTTGGCTTTTTCTTTTTCTTTTTGAGATTGGAAGATACCGGGATGCTATTTGAAATTTCCCGATGCTCCCGATACAGGGGAGGTTATGGCGAAATTTTTCGGAAATTTAAGAAGTTAGAATATTTTTAAGATATTTTGATAATTTGAAATCATTGTATCGACACATTGAATTCGATAGGAAAGTGAATATAAAAATCGAATGTTGTAAAAGGGATAGAGATAAGTAATTGAAATTGTTTTCAATTGCAAATAGAGATTTTTCTAATATATAGAAAATAAAAGAAGTTGAAATTTGGAAACGTTTTCCAGATAGCGTAAAGGGCCAAGATTGATTATTGAAATATTTGGTAAACAAATATTGATAGAGAAAATGGAAAAGAGATTTAATTAATGAATATTAATTAAAGAGCCCAGTGATTTGTTTGATATGTTGATTGAACACTTGTTTTTATTCGATAGTTAAATCACAGACTATCGAAGTTTTGACCATCGTTGTCAATATGGAGAGACCGGTTGGATTATTATCCGAAGAACCACTCCGTATCGGCATAAGCGTTGCGAACCAAGTATGCTGAATATATTGAAGACGGAGTGAAGTGCAAGGGCTTTTCTATTTATAGAAATAGTGCTTTCGGTTTCGTTTAGTCCCAGAACGAACGTAAATGGATGAATGTCTGACAGAGTATTTCCAATGATCAAATGGGTTGGTCTGTATGAATATATATGGTTGCAACGGATTTATCCCTTAGCATAATATCCAGAATATTTGTGCAAACTCAACTAGTGATTAACGGATCTGGCAATGTGGCATTCAAAGTAATTGTGTTATCAAGGACTGGTAAGTATGCGTAGCCTCAGGCCTCAACAACCGGGAAAGGACAAAAATCGGGCAGGCAGCATGGCTATGTGGGTCGCACCCATTAGGGTGTATAATCACCTATCTAGAGAAATTCCTTTTGTTTCTAAATCTATCGATTCTGCCCATTCGGGAAACGGTGGTTTGAGTCCAACCGTTGGTGATATACATTCGATACGCTCAAGCGAAATGAGTGGTCGGTCATGTGTGGGCCGGGTTGTAAGATGTTCTTGTTGAACCCAGTGTATTCCTCTCTAGAGATACACTGTCGGAAGGTGGTTCCATACCTTGTCATGTTGGAAATCCAATCTCCAATAAGCGCCATGCGGGTTTTGATTTTATACTATTTATGTGGAGCGTGAGATGCAAGCGTTCTGCTATTTGGTTATTTACTTGATGTAGACATTATTATAATATCACTGGATTGATATCAAAGTGTTTTGGGTTATAGTAAGGTAAAAACCGTCCGTGTTTATGTGTGGGCTGGTCTTACTATTATCTTTTCTTTCGAAAAGAGTTTTGAAAGTTAAACAAGTGGTTGGAGTTTACTCACACCAGTCCCATGACTGACCCAGAGTTTATTTTGTTTTTGTTTTCCCTAAACTCTTGGGTGCCCAAATTTGTACGGGCAGTCAAGTGTTTCAGGCTTTTACAGATACACTTGGAGGAGCTTGAAGCAGGAGGCTTCAACGTTAGTTATTTAGAGTTACTTCCGCTGGATCAAATGTTATGTGTACTCTGATGATGGTATGTATATATGTACAAAACAGATTTGTATTTCGAAGCTTATGTTATATAATATATTTTATTCGTTCCGCTGTGAGTTTGTGATCTTCGTTTTTCTTCTATTCTAATATTTCTTTCTTTCTATTTCTCATCCTCTAACTTCTTTCTAATAATGAGTCGTATTTCTGTGCAATTTGAGTTGGACGTGTGGTGTATTTAGTCAACTCAGATAGCACGGATTTGTGGGCCTTTACACTAATACTACAATGGACATACTATTTTGTTCCACTGTTCTAACAACAAAAACTCACACACTTTCACACTTGTTGTTGAATTTCAATTCACAACCCCTTTCATTGCATGCTGTCCTGTTCATTTCTAAATGACCCTTGTCAGCTAACCTAAAGTCTTGAATTGAGTGTCCTCATTTAAATCGATTTAGCCAATTATTTTTGTTTTCCGGTCTTTGATAAATTGGTTCATTACGTAGTTGCTGCAAAAGACATTCTAGATATTGACTTCCTCAAATCCTTTAAGAAATTTAATAGTTGTTTCCAGAAGTAAGATAAAAATAACAGTTTCCTATGGGAATTGCAGGTCCATCCAGAAAACATGAATATTAAATTTTAAATATAATGCAAATGAGAACATGGTAGATAGTTTTCCCTAAGTGTTCCAGGTTATAGATATGAGCTCGCAAAACAAGAAAGGACGTGAGGATGTGAAGACGCACGCGACACACGCTAAGCCGAAAACAAAATGTAAAGTTTTATCCGTCTAAAAGTTATGTACAAATTTATTTATCTTCTGCTGTAAATTTTGTACAACTCTGATATTGATATAAAATTTTTATTCCACTGCAAATTATTGTACACTGTGATTTTGTATTAATTCTATTAAACTGTGTAAGCCAATAACAATTTGTCGTTTTGGACGTTTCGGGTTGGTTTAAATACCGATCTGGAACGGGAAAAATGTTAGGTCGTTACAGCTAGGACCATTAGTGACCCAAAAATGGATTTTAGTAAAAGGAGTTATTTTTAAATTATTAAAAATAGGGAAAAATTAGGATAAATCATAATAAAAGATTTCAAAATGATTTGGAAAAGGAATAGGAAGATTCGAACTATATTTTGGGATATTTGCGTTTTCAACCTAATTGGCTAAAAAGGGTAAAACAATGTCTTGTGAATATAAGTGAAATAAACTTAAATTATTTGGTTTATCAAATATAACCATGATTAGAAAGGAGTATTTAGATAAATCTTTTGATTTATAAAAGATTTCCAATTAGAATAAAAATTAGATTTGGATAGAAATGATCATTGGATATTTGGTATTGATTATCATTGTGTAGATATTTACTATTTCGATGAATTTGGAAGATGTTAACATCGTTATTCCACTTACATTATTCGTTGATTACGGAAATTGGTGTTGAATATAAGTTGATATAATATTTTTTTGAATTCTTATATTTAACTAGTGCGAACCCGAGCTATGCACACGGGTTGTTGTTATAAGGTTGCACTAAAAATATTGTATAGTATTTGGTTACTTGACCTTGTAGTGATTTGTTTTAACTTAAATTCACTACATAGTATCAAAAATAACATACAGTGTTAAAACTAAGAATATTCGGGTTTAATAAAAAAAGAAATCTCATACATGTCAGCCGCAAACATGTAGTAGTGAAGTAGATATTCAGAATCGCATAGTATAAATGAATGTTTCTATGGAGTAGGGCAAAATGTAGATAAAAACATATTAACTAAACATGGTCACATGACTATACCTTGAAATAAAGTTGAATACTTTGCTATGTAAATTCATACAGTTAGTATATAATACGGTGGGAACAATACAAAGCAAGTTAGTAGTAAGCAGATATAGGCGTTGATTTGGAACCCACGCAGGTGGAAGCTTAAACTTTACATAAGTCAAAGATAACAATTTCAATTTAATTTACAGACAATGCAGGCACAGGAAGTTCAAGGCAGTTCAATTGAACATGGTATCATGTAATATTAGACAATTATTTAGTTACAAATTTTAGTATGCGACCGCATATAAAACAGATGATACAACATAGGGATACTTTATCATGCACCATTCACAATAAATAATTGAATATTTTCTCTCTTACTTTACAATTACATGAACCAGTATATGAACATGAACTGTCAATTGGAGCATTGGAAGTTTCACCATACATTAGCCCCATTTAGTTCCCAAACTGACCACTGCACGGATCACGTGGGACCCTCCAGCCTTGCTACACTTCACGACATTGCAATAATCAGCTTTTTTGATAAGCAGCTAGCTTGCACTCCATTCAGACTCACATTGACCGTATTGAGTTACTTCAAGTAGAAATGGTTATCCATTATATTGATACAAAAAATAAAAGGTTAAGGTTTACATCTTGCTTGGACTTCCCCGAAGAATATTCCTAGTGTGATGCAATTTTTCCTATATGTTCTGTTTTCTCGAATAAAGATGAACTCACATTATCACTATAGTCTAGACAAATGTAATTTGCAAAGAGAACAAAATGAATTTGTTTCTCTAAAATAGAATTAATAATAATAATTAGTTGAATAACAAAGTACCCTACCTTACAAATGTTGGTTTGTGAAAACATGTTATCCATAATAATTGTAACAACCCGGAAAATCTAAACCAATTTAAAAAATTTATTTTGGCAATTTTGATGAATTTTGAATATTTAAAATGATTTATTTTAAATAATTACAACGAGAAATTTATTTTGAATAGAATTAGAACGTATATATTTATTTGAATCGACATTAGAATATAAATATTTATTTTTAATTATAAAAGGAATTGAAAATGGCGCGATAGTTTGAAATTCAATTTCAAATTTCAAATGAATGTACAGGATTTAAAATAAACCGGATTTTAGCGAAACCAAAAATATTAGAATCTGTTTGAGAATATCTTTCCAACGATCTGAAAAATCAAAATTTCATAGCGGGAATAAAAAGTTATGTCCAGTTGAAAATTCAGAATAGTCGTTATGGAAATATAGCCCTTAAAAATGGAAATTTTGCGAACGACCTCCATTTTCGACGAAACCACTTTTGTTGGATCCGGGATGTCAAGTTATTGCTAGATTCCAAAATTCATAATTTTTGGGATTAATATGTGAGCATGGCGAAGGAAAATGTGTTTTGACAGTTTTAGTCAAATTGGATCGACCAGAAAATGACCATTTTTCAAACGGTCTCCAAATTCGACGAAACTAGTTTGTTAGGACCGTATCGTCAAAACATAGCTAGATTTATTTTTCGGGAATTTTTGGGGTCCGTATGTGGCCTCGGTAAATTGAAATGTACGTTCAAATTCAATATATTGATTTATAATTTAATTTTGATAAAAACTGATATAAACAGTCGAATAGGCTTATGAAACATATCCCATTGTGTTCGAAATGGCGATAATTAGCTAGGGACGACAGTCGATGGGTTCAATTTAGAGTTTTGAATTCAAAGGTTACTATATAGGAATATATATAATATAGAAAAGAGAGTCAACCCCCTTTCCTCTCTTCCACAACCTGACATCGGGTTTACTGAAGAAAAAAAAGAATGCGGGGAGGGTATCGCCGCTACCGCAGTCCACAGGGGCGCCGCACCTCAGGCGTCGCTACCAGATTGAACCACCGCCCCTCTAGCTCTCCTCCTTCTCCTCCCCTTTCTAATTTATCTGCACCCCCACTGACCCAAATCAGCCGAAGCGCCGCCACTGGCCAACCTCGCCACCACCAGGCCCTGTGCCGGACCCCTAGCGTCTACAGCCGCCCAACTCCGCCCCCAGCGAGCCTCCTCACTCTTCGTTAGCAAATGTGAGTTTATCTTTAAATTTTCTTATTTATTTTCTATGAAAACAAAGCGAAGAAATGATTTTTATTTAATGAATATAAATATTATATTTTTAATAACATAAAGATTCGATTTTTAATGTGTCCAAAGCGAGATAAAAATTAGATTTTTTATTTATGTGAAGGGCAAATAAAAATTGGATTTTTAGTGTTTGAATGGTATAGAAAAGATGTGATTTTTATATTGAAAGTGAACAAATAAAAATGTGATTTTTATTTTAAAGGTAGCGGAATAAAAATATGGTTTTTATTCATAGTAGTAGCGGTTTAAAAATATGATTTTTATAGAATAGAGAAAATAAAATTGTGATTTTTATATATGTATGATAATAAAAATATGATTTTTGATATATGTATGATAATAAAAATTCGATTTTTATATATATAGATTAGAAATAAGAATATGATTTTTACATATATGAAGACGAGATAAAGATGTGATCTTTATATAAATAGTGATATAAAAAATTATCTTTATATAGAAAGTAACGTTATAAAAATATAATTTTTATAACGAAGTAGCAATGTAAAAATATGATTTTTTTATATATAAAACTGAATAATAAAAATGTGATTTTTACTATGAACAGAGTGAAATAGATTGCGATGGAACCGACGATAATCAAAAAAAATCTGAACCGTTCAGAAATAAAGAATGGCGTAGTGGATCCCAAAGGTGAGAACTTCTCACTTTTATTTTATTTCTAGTTAAAATATATACTAGGATGCAGGCGGTGCTTAGCAGCACCCGACACCCATCATCCACAGACCATGGACGACTTGTTTGTTTGATTGTGTTATGAAAATAGATTGTGTGATATGGAATGGAATAAAATATTTTATAGTTAAAAATATAATTTTTAATGTGTATATGGATAAAATAAATATTTATAAACAAATCGGACGATTTTTTTATGTACACACATTTGACTGATATTAATTAGGATGATAAATTTTACACATCGCCCAACTGCACAAATAAAATTCATTATTTGTTGATTGAAACCCCACATGGGTATTGAGATGATATTGGACATACACTAGTCCCAATATTTAGTTGTATGTCAATCGATTGGTTGACAGACTGTTATAAGCATTAAATATTTATATTTGTTGCTTATACATTGTAGAATGCACTCTGGACGATGGTTGACAATGGTTGATTGTTGCTGTATACATATGTTGTATGAAATCCATATATTCATATTATATGGTAATTGACTGTGTCTGATTCCAGTTCAGAAAGAATAAATGTTTTTAAAATAATGGATATTTTAAAATAATACCCAGTAAAAGATCAAAATTTGATTTTGATGTCCGATTTGGGATGGACACGAATATATTTAAATATATATAGCCGTGTCGATTAATTATACGCCATTTGAACGTGAATGATATTTATATCGATTTTATTTATTTCTACAATGCATACAGAAAAGGAATTGATTTCAAAATATAAAGTTTTGAAAATACTATCATTTGTATATCGATGATATGAAATATTCAATTTTGATTTGAAATTGAATATGAAGTTGAAATCGTTTTGCAAACGAATTTAAAATGATTTATAAAATACGTTTCAAATGGAAATCGATGAAATATATATAATATATATAATATATATAATGGCCTGAACAGAATGCGCCACATCGCGGCAGTTAGCGAATTTCGACCATTGACTTCGAACGGACATTACGTGGGATCCGACCATCAGATTCTCCTAAAACCGGAGCCGTTGGATTCATATCGAAAAGAGCTTTCTAATGAATATGAGAAATTAGAAATCTAACGATTGGATTTGGAATTATATCCAAATCAAATTTGGAAAAGGTCGTTGTAAGTGCAGTTCGATGACCGTTTATGGAAACCAACTGTACGGGCCTTGATAAAATTATTAAAAATATCAATAATTTGTGTAAAATCATAACAAATGATTTGGAAAGAACTGGGCTGAAAGATTCCATATTTGAAAAGATAAAAAATATATTTTTATCGAAATAAACTAGTTATGAACTATAATTATAATCCAAGATTTTTAAATAAATGAATTGGATTTGAAATGGTTTTAAAAATAACCAGAATTTCCAATATATGAATTGGAATGGATTTGAATCGAAATTATCTTCGGAATATCTCGATATTGGATTCTGTGATTATACGGATATTGTGGAGGAATTTGGAAGATATATATATATATATATATATATATATATATATATATATATATATCGTTATTCCAATACGACATTTGTTGATTTCAGAATTTGATATTGAATATGAGCCGATATATTTTCTATTCAGAGCCTTGTATTCAATATCAAATGGAATTTGGGTTTGTCGTGAATGGTGTCTTCATTAACACTGTTCTTAAACCCAGTTGAGAAAAGATTAAATCTTTTTATTTAGATTTAATGAAGTATACCAATTAATTAATATTTAATTGGAATTGAATTGGAATTGATTTTTGGGTTTATCATGAACGGTGTTTTAAATAACACTTGTTCTTTAACCCTATTAAAAATGGAAGGTGAATTGGGTTTATTGTGAACTGTGTTTTTAACAACATTTGTTCTTTAACCCGATTTACAGTGAAATGTGATTTGGAATTTATAAATCTTTTTATCACTACAAGAAAAACAGCATATTGCAGCGGCAGTATCCGCTTCTAGTCCGTCGCTAAACAGGCCTTAGCGACGGATTTCCTACATAACGTTGTGGTCGGTAAAAACCATGACGGTATTTGTGTCAGATTTTGGCGATGGAATTTAGCATGAGTTTTCCGATAGTTTTCCGTCATTTTACTATTTATATAATAAAAATATAATTTTATTTATTAATTTAATTATAATTTATTTACCAACTATTTACCGACGGATAAGTAATTTATAATAAGTTATTATTTATAAAAGGCGTTGGCAAACCCTTACTAATTGCCAAGGGATTAGCGACGGATTTTGATGTTGATGAACATTTTATCTCGCTTCATCTGTTTGTAATATGTCGGTAATCCCTTTCTAATATGTCTATATATATATATATATATATATATATATATATATATATATATATATATATGTGTGTGTGTGTGTGTGTGTGTGTCCGTGTGTGTATATATGTATGTATGTATGTATGTATGTATGTATGTATGTATATACATATGTATATGTATATGTATGTATGTGTGTGTATCCAATTACTATCATTCAACTATAAACACTGAAATAAATAGCATAACCAAAAAAAACAAATTTGCCAATCATATACAAAAAAGATCATTCATAATCCTTCATCAATCCATACACGAAGCTGAATTATGAACAACATAATTATTCATGCTAACATTATCCCATATACAAGCATATACCATCCACTAACATACTAAAATGACATATCATTATATTTACACTAAAGTAAATCCTAACATACATGTCAATGTACGAAGATGACGGCAAACAGACAAGCAAATGTGAAACTTCCCTGAAGATGGTACCTTTTACGTTGTGACTGATTAAAGCAATGTGACTGAGTATGGTGGTTCTTCTGCATATTAGATCATGGGTTATTGGGCGGCCGTCTTTGATCTCCCAACATAAAAAAGTCTTGAAGATGGTACTAGAGGTTCTTCTTCGTCTACAACCGATGATTCTAATGTTTTATTTGCAAAAAGCTTCCATCATCTGCAGGTATGAATTCATCAGGTTCCTTTTTATCCATCTTCCAGTCCTGTAGATGATGTTTAAAACTACTATTAATTATTATTTTTCATACTCGATAACTTTTTATACCTTGAAATTCTCATTTGCAAATTAAAATCATCCACAATAGCAATTAGTTTTCAGAAGGAGAGGTGTAATAAGTTATGATGAGTGGCCTAAATGGATAAAATAAAAATCAAATTACTAATTGAAAGATAAGAAAAAACAGTGAATTGAATAGATGGTAAACACTTCAGTTGCGTTACCATGATGGCGAGGTCATTTATCCAGATTTTCCTATAAGATTAACATTAACAGAAAAAAATCTAACCTTAACAGATAAAATATAACATTAACATTAACAGATAATATCAAATAGGAGATTCCATACAAACAAATCTAAATGTGAATGTGGTACTCAAACCTGCACCCATAGGCACAACACTGCATACACAAAGAAACTGCACGCACATGGACCATCACACACACAAAATATATCTTGTACGCAATTAAAAAATTGGATTAAGACAGTTTGTCAGTTTATTTGCATGGGTAAATAGAGTTTAATTTAAGATACTTGTAATTGTAGCAGGACAAGGACGGTTGGACAAAGATGTTTTATTTATAACTTCTATGCTTATTATACTTGCAAACAGAGTTTTTTTTTTCTTGACAGAGATCACTTACCTATTGGAATTTTCTTTGTCGTGATAACTTTGTCTGTCATTGTTTCAGTAAGTAACATGATGCCAAAACTTGAACTATCTCTATTTATGTTCATTATTGTTCCAGAGCATCTTCAGGCTTTATGCTGGATAAAGGCTGTCCCTGAAATCAACTTAGAAGATGTTGTTTTTTCCTCTTCATTAGTAGAAAATAAATAAATCTTACTATAGATTTTTGTTATACTTCATCCCTAACATTTAACTGATATGAAACCATGTTTCATAGTAGGTTTAGCTTGAAAATGAGAAGTTGACCCTGTATGATTTATGGGGACATGCAGATAAACCGTTCAGGTGTACTCATGGTGGGAAGAGAGGATTGCTGCAAAAAAAATAAGTATGCTCAAGTTAGATCTTTACCAGGCAGAAAGCTACAGATGAAAAAAATAATAAGTATGCTCAAGGGAGGATTGATCCCATGCCGGACAGCCAACAGAGGAAGCTTTCCACTTTACGACACTTATTTTCAAGTTAATGAGGTTTTTGCTGATTGTTATACGAGTCATTATCCTCTTAACGTTCCTGCAAGATTGTTGTGGTCATTGTGAAAGGCGCCTATTTATGTTGGAACTTATGACAACAATGCTTAAAGGTCTTTTTGATTGCTGAAATACAAATGTGCTTTTTGAAAAGGAAGGATACGGATGATAACTCCATGATAGCATGAGTTAAATACTTGAATTTAGAAAAAAGGTATGTGATGGGTATATATATTATGTACTGGGAATTACAGGCAAAGGAAAGAAATTATGACATAGGCATCATTAAAGTTCTCATGAAAGGATATTTCATGAGTAAATATGTATAAACTACACGAATTAAGTTTCAGGCCTAGTTGACCTCTTGTGTCTGTTGAAATTGATGATATGGACTGTCTGAAACCGACATGCATCATCCGGGGCGTGTTTGTATTTTGTATGTAAATATATTCTCAGGTGAAAGCAAACAACGAAGTATTTTAAGGAGATAATATTCCTTAGTACATATTTAAAGCCAACATAATGGAAGTCCAAAGGCATGTCATTTTCTAGTTTTATACTTATGCTGACTTCAATGTATATTAACATGATCATATTATCAAACACAAAATCCCGGCAATAAAAATATGGATGATTTGAAACTAGCAATACATTTCAATCATGCAATAAACAAATGGAAGAATATATATACATTTGAGATTTTCATAAAGACGATAAACACATACTTTTGTCAACAGACCGAATGCTAATGTGTATGAAGTGACTGTGAATAGAATACATTATGCAGTAGGCAAATACCCTAACGAAACATATAATATTTCTGAAACTTGTGGTTAAAAACAAAGATTTCTTGTAAGTTTACATAGAAAGGCATATACTGATTTGTGAAGTCGCAGATTGTAATGAACAAGCCATGGACTATTATATATATATATATACAGGTCAGCAGTAACTTGTTATATCTTTTCTCAGTTTGTCATTGTACAGTAGTTTTAGATGGTAATGTAAGGTTACTGAAATTAGAAACATTTCCTAGACTAAGGAAACAAAACAAAAACACTAGGACATACGAGAGCTTATAGAAAAAGAGTATATGAAGAGAAGACATACCATGATACCAACAAACACCAAGTACGCAAATGCTTCTGAGAAAAGCCCCAAATTGCTCGCCGGCTTCTGAAACCTAAGGCCTACCTGCTTCTGAGAACCACCTACCAAATCAACTATTGTTTATGTAAACTTTCGCCATTTTTATGATTAGGGATTCCTTCTCGTATGCTTTTGAGTTAGAAAATCTTCGGTAAATTCCAATCTACATCTGAATCAATCTCATAAATCTTAAAAAAATTGTAAAGTAAACAAAAAAAGTGACCTGCTTGCTGATCTACAACTGAGTTTCCAATCTAATTGTAACAACCCGCAAATTCTGGGCCAGTTTAAAATTTTTATTTTGGCAATTTTAGCGAATTTTGATTATTTAAAATGAATTATTTTAAATAATATCGACGAGAAACTTATTTTGAATAGAATTCGAACGTATATATTATACGCGTCGTCGTTAGAATATAAATATTTATATATAATTATAAATAGAATTAAAAATGGCGCGGTAGTTCGATAATTCGATTTCAAACTTCAATTGAATGTACCGGGTGCAAAACAATCCGGATTTTTGTGAAACCAAAAACATTAAGATCTAATTGATGATATCTTTCCAACGAAGTTGAGAAACTGAGATTTCACTTTATAAATGATGAGATATGTCCAGTTGAAATTTAGAAATAGTCGCTGTGGAATTTATATATATTTTTATATATATAAGGCCCTTAAAAATGGACATTTTGCAAATGACCTCGGATTTCGACGAAACCAGTTTTGTTGGGTCCGCAGTGTCAAGTTATTGCTAGGTTTTAAATTTCATAATTTTTCGAATCCATATGTGAGCGTGGCAAAGGAAAACGCGTTTGACCAGTTTTAGTTGATTTTAATCGACTGGAAATTGGCCATTTTTCTAACGATCTCAGAATTCGACGAAACTAGTTTTGTTAGGACCGTATCGTCAATACGAAGCTAGAAAATATTTTTCTAGAATTTTTCTAGTTAGTATGTGGCCCCGGTAATTTGAAATGTACGTTTAAAATTAAATATAGTGATTTAAATGTAAATCTAACGGAAACTGATTCAAACAGTCGAATCAGCCTACGATACATAGCCTATTGTGTTCGGAATGGGGGTAATACGCTAGGGATGACAGTCGGTGTGTTCGATTCCGAGTTTGAAACAAAAAGTTGCTTTATAAAAGAAAATTAAAATAAAATAATATATAAATTATTATATAACTTCTACCCTTCCCTACTTTATCTCCCTCCCCTCTTTGACCAAATCAGCAGAAAGAAAAAAAAAAAAAAAAAAAAAAACCCTAACTACTCGTTCGATCCCGCCCCCGCCCAGTCGTATCGCCACCCTCCATCGCCGAACCTCCCCCCCCCCTCCCTCGACGAAGCCGTCGAACCCTTCCCCCCCTCCCTCGACGAACTCGCCGAAGCCCCCTCGCACGCAATGCTGAAGCCGCCGAACCCCCCCCCTGAAGCGCCACCACGGTACATCACCCCGACCTCCCCACCATCCTCCGACGAAGCCGACATCAGCCCCCCCCCCCCCCCCCCGAGGTAAGTTCACTGTATTGTTTTTGTTTTATTTTTGTTTTTACAGTAAAGTTTTAAACTGTATTTTTAAATAGGAAAATTTTTTTTTTTTAAAAAAGAAATGAACTGAATTGATTTTTGTTTTAGGAATTTTAAAACTGTTTTAAAAGGATTTTAAAAACTGAATTTATAAATAATAAAAAAACTGATTTTACTTTATGGTTTTTAAAAATGGATTTGCTTTGAAAATATAATTTTTGTATTGTTTAAATCGAAATAAAAATATGATTTTTATATATCGAACTTCTAAATAAAAATATGATTTTTATATATCGAACTTCTAAATAAAAATATGATTTTTATATATCGAACTTCTAAATAAAAATATGATTTTTATATATCGAACTTCTAAATAAAAATAGAATTTTTATATATTGAACTTCGATAGAAAAATAGAATTTTTATATATTGAACTTCGATAGAAAAATAGAATTTTTATATATTGAACTTCGAAGTAAAAATGTGATTTTTACGTATGTAGTGAAAGCAGCAACGAAGGTGACAAAAAGGCGAAACGACGAAGACTTCTGCAAAAGAAGAGTCGAGATGGTTGGATGGCTAAAAGTGAGAATTTCTCACCTTTCAATTTATTTTTCTAGTTATATATATATATACTAGGATGCAGACGGTGCTTAGTAGCACCCGACACAATCGTCCACAGACCATGGACTTGTTTGTTTGACTGTTTGGTGATTGATTGCGATATTGGTTTGAATGTGGTTTGTGGTGTGAAAAATCGAATCGATAAATTGGTTAGGATTAGACGTGCGCCGTTATAAGGCGAAGGAGTAAGGCTAGGTTAGATCCTTACTCCAAATTTTGTGGTTTGCATAACGAAAGTGATTTGATTGATGTGTGAATGGCGTGGGCCTTCACTAGACCGGGGATTAGGCTAGGCCTTGTCCCGTTTCTAGTATCGTGTCGTTATGCCGCCGAAATTTTCTAAAATGTGTTAGAAAAATAAAAATATCATTTTATTTAAAGAATGAACTGAATAGAAATTCATATGTTGGAATAAAATGTTTTATCGTTAAAAATATAATTTTTAACGTGAAGTGAATAAAATAGAATATTCATTTACAAACTAGACGGTTTGTTTATGTACACCTATTTGAATGACATTGATTGGGACGATAAATTTTACACATCGCCCAACTGCACGAATAAAATATTTGTTTGATTGTTTGAAACCCCACACGGGTGTTGGGATGAAATTTGCAGTTCACTCATCCTGATTGATTAAATATGTCGATCGATTGATTGACAGGCTGTTATAAGCGTTGAATATCTATATTTGATGCTTTTACAGTGTAGTGCACTTTGGTTGATGGTTGATTATTTTCAATGTTATTATATACATGTGTTGTATGAAAATCCATATAATTAACTTTATATGGTGATTGATTGGGCCTCATTCCAATTTGAAAAATAAAGAATATTATAAAATAAAAGTTCATGTGTTGACAGTACTCATTCATTGAGATTGGTCATGTGTTGAACGAAATATTTTGATAATAACAACTATTTTGAAAAAGAAATATTTGAAATAGAAATATTTGAAATAGAAATATTTGAAATAGAATATTTGAAATTAAAGGAATATATGAAGCCGTGTTGATTAGATTGACGCCATTTTGACGTGAACGATATTTATATCGATTTTATTCATCTTAAAAATGAATATTGAAAAGTGATTTCGAAATCGAATATTTTGAAATGAATTGAAAACGATTTCGAAATGAATTGAATTGAAAATGATTTCGAAATGAATTGAATTGAAAACGATTTCGAATTGAATTGAATTGAAAACGATTTCGAAATGAATTGAATTGAAAACGATTTCGAAATGAATTGAATTGAAAACGATTTCGAAATGAATTGAATTGAAAACGATTTCGAAATGAATTGAATTGAAAACGATTTCGAAATGAATTGAATTGAAAACGATTTCGAAATGAATTGAATTGAAAACGATTTCGAAATGAATTGAATTGAAAACGATTTCGAATTGAATTGAAAGCGAAGTGAAATAAATTCAAATTGAATTGAAGTTTGAATTGAATAGAAATGGATTTTTAAACGAATTTATAAAGAAGAATTCAATTTTGATTTGAATTGAAATGGAAGTTGAAAATGTTTTTGAAACGAATTCAAAACTATTTATATAATTCGTTTTAAATAGAAATCGACGATATATATATTATATATATATTATATATAATATAATGGCCTGAATAGAACGCGCCGCGCCGCGGCAGTTCGCGAATTTCGACCATTTATTTCAAACGGGCATTACGGGAGATCCGACCGTCGGATTCTCCTAAAATCGGAACCGTTGGGTTCGTATCGAAAAGAGCTTTCTAACGAATATTAGAAATTTGAAATCTAACGGTTGGATTTGGAATTATGTCCAAATCAAATTCGAAAAAGGTCGCTGTAAGTGCAGTTCGATGGCCGTTGATGGAAATCGACTGTACGGGCCTTGATAAAATTATTAAAAATAGTAATAATTTGTGTAAAATCATAAGAAATGATTTAGAAAGAATTGGGATGGAAAACTCCATATTTGAAAAGATAAAAATAGATTTTTATCGAAATGAACTAGTTTTGAACTAGAATTATAATTCTATTTATTTTTAAATAAATAAATTGAATTCGAAAAGGGTTTTAAAAGTAACCAAAATTCCAATGATTGCATTGGAGTGGATTTGAATCGAAATTGTCTTCGGAATATTTCGATGTTGGAATTCGTGATTATACAGGTGTTGTTATGGAAATTTGAAAGATATATATTTATATCGTTATTTCCAATACGACATTTGTTAGTCGTAGAATTCGATATTGAATATAAGCCGATATATTTTCTATTCAGAGCCTTGTATTGAATATCGAATGTGATTTGGGTTTGTCGTGAATGGTGTCTTCACTAACACTATTCTTGAACCCAGTTGAGAAAAGATTAAATCTTTTTATTTAGATTTAATGAAGTGTACCAATTAAATAATATTTAATTGGAATTGAATTGATATTGATTTTTGGGTTTATCGTGAGCAGTGTTTTAAATAACACTCGTTCTTTAACCCGATAATTAATGAAAGTGATTTTGGGTTTATCGTGAACCGTGTTTTAAATGACACTGATTCTTTAACCCAGTCGAAGATTAAAACTAAGTGGAGTTTTAATGAATCTTTAATTAGATTGAAATGATCGAAAGTGGAGTATCACCAGTTTTGCTCCAGGCGATAGTTAAATCTTTAATTAGATTTGAACGTGAAATGGTAATTGAATTTACCGATAACACTGTGGTGTTAGATATGAAGTATTACCAGTTTTACTTCATGGGATGAATAGGTTGGGATTGGGAAATTAAAACAAATGATTACTTCGGTAAGGTTCGCTAATCCCGACTAGTTTGAATTGATATTCAAAAATGGATTAAAGAATAAATTCAAGGAATTTATCTTTGATAAAATTAATGGGAATCTTTCCCTATGAATGTGAAATTTAGAAACTAACTGTCGGTTAGCCAAGCAGAATGGTTTTCTGGATATTGATCTGATGTTGGTTTCGGCCTTCGGGGTTAATATTTGGGGAATTATTCTCTTGATTAATTTACGGTTAGTGACTAATGAATTGGAATGAGGCGTATGTTGTGTTTGTGTAACACTTTTATAAAATATACGCGAGTTATTCGGGAAGACCGGGTTTATCCCATTCTGAATAACTGATACGACGATAAGTCGAAGATGAAGACGATGGTCGAAGACCGGAAGTCTTCACGTCGTTTGGGTGGTAACTGATGATCTTGATTGGGCTGTACACCCAAGAAGATGGAAACAGTTGGTGATCGTCCAGACGTACTTGGAGATCGATGGATATGCGGGGTACTAGGTGCCTCCGGTTTCGTTCAGACCCAGAACGGACTTGTAAATGGACTGTGTGTCTGACATCGGATTTCATTCTGTGTGACTGATATCGGTTGCATAGGATGGTTTGCCTGTGTGGCATGCTAAGATGCAAATGATCAAGGCTTCTGTTGAAAAGCAAAGTCTTGTGGTTGATGATCAAAGCACGGCCTTTGTGGCGTAGCTTTGTGTAACGTTTACCTCGCGTGTTTCACACCAGGTATGAACCAAAAACGGGAGACGGACATCAGGGAGGGCCTGCGTTTCCTCCTAGCTAGAAGTGGCGTCAGTGGTTTTACACGCCCTGACGAGTTTGACTTATGTGGTTGTTGCTGTTGCGAGGCGCCTCGGTTAGATCGGACGATCCGGGTCCGATGGAGTCATTCGTTGGCTCGCTTACGCCCCAAAGGGCGGCGAAACGTAGTGCTCAGGCATTTTTAATCCACTCCGTGTGGACCGGCCCTGACGATCCAAGGGTCGATGCGTTCTGATCCTGAGACTCGGGCTAGGCAGTCTCGAATCGGTTGAGGACTATCTTTTGCCTCGGTTCATAGACGGAAATCCAATTTCCAAATACGTGACATTTGCGGTTTTAATTGTAATCCTATATATGGCGACATAGTGGGATGGGGCGCTTATGCCGCCTATGATTGATACTTATGATTTGAAGTTGTTTTATACACTTATAATAGTATCAAATGATTTGTTTTAAAACGTATCAAGCATCCTTTGGCTGTTATAAGGGAAAACCCTATCCTCGACTGCGTTGCATTGTGTGATGGGACCTGGGTCTTATAACAGCTTCATTTTTCTTTATTTAGCATTGCGCTGTTTGTTTTATGCACTGGTATTCTTGGGAGGAAACCCGTTCCGTGTTATACGGCGTGGTCCCTTGATTTACCTAATGATTTAAAATAAAGATTAATAACTGTTTTAGTTCTCACACCAGTCACATGACTGACCTGGAGTTTATTGTTTTAACCTAAACTCTGGGTGCCCTTATTTTCGACACGGGCAGCTAGTAGTTTTGGTTTTGCAGATTTATATTCACAGGATCCTGGTTTACAGCTGGAACGATATCCGGAAAGCTTTGTATCCGTATATCTCATTCTAGTTGTGTATTGTATTATTTTCCGCTGCTATGTATTTAAATGTAATTTAAATCTCTGATATTTCTGTGATATTCTTTTATACTCTGTATATTTATGTAATCTGATGCGTTGTTGTAATATACAATGAAATGTTCTTCTGTATGCGTTCTGTTGTGGTTTGTTCTCGAACTATCCGACGCTTTCCTTTAGAGGGAAGTTGCGGGTCTTCACACTACTTCGTCAAAGTCGAATCATGGAGCACATGTTGAAGGCGCAAATAGGGAGGAGTGGGTCGGCAGAAACAATGGCGACGACCGGCGCTACAAAGGGACGACCGGATCTTGTGGCAAAGCGAGAAATAGGGTTAGATCTAGGGTTATAGGGATTGAAGAAGAAAGGGAACGTGTGTTATTTTTACCTATGTGGTTGTTGGATTGCGAGGCGCCTCGGATATATCGGTCTCTACCGAGCCGATGGATAGGTCCGATAGGACCGGGAAACGTGTGTTCAGGAATTACCAATCCTCAAATGTAACGGAGGACCAGCCCTGAAGATCCAAGGGTTAACCAGAGTGTGTAGTCCTGAGGCATTTGCTAGAGTGTCTCGAAGCGGTGAGGAGACATCCTAGCCTCGACTCATGACAAAAATCCAATTTTCAATATATGACATTTCGGTTTTGATTGTAGAGTCGGTTCGGTTAGTTTGGACGTAAAAAACATCAAACCAAATTGGAACTGAAAATTTTCTAAACCGAACCGAACCGAATTAATTTCGGTTAATTCGGTCGGTAACCGATTTAACCGAACTTGAAGGATGCACTATAATTCAAATGATGGATAAAATATAAATTTATATTTAGAGAAATTTTATGTAGTAAATTTTATGTTTATGATAAGATTTGATCTATTTGCAACAAATTTCTTTGTACTATGTAACTAAACAAAATATTGCGCTACAAGGCCGTAAAATTAGATAATAAATTAAAAGTTCGGTTAATTCAGTTAAACCGATAACCGAAAAAATTATTTTACAAACCGAATTCAAACCGATTTAGTTTTAAAATCGAACCAAACCGACCAAAATGAACCGGTTTGGTCAGTTAATTCGGTTTGAACCGAATATTGCTCACCCCTAAGAGCCTAGTATTGGCGACATGATAGATGGTACCCATGCCGCCTATGATTGATACATTTATATTTGAAGTTGATTTCTTCACTTATAGTAATAATAAAAGATTAAATTTCGCATATCAAACATTATTTGGCTATTATAAGGTAAAACCCTATACTCCGGCTTGCGTTGCATTGTGTGATAGGACCTGGGTCTTATAATAGCTTCATTGTTCTTTATTCAACATTGCGCTGTTTGTTTTATGCACTGGTATTCTTGGGGGTAAACCTGTTTCGTGTTATACGGCGTGGTCCCTTGATTTACCTAACTTTAAAAATCAAATTAATAACTGTTTTAGTTCTCACACCAGTCACATGACCGACCTGGAGTTTATTGTTTTAACCTAAACTCTGGGTGCCCCTATTTTCCACACGGGCAGCTTGTAGTTTTGTTTTGCAGATTTATATTCACAGGGTCCTGGTTTAAAGCTGGAATGATATTCGGAAAGCTCTGTATCCGTATATTCTTTTCAGTTATGTTTGTATTATTTTTCCACTGCTATGTAATGTACTGTAATTTCTGATATTTAATGAATGTGTAATATTTATTCATACTCTGTATATTTTTGTATTCTGATGAAATTGTTGTAATAAGCAATGAAATGTACTTCTGTTTGTTTTCTGATTTGTCATGTTCTCAAGGCAATCCGTGCTTCCTCTTCTCCTCAAAGACAGGGAAAGTTCTGGGTCCTTACAATAATGACACGAAAATTAAAGGTTAGGGTCTACTTCTTACTTGAACTTCACGAAGAATATTTGTAGATCAATGCAATTTTTCCATATGTTTCTTTTCTCAAATAAAGATGAATAAACACAATCACCTCAAATTGGACAAATGTAATCTGCCAAGAGAAAAATTATAATTTATTTCTCTAATATAGAAGTAATAACTATTATCAGCTAACCAACAATTACCATACTGAGAAGCTGACCGATATTGGTTTCCATTACAACAACGTCAATTTTCAAGATTTTGCAGCATGCCCCATGGCATGTTCATTTGCAACTGCCCCTTCTTATCTGCTGCCTTGCAATATTAGCAATTCTTGAGTTCATTTGCAGTAGCCTCGAACTCAAGCATGTCCAAAATTTTCTTACTTGTATTATATATAACTTAATTTATCAAGTAATGCCAATTATAACAAATTGTAAAAATCATTCAATAATTATTATTTTTGAAATTGGTGATCGTCCGAGCGATGACCTTAAATAGTTGTACTACACACACCATCAAACTTTAAAAGGACTACATTTATGTTTAGTAAATTTCGAGTCATTTAATCAATTGATCAGGTTAAATTATTCCTTGGAACTTTAAAATAGATTCATTTATTTTTCCTTGAAACTTGGTTAATCAATTGTTAATTTTACGATATATAGTCTAGAATGTAAATCTAATATCGAAGAGAACATTAGCATAAATGTATAATAAATTATGTGGTGAATTCTATGTTTTACTTTATATTCATTTCAATGACCTGTATCTTCATCCAATATAACATAAGTTTATATTTATGTGTATTGTTTGTGAAATGCTAATCGATTATGGTATGGGCTGCCCAATGCATAGAATTAACACTGGGACTACACTTACAAAATAATAGCATAAACTTCATTTCCATCTTAGAATACTATCTTAACGGTGATGAAGACCAAACTAAACATTGTTTGGTAAAGTTTTGATTATGATCAACTTGAAAAGGATCAGCACATAATGGTCTGTGTGCAATCATTTGTGCTACTGTAGCGAGCTTAAGAATTATATTTTACCATTGCTTCATGTTAACCTCATTCTAAGTCATCAAAAGCATAACAGAAATATGAAAACCAGACAACTACACTTAAAGATATATGTATTTGAGAATAAAATAAAGATTCTAAAAGATTTTATAGATAACCTTTAATGCTTCACTCATGCCTAATAAATATTTCATCTCCTTCTATAACATTTCCACTAAATAATCAATTGGCGGTCAATGCATCATCCAAATTAAGACATGCTAACATTAGTATGGTTAGAATCGAATGATAAATTAGAAACCAAACTGATTTCAATATATTAAAGGGGTTTAATATGCAGATTTCAAACCATTATCCAGATAAAGTTTTATTGACTAATATGGTAATAGTTAACAAATATATCAAAATTAAAGAAAAGGATGTAATGGGAAATGAATAAGGATATAAAGTGAATATTCTTACCCAACAGGTAAATGCAAAGATATGTAATTCCATAAATATTACCCAACATAAGCTAGAATTACGCCTCTTGACTTGCTACTTCTTTATGAATCAATATATTTAATAAATTAATAATGGAATATAATACAGAGTTATATAGTATAAAAATATCACATCTCTTTATGAATATGGTTCTCTATAGCTTAGTTTGCAGCAATCTTCTTCTTTCTTAATTTAGATTCTATAATAAGAAGAGATAAAATAGTGAATATATTTGTAATTATTCCAATTTATAATTTTAAAAGTAAAAAAAAAAATTCTCAATAATTGTTACATAGAATAAAGCTTCAATAATTGCAAATTCAAAAGAAATATATGCTAACATGCTTATCGACAACTCACAAAAATATGTAATTAATAATGGAATATCAGTGTTTACCCAACTCAAATTTTGCTCAACAATTTTCAACTTTTCCCCTAGATCTCTTCACCATGTCTCTCCAAATGCCCAATTGTTGCATGATGGCCACACTCACCAAATCTAAAAAATTGACTTTTTAATTAAAAGTTAATTAATGAGAACAAAAGTTTCAATGTTCAATGATGGACAAACATACTCATCCATTTTTTCTTATTGTTGCTCGAGATCATCCATCACAACATTAAATCTGCCCTTCTAGTTATTTTTAAATCTGTGGTTTTATTATAAATGAAAATATTGTAAAAACAATTTAAAATTCAATCACGCTATTATATGTATATGAGAAGCATATTGTCAAATGCGTTTAAATAATGTAATATGAAATAAGTCACAGTGTTGAAATCTAGCGTATATGAAATAAGTAGATTGCTAACTACTATGGCTATGAAGACTATGTAGCTTGTTAGCAGTATGGAATTCTTTTTGTTGAACTCCCTAAGTAACAGAGTTATATCCCCAGAGTCCAATTATTTTAGAAGTTCTTAAATATATAGTTCGAAACTGCAACTACCATCCTAAGATCCAAATTTTGAAGGTTATAACTTACTGTAAATGCCAAAAAAATTCAATATATAAAGCTCATGATCACTAATATATTATTGTCAGGCCATATTATTTCAAACATAGATCCACTTTATTATCACTACTATAGGCATTTATGAGAAAAAGATAGTATACCACTGGGAATGCTTATAATAACAATATAAGCAAAAAAAACATAAGATAGAAATCCACAGTTTCTATTTTATAGAAATAAACATCCTCAAAAGCTCAAACATGGTCAAATATCAACAAAAAAAATCCATTGTATAAAATTATATCGAATCACCAAATCTAGTTAAAACTCTCAACATTAGCAATTAACTAACAATTTCCAAGTGATCAATCAAAATTGATTTCCAGAAATCAACAAAATATGTCAATGACAAACAAAATGAAATTCACAACTGTTGTAGTCCTATAAGTGACAGTATTTTAAAATAGTAAATATTAAAATAGTGAAAACTAAATTATGCAATTAGTTTTGTTAAAAGGACAAAAAAGATGAATATACTAAAGAAAATAGCTAAAAGTAATATATTCATGAAAAAATATCTAAGAGGCTATGCACCAAGTCAAATCTGAAAAGTGGAAATGAACTGGGATTATTTTACTAACTAAACGCTTTCAACAACCGCTTGCCAGTAGGTTTTGGAAATAAGACATTGAAATATCATAAATTAGAGAGGGAATGGGAATCAGGTTATGACATTTTACCTAATATCTCATTTATCAACAGTAACATCTGATGGCAACAATAGCTCGAAGTAGGCTACAACATTTTACACAATATCTTACTTATCAGCAGTAACATCTGATACCAACAATAGCCGATAGCAAGTAGTTAGCAATTGTATAGTTGATTTACATGTTGATTGATGAAGGAATTTCGGGACTGTGAAAATAAAATACGGTCAGTTAGCACAAAATCAGGGTAAATCGATTTTGGTTTATGTTTAGTAAAATAAGAGGTGAGTAAGAAAATAGTAGGGGACCAGTCACTACTAATCAACACAGAAAATAATTACCCTGAAGCACCCCGAATAAAGCTTTTACCATCAGGCATCAGTATGCACAAAATAGACTTGAATAATAAATGGTAGTGCTCTTGCAAGTCATATACGATAGTAGTCATCGATCATTTGTTACAACTTAAAATAGATATAATAAAATGGCATAAGTGTTCAGAGGAGAAAAAGGGAAAAGGGTGCCTTGCACTTTGGGTAAGTTTGAGCACATCACTGATTTTGCTTTTTTGAACTGACAATGCATTAGTTATTAAAGTAATTGTGCACTGGTCATTGTAGCAATTCAATTAACAACGCTGACAGTAATTCACATATGAAAAATGTGTAAAAACTATGAACAAAGCTAACTTGCTATGTATAGAAATTTTCCTACACCTAAATGCATACATGACAATCAGCACCGTTGTCATGGACATCATTCATGTATATAATACATTCAAATTACTGTGATACTTTAGGCAATACTTTTCCACTAAGCTTAAGTACATCATTGATATATAAATTTTAGATGAATGGAGGAAGAATTGGCATGATGATGGAAAAGAAAATGTGTATAAAGTATAAGCCAAAGTGCAATTAACCATACTACTAATAATGCAAGGCATCCATGAGAAAAGGTTGAGCACTTTATATCCCATAAAAAGCCAATTTTTATGCTTCCAAAACAAAATAAAAATAGAAATAGAAAGAATTGTTTACGGCGGCTATATTCAGAAAAATAACTGAATTTTTTTTTGTCATTCCGCTAAATTATGCCTTCCTGGTTAAGTAGAAAATATACTTAGTTTTCGGACTTTAAATTTAAATTTTTATAATAACAATGTTGGCCATGATAAAATTTGATTCTTACCTGATTAAACTAATAAAAAAAAGTTAAATTGCATTATCTATGTAATTATCTTTCCATGCGATATTCTGGAAAAAAAATACAATTTTGGTAAGATGACATTCAATTGATGTGGTCAGTTCAATGTGATCAGTCTAATATGTCCTTTCTCTTCACCAATATTCAGCGGTACAGATTTAGTTTTATTTCACTATACTACAGTGAATACAAAAAAATATATGAAGCTAAATTTGATAATACCTCTTCTGCAGCAAAAGGAGTTTTAGCCATTATTAACCTTGAAAAATCAAACTTCAATATCTAGACCAAGCCGATTCTGCAATCAAAGAGCAAGGTACAGATCAAGAAATTGAGAACTATGAATGAATCAAGAGCAATTGAATTAGAAAGGGAGAATTAACATAATTTGCAGGTTATAAAAGGCACAAAACATTTTTATAAATAATTCATGTCTTTCATAAAAAAATTCATGTAACTTCTTAACTTTTTTAGACTTTGGTAAATTTCAAAAGCAGTAAAAGCAAATGGTATGTAGTAAAAGTAGTGGAGAGGCAGTTATTTCAAAACAATATTGTTAAACTACAATAGAAGTAGAATTTAGCTATATTCAGTGAGTGAAATCAAGGACAGAACAAAGGAAAGGCGTAAGAGGGCAAGATAAAACCAGAAAAGTTTACTTTGATGTCAGAATATTATAGTTAGTGAATTTACGTATTGAGATCTGGTTCAGGTTAAAAGACAAAGGGGCAATGGAGTACCTGATTTGAAGCTTCGGTTGTAGCAAATCCCAGTTGCGGCTGGAAGGAGAAGGCGAGAATACCGCGAAAGTTGCAAGCGTGAAAACAGTAGAGCGAAAACCGACATGGGGATCCCGATTGGCAGCAGCAAGGGCACCATACATGAAGAGGAGAATATTGAAGCTGACAGAATCAGGGGATTAGGGTTGAAGGGAATATCGAAGTGGAGGGAATTGAAGGGTTATGGCATTAGTTGATAAGTTTTATTTTCTCTTTGGATGTGGATTCAAGGTGCGGAAGTGTTGCGTGGACAGGTGGCTTAACTGCAAAAAAAATTAGCAGATTGAAAATGAAAGGTCTGTAACCCTAAACTAAAGGGAAGGAGGGGCTGGTGGCTGAACGATGTTAATTTGTTGTAGTTGGAAAAGGAAGAGAAAGAGTTGTTTTTTTTATTTGGTGAGAATAGAGGACATAAATGGGGAAGCCGAAAGTTTTCCTTTGTACGGGTGAAAATGGGGAAGGAGAAATGAAAGCCCCCCCCCCCCCCCCCCCCGCATTAACACATGGCAGAATCTTGATTTCACTTATACTTATAAATAGAAAACAAGAAAATAGCTACGCTGACTTGGCATTCACTATTCCATAGCAGTTCAAAATAGGGTGCGTCTATTCACACCCCTGTATGTGTTTTTCCCACCCCAGTAATTTGAAAATAAAAACCACCCCCTCATTTTTTACTCTTTCCAACCCGTTTATACCCAAACTAACCCAACCGTTTTCCTCAACTAAAAATGTACGCATTGTGTGCTTCCTCCCGATAGTTTCCAGAACCCTAAATTTCAAAAGGAAGAAAAAGCCTCTGCTGCTTGTGTGCATGTTACTGAAATTGTTAGTGATAGGGATTCAAGCTGAGAATACATGTCATCTTCTCTGATTTTCTTTTAGATTATTGACTTCTTTTCATTGGAAATAAATAGTGAAAAATGAATCTAATCCCAAAATTTGATGTTTAAGGATTGGAGAAAAAGGGACTTCATTCTATGCTCTTGGATTTTTAAGATGTTTATTCTATAATGGTATATTAAAATCGCTGCTTGATGTTCTATTTTTGTTGGATGGTGGAAACGAAAGATCTATAGTTATTCGGTGAAAGGTACAATTGGTATTGAATTTTTCAAATTTTTACCGGGGTGTGAAAAACAATTAATGGAGTGGAAATGGACGAAGCCTTATATACCATTTTCAATCGGCATTTGAAATTCTTCATCTACCTTACCAACTATTCCCTCCCCAACAAAATTCTTTATTTTCCCTTTACTGTCCACGATTTTCCCTTTCCTTGCCACCGATATATCTGGTAAATCCAACCCCATGGTTGTCGCCTACTCCGCTTGCAACCCACCATTTCATCACCTCTATTGTATCAGAAATTGAAATAATTTTATCTTCCTCATCCAACCAACGCACGGCGTTCCACGACTACCAGTCGAGGATGGTTGTTTGACTTCTACCAACTCCGTACGCGTCAAGCGGACGCATCTTCACTTCCTTCCGTTTTCGCTCGCATCAATCTGTTAACCTGGGCGTCCTTCATTTACACTGGTATGAATTACATACCCTCGCTTGCTGCTCTTTGCATGTCCAATCGATCATCCTACATTAAAAGATTTTATTTCAATTGACATCGCTGCCTTAAAATATGTAGCCTTTCACGCATCCACAGGCACATAGATTTTTGTATTCGCCTTAAATTTTCACACTAAAACACATGGAATTAGCAAAAGCATAGAATTAGTAACAAATAAGAGTTAGAAAGCATATTTCCACCAGCCACTGCATTGTTATTTTTTGCATCAACAGGAACTAAGAATTTTGATCCATCAGTCTTCACTACACCCAACTTCTCCTCCCCTGAGCACAACTACAAACCCCCAGGTTTGAATCTTACCACCAGAACACATTGAATTACTTTTTTGTTGTGTTAACTATGGAGTAATGATCTGCGAGAGTTTGATTTTAGTAGAAAATCTGAATTGGTCCATGCCCATATAGAAGAGTAATCAGATGCTTTTCTTAAATTATCTAATGGAAAATATATAATTGAAGTTAAAATAATACAACCATGAGCTTCCTAATTTTCACATCTAAATGCATGTGAAATTAATATGATGTTTATAGTCCTTTTTCGTTTAAGATTACCTGATATTAGCATCTCTTCAACTTTCTACGCCTAACTTTATTTCACCTTTGCCTGATAATTAGATCTTTGCAAGCTTATCAGGGCCAGGTAGAGTGAAACCATGAGCATAAAAATAATACAACCGTGATAATCAAAAGTGTTTCTTGAATTATTTAATGCAAAAATATAAAATTCAACCATGCTTGCCATCTACTCCGCCCGCCTAATTGCAACCCACTGTTCATCACTCCTATTGTACCAGAAATTGAAACAATTTTATCTTCCTCATCCAACCAGCGCCACGACGACTAGTCGAGAATGGTTGGTTGACTTCTACCAAGTTTGATTTACACGTCAAGCGGACGCATTTTCGCTTCCTCCCGTTTTCGCTCGCATCAATTTGTTAACCTGGGCGTCCTTCCTGCTCATTTCATTGCACATAGCCATTGTTTGGAAGTTGTGCTACTAACTTTTTTGCAACCCAGCACCATCAGGGCAACCACATGTTGACAGCATTGGACAAGCAGATAAGAGGAGGTATCATGTACTTTTATATTTGTCTATTCACCCTGCAAATTTTACATGTTCGACAACAGTCAATGTGCAATTCCTGATGTCCATTTCTGTTTAGGCTGTCTCCTCAATCTGGAGATCATGCATTATAGTTTAAAGCACAAGCCCGCTGGTAGAGCAACATCAAGTAAGTACGTTTTTCCTTTTTTCCTATATTGTGTCTACGGTTAACTAACCTAAACTGTGTACAATTTTTTTTTTCGGTTTACTCAGTATTACTAACGTCTGTATCCGTATATGAAATGATGGAGATGAATATCTGATTCCATGTCTGATAAATTTATTTCTACCATTTTATTATTCGACAATACAAATAGAATACGCTACTTCTGATTATGTGTTCGACAGCCCTGTTGGGGTTGAACCATCCTCAAAATTTGCACATAACGTTGTTGTTTCCCTAAAGGCGTACAATTAATTTTGTTATGTTTTTTCCTTGTTTTAGCGAAATTAAGTTAATAAACTTGCAGGTAAGTTTTATTGCCATGGAACTTTGATCCACCAACAATTACATGTTCTTGCTGCAGCGCTACACTACGGTATGAAGATCAGGTAAATAAAAAATAAAAAATAATGTGCTTTATTTGTGACATTTTAGGAACTTTGATGAAATTTTGATTGTGTGTTCAACTCTGTTACTTTAAATCATGGACTTATTGTTACTTACATTTATATAAGTGAATATACAATTTACTTGCAATGATTTATTCTGATAACTTTTTACTGTGTCAATTAATAAAATGGGTTTACTCGTCTGTTTCGTAGTAGCATTTCTTTTGCAATGTGAGTACCTATATATAAATGTTTACATTCGGTTTTATAATTAGTATCCTCAATATTGGTGGTGATAAACAAAATTTTTCTTCACAAGTTCCTTCGTCCCTTACATATGGTACCTATCTAAGAACTTTGACGGAATTCCTCGTGGTGAACTGTTAGTGAATAAAACGATTAATGAAATTTAATAATTGTTTATGAAATTAAAATACACACTTCAAATTAAATATCATATCATAAATCATTGTTTATTATGATCAGCAATGTATTTTTAGTCGTTTATCAATTATTAAATCATCTTTTATGCATAGATTGTCATCTGAAACATTATGCAAAATAAATTAGCTTCAAAAATATTAGTTTCTTAAATAAATTTGATTGTCTAGCTAAAAGAGTGTTTTTAAATTATGAATTAAATTAGCTCTCAATTTATGATATACTAATTTTTTCTCAAAGACAATACTTTATAATACCAATTTATAATAGCATATACTAGTGCTTATACGCTATGTCTTAAAAAGATTCTTGATCAAGTTGTCTTTTTATGCTTAAGAATTGTCAACATTCAAACTAAGAAAGAAATGATTATTCTGATGCTCGGTACTTTCTACTCAAAGTTTGTGGAATTTGCTAGCTACATCCACCCATTCATATCTCAGTGCAACTTATATAATTTAGTATGCTTTATATTTATCAAATCAGTTTACTCTGAATTGGCTTCTCGATTATCAATTGGATAAAAGCATAATGAGACAAAAAAGTGTTGTTATTTCTCAAAAGCACTTCATGGTTGTGATGCATTGCACCGAAACAATGGAGTCCGATTTTGTTCACACTTTTTAGCAAGTGTGAACAAAACACTCGGCTCCTATTGGAGGAATTCAGGGGGGTCCATGTGTGGTCCACCTGATTTCTCCAATAGGAGGAAAGTGTTTTGTTCACACTTAGAAAAAAAGTGTGAACAAAATTCTATTCGAAACAATGCACAAAGTTATCCCATCAGATTTTGGAACCATATGCCAGCAGCATTGTATTACAATTTACAGTTGTGTATTATATATATATTTGAGTGCAATGTCAATGACACATCAGCACATAACAACAATTTTGTTTTTTAGGTCTCCAATGCAATGTTGAACACAAAGTAAAATCTGACGTGTGCCATTTTGTTTTCCACATTGTGAAACATGATGTCCAGTTTCAGACATCTATTTTGACAATTTCAGACATCCACATCATTAAATCAGTTGCTTTTCTCTTCTTTATCCGTCGGCCCTACATCAATCTGCCCTCATCCTACATCAATCCATACATATTTTCTGTTTTTTTTTAAATTGTTTTCTGATCAATTTCACCTCAATTGCAGTTTCGTGTGTATGCAGGTCATACTGCCAGTATTTGACTACTATTTCTGCAACTGTTTCATTTACTGACATACTTAAGTATTCTTTTTAGAATTTGGGAAAGAAAAAAGTTATTCAAGAAGGTTGTGCTGAGTTAATGCATTTGCAATAATGTCTGCTATGTTAATTATTTGTTGCAGCCTAGTTTCTTCCTTGCTTTCCTGCGCCTTCCTCTTTCTTTCTTTCTTTCTTTCTTTTTTTTTTTTCTGTGTAGCTTACCGTCGTATTTTTGTGCTAATCCACTATGTTCAGTTATGCCACTTCGGTTAGTTTAATTTTTCCACCATATTTGCATTGGACTCGGTTTTCTTATATATACCATGTTTGTTGACACATAGGTTTGACATTGTAAAGTTGTTGTCTCCACGTCATCTTCTGAAGACATTACATTGCCTGAGGATTGGAGATGCTCTTACCTGCCATGTTTTGATAGTAATGGCTTGGTTCTAACCTGGTTCTAGTTGCTTTGGCAGATTGATATGCAACCATATGTATGTTTACGTTAACTGGTTATCTGTTCATCACCGGAGTTGATTTAGGTCTTTAGCAGAGGCAAGTCGGTGTGATTACATCAGAGTTATGGATGTGGGGCTTAACCAATATCAAGATGAGATCAGTTAATGTAACTGAATCGGTTACTTCAAACACGCTGGTCAAGTGCCACTATCTTGAACGTGCTGTAGAGATTTATGGTGATAATGTTGATTCTTCTGTGTGCAGAAGAGCAGTGGGACCTTGGACCTCATCGTGGGTCATCTTTACTTTATGTTTGTGTATTTAATATAGTTTGATTTCTGTTTTTTGTTTTTGTTTAATTCTGTTGTACTTGGTTAGTATGCTAACCTTATTATGTAGTTTCTGCAAATTAATAATAGTTGTAACCCGTTCGTTCGACGATTTTAGATTTCAATATTTTATTTAAATATATCATTGTATCTTATGTGTCACTCAAAATGTCATTTTTCACAAACTATAAAATTTGGATTCGGGACCACTTCCATCGAGTCCGGATCGTTGTTTACAACCTTTTTGACTATAAGCATCGATATGTTTCGAGTTCGTGAAAATTAGCACTTTGGTTGGGTCTTGGTTTAGCTAAATCTAGCCCACTCCAAATAACCAAATCAGCCCCCTTCTCTCCCATTCACTCTAACACTTCGAAGAAAATAGAAAATGGAGAAAAGGAATGGGAAATTAAAATTCTTAAATCTAGCTTAATCCTTGGAGCTCCAATTCTTGAGGAAATCAAGCGTAGAAGCTTTGGTAAGCCTCCTCTTCATCTTCTCCATCATCTCTATCTTATCTCCTCTTCTATTTTTTGAGAATTCCTATGACCTAACTCTTAGGAAATTCATTTGTTTGAGTTTAGGTTGGATATCAACAAGCTATATTGGAAGAGAGGTTGATTTAGCAAAGCTTTGGATTGATTTCTTGCTTGTAGAAATCAAAGGTGAGTTCTTTGATGAACTCACATCTATGCCTCAAGCCTATGTGCTTGTAAAGTGTAATTTAGTGCATTTATATCATGTATATGTTGTGTATGCATTAAGTTAAGTGATTAGTTTGATGATTCTCTTGCTTTTTGAGTAATGGAAATTCTATTATGTCCTATGTTCGGATTGTGCATGATATCGGTGAAGTTCTTGTGTGCACACAAGTCCTTATAATTTCCCTTTAGCATTGCCAAACCATCTTATTCTAGCTTGAATCGTATATGATAGCTTTGGTTTAAAATTTAGTTCACCTTTGAACTTATGATCAAAACCGACGCGAATCTCTTGTATGAATGTGTGCATGTGTGTATATGTGTTCTTGAGTGTTTTTGGCGAGCTAAAGAGGCTTCGTTTTCATTTAGAAAATGTTATAGGCCATCACCATTGATCCGGGCTCATCCAAGAGTCGTTTGCACCTCATTTCCTAAGCAAAAATGACCATACTTCAGCTCAGATGTCTGTTCGGGAGGGGGACAAACGTCTTTCAATGTTTTAGAGGAAAATAAATAATTGCATTAGGTCAGAAGTCTGACCAAAAATGGTCAGACGTCTGTCCAAACTCTTGGGAAAACAGTTTTCCTGACAAGAGATGTCTGTCCTGGGGGTGACAGACGTCTATTGGGTAAAAACTGTTGTTGACCGGTGGAGACCACAGTCAACAGTTTAGGCCCATGCAGGCTCTTTCCCGGTCGGAGTTCGGGCCGTTCGGACTTCATTTGTGAACTTCAGCTTTACGAATTCACAGATTCTAGCAGCTTGGTTCATCGACATTGATATTTGTTTGATTCATTGAATATTGATCTTTAATTGACTCTATTCTCATTATTTAATGTGAATTGCATTAGAAATTGTTTTCGAGCCCATGCGCTCTATTTTATGAATATATTTACTCGTTAATTTGGATTTGACCCTCGATATTAGTTCTATTTTGATTCACGACTCTAAAACGTGAATTATCGACTCGATATCCTTTGAGTCTATTCCGATGTAGTTTAAAACCTTCAGGTGCTAGTTTGGGATTTCGATTCGTTCGTTGATCGAAATTACAACCGTTATCCCTTTGATTTCATGTATGTTGTTGTAATGTGAGTTTATGTTTTACGATTTTTGTGTTACCTTCGCTACGGCGACGGTTTTTATGAATAATTGAACCACAATGGATAACGGGGTTTTATATTGTCAATGGGCATCGAACCAATGTTTAATCAGTTTTTAAATTCAAATCCTTTTAAAATAAATTCGACTTCTAAACCCGTTTCCGATTCTACTGATTTATATACGATTCCTTATCCTATCGATCGGACGTGAAATTTGGTTTATTTACCTTAGTAAAACTGAGGACTATGACCCCTTATATGTTTACTTCGGCGAATAACCCTTGGATTCGCGCATTCAAACATGTGTGATGATTTTCTCTATTTTGAATAGAAATTTTTGAGTATGAACCAACAACGGGTTCGTAAATGTTTGAGAATAGCGAGTGGTTATGGGACATTTAGCTATTTTCTTATAATAACTATCTCGGTGTAATTTATACTCACCGGACCGATGCGGTCCTTTTATGACTTATGGTTTGAGGTCCTCGATCGCCCGAGTGGGATTTACGATTCTTGGATTTCACCTATGGGACTTCGATCCAACTTTCTATGATTTTCTATGATTTATGTATCTTCTCTCTTCTGGGGTCACGACCCGGCTCTGTGGGGAGCTTCAGCTCAAACAAATGGGCTCGCTACCTAGAGATCATATCTCATCTTGTTTGAATAGGCCTTTTTATGATGTTTTCTGGATTTCTAAGCGATTTCTGATTCTTGATTACTTTGATGCGATGCGCGACAATTTGATAAATGATTTCTGATTCTTGATTACTTTGATGCAATGTGCGTCAATTTGATTTATGTTTGGCATTTATTTATCGATTCTTATTGTTATATGCTCTTTTCTTGTCAAGAGATTTATTTCCTCTGTGACTTCCGGTTGTGTGCTATCATTTGAATGTTGCATTCTACATAAGCTAGAAGATTATTTAGAGTTATTCGTGTGCAAACATTCCACTGTCATTTCCTGATTGTGTTGACATGCCATGTTTCATATTTATTTATGATTAAATATTATTACTAGAATCATGTCATCCTTTTTATATCCCTTATTATCTCAGTTTATTTGATAAGTACAGCTAGACTGACTCGTTTATTATTTATTCCTATAAATAATACTCGAGTTAGACCGAGTCATTTTAGTTACTCCTCTGGGACTTCTCGCAGGTTTGATCTTCCGCTTTCTGCTTGCTACTCTGTCTCCACAGCTTTATGTACTTTTGTACCTATGGAATTATCTATCGTTGTGTACCTATTCTTTTATTTAGATCATGGTACATGTATTAGTGGTCTTTGCTAACCACTAAATTGTTGTACACATTCTTGGTTTATTCATATCTATTCCGCCTTTATGATATGATTATTCTGTGTCTGACTGTGATATATATTGTTGTTGTCGTCTATTTTATATTGCTTTCCGGATTGTTTACGGTCGTTGTGTAGTTGCCCTATGTGTCGAATGTTCATGCCGAAATTTTAATCGATATCAGAATTCGATGTGCATTCCTTAGATGGAGTAATCATACAATCGGTCACTCTTCAAAAACCTTATTCTCCGTTATGGTTTACGACATTTCTCTGAGATGAACTGGACGATATGGATATAAAGGTGGGGCATTATAGTTGGTATCCGAGCCACTTTCCGGAATAGTGTAAGATAGCATGACGATGGTATTGTCTTAAGTCTCTCTTGGAAATTGTGCTTTAGTGTTTTAGTTAGAGTCTTCAGACCTGTCATAGCTTATCTTCCTATATGATTTCATTTTGATTGAATTCGCATCGTTTGAATTTAACTTGAGACTGACTTTTTCTTCCTTCTTTTTCCTTAAAGAAGCTAAATAGTTGGTCGTAGCCGTGCAAGTCCCGGTTCACCCAGTGTACCTCCTACGGGAGGGGTGATTATGTCTCAAGTGGCCTATTTTTAGTCCTTTAGAATAGTTATCGACTTGTCCCTTTCGGGTTGATTTCTATAGTCCATTTAGGGCTTGTGTTCTCTAGTGGTGCTTCTGTTTCATTCTTTGACTCGAGTTGTTAATCGATGTCTGTTAAATATCTTTGTAGTTGATTGATCATTGGATATCTTTCCCATGCGTCGTTACGAACGTCGTAAGCGTCTTTGATCCTGATATTTCTTGATTTCTAGTTAAGATTGTTTCGTACGTCGTTACATACCTAGCATGGTATATTGATCACTTGTCGGTCGGTATGGAGATACCATGTCTTTGTGACTAAATCCACTCCCTTGTTGTCAGCTATATATAATTCTAGTTCAGTGTGAGATCACCAAGCCTTCGGGCTAAAACAACTCATTTGTTGCCTTGTTGTGCCGGTGTGAGTCACCAAGCATTTGTGCTTAATTAACTCAACAAATGTATCGTGTGTTCCAAACTCAAGATTAAGAACGAGGGAAAGCATTCCGCTTCTTATGATCCCTCTTCTTGAGTCAGGGTACGTGTCATTATTCTTTAATGTCATTTACCTTGTTCAGAGATTATTTTATTTGTGTTCTTTTGATATATGTCGATCATGTTCTTCATTATCAAAGGATATCATTTTTGTTTTATTTGTAAGTTGATAAAGGAATTTTATTTCCTTTGTGCCATCCCGAATGATTTATTGAATTTTTATATTTTCGTGATATTTGCGTGAATGTTAAAAATTGTGAGGGCTTTCTTGTGTTAACTTGTCCATCAGCTGCGTTAAGGATCTCGAACGTGATATGGGACGCCATGTTGTAGTTCGGAATTCCTAAACACCATTATGTGACAATCCGACATTTGAAATGATTCCTAAAATTAAAATTCCCTCCTAATGAGTTAATCAAAATAATAATATTTTGGATTTTTCGTAATCGTTTGTTATTTTTCTAGATAATTTATTTCTAGATTTCCTTGGAGCAATTCCAAGAATTTGAGTGGTTCAGGATTTTTAATTAGAAATTATCTTGAATCTTTTCTTTGAGTAAATTAAATAACTCCAGGAACAACCCAAAAAGTTATTTATTTATGTCTCCTGTTTCCGGATTTCAGATCTTTTATTTTCGAGATTCTCAATCAATAAGAAACCTCGCATCATTATTCCTAATCCTTGTTTCTAATTTGCTAAAGAGAATTTAATATTCTTGTGATTCCATGGGTCTCCTTATTTTCTCTAGTGAACGATCACTCGAGAGAATGGGAATCCCGTGGGGAAGGGAGATTTGGGTTTTGCAATCCATGGCAAACTCAATAAATCCTTTCTTCGAATCTATGATCTAGTCGATCATCCGGAAGTGCTATAGTCAATTCACTTATGGACTTACCCTTGCGTTGTTCTTAGAAATGAATATCGAAAGGATGAGCTCTTTTGATATTCCTACTTTGTTTGTTTGAATCATTTGGATTGACAATTGTCTCCGCACATTTTTTAACCCTTGTGAATCTAATTTTTTTAGGGATTACGACCTCTTTGGTTTAATCTCATCTTGTTATAGAAATTGTCTATTGCTTCTTTGATTAATTGTTGATGTCTTTGCGATTTGGGATTTTTAGCGGAAAATTATCTTAAATCATGTTGTTTCGAAGTGGTAAGTTGTGCACTACTTATGGATCATCTTCTCGATGTTTCTGATTTTCTAAAATCGATACTCAAGTTTCTGAATATTGAAAATTTCGTATAAATCCTAATGATTCGTCCTTATGGTTACTAAATGAGATTTAGTACCTAGTTAGAAATCGATTTCATCTAATAGTTCATTGGTATTCCATTACCAACCTTGAATCGATTTCCCCGAATAGTTCATTGGTATTCCGTTACCAACCTTGAATCATTGATATTAGAATTGATTATTCCTTCGAGAATTGCTCTTCTTCGCTAAATTCGTTGGAATCTCTATGTTGTGCTTTTGTTGGTGTCAGCCACCTTGTCGCAAGACTAAAGTTCTTAGGCTCGATGTTCGCTACATCTTCGTGATTGAGTTTGGGGATGGATTCGTAAATTCCCATTTCATATCCTAAGAGAAATATCTACTATCGATATTCTGTGTCTGTAGGACCCAGTCTTATTGCTTCTTGAAAATTCCGAATTTGATTTGCAAGATTCTTAGGTATTATACAAATTATCATTCCTTTGAGAATTGTAATAAGAGAGGCAAATCTATACGAATTCATAGCGTTTATGGATTTTTCTAGAATTATTTTACCCGTTTGAGATGACTACGGGTAGTGGAGTTCGAGGTTGAACTCTAGTTTTTATAATCTTGCGAGACGAAATTGGGATCTCACCTAGCCGTTGGTGTGACCTTTCCATTTTGTGTCGGTTCTTGTGGTACCACTCTGTGTTATTATTTTTGGTTGTTACTTATTACTTCAATCTTAAGGAATTGCGGGGACGCAATTCTTCTAAGGGGGAAAGTCTGTAACAACCCGCTCGTTCGACGATTTTAGATTTAAATATTTTATTTAAATATATCATTGTATCTTATATGTCACTCAAAAGGTCGTTCTTCACAAACGATAAAATCAGGACTCGGGACCACTTCCATCGAGTCTGGATCGTTGTTTACAACCTTTTTGACTATAAGCATCGATATGTTTCGATCTCGTGAAAATTGGCACTTTGGTTGGGTCTTGGTTTAGCTAAACTTAGCCCACTCCTTATAACCAAATCATCCTCCTTCTCTCCCATTCACTCTATCACTTCAAAGAAAATAGAAAATTGAGAAAAGGAATAGGAAATTAAAATTCCTAAACCTAGCTTAATCCTTGGAGCTCCAATTCTTGAGGAAATCAAGCGTAGAAGCTTTGGTAAGCCTCCTCTTCATCTTCTCCATCATCTCTATCTTATCTCCTCTTCTATTTTTTGAGAATTCCTATGACCTAACTCTTAGGAAATTCATTTGTTTGAGTTTAGGTTGGATATCAACAAGCTATATTGGAAGAGAGGTTGATTTAGCAAAGCTTTGGATTGATTTCTTGCTTGTAGAAATCAAAGGTGAGTTCTTTGATGAACTCACATCTATGCCTCAAGCCTATGTGCTTGTAAAGTGTAATTTAGTGCATTTATATCATGTATATGTTGTGTATGCATTAAGTTAAGTGATTAGTTTGATAATTCTCTTGCTTTTTGAGTAATGGAAATTCTATTATGTCCTATGTTCGGATTGTGCATGATATCGGTGAAGTTCTTGTGTGCACACAAGTCCTTATAACTTCCCTTTAGCATTGCCAAACCATCTTGTTCTAGCTTGAATCGTATATGATAGCTTTGGTTTAAAATTTAGTTCACCTTTGAACTTATGATCAAAACCAACGCGAATCTCTTGTATGAATGTGTGCATGTGTGTGTATGTATTCTCGAGTGTTTTCGACGAGCCAAAGAGGCTTCGTTTTCATTTAGAAAATGTTATAGGCCCTCACCATTGATCTGGGCTCGTCCGAGAGTCGTTTGCACCTCATTTCCAAAGCAAAAATGGCCATACTTCAGCTCAGACGTCTGTCCGGGAGGGGGACAGACGTCTGTCAGTGTTTGAGTGGAAAATAAATAATTGGATTAGGTCAGACTTCTGACCAAAAATGGTCAGACGTCTGTCCAAACTCTCGGGAAAACAGTTTTCCTGACAACAGACGTCTGTCCAGGGGGTAACAGTCGTCTGTTCGCTAAAAACAGCTGTTGACTAGTGGAGACAACGGTCAACAGTTTAGGCGCATCCAGGCTCTTTCCCGGCCGGAGCTCCGGCCGTTCGGACTTCGTTTGTGAACTTCAGCTTTACGAATTCACAGATTCCAGTAGCTCAATTCATCGACGTTGATATTTGTTTGATTCATTGAATATTGATCTTTAATTGACTTTATTCTCATTGTTTAATGTGAATTGCATTAGAAATCGTTCTTGAGCCCGTGCGCTCTATTTTATGAATCTATTTACTCGTTAATTTGGGTTTGACCCTCGATATTAGTTCGATTTTGATTCACGACTCTAAAACGTGAATTATCGACTCGATATCCTTCAAGTCTATTCAGATGTAGTTTAAAACCTTCGGTTGCTAGTATGGGATTTCGATTCGTTCATTGATCCAAATTACAACCGTTATCCCTTTGATTTCCTATATGTTGTTGTAATGTGAGTTTATGTTTTATGATTTTTGTGTTCTCTTCGCTACGGCGACGGTTTTTATGAATAATTGAACCACAATGGATAACAGGGTTTTATATTGTCAGTGGGCATCGAACCAATGTTTAATCAGTTTTTAAATTCAAATCCTTTTAAAATAAATTCGATTTCTAAACCCGGTTCCGATTCTATCGATTTATATACGATCCTTATCCTATCGATCGGATGAGAAATTTAGTTTATTTAACATAGTAAAACTGAGGACTATGACCCCTTATATGTTTACTTCGGCGAATAATCCTTGGACTCGTGCATTCTAACATGTGTTGTGATTTTCTCTGTTTTGAATAGAAGCCATTTAGTATGAACCAACAATGGGTTCGTAAATGTTTGAGAATAGCGAGTGGTTACAGGACATTTAGCTATTTTCTTATATTAACTATCTCGATGTAATTTATACTCACCGGACCGATGCGGTCCTTTTATGAATTATGGTTTGAGGTCCTCGATCGCCCGAGTGGGATTTACGATTCTTGGATTTCACCTATGAGACTTCGGTCCAACTTTCTATGATTTTCTATGATTTATGTATTTTCTCTCTTCTGGGGTCACGACCCGGCTCTGTGGGGAGATTTGGCTCAAACAAATGGGTTCGCTACCTAGAGATATCTCATCTTCTATGAATAGGCCTTTTTATGATGTTTTCTGGATTTCTAAGCGATATCTGATTCTTGATTACTTTGATACGATACGCTCATTTTGATAAATGATTTCTGATTCTTGATTACTTTGATGCGGTGTGCGTCAATTTGATTTATGTTTGGCATTTATTTATCGATTCTTATTGTTATATGCTCTTTTCTTGTCAAGAGATTTATTTCCTCTGTCACTTCCGGTTGTGTGCTATTATTTGAATGTTGCATTCTACATTAGCTAGGAGATTGTTTAGAGATATCCGTGTGCTGACATTCCATTGTCATTTCCTGATTGTGTTGACATGCCATGTTTCATATTTATTTATGATTAAATATTATTACTAGAATCATGTCATCCTTTGTTATATCCCTTATTATCTCAGTTTATTTGATAAGTACGGCTAGACTGACTCGTTTATTATTTATTCCTATAAATAATACTCGAGTTAGACCGAGTCATTTTAGGTACTCCTCTAAGACTTCTCGCAGGATTGATCTTCTGCTTTCAGCTTACTACTCTGTTTCCATAGCTTTATGTACTTTTGTACCTATGGCATTATCTATCGTTGTGTACCTATTTTTTTATTTAGATCATGGTACATGTATTAGTGGATCTTTGCTAACCACTAACTTGTACACATTCTTGGTTTATTCATATCTATTCCGCCTTTGTGATATGATTATTCTGTGTCTGGCTGAGATATATTCTTTCCGTATTATTTATTGTCGTTGTGTAGTTTCCCTATGTGCCGAATGTTCATGTTGAAATTTTAATTGGTATCAGAATTCGATGTGCATTCCTCACATGGAGTAATCATACAATCGATCGCTCTTAACTAGAAATGGTATCTCCATATCGACCGATAAGTGATCAATAGACCATGCTAGGTACGTAATGACGTATGAAACAATCTTAACTAGAAATCAAGAAATATCAGGATCAAAGACGCTTACGACGTGCGTAACGACGCACGCGTAAGATATCCAATGATAAAATCAACTACAGGGATATTAAATAGACATCGATTAGCAACTCGAGTCAAAGAATGAAACAGAAGCACCACTAAAGCACACGGGCCCTAGGAGGTACACTGGATGAACCAGCACTTGCACGACTACGACCAACTATTTCACTTCTTTAAGGAAAAGAAGGGAGAAAAAGTTAGTCTCAAGTTGAATTCAAACGATGCGAATTCAATCAAAATGGAATCGTATAGGAAGATAAGCTATGACGGGTCTGAAGATTCTAACTAAAACCCTAAAACACAATTCCCGAGAGAGTCTTAAGACAATACCATCGTCATACTATCTTACACTGTTCCGGAAAGTGGCTCTGATACGAACTGTAACGCCCCGCCTCTATACCCACTATCGTCCAGTTCGTTTCAGAGAAATGTCGTAGACCACAATGGAGAATGAGGTTTGTGAAAAACGACCTTTTAAGTGACACATAATATATGATGATATATTTAAATAAAATATTTAAATCTAAAATCGTTGAACGAGCGGGTTGTTACAATAGTGTACCAATTTTCATATATATATATATATATATATATATATATATATGTATATGTATATATATATATTTGAGTAGGACAAATGTGTAGCGTGAGACTACACAACCGATTAAGTATTATATTAAAATATATAATAACCAGTTGACAAGCCCAACTGGTGGCAAAAAGACCGAGAAAGAGTTAATAACACACCAAAGCCAAAATACCCAAAGTTTAAAGGTACAATCACACAACCACAAAGGGTCATAGAGCAATAACCATGTACATATACAAGCGAAAATAAGAGACACTTGAGACCGAACTTAACCATGAAAGCAAGACCAAGATTAATGCAGATCTGTGCTGGAGTCACCTTAGTTTGAGCCTACTGATTCTGCTGGACTATTGTTCGAAGGTAGAGCAAGCCTGAAACTTGCAGAGGAAGACTGACCTGACCATGATTGAAAGTAATATATAATGAGTGTGCATAAACTTCAAAATGCTTCAATGATTTGCTAAATACAACTGCATTTCTCTACATCCATGAACACCAACAATAAATAGATAAAAAGAAGTCCAATGCAACATTAGCGAAACAATTTTGCCAGAAGTCAAACACAGATGATATATTAAGAGTGAATCCAAGCAAATGTATGCTGGTGGCAACTAGAAATGGGTATGAGACGTCACATTCAAAGAACAAATGTTGAATTATTTCCTCATGACTCGAACAAAAAGCACAGAAAGGATCAACAATCAGATTTAGCCTGTGCAATTTTTCTCTGATGTTAATCTTTCCATGAATAAGACACCAATTAAAGAATAGAACCTTAGGAGGCAAACGAATTTTCCATATCCTTGAAAAAGAAAATGATCTGCCAGAGTAGTTAAGGTAATGATACATAGAGGCAACAGAAAAACCTTTCCTTGGAGATAAAGCCCAAACATAGCTATCTGGGTTGTGAGAAAACTGGGTATGATAAGCAAACTGGAGGCATGAAGAAGATTATCAAGCACTTGAACATCAAATAAGGATGGAGGGAAAAGACATGATGGACCATTATAAACCAAATTAACAACAGAAGAGCTCACATTTAAGATCAAAGGGAAAAGGGAAGATAACACTTGAGAAAGAGGAAGTTGGCCATGACAAATATCAAGCCAGAATAAACAGGATTCACCATTACCCAGGCTAACATGAAACAACTTTTTAATGCGAGGAATAATTGAAATTACTCCTGACCAAAATGGAGAAAGCTTAACAAAAGGAAGAAAATGCAAAGCAAGATGAGAATTACCAAAATAATATAGAGAAAGAATCCAATCTTTCCATATGAAAGAGCCTGGAGAAACAGTATGCCATAGCCATTTTGAAAGTAATGCCTTGGTAAAATTACAAAAATTAATTACACCCAAACCACTCTGATCGGTATGTAAACACACAGTGTGCCAATTTACCAATCTTTTGAACTTGTTCCCATTCCATAAAAAAACACTTCTAATTGAATCAATTTTCAAAATTACCCATTTAGGGAGTTTATGAAAAAACATCCAATAGGTTGGTATAGCAGATAGTACAGCTTTAACCAACACTAATATACCAGCCTAGGAAAGGAAATTAGCCTTCGATGAGGATAATCTCTTTTTAGTTTTGTGTATGAGTGGTAACCAATCTGATCTATGAAGTTTAGAAGGCCTAAGAAGAATTCCCACATAAACTATTGGAAAATCATGAATAGAACAGTTAAGAAGAGAAGAGATAGTGGACCCAAATGATCAGCTTTACCTAACATAATTATTGAACTCTTTGAAAAATTAATAGAAATACTAGAAATGAGTTCAAAAACATATAACACAACTTTAAGAAAGTGAATATGGTAAAGGTCTGGAGACGAGAAGATGGTGGTATCATCAGCAAATTGGAGATTAGAGATAGCCAAGGATGAATTTGGAAGATGAATACCATCAAAAAATTATTTGCAATAACTCTCTTCACCATTTGATTGAATACATTTGCAATTAGCACAAAAATAAGAGGAGATAGTGGATCTCCCTGACCAAGCCCTATATTGGATTTGATTAACCCACCAATGCTTCCATTGATAGAGATATACGAATAACTTGTTTTTAGAATACATTCAATCCAGTTACTCCAACGCTGAGAAAAACCCCTGTGCCTAAACATCTTACAGATGAATTCCCAATTGACAGAATCAAAAGCTTTAGAGGAATCCAACTTGAGAAGGACACCTGGTGTAGCAGTGTTATGACAATAAGAAATTACCTCTTATGTAGCTGCAATGCAATCGAGAATGCAACATCCATGAATAAAAGCTGGTTGCTCAGCACCAATAAGATCAGAAATTACAGATTAAAGACAATTAGCTAGGGTTTTGGTAATAATTTTAAAAGTGTATTAAGCAAAATAATGGGACGGAAAGATGAAAGGGAGTTAGCACCAGTGAATTTGGGAAGAAGGACAATGTTGGCATAGTTAAGGTGAGGGATAAGGCTAGGGTTAACATAAAATTCATTGCGCATGGCCATAATGTCATTTTTCACAAAGGCCCAAAAAGATTTAAAGAATGCAGGCCCAAAACCATCTGGGCTTGGGGATTTATCATCATGCATTTCATTCAAAGCGGCCCAAATTTCATTTTCTAAAAAAGGGTGATCAATGGAAATGGCATCAGGAAAAGGATACAGCAAATTCCAATCAATAACTAGAATAGCAGCGGACGAACAACCAAGAATCGAATGATAAAAATTAAAAAAGAGATGAAGAATGTTGTCTTGGTTTGTATACAATTGGCCTTCATGAGAGATTTCTGGAATACAAGTTGCTCTTCCCCTACCATTTTCAATTCTATGAAAGTAAGCTGTATTTTTGTCCCCTTCATCAATCCATTTAGATTTGGCTCTCTGTTTCCAACCTATTTCTTCTTGTTTGAACAGTCTTTCTAATTCAGATTCAAGGTTTTTTAAGGTATTGCACTCATCATTGTTTAAGGGACAAGATTCCTCTAAAATATTAAGATTCAAGATAACATCCTGAATATTAGAGATACAAGAACGAGTTGATCCCCAAACAGATTTAGCCCAAGGTTTTATCAATTTCCTCAAGGTTCTTAGTTTTAAAACGATTCTGTGGGTAGCTGATTGAGATTGAATAGGTTGCTCCCAAACTGTTTTGGTAAATTCCTTAAAGGATGGCTCAAGTAACCACAATCGTTCAAATCTGAATGGATGTTTAAATTAGAAAGGGAACCAGAAGGAAGAATAATTGGGCAATGATCAGAAATAATCGAGGCAAGACCAGAGACAAAAGATGGAGGGTGAAGCTCTTCCCAAGTTGAATTAAAGAGAAAGCGATCAAGCTTAGCTAAAGAAGGAGATCTGTGACTTGACCAAGTGTATAAACGATTACAAATAGGGGGGGGGGGTTAATAAGGTAGCAGTAAAAAATGAATGAGTTAAAAACATCAATGTCTGCCGAAACAATACCGGATTTTCTTTCATAGACATTTCTTATAGAGTTGAAATCACCCCTTATTACCCATGGTCCATGAAATCTCTTTGCTAAAAGTTTACAATGATTCCAGAGATTTATTCTTTCATGAACATCTTGACGACCATAAATATTTGAGAAGAAATAGATGGTGTTAGTGGCAATGTGATTAAGCACTACATGTAAAGCATATTAGTTAGAAAAGGTTTGATTCAATGACCACACAAGTTCATTCCAAATAGTGATAAGGCCACCTCTAGATTCTACAGCATTAACATAAGCCCACCCAGTCAAAGAGGATCCACCAATCAATCGAAAGTGGTAATTTGAAGGATCAGTGATTTTAATTTCTATTTTTGTCTCTGATATAAGCATAAAAGTCATTCTATTACAATTGACTTATTCTATCTTTATATTAAGTATAATAATATTGTCATATTTGACTGTGTTTGCATTATAGAAATTTAAATATGACACTTAACTAAAAGATCATGCCAAAAGTGCTTAGTATGTAGCCACAGTCTGCCTATGTTTCTTGCCAATTGGTAAACCCGGTTCATATATATATATTTATGCGTATTAGATTATTAAAGCTAGTTAAGGTGACAGATTTTACGAAACCATAATTACCATGGACTACAAAGATTGTCATTGGAGTTCCATGTTCATACAAACTTAATCACAATTTGACGTTTGAATTTACAATCATGATAATGCACAGGAACCTCACTAATTTAATTAGCATCAATTTAGATTAACTGAAATTTATTTTACCTTGCAATTATGATTTAACTTATTTCAACTAAGTACATTTTTTTAAAAATTCTACTTTTTCAAACTAATGGCTCAAATATGCTGGTTTCAAAACTATTTTATAAAATTTGCAAAACAATGCTAGCATATGACTGTAGTTTTATATATCTAACTTCACACAATTATTCAGCATTTTACACCATCTAAACACTACCAATTGGTAAACCCGGTCCATATGTATACATTTCCATTCCACGTTGCCTGTTTTCCATGCTCTACCATCTCACAATCACTAACATTTAAATATTTATCTCATCAGCAGCACTGCACGAGTTAAATATAATAGTGCATTTCAACCATACATCTTAACTAGTAAACGTCAGCACAACCACCTAATCAGTCCACCGTCAATAACCGTCCTATTTTCCCGCTCTAAGTCGTGTGTGAAGCACGGGTCCTACCCTAGTTTTTTTGGAGAAATGGAACTGGAAAGGCTCGAGGAAAATTGTGGATACGGTTAGAAGGGGAGAGGAGCGATTGCCAGTGTAAATGGGAAGAGGAAACACGTGGGAATCAACGGGAAACAAAGGCCACATGATTTTTTCCAAGGTACACATGGCATCATCTTGATTTTTCGATAAAAGTGGAACTGAAAGGACTTTGAAAAAGGATTGTGCTTTCATATAATATAATAGATAGAATAGATAGATATCAGTTAGTTGGGGTTTATAGTGAATGGTGTCTTTAATAACACTGTCCTTTAACCCAGTTAAAAGAGAAGATGATTTTTCATGATTAGTTGAAAAGAAATCCTTATTTAATTGGATTATAATGATTAGAATAAAGGAGTTTTCCCTAACAAATGATTGTGGGAATTAGCTTAAGGATAGCTTAGAAGTATATTGCAAAAAAGGAATAATACTTAGGACATCTTTTACATCTTGATTGATTTGAAAGATAAAAAAATATTCCCAAAATGTAATAAAACTTAAGACATCTTATATATATTAATTGATTTGAAAGATGCGACAGTTATTCGGAATGACCGGGTTTCGACTCATTGTGAATAGCTAAACGGCGTTGACTATGATAAAATATCGGAGACCTTCACATCGGGAGGATTGCTCGTTGATGCCTCGGGCTGATCCCCTATTAAGAGGTTATAGTGACGGTGATCCAATCGTACTGATGTGATTCGGGTTGCAAGGGATTTCGTACCTAGGAGGGGTCATGGAATAAAGTGCCTCTAGTTTCGTTCAAAACCCAGAACGAACTTATAGATGGATGTGTGTCTAATACTGTATTTACAATATAACCGATTGATTTCTATTGATGTTATATCAGTTGGTGGCGAAGAATTTATTCTTTTACTTCACACCCTCCTCTGAGACTTATGCACTCAGAGGGTTATATATTAATAGACACCAACTACATGTTGTAAATTAACTATACGGTATGCTAAGTGCTGAGCTGATCAAAAATTGTTGGAAAGTAAAACTTTATCGATGATGATCAAAGCATGGCTGATATAGCGTAGCTTTGTGTAGTAATATGGAATTAGAACCTCACAACCCGTGAATGGTTGAAAACAGGATAGTGCACCGCAGAGATAAGGACTAACATTTCCTCCTACCTGAATAGTGTTGCCATGGTATGGAGCTCAGGCAAGTTTACTTATGTTGATGATAGTTGAGGCGCCTTGAATGATGGTCAAATACGACCGGGGGAATGTTATATTCAGGAAAGATTCCAATCAGCCACGTTTAGTGATGACTGGGTCTACCGATTCGAATAATAGTTGACCCCTAGGACATATGCTAGGTGTTCTGAATGCGGTTAAGGAATATCCTTTAACTTGGTCATTGTTGAATCCAACTTCCAATACGAGCTTACGTTTTCATTTGTAACCTAATAGCAACCCTTATGGGATTGGGCATTATGCGAGCTAAGATTGATACATTTACTTTCGAAATTGTTTTCCACACTTAGACATTAATAATAATATCAAAAGATTTGTTTTTAGGAATATCAAACTTTTTTGGCTATTATAAGGTAAAATTCTATCCTCCGTAATGTGTTGCATTGTGTAATGGGACCGGAGCCTTGTAATAGATTCATTTTTCAAAAGTATGAATTTCAAAATTTTCAATCTTGGTTGATAATTGTATGATTTGGGTTATGGTTTATAATCTAGTTTTAAACTGGTTAATCCAAGGCTGAACCGAGTGTTTTATGCTCAGGTCAGATCCGGGTGTGTGTTTTAGGTTCTAAACAGATGGATGAAACCTTCAGTTGATTCAGAAAAGTTGGAGTTCTTCATCGGATGGCAAGATTTACTTAACTACCTATACTTGGATGTATATGGATTAATGAATGTAAGAAATTGTTTTTAAATAATGTAAAAATTTCCGCTGTAAAGTTTATATTGAATATTATATTTTGTTTATGTTCCATTGTGTTTCACTCTGGTAAAATCCCAATGAATCAAGTTTGCAACATTTGATTTTGTGGTACACAAACACCACAGATGTGTTAAGTATCGACTATCTAAGGTCGAAGATTTGGTTTATTGCAGGACCTTCCCATGATGCTTGCCTTTCGAACAAGACTTGTGTGATTCATGGTCTGTTTAGAGGAAGGGATCTACAGGTCATCTAAGGGATCCCCCAGGGGCTCTTGAGGAATTTTACTTTGAAATTCATAGGTTTCTAATGCAAAAGACGAAAGAGAAGACAGAGAGGCTCTTGAAGTCAATAATGTTAACAACGGAGGACCGTCTTACTCTGGAAACAACTAAGGAAAGAAAAAAAACTGATGGCAAGTCACGCTCGGGAAACCAAATCAAAAGATGGAAAAAATACGAATCGTATACAAAACTGAATGCGAGTCCTAGAAAATCTAGATGGACATCAAAGACCGACTTTCGAAGAAAAGGAAAATCGGACGGGAGCCTAAAGATTGAGACATAGATTTTGGCTAATTCTGCTTATTTTATGAGATATCTGGTTAAATGAATGTAAAAACTTGCGGGATCTCATTGAGGAGCAAGGAAGAAATGGACCACTACAACAATATGTACAAAATTGAGTCGTAGCAATGGAATAGGAAAAACCGTTAATTGCAAGGGACAAGGGAGAGCCTAATTAGCGTCGGGACATCATCATCAACTGACAAGTGGAATCAGATTGTGATAGTGACTAAGTCTCCTATCTATGTACGAGAATGGACGATATCCTCAAGAATGCTCCCGGATGACTATAAACCTTCAATTTTACCCTTTTCACTTTCAATCAATTTGTAATAAGAGACTAAACTATTTACTCTTGTACGGAAACCAACGATATACCCAGGCACGCCTTGGATGTGGATAAACCTGTTAGTTTTCTACAATAAAATTAATATTTTTATTTAATAAATCTATTTGGAGAATATGGTTTGGGCTCATCGAATATGGACTTTGCATGTTATAAATTTAATACAATCACTTGGCAATATAGATGATGCTCTCCAAGTGTGAAACTGCAATCAGATAACTCTAATAACCATTCATTGTGCATGGCTGGTGTTCATTAGATGTAAAATTTGATTTTGAATTACTGTAATAAAACAAGTTGGTGAGTATGGAAGATTCTCATCAAGTATAAAACATTTTAATTCACTAGATCACCATGTATGGATGATGTAAGGCAAGAGCCTGGCAAGGCTATAGACTTGACTATGGTTGATGCTCGGCAAGAGCCCTGGGAGGCCAAAGACTATCAAGTGTGGATGATGCTTGGTTAGAAGCAAACAAAATGATGAACCGTTGAGTATGGCTGATGCTTAGCGGGAATCCAAATGATGGGCTATTAAGTATAGTTGATGCTTAATGGCAGTCCAATCAAACTGTGAACCGTCAAGTATGGTCGATGCTTGTGGGGATCAATCGGATTACTGAACGTTAAGTATAGATGATGCTTAGCGGAAGGCCGGCGAGGCTCCAAACTATCATGTATGGATGATGCATGACAAAAATCCATCTAGGTAATGAAGCAACATGTATGGTGTATGCCAAAGTAATGCCCGGCGAGGCTCGGATCACAGCCTATGGATTACAAATGGTGCGAATAGGTTTAGGATCATCAAGTGTGAATTATACTTGGCAAGGAATCGACCCAATGTGGTCGCGGACATTGAGAGGTTGTGGAAGATAAAAAAGACTTGAAGATGCCAATAATACTAGCTAGGAAGAGCTATTAGACACAAAAATGATTTGGCGAAATCAGGAACTTCGATTGCGGCGCAGAATGGTCGCAGAAATTAAAGGTCAATCCAGAGAGATTGTGGATAGTGGACTTATACAAAACATGTCTTTTACACAAGATATATTTTGCAGGGGAAAGAGTTAACCCTCCTTCTTACAAGTCCATTACACTTCGGACTTGTATATTTGGACTTTACGGAATGGAGTATGGATGATCACCTGAACCAATTTGCATTTGATCAAACTGGATTTGCACTCAAAATTTGGCTAAGGGATGGGTACGACTCCAAAGCATAGAATTTCATCACTAACAACTTGATTAGAACTTCATCAATAACTCAAGAATCAGAGCTCAGATCAACATAGACAAATAGAGACCAAACTTGCAAGCAAAGGGACCTACCTTGGTGGTCACACCCTACGGAGTGCAAACCCTAGGAGTTGGTATGACCCTTAACTGGGGATCAGCACCGATCCCTCATATCGGAAGCGACCCGAGTCCCACGTGTGTGTTAGGTCATACCCCATAGTGGGCCTCTTGCGTATTTTCCTACTGATCCTACCATTGACTTTCCCTTATAAATAGACCTATAGGGTCTGAAAAAGGGATATTTTCTTGTAACACCCTGCACTTTTTTGAGCCTGAATTTCAACAAAAGTTGAAACTCAAACCCATCCAAGCATAGAGAGTATAAATCTAGTACTTGCAAATAATGAGCATGAGCATAATCAGAGTAAAATAAAACTTACTCACAGCGGAAACAAAATAAGATAACTAATACTAACTAAGGTGACTACCTTAAAGTATACCGCCACATCGATATCGTGCATGAGAGAATGAGAATCGAAAACCAAACTGAATGCCAAGCCCTTCCTTTCCCAAGCTAAACCTGAGAGTTGATATGAGGACGAGGGTCAGAACAACAAGTCCATATGAGTAGAAAATGTATATCACTTTCCACAATACACAAATGTATCCCGTTCGGTCAGAACCAAAACATATGTCTAACAAGGCTGGTAATTCTAACCTAACCTTGTATAGATTTACACATGACGACAAACTACCATACCCAAGGTAGTAACCCCGAAGATAACGATATCGCAATACTGAGATATAACTTTAACACATAAGTATGATGCCTTTAAACCACCATTCAATTAACTACCAAAGATTATGAGGTGGGCTCGCAACTACTCACTATTCCATAAAGAGGTTAATTATTTCTATATAGCCACTTGAGATCTCACTATTAATACAAGATAAGAGTGGATCCTTTTGATCACTTAAGACCCAAGGTGGACCTATTGTTCACTTAAGACCCAAGGCAGACCCATTGATCACTTAATATCATACTCGATGGTTTACCCTATACTAACATAAATTAGAGGACACTTTCTACTAAGTCCTACTAATTTTAAGATTTCCGTAATTCATGCTTACACCCAAGCCTCGCATAAGGCAAGAGATAGTACCTTGTCACTTAATACCATGTTTAGGTAGGAGCCCAACACCATTTGGTACCCTCTTAGCGAACCCCCATACTGTTGTCTAGATGACCTTATTAGGTAATCCCCTATCCACTAAATACTTCCCGTGGGATAGGAAAACTCATGGTACCTCCTTAACAGTCAATTAATACCTAATCCCAAGGAAAACTCTCATCCAGCCACTTACTACCTAAAGGAATTTGACCTACACAGGGATTACCAAGCTTGTACCAAATAGCCATTTAATACTTCTTATTTATGGGGATGTGAGCTACGATATCACTTAATACCTGTTTGAGGGTGGATTTAACTACTTAATACATCTAACCCCGAAGCATTCTACGCTTATGAATTCCCCTTGATGGCTTCTCCTTTTTGGATAACCAATTTTAGGAAACAATTCTCGCTACCCAATTATCAATCATCAAGGGTTCCCCTGGTTAACGATATCTCACATCAGTTGCACTTATATCTGATAGTTGGAAATTGTAGACTTCTATCGAATAAGGCAACTGACCTTGCATCATTAACCTAATAAGTCCAATTTTTACATTTAACTATATTAATTTTATATTAATAATAAATAAATAAGGAAACTCTATAACTTTCTATCGTAGGATGTTTATTTATTAATTTCCATACTGGACTTAACGTTTACTACGCCAATCAATACCCATTAATTCCCCCTTTTAATTCCATTTATTTCTATTATCTAAACAATATGTCATTTATGATAACAATGGTCATATTTTCCTAAGGCATTCATTATCCTATTGAATGCCACTTATATCAGTCCTATTTTAATTCTAATCTAATTATTGTAACTCCCAAATATTACTACAAATTTAATGTCAAATAATTCTTATGTGAATATATGTACACACATACATATATATATATATGTACGTATGTATGTTATTCATTTATTTGTTCATTAATTTGAGTTACAATCTTTATTCCCAAATGCCAATTTTAACTGTAACCGTTTAGGTATATTTATCTTATTCAATTAATTCCCTAAAACGTTCACGATTACAATAACATTTGCCTCACTTATGACCCTTTCTATTTATATAGCAAATCAATTACATTTATTGCTATAACAGTTGTAATATTATTTCCATTCAACACGGGTTATATTTCCATATATATACCCATAAAAACGGAAATTATGCAAACAAATAACAACAAACATTTGTTATAATTTTGTTTCTTAAGTAGATTTGGACGGATAAGATTATAATATATATATATATGTATGTATGTATGTATGTATAGTTATTTATATTTTAAATGCATGCTTCACGTAATTACTAATTTTATTTATTTAACATTTATTGTTTATACTTTGGTCTAAACTAATGACCAAAACAACTCTTTTCGTGTTCAATCTTGTTGTAAGATTCAAAATCTTATAAAAAGGATGTTTAGTTTAATTATTACATATTTTGTCCAAACTTATTTTAAAAAAGGAAAACTTATCACATTTTAAGTCACAAGGAAACATGTTGACATTCATGTTACTTGTAGATTTCAAATAATGTCCTTTATTTCAAAAAAAGAACAAAAGGACAAAACTACAATAACCAAGTAAAACCATAACCAATATCAAACACAAGCAAGATTATTATTGTTTTAACCAATACTGTACAAACTACAAATTAATACCAAACTCTATGAATCTAGAATAAAACTACAAATCTAGTAATTGTTTAGGGACTGATTTCCAGATCCAAGGTTTTACAATAACTGGAACAAATCTAAAAACAACTGTAGGCTATATAATGATATTAATTTAAAAGGCCTACAAATCAACATTTAACCAATATTCATAATATTTAGATTTAACAAAAAAACAAATCTGATAACTTTTAGGCATATAATTCAGTACCAACATAAACGAATTGTATAAGTTATGACAAACAAAGTATATAATTTCCCACTCACCTAAAAGCTATCCAAATCCAAATCAAACACAGCTTTTAGGCTTAAATTCACAAATCCTACAGATCTACAATCTATTTCCAAAGGGGATTTACAAACAAAGATTTAGATTTGTAGATCTGAAAGAGAAATAGGAAAAGAAAGAAATTCAGTAACATAAATTACTTAAGCGAAGAGCCTCTTTTTTCCATAAATCTGAATCTAATCTCTCCAATTATTGTTAATCTAATTTGCATATGTTTATAAATTATGCTTTAGAAGAGATTGGAGGATTGTAAATGGCAGTGTTTTACTGCTACCTCCAAAAAATATGAACAAGAGAATGAGGGTCTAGCCCTTAATTTGTAGGTGGAGAAATAACCCTAGACCGTAAGATTTAATTTAATAAAGATCCGTACGTTAATATATAATAGAATATATCACAAACCCTAGAAGCCACAGTCAGGATTCCAGCGGTCGACCTGGCAGTGGGGTTGAGGTAATTATATATTACCATATATAATTATATTCTGTTTATTTATTTTCCATTTGTTTTTGTATTTCGTCCCTAACTTTTTCATACGGACCCGTTTGTGAAATACCAAGCATGAAAGTTGACCAGAATTCCATTGCGAACGCAATGGTGCAAGATTCATGTCAAATTTCATCGTTTGCAAAAACTCCATTTTCGAAATCTAATTAAATAACTAAATTAATTATTACTAGAGTTTCGGGTTCGTACAATCTTCCCTTCTTAAAAGGAATTTCATCCCAAATTTTACCAATGACAAAATCATGGCACTGACTCTTAATTATCCTGATCTACACAACCAATAAGTGTACATCCAATTTTTTCCACGAGCGTGCGCATGTGCATAATGTATATAATGAGTTGCAACAACTAAATATGCATGTATGATTCTAAATCAGATCCTTCTATATGTATCCATTTAAGTTTTGAAAATACTTTTAAAAACATGATGAAACATCCTAAAATATACTAGCAATTCTATATAAATGCAGATTTTGTAAAATATTTTCCATCCATAACCCAAACATGACTACGAATAGAAATGTGAAGTAACCAATTTTGCATCCAAACTCTACCATTCAATGCTTTCACGCATCTAAACTATTTCCTATTAATTTGTCCTTTGCCGAAAAAAGGAAATCAAAGCGAAGAGATTCAACGTTCTTTCTGATAATAAATGTTCTAATTTCCATCCTATAGTGAAATTTTACCTCAATAGCCCCAAAATACCCAATATATTCCCAAGTGCCGACTCAAAGGAGGCTTAAAACAAGCCCTTAAACGTAAAACGGGTTAGTTAATAATTTGTGCGCATTATCGACAAGGTATGGAAACAATGTTATTTTCACGGTTAAAACAAATTTTTCCTTGTTATCGTTAATGTCTTTTCGCATCGTCGTCCCTAATGCGCCGCTAAAACATGCAAATAAATCATCCAAAATCTTACTTACGTTTTACTTATGACTATAAAAATCGAAATTTTCCATAAAAGTAATTTTTTTAATAAATAAATTATTATGTAAATTTTGAAATTCGCTTTTTGTACTATTTTACTTTCTTTATAAGGTTTGCATAAAAACAAAATTTGATAGTGTGTGCTTTATTACACTTAAACCATCTATTTCTATATAAAACATATGTTTAAAAAATATGTGATCTAATGTACCCAAATCCATGTTTTTACATAAATCGGACTTAAAAGAAAGTAAATAAAAAATGCAAACTTTAAAAAGAATGTAAATTTTTTCAAACAACATTTGCAAAAAGCTTCAAAAATATATTCTACGGAAACTTAAACGAAAGTCACATGTTGGTGTGAAAGGAAGTCGACTAAGCAGAAGGATGCGAAAACAAAACTACACACAAAAATCAAAAATAAGTTTTATGTCAAAATGGAACAGGCGACAAATAATAAGGATACCCATGACGAAATAATGCAAAAAACTTGCCCTTCACTAAAATTTATCCACTACAGAATTATATATTTTCAATCTCAAAGACAACTGTTAGTTAGATAAGAAAATGAGATTTCATTTTCAATTCAAATACAATAAAGCATGAAAGATAAATGCATATGAAATCCCATTACATCATCATGCGATTTTCAGAAACAACAACACCAACAGTTACAAGCACGAACTACCATAAAGACAAAGAAAATTGTTGGAAATAGAAAATGAACAAAAACAATAACAACAATAAAACATTTCCTATAACCAACGAGACATCTTGCCCCACGGTTGGAGCTTGAACCATTTCCACAACCTTTGCCTGGTCATATCATGATAGCAAAATACTCAATCTCGTATTGTAGACATTTCTGGTGTTGTTGGAGGTTACCAAATCACCATCCTTTATAAAAGAGAATTTGGGGTGACAAAAAAACCGGCCACAAAACTGGCTTTCACGAAGATTTACCTAGTATTTCCTAAAACAAAAGTGGATAGGTGAATATATAGAAAGTGACTACGCTAAACAACACCCAAGGATAAAAAGCTGAATAAAACATGATGTGGCACTAAATGATGGTTACGCCATCGATCAAAGAAAAGACCGACTCCCACACCATAAGACAAATGTAGTCGTAACTTCCCATCTTTAGAATAATGTGCTAAAGGAATCACACACCTATATGGGAAGTTCGAAGCTAGATTACCCAACCCAAAAACCGACATTAAGGAAAATGAGATCTACTGCAAAATCTCTAAAGCACGTCAAACCAAAGATCATTTAAGAACATGTAAGACACGAATGCCTTTAAAATGTTATCGATATTCTTCTCAGAAAAACCATCTAAAGACAGATCAACCTTCACCTCCGAAATGATGATTTCCTTCGTCAAAATCTATTCCAACAAGATATGGCAGATGCAGCACAAATAATGACCCTACTCAAAAACTTCGAAGCAAAGGATCGGTGAAATTTCAACTACTATGACTAATGCTCTTAGCCCTAAAGTGATGAAAGCTTATGCTCAATAAGATCCAACAAAATGGTCTACCTCCCAAAAAATGAGAATTAAATGGTATGAGAAAGATCAGATAGTGCAAATAGGTAGTATGGGCGGAGAAAAAATCGAAGAGAAGAAATTGGGGTTAGATCTTGGAGTTATAGTGGGGCAAAATCTAGTGCGCAAACTAGTGCGGAAAAAAGGAGGAGACGGGGTGACGACAAAGAAGGAGAAGAAGAATAAAGATATGATCCGGCTAGATGAGGAAGTAAGGACGAAGGAAAGAAGATTGTAGAGGGAAATTTGGATGCAACTTTTACGGCTGAGTCCTAAGTTCAAGTTGTACCAAAACGCATCAACTAGTTGACCACTCTAGGTATAGTACTAAATGGTCAACTGTAACATGGGCTTTGGCTAAAGGTTGAACCTTGACCTCATTAGGGTCGGATTAAAATATTAATCGTCATGCGTCTTCTCTTAAGATTTGATGTAAATTCGAAAATACTTGTCCTTGTCACGGCGGTATCATAACCGCAATCGAACTCCGAACCGACTCTAAAGATTCAAAGTAGTCTTAACAAAAGGCTGCGACCACACAACAAACGAACGAACGAATTCTCGAAAAGAAAACTCAGCTAGAAATCCAAAATGAAAATAGAATGGATTTTCCCCATACCTAGCTGATAAAGGAAACAAATGATTTACCAAATCAAATACACCAAGATGAATATAAATTTCGTTAATCTCTTTTTTGAAAGAAAATTTTGAAAACTTTGCAATATTAAAATTTTAATTTTAACTGAGAGTCTCAAAATATAAATCTATATATCAAAATTTATATTCCAGTTTACAATTTGGACCAAATAACCTTTCCATATTCTGAATTGTCGAGATTTTAAATCTCTGAAGGGTTATTTGTGATAATTCTTATAAGTTATCCAAAATATTCGAAATGAGGACCATTACAAATCACAAGCAGTGAGTAATTGTAGTTTCTGATTTTCGAGGCTTATTCCATGTCAATTTCAAAATCCTTCTTTTAACCAAAATGGATTATTTATTAAAATTATCAAATACCAACAATACGGATCATGGTTAGATTTAAATTTGTAAGCTTTATGTTTATTTATAAAATAATTTCTCAAAAACCAAAGTTTAAAATTTCTAAAACCTCATTTTAATTTCAGAAAAGTTTCAAAAACTGAAGATTCTCTTAATATAAGACTAAGGACTCAAACGAATAATTCTATCGAAAAAACATCCGGATTTACGATGAATATGTTTTGTAATTATATACCCGGACTATAACAATACATTAACATGGATTTCCCATTTCAACCAAGAAGAGGTCACTTGAATGAAACTCCCAACGAAAATAAAAACATGAAAACATGACTATCTCAGTTGTAGCTAGCTTTTCGTCCGTAACTTTGTCATATAGACTTCGTTCGTGATGTTCCAAACATGAAAGTTGACTGGAATTCCGTCATGAATGCAACAATGCAATTTTCATGGCCAAATTCCATGGTTTGCAAAAATTACATTTTTGAAATTTAATTAAATTAATTATCGCTAGAATTCCGCGTTGTTACATCTCTTCCCTATGTTAAAACTCTGTTGCACCTTAGAGATAACTTTAACTTCTATTCTCTTTATTCATATAACAAATAACTATATTTATAATCAAGCAGTATATAAACATTAGGTTGCAATAAGTGAAAATGGGCTAGTGTTGCCAAACCACTATGAAATCTCACGTGTTCGTTTACTTTTCTACACTCACATGGATTATTGCTTTCACTATTATTATGTGATTGCTTTGTGATTGTTCTACAATAACTATATATGATTAAACTACGTATTTCATAAATTTGGGTATTAGACTCGATTGACCAAAAATCAGTCTAACCCTTTATAAATAAATAAATATATTAAAGTATAATTACTAACATACAATTTTTGGTTATAAAGAGGTCGTCCTTCAGGTATACTTCAACTAAAATATAATTACTATAAGGGTACACATATTTTTTAAAATAATTATTTTTTATACATTGCCTTTCATCTCATTAACTTCTATCTGTCGCTTATGTATAAATAATAAGGTTCTGATAAACTTTAAAGTGGTATCAATGCATCTATGTCAAAATCAGAAAATATATTTTAGTGAATTTTCATTGTATCCTTACCAAACGTTGGAAATGAGAAAGTTATGTCAAAATAAGTTTGTATAGTCAATGTACACATACTGTAAAGTAGCATTCCTATCGGGAGTGACACATCAATGTAGAAAACTAGTTTTTCTCGAATGACGCCATGCATTATAAATTCTTATTTTTGATAGCTAAGCATCAAAATTTATAAAAATATTCTTTAGAATATTGTAGAAATTGCATGGTAATTATTTTGCATTAATCAAATATTTAAATGCTTCATTTATAAGGCTGTCAACAATTTAAATTCAGCACGAGGTAGATAAACTAAAATGAAGCTTTTGACCATACCCTACGAGAATAATTTATGAAAAATGATGGCATCTTTTCAAGTATAAAAAGAAATTTTTGCAACACTGTTTTCAAAATTTAGTCGAATTATCGTTGTCCATTATTGTGTAAGGTCGTGGAATTTATATAAAAATTTACTTGAATGTTTTGTTGAACAAAATTTATATTACGTATGCTTTCTTGGGCACCAGTTAATGTTATTTCTTTCCCTTTTGAAATTCGTCAGCATATGAGGTTTATTTCACAAATGGTTATTAATTTAGGTTATGAACTAAAGAAATAATTAACAAAGATAAAATGATACTATGGTTAAAAAACAGATGGGTAATTTGTCAAATTATAGTTTAATTATATATGGAGATACTTTTTACTAATGCCCATTGTGGTAAATTCATTTTGTTGTGTACTGGCCTCCACCATTTCACAAATGGTTGTGTTGACCTCCACCGTTTCAGCAATAAATCAATCAGAAGAAATAGGTATGAATAAACTTTCATGGAACGGTGCATATCTACATTCTATTTTGTCATTACCATAGTCAATTTGGTTCTATTATTTAAAATCTACATCACTTGGTGTGTTTACTCATACAAAAAATCCACTTTAATCCACGAAAGGTTCCACACAACGATAATTGCAGCATCACCCACTCCTCCTCCTCCCATCAACTTTGTTCTATGCAAATACAAGGCATTTCTACCTTCCTCCACTACTCCACCCACGTCGTACCCTCCCCATCAGCTCCAGACCCGCCACTTCGCCACAGCGTCCAACTCATCCTTCGCCACCTTTGTTTAAGCAAATAACAAACCTTTTTCCTTCAGCATCATCCAGTTCATCCAAGTCCATGTCTTACGCACAGGTGGCGGCTAAACCACCTACTCAACAACCACTCATCCCTAACCCTTTTCCTGCAAAGCGTAGACGCTTGTTACCCATCTGTCCATGCCGCGACAACTTTTCTAAAGGCAGATGGATGTTTCCTGCGTTGCATAGGGAAGGGACACACAACAAGATCTTGTAGGGACACCACTATATATTATATTGCAACTTTTACAGTCATTCGTGCATGTGTTGTCCTAAAAAAAATAGCGCTTCGGTACATGTGATAAATAATGGCACTTTACAGCTTCCCAATGCGCATGTATGCTCTCCCCGAATACTGAAATGTCACGAAGCCGATGATCAGCATGAGCAGCAAGTGTGGGACCACATATCGTATCGTAATCCAAATCACAATGCAAATACAGACTTTAATCCGCCTTCTCTTCATAAACCCATTTCTCCATCTACCCCTAATTCATCACCCCCTCCAAATAAACGGCCTAAACCTAAACTTCCAACTTTCTTCGCCATGGTCGATTCTTACCATCGCCTCACCGCCCCCATTATCAGTGGCTTCTGGACCATCGAAGTCCTCTCCCTTGCCCTATCAACCAATCTCGAACACGGTCAATGGCCTATTTGGATGCTTTTTGACATCACCTTCCTCTTCAAATGCCCTAACTCTAACATCAGACACTACACCCTTCTACTCAAAATTCTGATCAACCCAGAGGCACAATTCTCATCCGACCCTACTACGAACAATCTCCACCGTCTTCCCTCGAACCTGAAACAAAGGCCAATGTTAAAGCTTTCCAGAATTTTTGTGGAATAACATAGAAGCAATTTATGATGCTTTGAGCCCTATGGGGCACTTTATTGAGGTAGACAACTGTGAGTGGTTGTACATTGACCATCGCTTCCTCTATAACAAAATGCAATTCTACAAAGGGGTAGCTACTCCTTGTTAGTTAATGGCCGGTTTAGACAATGAAGTTGCTAAGATTACTGTTGATCGTTGGGAGCACTTCCATCCGAGAAGAAGACCCAAAACTCAGTTGCTTGGAATCGATTATCAGCATGATTGGTTATTCTTTCAAGATTATGCTCCCGTTGTGGTTCCTGAAGCCGATGCCCGTTATGATGTTATGTTCCATGAAGCCGCTTTAAACATTCCCCTTACTCACAACACGCGTCTTGTAACACATGATGCTTCCATTGTAATGCTAAACCATGACGCCAGAGAAAATGATCAAGTGCCTAGATTGGACCTGCCGGTTGACCTAGCCTTTCTATCCCTCTCCACCGGCAAATTCCTTTTTAACTTGAGTTGGAACAACATGAATCAACAACACTGCATCTCACGCCAGTTTTGGTTCACAGGAGCTCCAAAATTAATCGAGAAAAATCCTTTTTCATCTTTAAATAAGGAGTTAAATAAAAAATTGGCATGTTGCATGCATGTGAGTTTGCGAGATGAACACTACACTGCCATGCACAAGCTAGAACTGCAACGTATTTCCCAATCCCAATGAAGATTGTTTCAGGGCATGTTTTGGGGTTATGGGGCCCACAAGATGTCGTGCTGTCAACCTCGTCCTTTCCCACACAAGATTGATATTTTATTTCTTCAAGAATAAAAACTTTCTGATCGGTCCTTTTCTGCTATTAGACGAATTTGTTGTCCCTTTCTTTCTAGTAGCCCAGGTCGATGCCATCGAAAATCGAGGTGGATTGATTATTGCTTGGAATGAAGCCACATGGTCTCTTTGCCAAATAATCACACCATGTAGCCCTTCGACATCTTCAATCTGATACTATTTTTTTCTTATAAATGTTTGCGATCCACTTGATTCACATGAGAGGGATGAACTTTGGAAATTTTTCCAAGACTTAGCATTACAAATTAATGGTCATGGCCCATTGGTGGAGATTTTAATGCAACCAGGTTCTTTGTTAAGTGAAATTCGGATAATTTTTCCGATGATTCTACAACTTTTAATTCCTTTATCCAATCATGCCCACTCGTTGAACCACCAATTAGCAATCGGCTTTTTACCTGGTTAAACCGGAGACTTGATTCTTCTTTGGTTAAACTTGATCGCTTCGTATTCAATTTTTCATGGGAAGATCTTCACCCACTTTCTTTGGTCAACGGTCTCGCTACAGTTGTCTCTGACCACTGCCCACTGTTGCAAGATACTTTCTCTGTAAACAACTCGAATCGTCCCTTCAGATTCGAAAAACCATAGTTGTTAAAACCTATTGGAGAATGGAGTTTTGATGACAACAACCTTATTTCAATTATCATTGATTATAAAATATTTACTAACATCTCTATCTAGAATATAAATATATATATATATATATATATATACACACATATATGTAGGATTTGTATATAATATTTAAATATTGAAGACTGTACAGTTTTAGAGTTTCAAGAGATTTAGAATTCAAAGAAGTTTCTAGACTAATGAGTAACCAAGTTATCAAGAATTCAAGAGTTCAAGACAAATATAGTAATAGAGTCTAGTTTATATGTGTAACAACCCGTAAAATGCGAGCCAGTTTGAAATTTTTATTTTGGCGATTTTAGCGAATTTTGAATATTTAAAATAGATTATTTTAAATAATATCGACGAAAAATTTATTTTGAATATAATTTGAACGTATATATTATATACGTCGTCGTTAGAATATATAATAATTATATATAATTATAAAAGAAATTGAAAATGGCGCGGTAGTTCGAAAATTCGATTTCTAATTTCAAATGAATATACAGAATTCAATATAAGTCAGAATTGAACGAAACAAGAAATATTTGAATCTGTATAACTATATCTTTGTAACGAAGTTAACAAACTGAGTTTTCATTTTAGAAATGATAAGATATGTCCAGTTTAAAATTAGAAATAGTCGCTGTGGAATTTATATATATTTTTATATATATAAGGCCCTTAAAAATAGCTTCGACGAAACCAGTTTTGTTGGGTCCGTGATGTTAAGTTATTGCTAGATTCCAAATTTCATAATTTTTCGAATTAATATGTGAGCGTGGCAAAAGAAAACGCGTTTGACCAGTTTCTGTTGAATTTAATCGACAGGAAATTGGCCATTTTTCAAACGGTCTCAGAATTCGATGAAACTAGTTTTGTTAGGACCGTATCGTCAATACGAAACTAGAAAATATTTTTCTGGAATTTTTCTAGTTAGTATGTAACCCCGGTAATTTGAAATGTACGTTTAAAATTCAATATAAGGATTTAAAATGTAATTTCAACGGAAACTGATTGTAACGATCAAACCAGCTTACGATACATATCCCATTGTGTTCGGAATGGGGGTAAAACGCTATGGACGACAGGCAGTGGGCCTCGTTTCGAGGTCGGATATAAAAGTCAACCCTTGTGCAAATTTAAATAATAAAATAATAATAAAAAAAATCTATTTCCCCCTTTTCTCTTCTGCTTGGCCCCCCCGATTCCTCATTCACTTACCAGAAAACAAATAAAAAAAAAAAAGAAGAAACCTAAAAACCTAATCGCGCCGCCTTATCCTTGCCGCCGACGATCGAGCTGACGCCCCACCACCCTCGCGACCTCCTCCCTCCAGGCGACGCAACTCGCGACGCAATCGAAGCAGCCCCCCCCAATCGGAGCCTCCACCATCGAACGCCTCATCGCGACACCACGAGCCACCGCCGACGCTCTTTTTCCCTCCTCCACTTCGAAATCTCGGTAAGCGTTTAAGTTATTTTATTTTTGCTTTTGTTTTTGTTTTACAGTAAATATATAAAACTGTTTTTTTTTTAAAAAAAGGTTATAAAAACTGTTTTTTTTTCTAAATATATAAAACTGCATTTTTAAAGAATTAAAAACTGATTGTTTTAGGGTTTTAAAACTGTTTTTTTTAAGGTTTTAAAAACTGTTTTTTTTTAAATATATAAACTGTATTTTTAAAGAAAGAAAAACTGATTTTTCTAAAAGGCAAAAACTGTTTTGATAGAAACTAAAAACAGTTTTAAAAGAATTATAAAAGCAGTTTTAAAAGAATTATAAAAACTGTTTTAAAAGGAATTATAAAACTGATTTTATTTTGAACTTTAAAATAGGAAAAGGTTTTAACTTTAAAAGGAAAAAAAAAGATTTGATCTTTATTAGAAAAAAAAGGAAAACTTTTTATTAAAAAAAAAAAAGGGAAACTTTTTATTAGAAAAGGCGAAGTCTATATTTTTGAAATGGAATTTTTATCTATATGGCATCGAAATAAAAATTCGATTTTTATATATTGAACTTTGAAATAAAAATTCGATTTTTATATATTGAACTTTGAAATAAAAATTCGATTTTTATATATTGAACTTTGAAATAAAAATTCGATTTTTATATATTGAACTTTGAAATAAAAATTCGATTTTTATATATTGGACTTTGAAATAAAAATTCGATTTTTATATATTGAACTTTGAAATAAAAATTCGATTTTTATATATTGAACTTTGAAATAAAAATTCGATTTTTATATATTTAACTTTGAAATAAAAATTCGATTTTTATATATTGAACTTTGAAATAAAAATTCAATTTTTATATATTGAACTTTGAAATAAAAATTCGATTTTTATATATTGAACTTTGAAATAAAAATTCGATTTTTATATATTGAATAGCGAAATAAAAATTCGATTTTTATATATATAGTGGCCTTGGGCAACGAAGGTGACAAAAAGGCGAAACGACGAAGATTTCTATAAATGAAGAGTCAAGATGATTGGATAGTTATAAGTGAGAATTTCTCACCTTTCAATTTCTTTTCTAGTTTTATATATATACTAGGATGCAGACGGTGCTTAGTAGCACCCGACACAATCGTCCACAGACCATGGACTTGTTTGTTTGGTTGCATAGATTAGTTATATGATTTGATTAGAATTTGGTTGTTTGGTGATTTGATTGATGTGTGAATGGCGTGGGCCTTCACTAGACCGGGGATAAGGCTAGGCCTTGTCCCGTTTCTAGTATCGTGCCGTTATGCCGCCGAAATTTTCTAAAATGTGTTAGAAAATAAAAATATCATTTTATTGTGTAAATGAATTGAATAGAAATTCATAGGTTGAAATAAAATGTTTTATCGTTACAAATATAATTTTTAACGTGAATGTGAATAAATGAATAGTTATAAACAAATCGGCCGATTTGTTTGTATATACACTGATTTGACTGATATTGATTGGGTCGATAAATTTTACACATCGCCCAATTGCACAAATAAAATCTGTGTTTGATTGTTTGAAACCCCACACGGGTGTTGGGATGAAATTTGAAGTTCACTCATCCTGATTGATTAAATATGTCGATCGATTGATTGACAGGCTGTTATAAGCGTTGAATATCTATATTTGATGCTTATACAGTGTAGTGCACTTTGGTTGATGGTTGATTATTTTCAATGCTATTATATACATGTGTTGTATGCAAATCCATATAATTAATTTTATATGGTAATTGATTGGGCCTCATTCCAGTTTTGAAAAAGAAATATTTGAAAAAGAAATATTTGAAATAGAATATTTGAAAATAGAAATTTATGAAGCAGTGTTGATTAGATTGACGCCATTTTGACGTGAACGATATTTATATCAATTTTAAGTGATTTCGAAATGAATTGAATTGAAAACGATTTCGAAATGAATTGAATTGAAAACGATTTCGAAATGAATTGAATTGAAAACGAATTCAAAATGAATTGAATTGAAAACGAATTCAAAGTGAATTGAATTGAAAGTGATTTCAAAGTGAATTGAATTGAAAGTGATTTCGAAGTGAACTGAATTGAAAGTGATTTCGAAGTGAATTGAATTGAAAGTGATTTCGAAATGAATTGAATTGAAAACGAATTCAAAATGAATTGAATTGAAAACGAATTCAAAGTGAATTGAATTGAAAGTGATTTCGAAGTGAATTGAATTGAAAGTGATTTCGAAGTGAATTGAATTGAAAGTGATTTCGAAATGAATTGAATTGAAAACGATTTCGAAATGAATTGAATTGAAACTGAATTCAAAATGAATTGAATTGAAAGTGATTTCGAAATGAATTGAATTGAAAACGGTTTCGAAATGAATTGAATTGAAAACGAATTCGAATTGAATTGAAAGTGAATTGAAACGAATTCGAATTGAATTGAAATTTGAATTGAATAGAAATGAATTTTGAAATGAATCTATAAAGAAGAATTCAATTTTTTTTGAATTGAAATGGAAGTTGAAATAGATTTTTGAAACGAATTCAAAACTATTTATATAATTCGTTTTAAATAGAAATCGACGATATATATATTATATATATTATATATATAATATAATGGCCTGAATAGAACGCGCCGCGCCGCGGCAGTTCGTGAATTTCGACCATTTATTTCAAACGGACGTTGCGGGAGATCCGACCGTCGGATTCTCCTAAAACCGGAACCGTTGGGTTCGTATCGAAAAGAGCTTTCTAGCGAATGTTAGAAATTTGAAATCTAACAGTTGAATTTGGAATTATGTCCAAATCAAATTTGAAAAAGGTCGCTGTAAGTGCAGTTCGATGGCCATTGATGGAAATCGACTGTACGGGCCTTGATAAAATTATTAAAAATAGTAATAATTTGTGTAAAATCATAAGAAATGATTTGTGAAGATTTGGGATGAAAAACTCCATATTTGAAAAGATAAAAATAGATTTTTATCGAAATGAACTAGTTTTGAACTAGAATTATAATTCTATTTATTTTTTTATAAATAAATTGAATTTGAAAAGGGTTTTGAAAATAACCAGAATTTCCAATGATTGCATTGGAGTGGATTTGAATCGAAATTGTCTTCGGAATATTTCGATGTTGAAATTCGTGATTATACAGGGGTTGTTATGGAAATTTGAAAGATATATATTTATATCGTTATTTCCAATACGACATTTGTTAGTCGTAGAATTCGATATTGAATATAAGCCGATATATTTTCTATTCAGAGCCTTGTATTGAATATCGAATGTGATTTGGGTTTGTCGTGAATGGTGTCTTCACTAACACTGTTCTTGAACCCAGTTGAGAAAAGATTAAATCTTTTTAGTTAGATTTAATGAAGTGTACTAATTAAATGATATTTAATTGGAATTGAATTGGTATTGATTTTTGGGTTTATCGTGAACAGTGTTTTAAATAACACTCGTCTTTAACCCGATAATTAATGGAAGGTGATTTTGGGTTTATCGTGAACCGTGTTTTAGATGACACTGATTCTTTAACCCAGTTAAAGATTAAAACTAAGTGGAGTTTTAATGAATCTTTAAATAGATTGAAAAGATCGAGAATGGAGTATCACCAGTTTTACTCCAGGCGATAGTTAAATCTTTAATTAGATTTGAACGTGAAATGGTAATTGAATTACCGATGACACTGTGGTGTTAGATATGAAGTACTACCAGTTTTACTTCATGGGATGAATAGGTTGGGATTGGGAAATAAAATAAATGATTACTTCGGTGTGGTTCGCTAATCCCGACTAGTTTGAATTGATATTCAAAGGAGATTAAAGAATAAATTTAAAGAATTTATCTTGGATAAAATTAATGGGAATATTTGAATAAAAGAATATTCTGAAGTGGAATGAGGCGTATGTTGTGTTTGTGTAACACTTTTATAATATATACGCGAGTTATTCAGAAAGACCGGGTTTATCCCATTCTGAATAACTGATTCGACGAGGTGTCGAAGATGAAGACGGTGGTCGAAGACCGGAAGTCTTCACGTCGTTTGGGTGATTACTGATGATCTTGATTGGGCTGCACACCCAAGAAGATGGAAACAGTTTGTGATCGTCATGACGTACTTGGAGATCGATGGATATGCGAGGTACTAGGTGCCTCCGGTTTCGTTCAGACCCAGAACGGACTTGTAAATGGACTGTGTGTCTGACATTGGATTTTAGTCTGTGTGATTGATCTTTATTAAATATATATCTGTTTGGCGGCGGAGAATTTATTCTCCTGCTTAACGCCCTTCTCTGAGACGTACGAGCTCAGGGGTTATATATTGATGGATATCAAACGCATGGAGTGAATTGCCTGTGTGGCATGCCTGAGTGGCAATTGATCGAGGCTTCTGTTGAAAAGCAAAGTCTCGTGGTGATGATCAAAGCACAGCCTGTGTGGCACAGCTTTGTGTAACGTGAATTCACGAGCCTTGCACCCCGGTTGTGAACCAAAAACGGGAGAGGACGTCAGGGAGGGCATGCGTTTCTTTCTAGCTAGAAGTGGCGTCAGTGGTTTTACACGCCCTGACGAGTTTGACTTATGTGGTTGTTGCTGTTGCGAGGCGCCTCGGTTATATCGGTTTCGGCCGATGCATTCTGGTCGGCTGACGGACCAGACTTACACCCCATAGGGTGGGGAGACGTAGTGTTCAGGCATAATAATCCACATCGGTGGACCGGCCCTGAGGATCTAAAGGCTTGCTTGCGCGCTTGCCTGAGACACGGGCTAGAGCGTCTCGAATCGGTTGAGGACTATCTTTTGCCTCGGTTCATAGACGGAAATCCAATTTCCAAATACGTGACATTTGTGGTTTTAATTGTAGAACCTAGTATGGTGACATAGTGGGATGGGGCATTCATGCCGCCTATGATTGATACTTATGATTTGAAGTTGTTTATACACTATGCACTTATAATAGTATCAAACGATTTGTTTTAAACGTATCAAGCATTCTTTGGCTGTTATAAGGGAAAACCCTATCCTCGGCTGCGTTGCATTGTGTGATGGGACCTGGGTCTTATAACAGCTTCATTCTTCTTTATTTAGCATTGCGCTGTTGTTTTATGCACTGGTATTCTTGGGAGGAAACCCGTTCCGTGTTATACGGCGGGGTCCCTTGATTTACCTAACTTTAAAAATAAAGATAAATAACTGTTTTAGTTCTCACACCAGTCCCATGACTGACCTGGAGTTTATTGTTTTAACCTAAACTCTGGGTGCCCTTATTTTGACACGGGCAGCTAGTAGTTTTGGTTTTGCAGATTTATATTCACAGGATCTTGGTTTATAGCTGGAACGATATCCGGAAAGCTTTGTATCCGTATATCTCTTCTAGTTGTGTATTGTATTATTTTCCGCTGCTATGTATTTAAATGTAATTTAAATCTCTGATATTTCTATGTAATATTCATTTATACTCTGTATATTCTTGTAATCTGATGCATTGTTGTAATATACAATGAAATGTTCTTCTGTTTGTGTTCTGTTGTGGTTTGTTCTCGAACTATCCGACGCTTTCCTTTACGGGGAAGTTACGGGTCGTTTCATTTGGTATCAGAGCTTTGGTTTACAAAGCAGAGAACAAAGCACATTAGAACCATATGAAAGAATTCATCAGATATTGGGTTAGTAATATCCAATTAGAATGACTCGTTAGAGATAGGATCAGTAGTATCCTAGAACGAGTGTGAAGAGTATATTTTTCAAATGAAAACAAATGTTGTTTTGAAAATCTAAATCAATTATTCGTATTTGATTATTTATTTATATTGATGTGGACAATCCAGTATATATAGATTTTGGGTATACGTCTGATCCGCGTGTATTCGAAATTTTAATATACTGGATAGATATAGAATTACGCTCTAGTCGCCCGGGGGTGATTCTGATGATTGATATATCATCATCAGAATTTATATTCGAGTGACGAACGTGTAATATCTATATATTTCCATTAGACTGGTGTGAGAACCAAAATTAGATAGGGCTAATTGTTGTGATTTGGCATCAAAAACATGATTTTTGACTATGTATCAAAATTATGAATTTCAAACTCTAATTCACTAATTGATTGATGTTTGTGTTGTTTGTTTATTTGTTTGCTAATTTTTAGCCATTTAGCCTAATTGAACCAAATATTGAATGATATTGAAAATTGGTCGCATTCGTTTGCATATACATATATATCATTGAACAGGTCATAGCAAGGAGGCTAGAGCCAGAGAATAAAATTTGTTTGCCCGACAAATAGGTACATGTTTACTACATAATTTCCTGTTTTGTTTGGGTGATGATGATTTTGTGAGCCTATTGGCTAGCCGCTTGGCTTTTTCTTTTTCTTTTTGAGATCTGAAGGACCGGGGAAGCTATTTGAAATTCCCCGATGCTCCCATTGCAGGGGAGGTTATGGCGAAATTTTTCAGAAATTTAGGGTGTTAGCCAAATTTTTGAAATTTTGAAAATTCTCAGAAACTAAAAGGTTGGAGAATAGAAGCCAGATCGAATGTAGAGCAGAATAATCAAACCACTTTCGACTTTGTTCCTTTTCGGGGACGAAAAGTTTTAAGTGGGGGAGATTGTAACAACCCGTAAAATGCGAGCCAGTTTGAAATTTTTATTTTGGCGATTTTAGCGAATTTTGAATATTTAAAATAGATTATTTTAAATAATATCGACGAAAAATTTATTTTGAATATAATTTGAACGTATATATTATATACGTCGTCGTTAGAATATATAATAATTATATATAATTATAAAAGGAATTGAAAATGGCGCGGTAGTTCGAAAATTCGATTTCTAATTTCAAATGAATATACAGAATTCAATATAAGTCAGAATTGAACGAAACAAGAAATATTTGAATCTGTATAACTATATCTTTGTAACGAAGTTAACAAACTGAGTTTTCATTTTAGAAATGATAAGATATGTCCAGTTTAAAATTAGAAATAGTCGCTGTGGAATTTATATATATTTTTATATATATAAGGCCCTTAAAAATAGCAATTTTGCAAACGGTCTCAGAATTCGACGAAACCAGTTTTGTTGGGTCCGTGATGTTAAGTTATTGCTAGATTCCAAATTTCATAATTTTTCGAATTAATATGTGAGCGTGGCAAAAGAAAACGCGTTTGACCAGTTTCTGTTGAATTTAATCGACAGGAAATTGGCCATTTTTCAAACGGTCTCAGAATTCGACGAAACTAGTTTTGTTAGGACCGTATCGTCAATACGAAACTAGAAAATATTTTTCTGGAATTTTTCTAGTTAGTATGTAACCCCGGTAATTTGAAATGTACGTTTAAAATTCAATATAAGGATTTAAAATGTAATTTCAACGGAAACTGATTGTAACGATCAAACCAGCTTACGATACATATCCCATTGTGTTCGGAATGGGGGTAAAACGCTATGGACGATAGGCAGTGGGCCTCGTTTCGAGGTCGGATATAAAAGTCAACCCTTGTGCAAATTTAAATAATAAAATAATAAAAAAAAATCTATTTCCCCCTTTTCTCTTCTGCTTGGCCCCCCCTCGATTCCTCATTCACTTACCAAAAAACAAATAAAAAAAAAAGAAGAAACCTAAAAACCTAATCGCGCCGCCTTATCCTTGCCGCCGACGATCGAGCTGACGCCCCACCACCCTCGCGACCTCCTCCCTCCAGGCGACGCAACTCGTGACGCAATCGAAGCAGCCCCCCCAATCGGAGCCTCCACCATCGAACGCCTCATCGCGACACCACGAGCCACCGCCGACGCTCTTTTTCCCTCCTCCACTTCGAAATCTCGGTAAGCGTTTAAGTTATTTTATTTTTGCTTTTGTTTTTGTTTTACAGTAAATATATAAAACTGTTTTTTTTTTTTAAAAAGGTTATAAAAACTGTTTTTTTTCTAAATATATAAAACTGCATTTTTAAAGAATTAAAAACTGATTGTTTTAGGGTTTTAAAACTGTTTTTTTTTAAGGTTTTAAAAACTGTTTTTTTTTTAAAATATATAAACTGTATTTTTAAAGAAAGAAAAACTGATTTTTCTAAAAGGCAAAAACTGTTTTGATAGAAACTAAAAACAGTTTTAAAAGAATTATAAAAGCAGTTTTAAAAGAATTATAAAAACTGTTTTAAAAGGAATTATAAAACTGATTTTATTTTGAACTTTAAAATAGGAAAAGGTTTTAACTTTAAAAGGAAAAAAAAAAAGATTTGATCTTTATTAAAAAAAAAAGGAAAACTTTTTATTAAAAAAAAAAGGGAAACTTTTTATTAGAAAAGGCGAAGTCTATATTTTTGAAATGGAATTTTTATCTATATGGCATCGAAATAAAAATTCGATTTTTATATATTGAACTTTGAAATAAAAATTCGATTTTTATATATTGAACTTTGAAATAAAAATTCGATTTTTATATATTGAACTTTGAAATAAAAATTCGATTTTTATATATTGAACTTTGAAATAAAAATTCGATTTTTATATATTGAACTTTGAAATAAAAATTCGATTTTTATATATTGAACTTTGAAATAAAAATTCGATTTTTATATATTGAACTTTGAAATAAAAATTCGATTTTTATATATTGAACTTTGAAATAAAAATTCGATTTTTATATATTGAACTTTGAAATAAAAATTCGATTTTTATATATTGAACTTTGAAATAAAAATTCGATTTTTATATATTGAACTTTGAAATAAAAATTCGATTTTTATATATTGAATAGCGAAATAAAAATTCGATTTTTATATATATAGTGGCCTTGGGCAACGAAGGTGACAAAAAGGCGAAACGACGAAGATTTCTATAAATGAAGAGTCAAGATGATTGGATAGCTATAAGTGAGAATTTCTCACCTTTCAATTTCTTTTCTAGTTTTATATATATACTAGGATGCAGACGGTGCTTAGTAGCACCCGACACAATCGTCTACAGACCATGGACTTGTTTGTTTGGTTGCATAGATTAGTTATATGATTTGATTAGAATTTGGTTGTTTGGTGATTTGATTGATGTGTGAATGGCGTGGGCCTTCACTAGACCGGGGATAAGGCTAGGCCTTGTCCCGTTTCTAGTATCGTGCCGTTATGCCGCCGAAATTTTCTAAAATGTGTTAGAAAATAAAAATATCATTTTATTGTGTAAATGAATTGAATAGAAATTCATAGGTTGAAATAAAATGTTTTATCGTTACAAATATAATTTTTAACGTGAATGTGAATAAATGAATAGTTATAAACAAATCGGCCGATTTGTTTGTATATACACTGATTTGACTGATATTGATTGGGTCGATAAATTTTACACATCGCCCAATTGCACAAATAAAATCTGTGTTTGATTGTTTGAAACCCCACACGGGTGTTGGGATGAAATTTGAAGTTCACTCATCCTGATTGATTAAATATGTCGATCGATTGATTGACAGGCTGTTATAAGCGTTGAATATCTATATTTGATGCTTATATAGTGTAGTGCACTTTGGTTGATGGTTGATTATTTTCAATGCTATTATATACATGTGTTGTATGCAAATCCATATAATTAATTTTATATGGTAATTGATTGGGCCTCATTCCAGTTTTGAAAAAGAAATATTTGAAAAAGAAATATTTGAAATAGAATATTTGAAAATAGAAATTTATGAAGCAGTGTTGATTAGATTGACGCCATTTTGACGTGAACGATATTTATATCAATTTTAAGTGATTTCGAAATGAATTGAATTGAAAACGATTTCGAAATGAATTGAATTGAAAACGATTTCGAAATGAATTGAATTGAAAACGAATTCAAAATGAATTGAATTGAAAACGAATTCAAAGTGAATTGAATTGAAAGTGATTTCAAAGTGAATTGAATTGAAAGTGATTTCGAAGTGAATTGAATTGAAAGTGATTTCGAAGTGAATTGAATTGAAAGTGATTTCGAAATGAATTGAATTGAAAACGAATTCAAAATGAATTGAATTGAAAACGAATTCAAAGTGAATTGAATTGAAAGTGATTTCGAAGTGAATTGAATTGAAAGTGATTTCGATGTGAATTGAATTGAAAGTGATTTCGAAATGAGTTGAATTGAAAACGATTTCGAAATGAATTGAATTGAAAACGAATTCAAAATGAATTGAATTGAAAGTGATTTCGAAATGAATTGAATTGAAAACGGTTTCGAAATGAATTGAATTGAAAACGAATTCGAATTGAATTGAAAGTGAATTGAAATGAATTCGAATTGAATTGAAATTTGAATTGAATAGAAATGAATTTTGAAACGAATCTATAAAGAAGAATTCAATTTTGTTTTGAATCGAAATGGAAGTTGAAATAGATTTTTGAAACGAATTCAAAACTATTTATATAATTCGTTTTAAATAGAAATCGACGATATACATATTATATATATTATATATATAATATAATGGCCTGAATAGAACGCGCCGCGCCGCGGCAGTTCGTGAATTTCGACCATTTATTTCAAACGGACGTTGCGGGAGATCCGACCGTCGGATTCTCCTAAAACCGGAACCGTTGGGTTCGTATCGAAAAGAGCTTTCTAGCGAATGTTAGAAATTTGAAATCTAACAGTTGGATTTGGAATTATGTCCAAATCAAATTTGAAAAAGGTCGCTGTAAGTGCAGTTCGATGGCCATTGATGGAAATCGACTGTACGGGCCTTGATAAAATTATTAAAAATAGTAATAATTTGTGTAAAATCATAAGAAATGATTTGTGAAGATTTGGGATGAAAAACTCCATATTTGAAAAGATAAAAATAGATTTTTATCGAAATGAACTAGTTTTGAACTAGAATTATAATTCTATTTATTTTTTTATAAATAAATTGAATTTGAAAAGGGTTTTGAAAATAACCAGAATTTCCAATGATTGCATTGGAGTGGATTTGAATCGAAATTGTCTTCGGAATATTTCGATGTTGAAATTCGTGATTATACAGGGGTTGTTATGGAAATTTGAAAGATATATATTTATATCGTTATTTCCATTACGACATTTGTTAGTCGTAGAATTCGATATTGAATATAAGCCGATATATTTTCTATTCAGAGCCTTGTATTGAATATCGAATGTGATTTGGGTTTGTCGTGAATGGTGTCTTCACTAACACTGTTCTTGAACCCAGTTGAGAAAAGATTAAATCTTTTTAGTTAGATTTAATGAAGTGTACTAATTAAATGATATTTAATTGGAATTGAATTGGTATTGATTTTTGGGTTTATCGTGAACAGTGTTTTAAATAACACTCGTTCTTTAACCCGATAATTAATGGAAGGTGATTTTGGGTTTATCGTGAACCGTGTTTTAGATGACACTGATTCTTTAACCCAGTTAAAGATTAAAACTAAGTGGAGTTTTAATGAATCTTTAAATAGATTGAAAAGATCGAGAATGGAGTATCACCAGTTTTACTCCAGGCGATAGTTAAATCTTTAATTAGATTTGAACGTGAAATGGTAATTGAATTACCGATGACACTGTGGTGTTAGATATGAAGTACTACCAGTTTTACTTCATGGGATGAATAGTTGGGATTGGGAAATAAAATAAATGATTACTTCGGTGTGGTTCGCTAATCCCGACTAGTTTGAATTGATATTCAAAGGAGATTAAAGAATAAATTTAAAGAATTTATCTTGGATAAAATTAATGGGAATATTTGAATAAAAGAATATTCTGAAGTGGAATGAGGTGTATGTTGTGTTTGTGTAACACTTTTATAATATATACGCGAGTTATTCAGAAAGACCGGGTTTATCCCATTCTGAATAACTGATTCGACGAGGTGTCGAAGATGAAGACGGTGGTCGAAGACCGGAAGTCTTCACGTCGTTTGGGTGATTACTGATGATCTTGATTGGGCTGTACACCCAAGAAGATGGAAACAGTTTGTGATCGTCCAGACGTACTTGGAGATCGATGGATATGCGAGGTACTAGGTGCCTCCGGTTTCGTTCAGACCCAGAACGGACTTGTAAATGGACTGTGTGTCTGACATTGGATTTTAGTCTGTGTGATTGATCTCTATTAAATATATATCTGTTTGGCGGCGGAGAATTTATTCTCCTGCTTAACGCCCTTCTCTGAGACGTACGAGCTCAGGGGTTATATATTGATGGATATCAAACGCATGGAGTGAATTGCCTGTGTGGCATGCCTGAGTGACAATTGATCGAGGCTTCTGTTGAAAAGCAAAGTCTCGTGGTGATGATCAAAGCACAGCCTGTGTGGCACAGCTTTGTGTAACGTGAATTCACGAGCCTCGCACCCCGGTTGTGAACCAAAAACGGGAGAGGACGTCAGGGAGGGCATGCGTTTCTTTCTAGCTAGAAGTGGCGTCAGTGGTTTTACACGCCCTGACGAGTTTGACTTATGTGGTTGTTGCTGTTGCGAGGCGCCTCGGTTATATCGGTTTCGGCCGATGCATTCTGGTCGGCTGACGGACCAGACTTACACCCCATAGGGTGGGGAGACGTAGTGTTCAGGCATAATAATCCACATCGGTGGACCGGCCCTGAGGATCTAAAGGCTTGCCTGCGCGCTTGCCTGAGACACGGGCTAGAGCGTCTCGAATCGGTTGAGGACTATCTTTTGCCTCGGTTCATAGACGGAAATCCAATTTCCAAATACGTGACATTTGCGGTTTTAATTGTAGAACCTAGTATGGTGACATAGTGGGATGGGGCATTCATGCCGCCTATGATTGATACTTATGATTTGAAGTTGTTTATACACTATGCACTTATAATAGTATCAAACGATTTGTTTTAAACGTATCAAGCATTCTTTGGCTGTTATAAGGGAAAACCCTATCCTCGGCTGCGTTGCATTGTGTGATGGGACCTGGGTCTTATAACAGCTTCATTCTTCTTTATTTAGCATTGCGCCGTTGTTTTATGCACTGGTATTCTTGGGAGGAAACCCGTTCCGTGTTATACGGCGGGGTCCCTTGATTTACCTAACTTTAAAAATAAAGATAAATAACTGTTTTAGTTCTCACACCAGTCCCATGACTGACCTGGAGTTTATTGTTTTAACCTAAACTCTGGGTGCCCTTATTTTGACACGGGCAGCTAGTAGTTTTGGTTTTGCAGATTTATATTCACAGGATCTTGGTTTATAGTTGGAACGATATCCGGAAAGCTTTGTATCCGTATATCTCTTCTAGTTGTGTATTGTATTATTTTCCGCTGCTATGTATTTAAATGTAATTTAAATCTCTGATATTTCTGTGTAATATTCATTTATACTCTGTATATTCTTGTAATCTGATGCATTGTTGTAATATACAATGAAATGTTCTTCTGTTTGTTCTGTTGTGGTTTGTTCTCGAACTATCCGACGCTTTCCTTTACGGGGAAGTTACGGGTCGTTTCAACATGTAAGACTCTAAATAGCACTCCAGGTTCAAATTCAAATTCTATTTTTCAAAATTTTGGTTTTAAAAATTCAAATTTCAAATAGTTCTTCTATCTTACTTATGGTTTCAAATACAAGTTTTAAAGTTTATATAAGTTTATACATATTTATATAGTTTTAAACCTTATAATTTTATAAGTATGCTTATATAATTTATATTTATGTTTTCATATGATTTTATACTTTATAATACTCATTTATATCACTATATTTTAATTCAAGAATTTCCAGAATAGTATATATATTTAAACACTTTACAATATTCAGTATTCAAATATTTTAAGTATATATGTCAACATACGTATATGTATACGTTGACATACAACTGTCAAGTTTTCAATTTTCAAAGGAAGTGTCTTTTCATTATTTGTAAAGTTCCAAAAGCGTTGCAGCTTTCAAATCTTATTAATAGGGCTTGAATTTGAATTTTTTAACCATACTTCTTCTCCATCTTCACCCCTCTCCATCCCTCCATTAATATTTCTTATTTTATTGATTTTTACATTTCTATTTTGCCGATTTCTATTCTAATTACATAAAACTTCTTCTTTTCTCACTCTCTACTTATTACTCTCTAAATTGAAGTGTTATTGAAGAGTAATAGGGTTGTTGTGATCATTTGGGAAGTGTTTGGGAAGGATGTGTTCCTTTTAGCCTTGAAATCAAGGAAAGAGAGCGTTGGTAATCTTGTAGCCATGAAATAAAGAGTGGCTGGAGCGGTGTTAACCTTATAGCCGAGAAATCAAGGGATTTTACATGGATATTGCTATAGTAATAGAACTCTACGCAATATAGTGTTGCATGGGACTGGACATAGGAGTAACCTGAACCAGTATAAAATTTGGTGTGTTCTTTCCTTTTTCAGCATTTTATTTTTGTTTTTTCTGTGTTTGTATTTGATTCTGTGTCTGTGATCATCTCTATTGTGTGTGACTCATATAGTAGATCATATAAGTTTTAGATTTTTCATAAATCCCTTATAAACATTATTCATCCCCCTCTAGTGTTAGTCTTGCCTTAAGATTCGTATTCCGCGTTCCTTAACAATTGGTATTGGAGCAAGGTTTTTCAAAAAGTTTATAATCTGATTTTTGAAAATATTAAATGGAAAATTTTGAAATGATTATTAACACTATTGTCGATTAATGCATTGTATCAATGTTGAAAAGTCTACATACATTTGTGTTGTAAATTCAAGTGATCTACTGAAATTTTGTTTAAATACGGGAAAAGATGTGTTATATAGCTATTCAAAATTCTAAATTTTAAAAGATGGGTAAAGTGGCTGTTGAAAAATCAAATTCCGAAATGGTGTGTTAAATGGCTATTGAGAATTCAATTTCTGGTGAACAAATGGTGGAAATCAAAAAGGACAAATAGATATTGGATAGTGGCTGTTCGAGATATATGACGGGAAATCCAGATTTACTGAATAATCTAGTATATGAAGATGGTGGAATGGTCAACTCTGGTGATAACTCTAAAGGATATATTGTTGGCATTGGCAATGTTAGTAATTCTGAAACTCCTTCTATTTTTGATGTTTTATTAGTTAGGATTCTGAAACACAACCTACTAAGTATAAGTCAACTTTGCGATAAGGTCTATACAATAAGCTTTGAAAAAGATAAATGCTTTATAGAAGATAGGAACTCAAAAATAATATTCGAAGGAGAAAGAAAGAAAAATATCTATATATTGAGTATGAAAATCTCCAATGATAATCTATGTCTTATTCCAATACAAGTGACCCTTGGATCTGGCATAAAAAATTTAGTTATATAAATTTCAAACACATCTCTAGGATTTCTAAATTAGACCAATTAGAGGATTACCCAAAATGAAATTAAAAGTTAACAATATATGTGCTGCTTGTCAATTAGGAAAATTAGTAAGAAGTTCATTTAAATCAAAATAAGATATTACCAACTCGAAACCATTAGAGTTAATTCACATGGATTTATTTGGTCCATCTCAAACCCAATCAATAAATCACAATAGATATGTTTATGTAGTAGTCGACGATTTTTCTAGATTTACTTGGACATTGTTTCTTAAAAATAAAAGTGATGATTTTGATTAGTTTAAAACTTTTGCTAAAAGAATTCTAAATTAATTATTTTTAAAAATCAAAACAATACATAGTGACCACGGCGGAGAATTCGAAAATGAGAATTTTGAAAAGTTTTGTATTAAAAAGGGAATAACCCATAATTTTTCTTTCCCTAGAACCCCTCAACAAAACGGAGTAGTTGAACTTAAAAATTGATCGATACAAGAGTGTGCAAGAACTATGTTATCTGATAGTAATTTACAAAAGAATTTTTGGGCTGAGGCAGTTGTAGTAGCTTGTTATATTTTATATAGAATTTCAATCGGACCCTTAACTCATAAAACACCATATGAACTTTTGTATAATATGAAACCAAAAGTATCATACTTTTAAATATTTGGAATTATATGTTTTATTCTTAATACTAAAGAAAATCTTGATAAATTTGATTCGAAATCCGATAAAGGAATATTTATTGGATATTCAGACAGAAGTAAAGCATATAGAGTTTTTAATTCTAGAACCAATACTATAAAAGAAACCTTTAATGTATCCATTGACGAAAACTATAAAAATTTAACACAACACAACAAAGATGAATGTGAAAATGAGATTAATGAAACAAATAATGAAGATAGTCAACCAAATAAAAGAATTAGATTACTAAGAGATCACCTAGTAGAAAATATCTTAGGAGATATTAAATTCGTTGTTAGGAATCGAAATCAATTAAATAATATGAGTAATTCAACATTTATTTCAAATATAGAACCTAAGAATCCAAAAGAAGCGTCATCTGGCGATTCATAGATCCTTGCTATGCAATAGGAATTGGATCAATTTACTCGGTATGATTAATGGGAACTTGTTCCTAGACAAGAGGATAAAACTATAATAGAAAATAAATGGATTTATAAAAATTAAAATGAATGAACACAGTGAGGCCATAAGAAATAAGTCAAAATTAGTAGCACAAGGTTATACTCAAGAAGAAGGAATATATTACGATGAAACATTTGCTCCCATAGCTAGATTGGAAGCAATTAGGATATTACTAGCCTTTGCAAACCATAATAATTTCAAATTGTATCAAATGGATGATAAAAGTGCTTTTCTAAACAGATTTGTTAAGGAAGACGTGTATGTAGAGCAAGCACCTCTTTTTGAAGACGAAAAACCAAATCATGTGTATAAACTAAAGAAAGCGATATATGGATTAAAACAAGCTCCTAGAGCTTGCTATGATCAATTAAGAACATATTTGTTACAATCTTACTTCGAAATAGGTAAAATAGATAATACACTTTTTATTAAAATAAATAATAAAGATATACAATTAGTACAAATATATGTTGACGATATAATCTTTGGATCGAAGAATAATAAAATGAATAAAGAATTTTTAGATATTATGACCCAAGAATTTGAGATGAGTCATATGGGAGAACTAACATTCTTCTTAGGTTTACAAATTCGTCAATTAAAGAATGGAATATTTATCAATCAAGAAAAATACGCAAAAGGTTTAATTAATAAATATAACTTAACAACAACTAATCAGAGACCAACACCAATGGCAACTAATATAGCCTAAAGTAAAGATGATACTTCAAAAGACGTTGGTCAAAAATTATATAGAGGTATGATAGAATCGTTGTTATATATAACCGCTAGTAGACCAGATATAATGCATAGTGTATGTCTTTGTGCAAGATATCAATTGCAACCTAAGGAAACACTTTTAAAAGCTATAAAATGTATTCTAAGATATGTAAAACATACATTAGACTTTGGATTATTTTATCTAAGGATGATTCATTCGATTTAATTTCTTATTGTGATGCTGATTATGCGGGATGTATATTCGATTGTAAGAGTACTAGTGGAACATGTCACTTCTTAGGATATTCACTAGTTTCTTAGTTTAATAAAAAGAAAAATACCGTATCTTTTATCAGCAATTAAAGCAGAATATATATCTACTGCTTTGGCTTGTTCACAAGTAATATATATGCAACAAACTTAAAACGATTTCGGATTAAATATAAATAATCACCAATATACTGCGATAATACGAGCGCTATAAATATATCTTAAAATCCAACTCATCACTTAAGAACTAAACATATTGATATATGACATTTATTTTAAGAGATAACGTAATTAGAGCGAAAATTTCATTATAATTTATAGAAACAGATAAACAAATAGCAGATATATTAACAAAACAATTAAACGAAGCAACGTTTACTAAATTTAGAAGAGAATTAGGTATTTTTTCATTATGTGAATTAGAATAATTAAATATATTAATATACATAAGAATAACAATAAAAGTCAGAAAAATAAAATTAAAACTACAAGTATGTCGACATACATATGTCCCTATGCCGACATATAACTACCAGATTTCAAAAATTAATTCCTACCAAAAGTTAGTTATAATAACCATTTAAACTTTCTACTTTGAATTTTCTTCTTCATTCTCTCATTTCACTTCTAAAAAAACTCAAAACTAAAATAAATCATGCTCTCCACTAATTATAATAACCAAACTAACTCTGAATCGTCCACTGGACTATCCGAAGGTCCATTTCAACGTTCTACCCTCTCTTTTGTAATCAAATTGGAAGAGAAAATGGAGTATGCTCTCCAAATGCTCGCTGATATTCAAGTACTTCAATTATGGATGAATCATGAGCAAATTAAACAAGGAAAGATGATGTGGAATCTCCATAAGTTTGTAATGGATAATCAAGCGAATCCAATCATCATCGAAGATGATAATCCAGCGATGGAAGAAGAAGAAGAGGAAGTGATGATGGAAGAGGAGGAACTAGAAGAACCACAACAAGAAGACACAGGGGAGGACAATCAATTCATATGCGTTGGGCAAGTTTCTTTTGATCAAGAAGGGAACATAATTGAGAAAAATGAGAAATTTTGTCTCCATTACACCAATTGTACAACCCATAAATCTCCTATAGTAAAGAATCATTAGATGTTAGGATTCTTTTTCATTTATGCGGTGTAATATGTACGTGGTCTTTCGTGTTATCGTTTAAACATTGTAATTAGCATTGGTATGAATTGTGTGTATTAAAAAATGGTTTAATACTTATTTTATCTTTCAAATAGTTTAGTATATAAAATCAGGGGGAGTTATATATACTTTAGTGTAAAATCAATTATATGAATCATAGGATATCTACAGATAAATATAGGATTTAAGGGGAGTATTTTAATTATTTCTTTTTGATAATGACAAAGGGGGAAATGATAAAATATAGAATATAGACTTAGTTTAAGGGAGAGTATATAGGATTCATATTGATATGGGGAGAATTAGAAGGATCGGAATCAATAGGTATGAATATTTTATAAACTGAGGTTGTCATCACCAAAAAGGGGGAGATTGTTGGAGAATGGAGTTTAGGTGAAAACAACCTTATTTCAGTTATCATTGATTATAAAACATATAGTAACATCTCTATACAGAATATATATATATATATATATATGCAGGATTTGTATACATAATTTAAATACTGAAGACTGTACAGTTTTAGAGTTTCAAGAGATTCATAATTCATAAAAGTTTCAAGACTCATGAGTAATCAAGTTATCAAGAATTCAAGGGTTCAAGACAAATATAGAGTCCAGTTTATATGTAAGACTCTGAATAGCACTCCATGTTTAAATTCAAATTCTGTTTTCAAAATTCAAATTCTAATTTCAAATAGTACTTCTATCTTACTTATAATTTCAAATATAAGTTTTAAAGTTTATATATTTATATAGTTGTATACTTTTATAGTTTTATATTTATATAGTTTCAAACCTTATAATTTTATAAATATGTTTATATAATTTATATTTATGTTTTCATATGATTTTATACTTTATAATACTCATTTATATCACCATGTTTAAATTCTAGAATTTCCAAAATAATATTTATTTAAATACTTGAAAATACACAAAATTCAAATAGTTTAAGTGTATATGTCGACAAACATATATGTATATGTCGACATACAACTGTCATTTTTTTCAATTTTCAAAGGAAGTGTCTTTTCATTATTTGTAACATTCCAGAAGCGTTGCAACCTTTTAAATAAGGGTTGAATTCGAATTTTTTAATCCCCTCTTCATTCCTCCATTAATATTTCTTATTTTGTTGATTTTTACACTTCTTTGTCGATTTCTATTCTAATTATATAAAACTTCTTCTTTTCTCAACCTCTACTCATTACTCTCAGAATTGAAGTGCTACTGAAGAGTTATAAGGCTATTGTAATTATTTGAGAAGTGTTTGGGAAAGAGTGTGTTCCTTGTAGCCCTGAAATCAAGGAAAGAGAGCAGTGGTAATCTTGTAACTGTGAAATCAGGAATGGTGTTAACCTTGTAGCCGAGAAATCAAGGTGATTGTACTTGGATAATGATATAGTGATAAACTCTAAACAATCCAGCGTTGCGTGAGACACGACATAGGAGTAATACGAACTAGTATAAAATCCGGTGTGTTCTTTCCTTTTTCTGCATTTTATTTTTGTTTATTTCTGTGTTTATGTTTGATTCTGTGTCTCTGATCAACTCTATTGTGCGTGATTCTCATAGTAGATCGTATAAATTTTGGATTTTCATAAATTCCTTATAAACACTATTCATCTCCCCTCTAGTATTAGTATTGCCTTAAGATCTGCATTTCGCTTTCCCTAACAGAACCCTCTTTTGATAATTTTGTCAAACACATTCGGGCTCAACCATCTGAGTTACAATCTGCCACTGCCAAAGTAGTTTCCAAACTCTATTCGTTGCACAAAACTATTCGCCTATGGGACAAAACTATCTGGGGCTCCCTTAAATCTTGCATTTTCCTACCGAAGAAGCGATTCTAAACCTTAACATTCTTGAAGAATCTCGCCCTCTAAGTGAGGCAGAAGCATTTAACCTCAAGGAGCTAAAATTGGAATTGGACATACTTATTAAACAAGAAGAGATTGGGTAGAAACAGTGTTCTAAAGAAAAATGGATTGATTAAGGAGATAAAAAACATTTCCTATTTCCATCGTTTAGTGAATGGTCGTCGTCGGTCCATTTTCATCTCAGAAATTAATCATAATGACACAACTTTCACTAATCCATAAGATTTTCGCCGTTTATTCACTGATTTCTATAGAAACATCCTTGGCAAAGCCTCCCCTTCACTTCTTGAAATTGATTGGAACCCCCTTTATCCTTCCCCTTCCCCTGCTAATATAGACCACCTCTTCACTGAGGAGGAAAATTGGATGGCACTCAAAGAAATTGCAGATGATAAAGCACCTGGTTCTGATGGATTCATTCGACTATTCTTCAAAACACTTTTGGTCCACACTCAAATTTAATATTTAAGAAATGTGTGCTGAGTTTCAATCCAACCATTAGCCATTGACAAACTCAATTTTTCCAACATAATTCTCTTTCCCAAAACCCCCAGAGCCAATACACTCACTTCCTTCCGCCCCATCAGTCTCCTAAATAAACTTTCAAGATCATCACCAATGTTCTTACTAACAAACTCCAAACTGTCATTGCCTCCTTAATTGGAATTGGACAAATTGCTTTTATACTTGGTCGTAACATACTCGATTGTGTGGCATTCACATAGGAAGTCATATGTTTTTGTAACTTCACATCGACACCAGGCGTTTTGCTCAAACTCAATTTCTATAAGGCCTTTGATTCAGTTAACTAGAACTTTATTCTTGACTTGATGTCGACTTGTGGTTTCCTTTCAAAATGGTGTAGTTGGATCAGATGTATTCTGAACAAAAGCTTTTCTTTTTTTCCACTAAGGGTGAATCTAGAGGGCATATTAAATCTAAATATGGGTTGAGGCAGGGAGACCCGCTTTCGCCCTTAATTTATGTTCTCATCGCCATTGTTTTTAACCAATTGGTAAGGGTTGCAATCGCATATAACTTTTCCCTGGAATCAGTCTTCCCAATTCTAATTTGACAATCTCCAATTTTCATATGATACCATCCTTTTAGTTTCACCCAATCTGACATATATCCACTGCCTCAAAGTCCTCTACACTTTTGAACTTATTTCTGGCCTCTCTTTTAACTTTGGCAAAAGTTCTATCATTATGCCGGGAAACTCTTTTGATCTAGGACCTTCCATTTCCACCTGCTTAAACTGTAGACATGACACATTTCTGATAACATACCTGGGTATCCCCCTCCGCCCTGCCAAACTATTCAGATATTACTGGCTTTCCCTCATCACTAAAATTGAATCCAGGCTGGCAATATTGTAACACCCCATAATTTTAAAAACATGACATAAGGGATAATTAAAGAATACTAAATTTTTATTAGAAGAATTAAGGGAAACAGGTTGCGCCATTGCGTTCGTCTTAGAATTCTGCTTCGAATAGAGTCCGAGTTTGCATAAATTGGATATCATATGAAGAAGTTACGAAGCTTAGAAGATTTCAGCTTAAAGCAGAATTTAAATTAAAGTAATAATTAAAAATAAAAAATGAATTCAAAAATCAAAATTAGCCGAATATGGGTAAGCGGGAAATCTCCCGCTCTAGGGTGTCGACCCCCTAAGGGAGTCGACATAGGTGTCGACCCCCCTTTAGGGGTGTCGACAGGGACGTCGACCCCCCTATAGGGGTGTTGACCCCCATCTATCCAGTTCTGGACGACGTATTTTGATGGTCTAGGGCGGATGTGTCCTTTTGGGGTTGGCTGAATGACGTGTTTTTCTGGTTTGGATGGTTTAGATGGATCCTAATCTAATCTAAGGGTCCTAATTCACCTAGAGCATCTAAAAAATACCCCTAAACCTAACCCTAATCTCATTGTCATTCATCCATGGCGCCTCCATGCTGCTCTAATCTAAATTAAAACTAGCCTCTCTGATCTTCTCCAAAGAAAATCAGAATTAGAGTATTCAAATTGGAAGATAAGAATCAAATTCTACAAGAACGGTTTAGCTAATCAAATTCAGAAATCAGATTCAGATCTAGTCTCTCTTCTTATTCCTATCGCTGTAAGTCTATATTACTTTCACATATAATTAAAAAGTAATTGTGATAGGATTGTAAATTGAATTTAATGATCATGCCTGTATGTAAGACGAATCATATCAAGTTTTGTAGATTCTTACCTTTCAGATTCCTACCCAAATTACTGTCATCATATGCCTAATTGGATCTATTTTATTGTTCTAGGCCAGTTCATGTTTCATATGCCTCTTTTATGCCAGTTTTGATGACATGATTCTCTCCCCTTCTTCTTTTCCTTTTTTTATGAGATTAGGCTAACTTCGAGCCTAACATATTGCGTTGAGATTTGCGTACGAATCACGTTTGAATGATTGGGAAAAGTTTGGGGAAATTGGTAATAAAATGAGATTATTGGCAAAAATCAATTTGAGCATAATTGTGTATAAATTGTATACATGAGAATTGGCATAAGTTGGATTGGGCATAATTGGATATAATTTGTATACATGAGGTTTGGAATAAATTGTTAATAACAATGAATGCAAATTAATTTGAGCGTAATTTGGCATAACATGTATACATAAGATTATAGGCCTAATTTGTATTAAAATTACAAACATAATTTAGATTGGAAATTATAGATAATTGAAGTATATTTTAATCCAAGATTTAAAATTGGGACTTGAATCAAGAAAGTGATAATGAACGCCTAAGACACGAGGTTAGATTTGAATTGCGGTATAAGCCTGCTCGGAACCGCCCGGCACATCCAGCGACCGCAATTTGGTATTCTAATGTGAGAGGTCAAAGGTAGAAATTAGATGCGTAATAATGCAAAGACACGAGGTTAGATTCGGTTTGCAGTATAAGACTGCCTGAAACCGCCTGACATATCCAGCAACCACCAGACATACCCAGCAACCGCAAAACGGTAATCTAATGTGAGAGGTCTTTCAAGATTACCGTTATAAAATTAATGAACACATAACCAAGACAAGACATATGATTAGACATGGGGATGATAAAGGGTTAAGTGGGTGACATGTAACAAGTGAAATATAATCAAGACAGTTAACCAAGATGAGACATGTAAGAAAACATGGGAATTAAAGAAGGGGTTAAGTGAGGACCGAGCATAGGAGGGAATCTTGTGTCAAGTGGGTGGACCCTTTTCGACCAGTAACCCATTTAGTATCTATGTATGTAACGACACGGATTTCGCCCGGACCTAATCGATTGCTAAACCGACCAAGACCGTTCGAATCCCGCATACGCTAACTTTGGGTATACAACACATCAGAACAAATAACAGAAGACTTCAATAAACATCATAATAATGTTACATCAAAGTACAGAATATCAGAGTATATCGAAAATAATACACAGCGGAAGATAAATTTACATAAATGTAATACAATGCACAGCGGAAATATAAACTACACAGCGGAAGACTGTAAATGCCTGGACACAGCTTAAAGCTTCAATCCAGAATCCTGCTCAATACATCTGCAAAATAAAACTACTCGACTGCCCGTGTGGAAAATAGGGGCACCCGAGTTCGCAAGGGAAAAGCAAACTACAGGTCAGTCATGGGACTGGTGTGAGAACTCAAAAACAGTTGTTAAACTTGTTTAAAAATAAGGCAAATCACGGGACCACGCCACTTTCGCGGAACGGGTTCACCCCCATGAAAGCCAGTGTATAAGCAACAATCAATATAGATATATGGATCTACTATGCATCACACAACATGCAATATCCCAATCTACCCACTTAGATTAATCACAACACTTAGATTTTCCAAATCCAATTCAATTTACAGAAATTATTCCTTTGGATTTTATTCCCGATTTCTTATTTCAAATCATTTGAAATACATATCTAACTTTCTATATCAAAGTAGATTTCACTTCGGGATCTCAAATCAAATCATTTGGAAATGTGAATTCCAAAACATAACAATGCATACAAACAAGTATGCAACCAAATATCGTGCTCCCCATCGACAAGGCAAAGGGTACGCACCTCGCAACTCGATATATATATGTGCACCTACCCCACATAGGAGTAGGCTACACCGACGATGCACCTCCCACTCATGGAGAGCATACACCGCCCTCTCACCCATACTTTTAGTCTCAGGGTTACCCGAATCTTTAGCCACATACTAAATCATTTCATATCCCGAAGTAGGGAAAATCATTTCACAACATAATAATCACAAGTACTTTCAAAATATAGTACTTCACATCTGTAATTCACGCATATGATCAGTCACTATTAATCACATAACCTTTGAGCTCGTACGTCTCAAAGAAGGGTGTTAAGCAAGAGAATAAATTCTCCGCCACCAAACAGATACATCATTAATAGCAACTGATCGAATACGCGATGAACCACAATGTAACATATAATACATTTCTAAATCATTTTAGAAATCATCGGGTTTTGGGCCTCGAAATCCTTTCTGTTTTATAAAACATTTTTATAAAACATTCCCTGTCCAAAATCGGGAATACATTTCTTTTCACTTAAGGAAAATATCATTTCACAATCATTCGTTAAATTTGAAATGAACACAACATCGCTAAACACCTTATCGTCAAATCGTGAAGTGTTTCACAAGGCGTTAGCACACAGATATTTTCAACCCAACCCAATGCTAAATACAAAAGCATATTTTGCTCATAAACTGGTCGAGCACAATCCAAACCATCAATCAATCAAATTTGACATTAAATATAAGGTTTTGAATAAAGATAGTATCGACTTATATTCAACATCAAATCCTGAAACCAACAGATATCATATCGGGAATAACGATATCGATATCTTCCAAATTCCCATCACAATATCTGTATAATCACGGAACCCAATATCGAAAATATCCATTGATAATTTCAATTTAAATCTAATCCAAATTATTTATTTATAACCATTGGATTATTTTTCTAGTTAATAACTAGTTCATTTCGATAAAAATATATTTTTATCTTTTCAAATATGGAGTTTTTCATCCCAAATCTTCACAAATCATTTCTTATGATTTTACACAAATTATTACTATTTTTAATAATTTTATCAAGGCCCGTACAGTCGATTTCCATCAATGGCCATCGAACTGCACTTACAGCGACCTTTTTCGAATTTGATTTGGACATAACTCCCAATCCAACCGTTAGATTTCAAATTTCCAACATTCGTTAGAAAGCTCTTTTCGATACGAACCCAACGGTTCCGGTTTTAGGAGAATCCGACGGTCGGATCTCCCGCAATGTCCGTTTGAAATAAATGGTCGAAATTCACGAACTGCCGCGGCGCGTTCTATTCAGGCCATTATATTATATATATAATATATATAATATAAATTTCGTCGATTTCTATTTAAAACGAATTATATAAATAGTTTTGAATTCGTTTCAAAACATTTTCAACTTCCTTTTCAATTCAAATCACAATTGAATTCTTCTTTATAGATTCGTTTTAAAATTCATTTCTATTCAATTCAAATTTCAATTCAATTTGAATTCGTTTTCAATTCAATTCATTTCGAATTCGTTTTCTATTCAATTCAATTCGAATTCGTTTTCTATTCAATTCAATTCGAATTCGTTTTCTATTCAATTCAATTCGAATTCGTTTTCTATTCAATTCAATTCGAATTCGTTTTCTATTCAATTCAATTCGAATTCGTTTTCTATTCAATTCAATTCGAATTCGTTTTCTATTCAATTCAATTCGAATTCGTTTTCTATTCAATTCAATTCGAATTCGTTTTCTATTCAATTCAATTCGAATTCGTTTTCTATTCAATTCAATTCGAATTCGTTTTCTATTCAATTCAATTCGAATTCGTTTTCTATTCAATTCAAATTCCTGTTCTATTCTATTCATTTCGAATTCCTTTTCTATTCAATTCATTTCGAATTTGTTTTCTATTCAATTCAATTCGAATTCGTTTTCTATTCAATTCAATTCGAATTCGTTTTCTATTCAATTCAATTCGAATTCGTTTTCTATTCAATTCAATTCGAATTCGTTTTCTATTCAATTCAATTCGAATTCGTTTTCTATTCAATTCAATTCGAATATTTCATATGCATCGTTTTCATTTCATATATATATATATATCATTTTCAATTCGAATATTTTCACTTTCAATATATCTGATATTTTCACTTTCAATTTATTCGATATTTTCACTTCGCTATATATATAAATTTCACTTTTCATATATTCGATATTTTCACTTCGCTATATATATAAATTTCACTTTTCATATATTCGATATTTTCACTTCGCTATATATATAAATTTCACTTTTCATATATATGTTATTTCACTTCGCTATATCAATTTTCACAACAATTTCAACCAATAAATATCGTCCATGGTTTGTGGACGAGGGGCGTATATATATATATATATATATATATATATATATAGATATTTATATATAGCAATTCACTTCCACTTTCAACACATATATAAAATTATAAAAAGAAATTGAAGAGTGAGAAATCCTCACCAATAGCTATCCACTAACACGATTTTTTCCTTAATAGAAATCTTCGCCTACTTCGCCTTCTTGTTGCTTTCGTTGACTGTATCCTCTACATAGGTAAAAATCGAATTTTTACTATGTTATTCAATATATAAAGATTGCATTTTGACTTCGCTATTAAATATAAAGATTATATTTTTATTATTCTTTTGATGTAAAAATTATATTTTTATTGCTTTAAAAATATGAGAATCATACCTTGCTTCTTCTACTTAACAAAAATTCCATCTTTTCTATTTTTAAAAATATGATCTTTATTTTCAAGTCCAAATCCTTTTTTTCCAAAACAGTTTTTGTTTTCTTTTCAAAACAGTTTTTGTTTTCTTTTCAAAACAGTTTTTGTTTTCTTTTCAAAACAGTTTATATATTTTCTTTTCAAAACAGTTTCTCTTTTATTAAAATGCAGTTTTAATCTTTTAAAAAAATGCAGTTTTTTTTCTTTATAACTAAAAATCAGTTTTTATTTTATTTAAAAATGCAGTTTTTACCTTATTTAAAAATGCAGTTTTTAAATTCTAACAAATCAGTTTTTAAATTCTAACAAATCAGTTTTTATTTTCTTCTTTTAAAACAGTTTTCATAATCCTTTTAAAAGTTCTGTTTTAAAAACCTAAAACAAAAATCAGTTTTTGTTCTTTTATAATTTCAGTTTATAAAACTAAAAAAAACAGTTTTCAAATCATATAAAAAAACAGTTTTCAATTCACTGTAAAACAAAATAAAAACAAAACAAAATAATCTAAAGGCTCACCGAGATTTCGAATGGGAGGAGGAGTCGGCGGTGGTCCAGTGGTGCTCGGTGGTGTCGCGATGTCTGGAGTTCGATGGTGGAGGCTCCGATTGGGAGCGCTGCTTCGATTGCGTCGCGATGTCTGGAGGGAGGAGGGAACTGAACGGAGGGGTGCGGCGCGAGGGGTTCGTCGGCGTCGTTCGAGGTAAGGCGGCGCGATTCGATGAACTTAGGGTTAGGTTTTTTTTTCTTTTTTTTAATTTCTTATCTTTTCTGTATAATGAAACGGGGGGGGGGCAACGAAGAGAAAAGGAGGGAAGGTAAAAATTTTTTATTTTATTTTATTATTAAATTTTGCCAAAGGGTTGACTTTTACATACGACCTCGAAACGAGGTCCACCGCCTGTCGTCCATAGCGTTTTACCCCCATTCCGAACACAATGGGATATGTATCGTAAGCTGGTTTGATCGTTACAATCAGTTTCCGTTGAAATTACATTTTAAATCCTTATATTGAATTTTAAACGTACATTTCAAATTACCGGGGCCCCATACGAACTCTAAAAATTTTAGAAAAATATTTTCTAGCTTCGTATTGACGATACGGTCCTAACAAAACTAGTTTCGTCGAATTCTGAGACCGTATGAAAAATGGCCAATTCCCAGTCGATTAAAATCAACTGAAATGGTCATAACACGTTTTCCTATGCCACGCTCACATATCGATTCGAAAAATTATGAAACTTGGAATCTAGCAATAACTTTACATCACGGACCCAACAAAACTGGTTTCGTCGAAATCCGAGGTCGTTTGCAAAATTCCCATTTTTAAGGGCCTGAATTCCATAGCGACTATTCAGAATTTTCAACTAGACATATCTTTTGATCCCTGCCATGAAATTTTGATTTCTCAGATTCGTTGGAAAGATATTCACTATTAGATCCCAATGTTTTTGGTTTCACTAAAATCCGGATTGTTTTGCACCCGGTACATCCAATTTAAGTTTGAAATCGAATTATCGAACTACCGCGCCATTTTCAATTCTATTTATAATTATATTCTAACGACGACACGTATAATATATACGTTCGATTTATATTCAAAATAAATTTCACGTCGATATTATTTAAAATAATTAATTTTAAATAATCAAAATTCGCTTAAATTGCCAAAATAAAAATTTTAAACTGGCCCAGATTTTCCGGGTTGTTACAATCTCCCCCACTTAAAACTTTTCGTCCCCGAAAAGGAACAAAGTCGAAAGTGGTTTGATTAATCAACTCTACGCTCGGTCTGGCTTCCATTCTCCAACTCTTTAGTTTCTGAGAATTTTCAAAATTTCAAAAATTTGGCTAACACCCTAAATTTTCGAAAAATTTCGCCATAACCTCCCCTGCACCGGGAGCATCGGGGAATTTCAAATAGCTTCCCCGGTCCTTCAGATCTCAAAAAGAAAAAGAAAAAGCCAAGCGGCTAGCCAATAGGCTCATAAAATCATCATCACCCAAACAAACAGTAAATTATGTAGTAAACATGTACCTATTTGTCGGGCAAACAAATTTTATTCTCTGGCTCTAGCCTCCTTGCTATGACCTGTTCAATGATATATATGTATATGCAAGCAAATGCAACCAATTTTCAATACAATTCAATATTTGTTTCAATTAGGCTAAAATGGCTAAAAATTAGCAAACAAATAAACAAACAACACAACATCAATCAATTAATTGATTATATTTTCAAATATATAATTTTATATATTTAAAATCATATTTTCTAAAATCAGATTATATATATAATCACAGATACGTTATTTATAAACAAATAACTCTCGACTCATTCTGGGGCATTTCTAACCCCATCTCTAACGAGTCACTCATTCTAGAATGCTACTGATTCTATCTCTAATGAGGATTCTTTTATAGGACATTACTAATCCTACCTCTGATGAGTCTTTTGTTCAGTTCTAACGAGTTGTACCCCAAAGATTTGAGTTTAACCAAAGCTCTGATACCAACTGTGACGGCAAGGAATTTCGCTCGGTCCGAACCAGTCGCTAAACCGATCGAGGCCGTTCGAAACGCCCTATCGTTCGAGAACACGACAAAACAGAACGCATACTGAAGAACATTTCATTGTATATTACAACAATGCATCAGATTACAAGAATATACAGAGTATAAATGAATAAATATTACACAGAAATATCAGAGATTTAAATTACATTTAAATACAATTCAGCGGAAACTAATTCAAACGATCATATCAGCTTGCGAAACATATCCCATTGTGTTCGGAATGGGGGTAATTAGCTAGGGGCGACAGTCGTTGGGATTCATTTGGTGTTTGTTTGCGGTTTTGGCATTAAACTTGATTAAAATAATAAAATAATTTTCAATAAAGGGCCACAGTCAAACCCTAGTCAACAATCACTCTCTCAGCCGTCGTTCTTTAACCGAAGGCGGGAAAGAAAAAAAAAAAAGAGCTCAAAATTCTTCCAACCCAACAATTAAAAATCAGTGCTTCCAAAGAAAAGTTTTAGTGCATGCTGAGCTCTATAAATCCATAGTAGATTGAGCAGTTATTGAGGAGTTTTGGGGTGGGATTCTCGATGGGAAGGCGCGCCGTTCAACGGCAGATTCCGGCGCCATCATCGGTGCGAGCTGGCCATCGCCAGCGGTGGAGGGGCGTCACTCGAAAGGGAAGCCGGTGGTGGGTCCCGATCTGGTCAACGTCGAGCGTGGCGGCGCGTTTTCAAAACCCTAAATCGGCGGTTATGGGGTTCGATCTGAAACCTGGTATGCGAAGGAGAAGAAGGTAACGACTGTAATTTTCTTCAATAATTAGTGTTATAAACATGGTGATAATTTCTGTTTTTCAATATAATAAACTTTGTTTAAATTTCAGTTTTTAAAATATGTAACATTGGATAAAAAGGAAATTTACATATATAACATTATTAAGAAATCAGTTTTTATAGATTAAATATAACATTGTGATTAAAAATAAAAGTAAAAAGGGCGTTGTTTTAAAAAAATAAAAAAATAAAAGGGCGTTGTTTTAAAAATGAAAAGACTGTTATTGTAAATATAAAAATACCATTGTTTTTAAAATATAAAAATCATTGTTTTAAGATATATATAGCTTTATTTTATAAAAATATGATTTTTAGAATGAAATTGCTTTGAATATATATATATATATATAATATATGTTTTGTTTTTGAATAATATTATTTGCATGGTTTTTAAAAAAATAGAAATGTCAATATTTTTGTACATAAAAATATCATTGTTTAGTAAATAAAAATAGAAATCGACAAAAATATGGTTTTTATTCGTGTAGAGTGATAAAAATTCGCTTTTTATATATTGAATAGCATAGTAAAAATTCGCTTTTTATATATTGAATAGCAAAGTAAAAATTCGCTTTTTATATATTGAATAGCAAAGTAAAAATTCGACTTTTATATATTGAATAGCATAGTAAAAATTCGATTTTTATATATTGAATAGCAAAGTAAAAATTCGATTTTTACATATGTAGTGAAAGCGGACAACGAAAGCGACAAAAGGCGAGTTGGTGAAGATTTCCTGCATTAGAAGTGCCGTGGAGCTAGGATAGCTAATCTGTGAGAATTTCTCACCTTTCAATTTCTTTTCTAATTATATATATATACTAGGATGCAGACGGTGCTTAGTAGCACCCGACACAATCGTCCACAGACCATGGACTTGTTTGTTTGGTTGCATAGATTAGTTGAATTATTTGTTTGAATTGAATTGTTTGGTGAGATGAAATTGATTTGATTGATGGGTGAATGGCGTGGGCCTTCACTAGACCGGGGATAAGGCTAGGCCTCGTCCCGTTTCTAGTATCGTGCCGTTATGCCGCCGAAATTTTCTAAAATATGTTAGAAAAATAAAATATCATTTTATTGAAGAAATGAACTGAATAGAAATTCATGTGTTGAAATAAAATGTTTTATCGTTAAAATATAATTTTTGACGTGAATGTGAATAAATAAATATTCATTTACGAACCGGACGGTTTGTTTATGTACACCTATTTGAAGGACATTGATTGGGTCGATAAATTTTACACATCGCCCAATTGCACAAATAAAATCTGTGTTTGATTGTTTGAAACCCCGCACGGGTGTTGGGATGAAATTTGAAGTTCACTCATCCTGATTGATTAAATATGTCGATCGATTGATTGACAGGCTATTATAAGCGTTGAATATCTATATTTGATGCTTATACAGTGTAGTGCACTTTGGTTGATGGTTGATTATTTTCAATGCTATTATATACATGTGTTGTATGAAAATCCATATAATTAATTTTATATGGTAATTGATTGGGCCTCATTCCAGTTTTGAAAAAGAAATATTTGAAAAAGAAATATTTGAAAAAGAAATATTTGAAAAAGAAATATTTGAAATAGAATATTTGAAAATAAAGGAATATATGAAGCCGTGTTGATTAGATTGACGCCATTTTGACGTGAACGATATTTATATCGATTTTAAAACGATTTCGAAATGAATTGAATTAAAAACGATTTCGAAATGAATTGAATTGAAAACGATTTCGAAATGAATTGAATTGAAAAAGAATTCAAATTGAATTGAAAACGATTTCGAAATGAATTGAATTGAAAACGATTTCGAAATGAATTGAATTGAAAACGATTTCGAAATGAATTGAACTGAAAACGATTTCGAAGTGAATTGAATTGAAAACGATTTCGAAATGAATTGAATTGAAAACGATTTCGAAATGAATTGAATTGAAAACGATTTCGAAATGAATTGAATTGAAAACGATTTCGAAATGAATTGAATTGAAAACGATTTCGAAATGAATTGAATTGAAAACGATTTCGAAATGAAATGAATTGAAAAAGAATTCAAATTGAATTGAAAACAATTTCGAAAAGAATTGAATTGAAAACGATTTCGAAATGAATTGAATTGAAAACGATTTCGAAATGAATTGAATTGAAAACGATTTCGAAATGAAATGAATTGAAAACGAATTCAAATTGAATTGAAATTTGAATTGAATAGAAATGAATTTTGAAACGAATTTATAAAGAAGAATTCAATTTCGATTTGAATTGAAATAGAAGTTGAAATTGCCTTTGAAACGAATTTAAAACTATTTATATAATTCGTTTTAAATAGAAATCGACGAAGTATATATTATATATATTATATATATAATATAATGGCCTGAATAGAACGCGCCACGCCGCGGCAGTTCGTGAATTTCGACCATTTATTTCAAACGGACATTGCGGGAGATCCGACCGTCGGATTCTCCTAAAATCGGAACCGTTGGGTTCGTATCGAAAAGAGCTTTCTAATAAATGTTAGAAATTTGAAATCTAACGGTTGGATTTGGAGATACGTCCAAATCAAATTCGAGAAAGGTCGCTGTAAGTGCAATTCGATGGCCATTGATGGAAATCGACTGTACGGGCCTTGATAAAATTATTAAAAATAGTAATAATTTGTGTAAAATCATAAGAAATGATTTGTGAAGAATTGGGATGAAAAACACCATATTTGAAAAGATAAAAATAGATTTTTATCGAAATGAACTAGTTTTTGAACTAGAATTATAATTCTATTTATTTTTAAATAAATAAATTGAATTTGAAAAGGGTTTTGAAAATAACCAAAATTTCCAATGATTGCATTGGAGTGGATTTGAATCGAAATTGTCTTCGGAATATTTCGATGTTGGAATTCGTGATTATACAGGTGTTGTTATGGAAATTTGAAAGATATATTTATATCGTTATTTCCAATACGACATTTGTTAGTCGTAGAATTTGATATTGAATATAAGCCGGGATATTTTCTATTCAGAGCCTTGTGTTGAATATCAAATGTGATTTGGGTTTGTCGTGAATGGTGTCTTCACTAACACTGTTCTTGAACCCAGTTGGGAAAAGATTAAATCTTTTTATTTAGATTTAATGAAGTGTACCAATTAAATAATATTTAATTGGAATTAAATTGATATTGATTTTTGGGTTTATCGTGAACAGTGTTTTTAAATAACACTCGTTCTTTAACCCGATAATTAATGAATGTGACTTTGGGTTTATCGTGAACCGTGTTTTAAATGACACTGATTCTTTAACCCAGTTAACGATTAAAACTAAGTGGAGTTTTAATGAATCTTTAATTAGATTGAAATAATCGAGAATGGAGTATCACCAGTTTTGCTCCAGGCGATAGTTAAATCTTTAATTAGATTTGAACGTGAAATGGTAATTGAATTTACCGATAACACTGTGGTGTTAGATATGAAGTATTACCAGTTTTACTTCATGGGATGAATAGGTTGGGATTGGGAAATTAAAACAAATGATTACTTCGTTAAGGTTCGCTAATCCCGACTAGTTTGAATTGATATTCAAAAGTAGATTAAAGAATAAATTCAAGGAATTTATCTTTGATAAAATTAATGGGAATCTTTCCCTATGAAAGTGAAATTTAGAAACTAACTGTCGGTTGGCCAAACAGAATGGTTTTCTGAATATTGATCTGATGTTGGTTTCGGCCTTCGGGGTTAATATTTGGGGAATTATTCTCTTGATTAATTTACGGTTAGTGACTGATGAATTGGAATGAGGCGTATGTTGTGTTTGTGTAACACTTATTTAAAATATACGCGAGTTATTCGGAAAGACCGGGTTTATCCCATTCTGAATAACTGATACGACGATAAGTCGAAGATGAAGACGATGGTCGAAGACCGGAGGTCTTCACGTCGTTTGGGTAATTACTGATGATCTTGATTGGGCTGTACACCCAAGAAGATGGAAACAGTTAGTGATCGTCCAGACGTACTTGGAGATCGATGGATATGCGGGGTACTAGGTGCTTCCGGTTTCGTTCAGACCCAGAACGGACTTGTAAATGGACTGTGTGTCTGACATTGGATTTTAGTCCGTGTGATTGATCTCTATTAAATATATATCTGTTTGGCGGTGGAGAATTTATTCTCTTGCTTAACGCCCTTCTCTGAGACGTACGAGCTCAGGGGTTATATATTGATGGATATCAATCGCAGGGAGTGAATTGCCTGTGTGGCATGCCTAAGTGGCAAATGATCAAGGCTTCTGTTGAAAAGCAAAGTCTTGTGGTTGATGATCGAAGCACGGCCTTTGTGCCGTAGCTTTGTGTAACGTTGATTCGCGAGTATCACACCCGGTATGAATCAAAAACGGGAGACGGACCTCAGGGAGGGCATGCGTTTCTTTCTAGTTATGAGTGGCGTCAGTGCTTGAACTGGCTGACGAGTTTGACTCATGTGGATGTTACTTACTATTACTTGCTGAAAAGCGAGGCGCCTCGTGATATCGGTTTCGGCCGATGCTTCTGGTCGGCTGACGGGCCAGATTTACGCCCCAAAGGGCGGGGAAACGCAGTGTTCAGGCATTTTAATCCACATCGGTGGACTGGCCCTGACGATCCAAAGGCTTGACAGAGTACTTGCCTGAGGCTCGGACTAGACAGTCTCGAATCGGTGAGGATCTTGCCCCTAGCCTCGGTTCATACCATAAATGATAACCCAACTTCCAATACGACGTCTTGCGGTTTTGATTGTAAACTTATATATGGCGACATAGTGTTATGGGCCATTCATGCCGCCTATGATTGATACTTATGATTTGAAGTTGTTTTATACACTATGCACTTATTATAGTATCAAACGATTTGTTTTAACCGTATCAAGCATCCTTTGGCTGTTATAAGGGAAAACCCTATCCTCGGCTGCGTTGCATTGTGTGATGGGACCTGGGTCTTATAACAGCTTCATCTTTCTTTATTTAGCATTGCGCTGTTTGTTTTAAGCACTGGTATTCTTGGGAGGAAACCCGTTCCGTGTTATACGGCATGGTCCCTTGATTTACCTAATGATTTAAAATAAAGATTAACTGTTTTAGTTCTCACACCAGTCACATGACTGACCTGGAGTTTATTGTTTTAACCTAAACTCTGGGTGCCCCTATTTTGACACGGGCAGCTAGTAGTTTCGGTTTTGCAGATTTATATTCACAGGATCCTGGTTTACAGCTGGAACGATATCCGGAAAGCTTTGTATCCGTATATCTCTTCTAGTTGTGTATTGTATTATTTTCCGCTGCTATGTATTTAAATGTAATTTAAATCTCTGATATTTCTGTGTAATATTTATTCATTTATACTCTGTATATTCTTGTAATCTGATGCATTGTTGTAATATACAATGAAATGTTCTTCAGTATGCGTTCTGTTTTGTCGTGTTCTCGAACGATATGGCGTTTCGAACGGCCTAGATCGGTTTAGCGACTGGTTCGGACCGAGCGAAATTCCTTGCCGTCACAATGTAAGCTCGAACTAGGTCGAGGACAGGACACGCTTACTGGGTTGATTGTAAGAGGTCAATAAAGAGTTAGTGATGGCAGTGCAATTCCAATGGAGTTATGTGCATGCGTGGGTCCGGGTTGGTAGGTAGGACGCTATTGCGTTGTGTAGGTATAAGCCATGCATTTTAGTAGTATCGGGTTTCCACTTTAGGGAGTGATACACCCTACTATGGGACCAGCACGGGTATCTACGAGTTAGGGAGCCGATTGAATGGGGAGGGTAGTGGGTACAACTAGTGGAGATAGGAGTAGGCAGCACCTATGACAGCAGCTAGGAGTACACAAAACTACCATCATTATTATTATTATGTTTAGTAAAAGGGATCAACTTTCAGTATGGAACTAGAATTGGTGCGATGTAGGAATTATCTTATAGTGATTGAAGCACAATCAACGTTATATCTTGTTCATCTTCTTTACCGTATCATATCTACTTATGTTACAGCCATCTCTTATATCCAATTTATGTTCTTATCTTGTTACTTTACTGATTACATTGTTAAAGTCACTGGACTCGCCAGACGTATGTTTGACCCTTTTTGTTTTGCCTCTTTTCTTTCTTTTCCCCCCATCAGGTCCTCAGGGTGGGACTAGTGGAGCTTGACTTGGATTTCTTTCTTCTTGAAGTGCTTGGAAGTGTTGAAAGTAATGCTCAGCTTTATCTCTTTTTCATTATGGCTATTTGGAGTGGGATTATGGTTTTACTTTTATGTACTCTGATAATAATTTTGTACAAGATGGGATATTTGTGTACTTGGCTCTAGTATGTGGTTTTGATGTTGTACCCAAACATATTTTGCTTTTCCGTTGCAATGAATAAATTTTGAATTTTCTTAAGTACCATTTTATATATCTATCTTGTGATATTCTGTTCTAAACCCTTATAATACTCCATGAAATTTAATGCATTCCCTTAGTGAGTGACATTATTGGACGTGGGGTGTTACACGTGGTATCAGAGCGAGGTTACCAGGACCGATAAAAGATTTTGAAAACCATTTCCAAAAGCATTTTTAGAAATAAGTATTTTCGAAAACATGTTTTAAAGAGGGTATTTTCAAAAGGAAAGTTTATTTTGAGAAACATAATCCCCAAAGCCATATATCTATCTTTCAATTCTTTGTTTTAAATCTCTTTTTCTTTCGTTTCAGCATGTCTGGGGATCTTAGTCTTCCAGAGGGCGTACATATATCGGGGTGGTTCCGAAGGTATTTGTAGTCTAGGGCCACTGCTGCAGGCCCAGCAGTAGTTCCTCCTCCCCCAGCTGCAGCCGCTCCTCCTCCTCCTCCCCGTGTAGACGCTTTTTCTAAGATATGCAAAGCCTTTCGTCCGATCGGCGAAAAGCCGTTTTATGGGACTGAGACTTTTGTTGAGGCCCGAAATTGGCTCAAGGAAGTGGAGGACTTGTTTGGTATCTTTGAGATAGACAATGGAAGGAAAGTTCGGCTAGCTGCTTGGTTGATGAAGGATGAAGCTTCCTTTTGGTGGGATGTAACTAATGGAGGACGCCCAGTGGAGACGTGGATAGACTTCAGACGAAGATTCGAATTGAAGTTTCTTTCACAAGCGGTGGAGAGTTTATACCTGGAGAGGTTCTTGGCTTTGAAACAAGGGAGTTTGTTTGTGAAGGAGTACGTTAACAAGTTTAACCAGTTAGCAAGATTTGGTATGGAATTAGGCAATACAGCACATAAGAAGGCTTTGAGATTTGCCAAGGGTCTGAATGAACCATTACACGGATTGGCTATGTCCCACATTCCTGTGGGGGCTACTTTCGAGAAACTTGTTGACATGGCGCTGATGCATGAAGAGGAGAAAGATGCGAATGTAGTTAAGGCACAGAATAAGAAAGTGGATCCAAAGAAAGCACAGCAACAACAAAAGAAAGGTGGTAAGGATAACAAGGGCCAAGGGAAGAAAAGATGTTTTAATTGTGGAACACCGGGCCACTTAAGCAAGGACTGTAGGAAGAAGAAGACGGGTTGCTTCCAATGTGGTGAGGCATGACATATGATTAAAGACTGCCCAAGGAGGCAAGGACAAGGGCAAGGACAGAGGACGGGATCTACTTCTGGACGGCAGGTTCATGCTCTCATGGCACCAACACAAGAGAGAGGTAGAAACATTTCTGTTGAAAATTTGATTTTCCTTTTTGATCATCCTGTTCGAACTTTGTTTGATTCTGGCGCTTCACATTCGTTTATATCTACTTCATTAGTTGAAACACTGCACCTAAATACTAGTTTAGTTATGGATCCCATTGTAGTCTCAAATCCTATTGGGGTTACGGCTCATCTTTCTATGTTATGTCGGGATTTGAGAATATATATACATGTGTATGGCGTTGAGTTCGAATGCAACGCTTATGTGCTTGGCTTCACGGGCTATGGGTTGATTCCAGGAATGGATTGGCTAGCCAGGTATGGTGCCATTCTCGACTGTGAAAAGGGGGTAGTTAGACTATTGACTAGTTTGGGTAATACTCTCGATATTTCTTGTGACCCTAAGGGTTCTTTTATGCTTAGCTACTTAGAATCTCTTGACATATTTATTGATGATTTGCAATCTGTTCGAGTAGTCTGTAAGTATGCAGATGTCTTTGAGGAGGTTAGGGGCTTACCTCCAAAACGCGAGATAGATGTCCGTATATACTTGGTGGGCAATGCAAAGCCAGTTGCATTGCCGGTGCGCCACATGGCTCCTAGAGAAAGGAGGGAGCTTAGTAGACAAGTGAAAGAGTTGCTTGAGAAAGGGTTCATAAGAAGAAGTATCTCGGAGTGGGGTGCTCCTATTGTTTTTGCTACAAAGGCTGATGGTTCGCTTAAATTGTGCATGGACTATAGGGAGATGAATAAGCTCACGAAGAAGAATTGACACCCATTGCCGAGGATAGATGATTTTCGATCAGTTGGTTGGTGCTTCGGTTTTCTCGTGGTTGGACTTAGCTATAGGATTTCACCAGTTGAGGGTATGTAATAGTGCGATTTTCGATGCCTCAAAAGTCGTGTCATTATTGAAAGAATTTAGAAGATGAGATATAAAAGATAGAACTTATAGAATAGAAGAATAAGAAGCATCAGAATCTCACAGCGGAATTTCACAAATACATAATATATTACAATACAGGGTCTGATACATCATAGTGCATCATCTTAATACAGTACCATAGTATAACAACATAGTTATATATCATGATTCGGATAATACAGATGTCAAACTGGATACATAGATATAGATATACCACTGGTCTTGAACTTGAACTTCATCAGATTCCACTTGCCTACCTGGACTACTTGTCTACTCATAATAATTATTATTAGTACCTAAGAGTTTAGAAAACACAGGAAATAAACTCTGGGTCAGTCAGGGGACTGGTGTGAGTAAACATAGTTAAAAGGGTGTAACAGGGAATAAGGATTAAGGTTTTCCATTTTGATGGATTTATTTACTTTGGAAATCTTTAGACCAATACATAACTAAAATATGGATAATGACCCAAGTATTTTATATCAAAACGTTTGATATTACGATAGTTTTTATCAAATAAATAATCAACTAGTGAAACGCTTGCACCTCACGTTCATGTATATAGTATATAATCAAAACTGCAAATCGCTTATTGGAGATTGGATTCCAACAGACAAGGTATGGGAGCACCTACCAATCAGTGTACTCTAGAGAGGATACACTAGGGTTCAACAAGAATGTCTTGCAACCCGGCCACACATGACCGACCACTCATTTAGCTTGAGTGTATCGAATATATTTCCACCACGGTTGTTGGCCATCCAACCGAAATCCGAGGATATAGAATCGAAAAAGAAGAATAAATATGAATTTTCTCTAGATCGATGACAACAACCCTGCTTGGGTATGACCCAATTAGCCATGCTGCCCAGCCCAACTTTTGTTACTTCCTGGTTGTGAAGTTTGAGGTCACGTTTATCCTTCTAACAGATTATTTCTTCAATTACTTTGAATGTCACATCGTCATATCCGTCAGAAACACTCATTCGATTACACAAATATATTGCGGGCAATAAATCTAAGAGAAACGAATTTCTCCACCACCAACATAATATACTTACGTAAATTCGATGTGTAGAATTTAACTGATATACGTTGTCAGATACTCGTCCATTCGGGTTTTTCCTGGGACTGAACAGACCAAAGATACTATAGCCTTTGCATATCGTCGTCTTCAGTATTCTGACATGCGTCGTATAAATCGAGTTGAAGTGGGATGTTTATCTTGAACTATTCGAAACGATGTATGAAATAACTTTTATAGTCGATAAATAATTATCAACTTAATCTGATTATAATTCAGTTTACACACGTCCTGTATTTATGGATTTCAGTTAACATAACAGCATATGTTTATCTTGTTCATATCTGGATATTATCAATATCTTTTATAAATGAACAGTTAAAACGTGAGCGTTGCACACGGTATTTATATTCAGTTTTGACCAACATTTCGAATGGATAAACAAAGCACGTGCGTCGCACACAGTATTTTGCTTCGTTTATCTTCGTTGTTTTAAACGAGGTTAAATTCTCCAGTTCTTCTGGTAAATTATTTTATTTCTTCTAATTTATCTTAAATAAATTAATTTAATAAATTATTTAATTTATTTAATTTATATTTCTACATCTCAAACTCGTAGAAATTCTCCGGTCAACTTCTGTACTTGATCTTTCTGCCATTTTCTTCCGTCCACTTGCCTATGATAAATAAAATAAAATTTTCTATTTTTATTTGTTTATTTATTTATTTATTTATTTATTTTTATAATCTATTTATTTTTGTATTTTAAATTAAAACTATTTTGAATTTAAAATCTCGTTTAGAAATTCATTTATTAGCGGTTTTACCAAAGTACCAGTGCCACTTTTCAAAACATTGTAATTTCGCTTGCCACGACTCTGTTTTCTCCTTTGCCAAAGTACCACTCTAGTAATTGCCAAAGTACCAGGTACCATACCTCGCCACGACCATGCCGATCACTTACAGGCTGTTGCCACGATCATGATTTCTTGTTTTGCCAAAGTACCACCCTGGCACTTTGCCAAATGCCAAGTGCCAAAGCCAAATTCCTATGCTGCGCTCGTCGTTCACCACCAAAATCACGCGTTCCATCCTTGCCCGATCACTTGGCTGATCACTCAAAACCCCACGCTGAGCATTGGCTGATCACCCAAAACTCCATGCTCCAGCCTTGCCCAATCACCTTGCCAAATCCACTTGCCAAACCCAAAGTACCAATTTACCATTTACCCAAAGTGCCACCCCAAAACCACTTGCCAAAAACGGTGATCACCTTCAGATTCTCATGCCCATTCTCTACTTCTTCCTTCTGTTGTTTCACCCTTTCTCAGTGTACAGGGTGCACGGTGCACATGCACCACCGTTCTCCTCCACTGAGATCCATCGCCACCCACTCGCAGGTCACGTTTCCGGCCAGGGTCACCATCAACTTATCGTTCAACCTCCAGAACTCCTCCTCCTCGATACGACTCCTCACCACCAACGAAATTTGAAGCACTGTTTCCAGGTTGACCCAAAAAACCACCTCCACTGATCACCTCCCCTCACCTGGACACCTATCACCACCACCGATGGCTTCACCACTCATACAACCTCCTCCCCGTCCAGCCTTACCCCACTCAATCCACTGTATTCCAATCAAATCGAATTTAAAAAACCCGAACCCAAACATGAACCCTAACACCTAATTCACCTTCGATCCCACTAATTAAACAATGGAAAAATCGTTGGGTATTTTTCCCATCATCCCAACACTGTCAAATAGCTCCATGCCCATAATCATACCCTCTGACCATCTTGATCACCGAAAAAAGGCAGATGATCATTTTTCGATCATCACAGTTTTCTCTTTAACCCTAGCACTAAAAATCATGAAATTTCCATTAAAAATCATGATTTGGCGCCAGGATTTCGTTTATATCCTTAAACTAAGTTTTCGTGATGTTTGAAAATACATGGTTACAGAGAATTTTACAGAGAACATCCTGCTTCTGTTTTTTTCCTTGAATTTGAAAGGTCATTCTTTGTTTATATTTACAATGTATGTCATGTATATATTATTTCTATCCTTTCATCAAACTAGTGTGAGCAAATTGGTATGATTCTCTTCTAGAAACTAATGCTCATGATGTTTTGTGTTTCACAGAACATAGTAGCAGGTTGCTTTGTAATGTTTCTAAATTATCAATAACTTTTATAACCTATTGGTACTTGTCTATGAATATAACAGTCAAACAAATGTATTTCAAGGTTTCTAGCATCACTACTTGGTTGTTAAATGGCAAGGTGATAGAGTTGGCATCATATGAACTTGCATTAAAAACCAAACATACACAAAACTCTTTTATAGTAAAGTATTAAACCAGGAATTTAATAAGGTTTACTCACCACAATGCTTTCCACTTTTCCTAAGAATCTACTCCAGTTATGGTTTTTAACTTAGTTTTTCTGTGAAGAAAAGTATGGGTTTTTGTGTGGTATTTATAGCCGAACTCAAGTGTTTTAAAAACAATTTCTTCACATGCCCCTACAGTAATCTCCCCATTAGCCTCACCCCTCTCCACGTCCTTATTATAGGGAACACATGTATGCAAATTTTTGTTTATCCTAGGATATTTTAGCCAATAGCCTTGTCTTGTGTATTTTCTTGTAGAAGCCTATCTCTCTTACCATACCTTCATTAAATGCCCTACACCTCATCTCTACTTCTAGTTAATAGAAAATTGCTTCCTTAATTCTTAAGTATATAGATATTTTACTTAAGGCAATACTCCTATGCACATGTCTTAGGTTTAGGTAGAGTTAGCTTGCTAGCTTAGTCTTACTATTTGCTCTCAAATCATATTATAATTTTTTTTTCATGTGCTTTGAATTTTGTCTTGCTTGTGTTCATAGATATTTTCCTATGGTCAAATTTAGTCAACCAATGATGTGTGCATATTATTTTCTATGTTATCATATATACATGGCTGAATGTTTCCTTAGACATGTGTATTAATTTTTTGATGCAAAGTCCCTTATTGTATTTGATTTTATTTCAAACCCCTTTGTAAAAACCAATGTCCCATTTATATACATGTTATCCTATGTATATGTAATTTTTTAGGTAATCATCTTTATGTGGAAATTCAAGGATTTATTTGCAAAGTTCCTTCTTGACTTTTGTTTATGGTTTTATTGTATGTGTATTAAAGTATACACACATATTTATATACATATGGTTATCTTTTCCAATATGTTTTCAAATGAGGATTTTTTTAAAGTTACACACTTGTGTTATCTTGTTAAATCATTCATGAGCTATTTTAGTTACAAGTGTATTATCAATCTTATTTATACTATGGTTTACACTTGAATGTTGTGTACTTATTTCATATTTTCAAATCTCAAAACATAAACAAGTATCCATATATGTATTTATACATATAATAAAAATCACTTTAGTTTTGTTTAAATAGCATATTTGATTTTAATCTCCTTATTAAAAATCAATTTTTAACAGTCGTAAAAAGTCGGGGCATTGAAATCCACCCCCCTTAAAAGAATTTCGTCCCCGAAATTAAAGTAAGAAAGATAGAAAGATTTTCCCAAAAGATGATACTTCATATCATAACTACATAGTACATTATAATTATACACTAGTTCCATACTCGTACTAGGCATTCATAACATACTACCATACATAGGTTTATACTTGATTGATTCAAGTCATATGCTAACATATAATGTACATATATATAGTTTGACACATCTTTCCATCCTACTCCTCTGACACTGTGTAGGTACCTTTTACGGTTCCTTTTCCTTTCATATCCGCAGTAGTTGACGGGTCATTCATGATAGCATAAACATTAGTCTTTGGTGCCTTCTTAATCAGTGAGCAGTTCTTGATCATGCGCCCAGGCTGATGGCGGTTAAAATAGAGATTCTTCACCACTAACTCATTCCTTTAATTTTGCTGCTGCTGAGGTTTTTGTTGTGGTTGGGGTTGTTCTGGTTCCTTTTCCATTGACTCCTTACAAAATCTAGCGATATGTCCCTTTTGTTTGCAGTTGTGACACAAAACATTCTTGAAACGATTTTCATACTTCTCTTCCCCTGCATCTCCTTTTTCCTTGTTCTCCCCATTTGGATTGAATTTCCTCTTCCGGGGATTCTCTCCACTTATTTCTCCAGTCTGTGCCTTTTCTGTTGTTGGTTTCTTAGCATCCAAGGCTTCATACCTAAGTGCTAAATCCACTAATTCAACAAATGGGTCTTTTAGATGTCCCATCATACGTCCTTGCAGACTATCCTTCAGTCCAGCTACAAACATCTCGTTCTTCTTCAGTGAAGTATATACCAACTCCGGTCCAAAACTTGACAGTGCATTGAACTTGTTTTCATAATCAGTCACTGACAGGTCTCCTTGCTTCAAGACAATAAAGTCTCGGTACATCTTTGTTTTCCCAGTGGCTGGCAGATACTGGGCTTCAAAAGCTTCTTTGAACATCTCCCAAGTAAAATCTTCCTCCGGAGTATTTGCAGTTTGGGTGTCCCACCAGATTGCTGCAGCTCCCTCCAGATTCCATGAAGCTAAGAGACGTTTATACTCGTCATCCAACTTTAGTCCCTTAAAAATCTTCTCACATGATCTAATCCATGCTTGGACGTCAACCAGTGATTCCATTCCCTTAAAGGTCTTTCTTCCTAGAGTAGTGTAATTCTTGCAAATCATAGCAAAGTTTGTCTGCGTTAGAGCTTGGACCACTTCAGTTGTATCCGCTTGGGTTTGATTAACAGTGTGCCCATTTGTCGGGTTACCCTGCTTGCTCCTCGGCCTCGTCTTCCTTGAGAACTCATTTTCAACTTTCTGAGTATACGATTTCAGAGTTAATACTCATTTGGAAGATATGTCTTAAGGATAACTTAAGTTAGTAACTAGGGTCGTCCTATACTATAAGAGTTTTTATAAAAATACGCTCTCTCAACACTAATGTAACGACGCAGAATTTTGGGGCAAATTTAAAATTTTTATTTTAGTTAATTTAAAGGATTTAGTATATTTAGAATAATTTATTTTAAATAATAACGGCGAAATAATTTATTTTAAATCGAAGTTAGAACGTATAATTTATATTAATTATATTTCGAGCCTGAAATGGCGCGGTAATTTCAGTATTCGATTTTCAACTGTGGGAAAATATATAAAATTCATTATAATTCAGAATTGGACGAAACAAGAAACATTAGGATCGTATTGACGATATCTTTCAATGAATTTAAGAAATTAAGATTTCAGTTTATAATTTGTAAGTTATGGCAAATTTAAAATTTCAGTAAAACGCTATGGAATTTATATATATTAAAATATACGGCCCAAAAGGCTACTTTTTGCATACGAATGAATTTGGACTCGAATCCACTTCCATTGAGTTCAAAATGACGTTTCTGCTTTGAAAAAGTATAAGCACTTGTATATTTTGAGTTTCGGAAATTATTCATATAAAAATATATTTTTAAATATAAAATATATACGCCTTGAAAAGTGAAGTTTTGCAAACGGTCTTCAAATTCAACGAAATTAATTTTGTTGGGTTCGTATCATCAAAACAAAGCTAGAAATGATTTTTCTGGAATTTTTAGAATTAATATGTAATTATAATTGATTTTTCAGTGGAAACGGTCAATTTTCAGACTTTAAAAATTCATTATTAATTCATACGGACTCGGAAAATGACGAAACCTGTTTTTTTAAATCCGTAATGTCAAAAAATATTTATGTTACAATTTTCATTTACAATGGAATTCGTTGGTGTTAACATGAATTTTTAAACTACGAAAAGCGGACAAAAAATGTATTAATATATGTACATAAGGGTAATTGGGCCTAATTGAGTTTATAACCTAACTATATATTATCTTTTAACAACCATTAGCTGAACCCTAAACATAACATAGCCTCCTCCATCTTAATTTTCTTCATATTCCATGGCCTCCACTCTAAAAATATTCTTTGCACAAAAGACCCTAAACCTAAACAATTTATAACTCCAAATCAGAACAAAATTAGACCAAACTATTTCTCGGTTTTGTTAATCTTCTTATCCTCTATCTACCACGAAAAATTTAAGACCTATCGTCGCACGGATTCGTCGGGATCTGAGTTTGATTGCAAAAAGTCAGTTTCAGATTTTGGTGTTTTCTGGCCAAACTGTGAAGAAATGGAGGATGGTGCAATGGAAGAAATTGTAGAGGAGACAAAGATCTACAACTTTGCTTCGGAAAGTTTTATCTGAAAGTCGATGCAAGGGCACGGAAATCGAGAAAAACTGAATTGGAGCAAAATAGAAAATTCCGGCGAGCTCAGAACATAGATGATCAATTTCCAGCCAATCCGGGAAGAATCAGGCGAAGGGCCGAACACGAAAGTTCTTCGCCTATACAGGGAGAAGGTGCTCAGAAAATTTCATATCATTTGGATAAGAAGGTTGGCCTATGGGGCCCGCGAGGCGAATTTCTCTTTTTGGCGAAATTCCGGCGATAAGAGCATTAACAGCGGCGGCGGCATGGAGCGTGGGTGCGCCTCTCGAAGACGAAGAGGATGGAGGTGGTTTCAGGTCAATCGGAGGTCGGAGGAGGGAGAAAAGTGCGGTCAAAGGTAGCGAGCTCAGGTTTGACCGAGATTTGGGGTTGTTTTGTAATTCAAACTTTGAAATTGTATATCTCTCTCATACGAACTCAGAATCTGATGATTTCAGATCCGCTGCGATCGTGGATACGAGAGCTTCACGTGGACACTAAATTCATCCAATTTGGAGGAAGTTGAATTTTTGGGTATTTTCGGTAATTTTAATTAATTATTTAATTCATTCAAACTTCAGAAATTCATAACTTGTTGCAATGAACTCGAAATCGCGCAAAACAGGGTTTGCTGGGATCAGTGAGTCGAGACCTTCGCATAGACACTAATTTTGCCAAATTTGGAGCAAGTTCAATTTTGGGCCAAAATTGGGCCCGAACATTTAAACACCGACAAAGTACAAACCCAGTTGAGAACTCTTTTCTCACTCAAAAACTTTTATCGTATTTATTTATTATTATAAATGAATGTGAATGCCTGTGGTGAAATAATTGTTTGAAATTACCTGATGCATGTATGTTGTACGTTATGTTATGTCATGATATGATTTGTTATGTTATGTAAACTTTAGCAGTATTCAACGTATGTCATTAATATTGATTCATATAGAATTGTTAAAACTTAATGTTACACTGCCATATACAAGTTACCTGACTTGTATTTGTTGATTGGGTTGATAATTTTCACACATCGCCCAAATGAACAAATAATTATATTTATTATTTGAATGTTAGTTGGTTGAAACCCCACACGGGTCTTGGGTTGATAATTACACATCGCCCTTGTGATTAGTTATAAGTGTTATTTATTTGATGCTATGCAGTAGAAATATACACTTTGGATGATTGGATGTTTTTAATGATTTATTATTAGTCTAGATTAACATGGGATGTATGAAAACCGTATAATTATAATTATATGGTAAATCGTTTGGGTCTCATTCTAATTTGAAAAAGAAATTGTAAAAATAAGATTTGCTATTTAATGTACATTTTTAATGTAAATAAAAGAAGAGATTTTGACATTGCAATTTAATTTACATTTTAGAATGTAAATAAGAGAATGAAACTTAACGTAGTATTTTTAATTTACATTTTAATGTAAATAAAAGATAAGAATATGAAATATGTATAAAATAAAGGTTAATCTTTTATTAAAGTGAAATTTATGAAATATGCCTAGAAAATAAAAGTTAATCTTTTATTAAAATTAAGAACATGAAACATATTTTAATATAAAAAGTTAATCCTTTTATTTAGGAATATGAGTTTACATTAAGTGGTTAGCGCTAAAAAGTTATTCTTTTATTGTAACATAAGAATTTGTAAATGTTTTAAAATAAAAGTTATTCTTTATTTTAATATAGAATCATGAAAAAAAAAATTAAATTAAAAATGCAACTTTTTAATGTCATATAAAACATGGAATTTGTTTTACATTAAAATTGCAAATTTTTAATCCTGTACAAAAACGTGAATTTGATTTACATTACAATTTTATATTTTTAATGTAACGAGGGAACATGAAAGTGATTTAAAATGAAAATTCATCTTTTTATTTAATGAAGGAAAAATTTGTTGAAACATTTAAATAATTAAAATAGGGAAAAATTATGTGAAATCTTAATAAATGTTTTAAAAGAGTTTTGGATTTGAAATTCCAAATTTATTAAGAGGGAAGATATTTTTATCAAGTTAAGTAGTTTATTTATTTCTATAAATAAATTAGATTGGAATTTAAGAAAGGAATGACATTTTTAATTAATGGAAAGAAAAGAAAAGAAAATATGAATTTTCCAATATTAACATTAACTGGAAGTTGATTTGGGTTGACCATGAAAATGTTTTAAATGACATTAGTTCTTAAAACCCCAATTAACGATGAAGTGATGATTTGTAATTTATTAATTCTTTAATTAATATTTAATGAAATATTCTAAAGAGTAGTTTTCAATTTAATATATTAAATTAAAATTTATTGAAATATGATTTTGGGTTTATCGTGAACGATGTTTGAGCGACATTTGTTCTTTAACCCAGTTAAAGACAAGATTGCTTCTTGAAAGTTAAATAATCAATAAATAAATATTTTAGAGGACTAAAACTAAATATAGATTTTTTTATAAATCTTTAATTGGATTGGAATGAGGCGTTGGTTTTGTTTAGAGAACATAATTTTAAATTGCGCAAATTATTCAGAAAGACCGGGTTTAACCCATTCTGAATAATTCATACGACGATTGAAGGTGGATGATGAAGACAGTTATTGAAGACCGGGAAATTTCCACATCGAATGGATGATTATTTATATCTTGATTGGATGTATAGCCAAGACGATGGAATTATTGATCATCCAGATGTACGTGGAGATATACCGGATACGGTTTCGTTCAGACCCAGAACGGAATTTTAAATGGATTGTGTGTCTGACATCGTACTCTGTTATATATTATAGTTATTGATCCCTGCTGAATGTGTAAATGTTGGTGGCGGAGAATTTATTCTTTTTGCTTAACACCCATTTTATATATTTTAGTAGACGATTAAATACTTGGTATGGATTGACGATGTGGCATGCTAAGATGCAATGATCAAGGCTTTTGTTGAAAAGCAGAGCCTTGTGGATGATCAAAGCATGGCTTTAATTAGCATAGCTTTGTGTATAGCGTAACTTCACGAGCCTCACAACCCGGTCGAGTCTAAAACGGGAGAAGGGAACGTAGGGAGAGCAGCACGTTTCTTTCTAGCTAGAAGTAGTGTCGGTGCTTAAACTGGCTGATATTTTACTTATGTGGATGATGGAATGAGGCGTCTCGGATGATAGGTCCTATGGGATTGGGAAACGTGTGTTCAGGAATTGCCAATCCACAAAGCTGTATGTGTGGACCGGCCCTGCAGGATCCAAGGGTTCACTGCGGGGGATCCTGAGACATTAGCTAGAGTGTCTCGAATCGGTAAGAAGCTCCTCCCTAGCCTTGACTCATGATGGAAACCGAATTCCAAATACGACCTTACGGATTTGATTGTATTACTAGTATGGAGGCATAGTATATGGTAGCTATGCTTCCTAGGATTGATACATTTATTTTGAAATGTTTTGAAACATGTATACACTAATGATAATATTGAATTCATATTTATCGTATTTAGCATGTTTAATCACCGTAAGGTAAAACTCTATTCTCTGGTTTGCGTTGCATTGTGTGATGGGACTTGAGTCTTATGGTGATTCCATTTTTCCAAAAGCATTGCGTTGTTTTACGATTTACTTATTTGTTCGTTCTGTCACTTTAAATTATGCACGGCAATCCATTGGAATAAATCCGTTTCGCGTTAGCGGGCATGGTCTTTGGATTTGCCTTGTTGCTATCAGTTAAATTAATTAAGATTTCTCATACCAGTCCCATGACTGACCCGTTGTTTGTTTCCACCTTTGCAGATATTTATCTCTTTAGCAAGATCCTGGATCGAAGCCTAAAGCTATGTCCAGAGCATATTAGTCATCCGCTACGCATTTATATTATATTTTCCGCTGCATTGTAAATTGTAAATCTCTGATATTGTATTTTCGTTTATTTATGCTCTTATTCTTGTACTTTGATGTAAACTGTTGCAATAGTAATGGAAATGTTCTTTTATTTGTGTGCTGATGCGTGTTGTTCTCAAAACAATCCGAGATTTTCCACAAGGGGAATTTTGGGTCGTTTCATTTTGGTATCAAAGCTTTGGTTTATAGAGCTCGAGAACAAAACACATTAGAACCGAATGAAAGAATTCATCAGAGATTGGATTAGTAATATCCAATAAGAATAACTCGTTAGAGATAGGATCAGAAGTATCCTAGAACGAGTGTGAAGAGTATTATTTTCTTTAAAATAAATAAGAAAACAAATTTAATATTTTGAAATTTTATATCTTAAAAATACGTATTTGATATATTATTATATTTTATTTGGACAATCGAGTATATATAAATTTTGAATAGACGAGTAATTAACGGATATTCGAGGTTTTAATATACTGGATAGATATAGAATCACACTCTAGTCGCCCGGAGATGATCCTGATGATTGCTAGCGTCATCAGTGTTTATGTTCGAGTTTTGAAAGTGGGATATCTATATATTTCCAATTGACTGGTATGAGAACCAAAACAAGATAGGGTTATTTGCTGTGATTTGCACTAAAAATATTATATATATATATATATATATATTAAAGCTATATATGTTTGGAACGCTAATCACCTAATTGACTGCTGGTTGTGATGTTTGATTATTAGTTTAACAAATAAAATTATTGAAATGGTAATTAACAAAACCAATATATAATAGAATGATACATTTAACTAGATTGAATTCAATATTGAACTGAATTGAAAATTGATTAGAATGAATATTGAGTTAATTAAGTAAACAACTTTTAGCTTCGTTCCTTTTCGAGGGCGAAAAGATTTTAAGTGGGGGAGATTGTAACGACTCGGAATTCTGGGGCAAATTTAAAATTTTTATTTTAGTTAATTTAAAGGATTTAGTAAATTTAAAATAATCTATTTTAAATAATAACGGCGAAATAATTTATTTTAAATCGAAGTTAGAACGTATAATTTATATTAATTATATTTCGAGCCTGAAATGGCGCAGTAATTTCAGTATTCGATTTTCAACTGTGGGAAAATATATAAAATTCATTATAATTCAGAATTGGACGAAACAAGAAACATTAGGATCGTCTTGACGATATCTTTCCAATGAATTAAAGAAATTAAGATTTCAGTTTATAATTTGTAAGTTATGGCAAATTTAAAATTTCAGAAAAACGCTATGAAATTTATATATATATATATATATATATATATGTATTAAAATATATGGCCCAAAAGGCTACTTTTTGCATACGAATGAATTTGGACTCAAAACCACTTCCATTGAGTTCAAAATGACGTTTCTGCATTGAGAAAGTATAAGCACTTATATATTTTGAGTTTCGGAAATCATTCATATAAAAATATATTTTTAAATATGAAATATATACGCCTTTAAAAGTGAAGTTTTGCAAACGGTCTTCAATTTCAACGAAATTAATTTTTTTGGGTTCGTATCATCAAAACAAAGCTAGAAATGATTTTTCTGGAATTTTTAGAATTAATATGTAATTATAATTGATTTTCAATGAAAACGGTCAATTTTCAGACTTTAAAAATTCATTATTAATTCATACGGACTCGGAAAATGACGAAACCAGTTTCTTTAAATCCGTAATGTTAATGAATATTTATGTTTCAATTTTCAATTACAATGGAATTCGTAGGTGTTAACACGAATTTTTAAACTATGAAAAGCGGACAAAAAATGTATTAATATATGTACATACGGGTAATTGGGCCTAATTGAGTTTATAACCTACCTATATATTATCTTTTAACAGCCACTAGCTGAACCCTAAACATAACATATCCTCCTCCATCTTCATTTTCTTCATATTCCATGGCCTCCACTCTAAAAATATTCTTTGCACAAAAGACCCTAAGACTAAACAATTTATAACTCCAAATCAGAACAAAATTAGACCAGACCCTTTCTGAGTTTTGTTCATCTTCTTATCCTCTATCTACCACGAAAAATTCAAGACCTATCGTCGCACGGATTCGCCGGGATCTAAGTTTGATTGCAAAAAGTCAGTTTCAGATTTTGGTGTTTTCTGGCCAACCCGTGAAGAATTGGAGGATGGCGCAATGGAAGAAATTGTAGAGGAGACAAAGATCTACAACTTTGCTTCGGAAAGTTTTGTCTAAAATTCGATGGAAGTGCATGGAAATCGAAAAAAACTGAATTGGAGCCAAACAGAAAATTCCGGCGAGCTCTAAACAAAGATGATCAATTTCCGACCAATCCAGGAAGAATCAGGCGAAGGGCCGAACACGAAAGTTCTTCGTCTATACAAGGAGAAGGTGCTCAAAAATTTTCAAGTCATTTGGATAAGAGGGATGACATGTGGGGCCGCGAGGCGAATTTCTCTTTCCGGCGAAATTCCGGCGATCAGAGCATCAACAGCAGCGGCGGCTCGGAGCGTGGGTGCGCCTCTCGAAGGCGAAGAGGATGGCGGTGGTTTCAGGTCAATCGGAGGTCGGAGGAGGGAGAAAAATGCGGTCAAAGGTAGCGAGCTCAGGTTTGACCGAGATTTGGGGTCGTTTTGTAATTCAAACTTTGAAATTGTATATCTCTCTCATAAGAACTCAGAATCTGATGATTTCAGATCCGCTGCGATCGTGGCGACGAGAGCTTCGCGTGGACACTAAATTCGTCCAATTTGGAGGAAGTTGAATTTTTGGGTATTTCCGGTAATTTTAATTAATTATTCAATTCGTTCAAACTTCAGAAATTCATAACTTGTTGTAATGAACTCGAAATCGCGCAAAACAGGGTTTGCTGCGATCAATGAGTCGAGACCTTCGCATAGACACAATTTTGCCAAATTTGGAGCAAGTTCAATTTTGTGCCAAAATTGGGACCGAACATTTAAACACCGACAAAGTGCAAACCAAGGTGAGAACTCTTTTCTCACTCAAAAACTTTTACCATATTTATTTATTATTATAAATGAATGTGATTTAAATGCGTGTGGTAAAATAATTGTTTGAAATTACCTGATGCATGTATGTTGTGTTGTACGTTATGTTATGTGATGATATGATTTGTTATGTTATGTAAACTTTAGCAGTATGCAACGTATGTCATTAATATTGATTCTTATAGAATTGTTAAAAATTAATGTTACACTGCCATGTACAAGTTACCTGACTTGTATTTGTTGATTGGGTTGATAATTTTCACACATCGCCCAAATGCACAAATAATTATATATATTATTTGAATGTTAGTTGGTTGAAACCCCACACGGGTCTTGGGTTGATAATTACACATCGCCCTTGTGATTAGTTATAAGCGTTATTTATTTGACGCTATGCAACTTTTTAATGTCATATAAAACATGGAATTTGTTTTACATTAGAATTGCAAATTTTTAATGCCGTACAAAAACGTGAATTTGATTTACATTATAATTTTATATTTTTAATGTAACGAGGGAACATGAAAGTGATTTAAAATGAAAATTCATCTTTTTATTTAATGAGGGAAGAATTTGTTGAAACATTTAAATAATTAAAATAGGGAAAAATTATGTGAAATCTTAATAAATGTTTTAAAAGAGTTTTGGATGTGAAATTCCAAATTTATTAAAAGGAAAGATATTTTTATCAAGTTAAGTAGTTTATTTATTTCTATAAATGAATAAAAGAGTGAAAAATGGTTTTATTAAAACCAAGTATTTCAAGTGAATAAATTAGATTGGAATTTAAGAAAGGAATGACGTTTTTATTTAAGGGAAAGAAAAGAAAAGAAAATATGAATTTTCCAATATTAACATTAATTGGAAGTTGATTTGGGTTGACCATGAAAATGTTTTAAATGACATTAGTTCTTAAAACCCCAATTAACGATGAAGTGAGGATTTGTAATTTATTAATCCTTTAATTAATATTTAATGAAATATTCAAAAGAGTAGTTTTCAATTTAATATATTAAATTGGAATTAATTGAAATATGATTTTGGGTTTATCGTGAACGATGTTTGAGCAACATTTGTTCTTTATCCCAGTTAAAGACAAGATTGTTTCCTGAAAGTTAAATAATCAATAAATAAGGATTTTAGAGGACTAAAACTAAATACAGTTTTTTATAAATTTTTAATTGGATTGGAATGAGGCGTTGGTTGTGTTTAGAGCACATAATTTTAAATTGCACAAATTATTCAGAAAGACCGGGTTTAACCCATTCTGAATAATTCATACGACGATTGAAGGTGGACGATGAACCAGGAAATTTCCACATCGAGTGGATGATTATTTATATCTTGATTGGATGTACAGCCAAGACGATGGAATTATTGATCATCCAGATGTACGTGGAGATCTACCGGATACGGTTTCGTTCAGACCCAGAACGGAATTTTAAATGGAATGTGTGTCTGACATCGTACTCCTTTATATATTATAGTTTTTGATCCCTGCTGAATGTGTAAATGTTGGTGGCGGAGAATTTATTCTTTTTTCTTAACACCCATTTTATATATTTTAGTAGACGATTAAATACTTGGTATGGATTAACGATGTGGCATGCTAAGATGCAATGATTATGTAATGACCCGAAAATCCGGTCCAATTTGCGCTGACCAAATAACACAAGTCCAACCCCAAATTGCACTGGAAATTCAAGAAATTAATAGAAAGAAGATAGAGGGTGAGGATAGATAAGATAGAACTATTAGAATAGAAGAAGAAGAAGAACATCATCATCAGAGTAACCACGAATCTCACAGCGGAACGAATAAAATATAACATAAGTTTTGAAATACAAACAGTATATGTATACAATAACATTTCAGAGTACAACACTTACAACAACAGCGGAAATAATAATAGCTATAGAATCTTGAAGCCTCCTGCTCCAAGCTCTCCAAGTGTATCTGTAAAATCCTGAACTACTTGACTGCCCGTACAAATTTTGGCACCCAAGAGTTTAGGTAGAACAAAACAAAGTAAACTCCGGGTCAGTCATGGGACTGGTATGAGTAAAACAGTTTAAAACAATTTGAACAAGTAAACGATATCTCATAAGACCACACCGTATAACGGAACGGGTTTTTCCCTTATGAGAATCCAAAATATCTTTTTATCAAAAACCTTTTGATATTGTAATAATGTCTATCAACCACAATATAATAATCGTCTAGCAGAAACGCTTTCATCTCACGTTCTACATATATAGTATACAGTCAAAACCGCAATGTAGTAACCCGCATTTTTAGCTGTTGAACAATTTATTTATTTAATTATTAAAAATCGATTTATCGATATCGAGAACGTGAATTAAATAATATTGAATATTTAATAAATAATTATAATAATATATTATAATGTCGAAATAGTCGGAAATAGTGAAATTCACAATATCGTGTGAATTGAATAGCACACGAGATTTGGTGGAGTTTCGATTCGAAATATAATAACGATTATATTGAATCAACGACAGTTGAACGTATAGTTTATAATATATTTATAAACGAGCTCGAAATGGCGCTGCAGTTCGTAAATTGGCGATTCGAACTTCAACTGAATATACAGGGTCCGTTTTAAATCGGATTTCTGTGAAACAAGAAACGTGTGAAGCTGGTGGAGTATATCTTTCTAGCGGAAGAGAAAAATCAGGATTTCGTAGTGTAGATTTTGAGATATGTCCAAATAAAATTTTAGAATAGTCGCTATAGAATCGTTTATCGACCGTAACGGTTTATTCGATATAACAAGAGATCGCGTTTGAATTTAGACAAGGTTCTTTAGGGAAATAGCGATAATTTAATTTTTAGAATTTTACTGTAATTTTTAATTAATTTAATAAGAAACTTTTTATTTGGAGTATTTGGCACCCTGTATCGACATTTTGGGGCTTCACAATATGAGTCCATCTACCGGTATTATTACATTTTTGGGACCAGAGCACATCACTCATTTCAATGGTATTTTTGTTTCTGTCCATAACAGTCTCTACGTGAACAGAATATTCATAGTACGGTACACTATGTTTTTAACTTAAAACAAACTAGAATAAATGGTTAACCGGTCAAACGAACTCGAAATTCAACGAAACAAGTTTCATACGAAACCTTAGGAAGAGGTCTAGTGAAACGTCAAGGCCTCATATTTTTAGGATTTTTTCTGAAATTTTAAGGAATTATTGCTCGGTGTTTTTCATCGATATTTTCTAAAGGATTTTCGCAAACGGTGTCGGAATTCGACGAAACCTATCCCATTGGATCCGGAATGTGTTTTCATGCTAGGATTAGCTTTATTTGTCAAAAATGGAAATCATACGAATATAAAATGGATCGAAATGAAACGGAAAGGGAATATTCCGGGGAATATTCCCTGTCCACAAAATCCACTATAAAACAAACTTAAGGCCCCTCGTTAAAACCTAAATTCATTTCCACATAAGTTGAAAACTTTGTAGCCGCCACAAATTTCGTTCCTCTGGATAAGAAAAATCATTCTCAAGCTTCAGATAAAATAAAAAGGGGATGTTGTACTGTGAATGGTGGAATGGCGAAAGTAGCGGAGTTGGGATGGCCGTGAGGGTATACTGAAGCTCGGGCTTAAGGGAAACGTGGAGTCTTGGTAGAAGCCGAAGTGATGGAGGGTTTGTTTGCAAGGGTTTCAACATACATGAAGTGGACTTATGTTTTTGTGTGGACTTTGTATTTGTGTGTGAGGACCTGAAGTTGCAAAAATGACTGATGATGGAGTCACGGGTTTTCCTGTGTACTGGTGGGAGAAGGAGTATCATGGAGTTTTCGGTTTGGTTTAATGATGGGAGAAGGAGGAGCAGTTTGGGGATTTGAAGAATCGGCCGATGTCTGTTGAAGTGTTAAGGAGCGACGGGTTCAAGTCAAACGGGGAAGAAGGGTCTGTAGAGCGGGCTGAGGGGTGTTGGGCCAACCAAGAAAGTTAAGGCCCATTTTAAAGTTCCAATCCAAGTTTAAATTTATTTAAATATGTATTAACTTGATCATACGATATCAGATTGACGAACCGTAAGTTGCGTTGGGATCGTATGGACGAGTGCTTCACAATGAAGCTGACTGGAAGTGGATTGGGACTCGTATGAATTTACAGCGAAATAAATTGTTTGATTCAAATCAAATAAACAGTTTATCGTTCTTTAACGATGAACTGCAAATGTGAGTAAAACTCACCAACTCTGAACAGTTTATATTTTCATGTTGTATTTTTAGAACTGTTAGATATTGGCTGATTGACTGTGTGTTGACGGTTTGATTGAACTGCTAGTCAGTTAATTAAATTTCTATATTGATTCTATTTGACAGAATATATCATATGGAACTGAAAGTGATGTTATCTATATTGTCTAACATCTGTGATGCAGGGAAACAGGTTGGAGGAATCCGACTGGATTCCTCAACAATTATTTTATTGTTTTTCATATATTTTAATATATGATGTGAATTATAACCTGTGGTGATTGTGTGTGTATGGACGATATTGAACATCGTGATTTGATATGATTGAATATCATAACATAAGGGATGTTGAGAAGGAGATTTTCAAAGTGATATTGAAAACAGAGATATTTATAAATTGAAATATTTATGAATAAGAAATATTTATAAATTGGAATATTTATAAATAGGAGGTATTTTAAAAAGGAAATAAATTCAAAACATTTTCTTTTGAATGGAAAGGCCTGTGTGGCGGGTTTGGGGATTTTCCCGATACTCCCGATACAAAGGAGGTTATGGCGAATTTTCCCGGAAAGTTAAGGAGTTAAAATATTTTTAAGAATAAATTTGAAAAGGGAAATATTTGCAAACCATTTGCAAATAGAATGAAATAGAAAGAGAAATATTTTTAAAACATTTACAAATCAAATAAAAAGATAAATATTTGTAAAACATTTACAAATGAAATAGAAAGAGAAATATTTGTAAAACATTTACAAATCAAATAAAAAAAAGATAAATATTTGTAAAACATTTACAAATGAAATAGAAAGAGAAATATTTGTAAAACATTTACAAATCAAATAAAAAGAGAAATATTTGTAGAACATTTACAAATAGATAAGAAAGGATTTATTTATTGGTTAGAATAAATAGAATTAAAGGGAATATTTATTTGATAAATAAATAGGATTAAATCAAAGGAATGTTTATTTGATAAATAAATAGAACTAAACCAAAGTGAATTGGTTAAGTTAATTGAAGTGAATTAGTTAAGTTAAACTAAGTGAATTAGTTAAGTTAAACCAAAGTGAATTGGTTAAGTTAATTGAAGTGAATTAGTTAAGTTAAACTAAGTGGATTGGTTAAGTTAATCAAAGTGATTAGTTCAGTTAATCGAGATAAGAAAAATCAAGTGACGTTAATCAGGTAGAATTAGTCAGTCGAGTTAATCATTTGAGTTAGTCAAGCCAAGTAAATCAAGCTAGGTAAATCAAGTTGAATTAGTAAGTCGAGTTAACCAGTTGGGTTAAGTAAGTCGAGTTAAGTTAGTCAAGTTAGTCGAACCTGGTCAGTCGAGTCGAGTAAATCAAACTTAGTTAATCGAAAGGAGTTTATCGATTTAGTTAATCGATAGGAGTTAATTGATTTAGTCAATCGAGATGAGTTAATCGGTTTTAATGAATCGAGAGGAGTTAGTCGAATATGGTATTCGAACCAAATGGTCAAACCAAGTGGTCGAACCAAGTAGTCAAGCCCAGTGGTCAAACCAAATGGGTCAGGTTAGCCAAACCTGGTCAGTCAAACCAAATGGGTCAGGTTAGCCAAACCTGGTCAGTCAAACCAAATGGGTCAGGTTAGCCAAACCTGGTCAGTCAAACCAAATGGGTCAGGTTAGTCAAACCTGGTCGGTCGAACCAAGTAGGTCGAGTTAAGTTAGTCAAGTTAGTCGAGCCTAGTTAATCGAATCGAATGGGTCGAACCAAGTAGGTCGAGTTAAGCTAGTCAAGTTAGTCGAGCCTAGTTAATCGAATCGAATTGGTCGAACCAAGTAAGTCAAGTTAGTCGAGTCAAGTTAAGTTAGTCGAGTTAAGTTCGTCGAGTTAAAGTTATCGATTTTAGTTTCATCGAAAGGAGTCACCGATGTTAGTTTCATCGAAAGGAGTTATCGATGTTAGTTTCTTCGAAAGGAGTTATCGATTTTAGTTTCATCGAAAGGAGTCACCGATGTTAGTTTCATCGAAAGGAGTTATCGATGTTAGTTTCATCGAAAGGAGTTATCGATGTTAGTTTCATCGAAGGGGGTTATCGATTATAGTTTAATCGAAGTGAGATTTTCAAATATGGGATATTTGAAAGGAAGAGTTATCGAATATTAGTTATTCGAAGAGAGATTATCGAATATCGTTTATTCGAGAAGAAGTAAATCGAATATAGGTTATTCGAAGAAGAGTTAATCAGATAGAGATTTCTCGAAGAGAGTTAATCGGCAAAATTCGATTATATCGAATTCGGGAAAGTACTTATACTTTTCCAGTGTTTAAATAGAGATTTATTTATTTATAAATAAATAAGTGTTAGGTTAATTATTCACTAATAAGAATAGAAGTTATAATTAAAGTTAGATAATTCGAAAGTAGGGATTATAACGTTATCGTTATAACCAATGTTTTGAGTATAGAAGTGGACTAGTAAAATTGAATCCGAGAAAGGCGTAAAGAAGTTGTTAAAGATTAAAAGATAAACTTTGACCATTTCGAAGTTATAACGTTGTTCAGTTAAGGTCTGAGAGGTAATTATACCCCAACTTGAGTGACTTCCTTCTTAACTAAGAAATGGTAAGGTTTGATCGCAAAAGAGTTTTGGAAATGTTTTCCAAACGAGAATCAGAAATGTTTTCTGATAAAAGAAAATAAGAATTTAGAATATAGGGAAACAGGAGATAAGTAAATAAATGAACTAAAGAGATTATTGTTAAATGATGTTTGTTCGATATAATTTCCATTTGGGAATAATATCGTTGTTTGCACACTTGTTTTTCTTTGATGGTTAAATCACCGACTATCGAAGTTTTGACCATTTTAACGTTGTTAATATGGAGAGACCGGCTAGATTATTATCCATAGAACCACTCTGTACTGGCATAAGCGTTGCGAATCATATATGCCAAAGATAATTGAAGACGGAGAAAATGCAAGGGCTATCCTGTTTACAGAATAGTGCCTTCGGTTTGTCCAGTCCCAGGACAACTTGTATGGACGAAGGTCTGACAGAGTATATCCAATGGATCGCGTAAGTTGATCTGTTCAAACGTATTCACGTTTGGTGGCGGAGGAATTCGTTTCTCTTAGCTGTATACCCGTGTTATTTTTGGATAAGTCAATTTGTGATTTGGCGGGTATGACGATGTGACATTTCTAAGTGAATGAAGATGGATGTCTGACAGAGTATTTCCAGACGATCACGTACATTGATTTCTTCAACCGTACCAAGAGTGGAAGCGGAGAAGGAAACTTCTTTTAGCTGACACGTAATGTATTGTTGTAAACGTCAATTAGTGATTTCGATGGATTTGACAATGTAGCATTCGAAGTGAATCTGATGTGATGATAAAGCATAGCTTCTAGCCTCATCAACCGGTAAATGACAGAAATCGGGCAGGCAGCATGGCTAAGTCGGTCGCACCGAAGTAGGGTGTATAATCACCTATCTAGTGAATATTCATTTGTTTCTTAAATCTATCAATGCTGTCCCATATATATACGGGAACGGTTGTTGATCCCAACCGTTGGTGATGTACATTCGATACACTCAAGCGAAATGAGTGGTCGGTCATGTGTGGCTGAGTTACAAGATGTTCTTGTTGAACTCCAGTGTATCGTTCCTAGAGTACACTGATCGGAAGGTGGTTCCATACCTTGTCATAGTTGGGAATCCATTACCCAATACGTGCTTGCGCTTTTGATTGTATACTATATATGTAGTAACGTGAGATGCAAGCGTTTCTACTAGACTGATATTTATTTGTACTTAGACATTATTATAATATCAGAATGATATTGCTTTGCAAAGATGTTTGGATTCTCATAAGGTAAAAACCCGTTCCGTATTCACGGCGTGGTCTTATGAGATATCATATACTTGTTTTAAATGATTTGAGTTTATTCACACCAGTCACATGACTGACCCGGAGTTTATTTTGTTTTCCCTAAACTCTTGGGTGCCTAAATTTGTACGGGCAGTCAAGTAGTCAGGATTTACAGGTATACTTGAAGAGATTGGAGCAGGAGGCTTCCGCAGTCGATAGCTATTATTTATTCCGCTGTGATGTTATGTGTTGTACTCTTAAATGGTATGTATATACAGTTATAATTTTGTATTTCAAAAGTTATGTTATATTTTTTTCGTTTCGCTGTGAGATTCGTGTTACTCTGATGATGTTGTGTCCTTCTTCTTCTTCTATTCTAAGTTTCTATCTTATCTATTCTCACCTTCTAATTTCTTTCATTAATTACCGGGATTTTTCGATGTTTTGGTTATCGACGTCGAGCTTACGTCAATAACCAAAGCCGCTCAAAATCCGGGTCACTACAGTTGGTATCAGAGCCAGGTTTAGTTATTACCTTGGCTCTGTGGCGTGATTCAGTAGAGATGGGATTAGTAATATCCTAGACTGAGTTTGAGTGTATATATACGAGTGAACGTATTTGTTAGTTAATATAAAATGATTTTATATTGTGGAGTTTTATTGGTTGAGTTGTTTGTGAATTCTGGTCGATCGGTTTGATCCACTGTATCGATAGGGGTTACTAAACACTCGGATACGATGAACCGACATGGTATGTTTTGAAATTGATATAGTATATTGGTTGTGTTGATTTTTATTATAATCGAATAAGATTATAAAAAGGTGAAATGATTATAAATAACGAATCAGAATTCATATAAGTAAAGTATATGAAATAAAATGAAGAAAAATCTGAATTTAAATCAGATTGGAATTAAAATAAGGAAATTTTAAGTTCCTGGGAGATTTTGAAAACGTTTTTCAAACTGAAGATGATATAGTATTGAACTCACTTCGATAGCTGGAAAATAGATTCTGATGATGAATCGCGACATCATCAGTGTTCATTTTCGAGTTCTAAGTGACGGATTACTACCCAAGATTTTATTTTCAAATTTGTTTTGCGAAAACAAGTTGTTTAAGAATTCAAATGTTTTGAATAGGTATTATGATTTCAAATTTGACTTGAAATAAGAGTCCAGGGATTTAAATTCTAGAATTTAAAATTTAACTTGTTAAGTTAAGTAAAACTGGGGTGATAAGAGAATAATCTGAAATGGAATTTCATTGATGAGTTAAGAATTTGAAATTGATATTGGAGTTTGAATGGAATTTGGTTTAGATATAACCGAATGATTGGATTTGAGGATATGAACTGATTTGAATTCGATTGAGATAACACTGGTATATGCTGAGTTGATAGCATATGGAAGTGATAGGGTTGATATGCCCGACAAAAAGGTCCCAGTTTATATTATATATGGATATGAGATTTATGAGCCGAATTGGCAAGCCGCTTGGCTGTTTGATTTTCTTTTGGGATAAAGAAGGCCCAGAGAGGCGAGTTGGAGTTTGAGATATTGACCAGCAAAGGAGGTGCTGGCGAAATTTTTTGAAAAGTTAAGGCGTTAGGAAATTTTCAGAATTTTTGAAAATTTGGTTAGCAGGAATAATTTAATAGTTTAGTCAGTATTAATTGGTTCAGTTGAAACCAGAGATAAGAGGTAAACAGTTAAATTTTTACCCAGAAGATAGGGTCATCCCCTAGCTTAGCAATTTCGAGGACGAAATTTTATTAAGGGGGGAAGATTGTAGTAACCTGCATTTTTAGCTGTTGAACAATTTATTTATTTAATTATTAAATATCGATTTATCAATATCGAGAACGTGAATTAAATAATATTGAATATTTAATAAATAATTATAATATAATAATATATTATAATGTCGAAATAGTCGGAAATAGTGAAATTCACAATATCGTGTGAATTGAATAGCACACGAGATTTGGTGGAGTTTCGATTCGAAATATAATAACAATTATATTGAATCAACAACAGTTGAACGTATAGTTTATAATATATTTATAAACGAGCTCGAAATGGCGCTGCAGTTCATAAATTGGCGATTCGAACTTCAACTGAATATACAGGGTCCGTTTTAAATCGGATTTCTATGAAACAAGAAACGTGTGAAGCTGGTGGAGTATATCTTTCTAGCGGAAGAGAAAAATCAGGATTTCGTCGTGTAGATTTTGAGATATGTCCAAATAAAATTTTAGAATAGTCGCTATAGAATCGTTTATCGACCGTAACGGTTTATTCGATATAACTAGAGATCGCGTTTGAATTTAGACAAGGTTCTTTAGGGAAATAGCGATAATTTAATTTTTAGAATTTTACTGTAATTTTTAATTAATTTAATAAGCAACTTTTTATTTGGAGTATTTGGCACCCTGTATCGACATTTTGGGGTTTCACAATATGAGTCCATCTACCGGTATTATTACATTTTTGGGACCAGAGCACATCACTCATTTCAATGGTATTTTTGTTTCTGTCCATAACAGTCTCTACGTGAACAGAATATTTCATAGTACGGTACACTTTGTTTTTAACTTAAAACAAACTAAAATAAATGGTTAACCGGTCAAACGAACTCGAAATTCAACGAAACAAGTTTCATACGAAACCTTAGGAAGAGGTCTAGTGAAACGTCAAGGCCTCATATTTTTAGGATTTTTTCTGAAATTTTAAGGAATTATTGCTCGGTGTTTTTCATCGATATTTTCTAAAGGATTTTCGCAAACGGTGTCGGAATTCGACGAAACCTGTCCCATTGGATCCGGAATGTGTTTTCATGCTAGGATTAGCTTTGTTTGTCAAAAATGGAAATCATACGAATATAAAATGGATCGAAATTAAACGGAAAGGGAATATTCCGGGGAATATTCCCTGTCCACAAAATCCACTATAAAACAAACTTAAGGCCCCTCGTTAAAACTTAAATTCATTTCCACAGAAGTTGAAAACTTTGTAGCCGCCACAAATTTCGTTCCTCTGGATAAGAAAAATCATTCTCAAGCTTCAGATAAAATAAAAAGGGGATGTTGTACTGTGAATGGTGGAATGGCGAAAGTAGCGGAGTTGGGATGGCCGTGAGGGTATACTGAAGCTCGGGCTTGAGGGAAACGTGGAGTCTTGGTAGAAGCCGAAGTGATGGAGGGTTTGTTTGCAAGGGTTTCAACATACATGAAGTGGACTTATGTTTTTGTGTGGACTTTGTATTTGTGTGTGAGGACCTGAAGTTGCAAAAATGACTGATGATGGAGTCACGGGTTTTCCTGTGTACTGATGGGAGAAGGAGTATCATGGAGTTTTCGGTTTGGTTTAATGATGGGAGAAGGAGGAGCAGTTTGGGGATTTGAAGAATCGGCCGATGTCTGTTGAAGTGTTAAGGAGCGACGGGTTCAAGTCAAATGGGGAAGAAGGGTCTGTTGAGCGGGCTGAGGGGTGTTGGGCCAACCAAGAAAGTTAAGGCCCATTTTAAAGTTCCAATCCAAGTTTAAATTTATTTAAATATGTATTAACTTGTCGATGTGATAACTTGATCATACGATATCAGATTGACGAACCGTAAGTTGCGTTGGGATCGTATGGACGAGAGATTCACAATGAAGCTGACTGGAAGTGGATTGGGACTCATATGAATTTACAGCGAAATAAATTGTTTGATTCAAATCAAATAAACAGTTTATCGTTCTTTAACGATGAACTGCAAATGTGAGTAAAACTCACCAACTCTGAACAGTTTATATTTTCATGTTGTATTTTTAGAACTGTTAGATATTGGCTGATTGACTGTGTGTTGACGGTTTGATTGAACTGCTAGTTAGTTAATTAAATTTCTATATTGATTCTATTTGACAGAATATATCATATGGAACTGAAAGTGATGTTATCTATATTGTCTAACATCTGTGATGCAGGGAAACAGGTTGGAGGAATCCGACTAGATTCCTCAACAATTATTTTATTGTTTTTCATATATTTTAATATATGATGTGAATTATAACCTGTGGTGATTGTGTGTGTATGGACGATATTGAACATCGTGATTTGATATGATTGAATACCATAACATACGGGATGTTGATAAGGAGATTTTCAAAGTGATATTGAAAACAGAGATATTTATAAATTGAAATATTTATAAATAAGAAATATTTATAAATGGGAATATTTATAAATAGGAGGTATTTTAAAAAGGAAATAAATTCAAAACATTTTCTTTTGAATGGAAAGGCCTGTGTGGCGGGTTTGGGGATTTTCCCGATACTCCCGATACAAAGGAGGTTATGGCGAATTTTCCCGGAAAGTTAAGGAGTTAAAATATTTTTAAGAATAAATTTGAAAAGGGAAATATTTGCAAACCATTTGCAAATAGAATGAAATAGAAAGAGAAATATTTGTAAAACATTTACAAATCAAATAAAAAGATAAATATTTGTAAAACATTTACAAATGAAATAGAAAGAGAAATATTTGTAAAACATTTACAAATCAAATAAAAAAAGATAAATATTTGTAAAACATTTACAAATGAAATAGAAAGAGAAATATTTGTAAAACATTTACAAATCAAATAAAAAGAGAAATATTTGTAGAACATTTACAAATAGATAAGAAAGGATTTATTTATTGGTTAGAATAAATAGAATTAAAGGGAATATTTATTTGATAAATAAATAGGATTAAATCGAAGGAATGTTTATTTGATAAATAAATAGAACTAAACCAAAGTGAATTGGTTAAGTTAATTGAAGTGAATTAGTTAAGTTAAACTAAGTGAATTAGTTAAGTTAAACCAAAGTGAATTGGTTAAGTTAATTGAAGTGAATTAGTTAAGTTAAACTAAGTGGATTGGTTAAGTTAATCAAAGTGATTAGTTCAGTTAATCGAGATAAGAAAAATCAAGTGAGGTTAATCAGGTTGAATTAGTCAGTCGAGTTAATCGTTTGAGTTAGTCAAGCCAAGTAAATCAAGCTAGGTAAATCGAGTTGAATTAGTAAGTCGAGTTAACCAGTTGGGTTAACTAAGTCGAGTTAAGTTAGTCAAGTTAGTCGAACCTGGTCAGTCGAGTCGAGTAAATCAAACTTAGTTAATCGAAAGGAGTTTATCGATTTAGTTAATCGATAGGAGTTAATTGATTTAGTCAATCGAGATGAGTTAATCGGTTTTAATGAATTGAGAGGAGTTAGTCGAATATGGTATTCGAACCAAATGGTCAAACCAAGTGGTCGAACCAAGTAGTCAAGCCCAGTGGTCAAACCAAATGGATCAGGTTAGCCAAACCTGGTCAGTCAAACCAAATGGGTCAGGTTAGCCAAACCTGGTCAGTCAAACCAAATGGGTCAGGTTAGCCAAACCTGGTCAGTCAAACCAAATGGGTCAGGTTAGCCAAACCTGGTCAGTCAAACCAAATGGGTCAGGTTAGCCAAACCTGGTCAGTCAAACCAAATGGGCAGGTTAGTCAAACCTGGTCGGTCGAACCAAGTAGGTCGAGTTAAGTTAGTCAAGTTAGTCGAGCCTAGTTAATAGAATCGAATGGGTCGAACCAAGTAGGTCGAGTTAAGTTAGTCAAGTTAGTCGAGCCTAGTTAATCGAATTGGTCGAACTAAGTAAGTCGAGTTAGTCGAGTCAAGTTAAGTTAGTCGAGTTAAGTTCGTCGAGTTAAAGTTATCGATTTTAGTTTCATCGAAAGGAGTCACCAATGTTAGTTTCATTGAAAGGAGTTATCGATGTTAGTTTCATCGAAAGGAGTTATCGATTTTAGTTTCATCGAAAGGAGTCACCGATGTTAGTTTCATCGAAAGGAGTTATCGATGTTAGTTTCATCGAAAGGAGTTATCGATGTTAGTTTCATCGAAGGGGGTTATCGATTATAGTTTAATCGAAGTGATATTTTCAAATATGGGATATTTAAAAGGAAGAGTTATCGAATATTAGTTATTCGAAGAGAGATTATCGAATATCGTTTATTCGAGAAGAAGTAAATTGAATATAGGTTATTCGAAGAAGAGTTAATCAGATAGAGATTTCTCGAAGAGAGTTAATCGGCAAAATTCGATTATATCGAATTCGGGAAAGTACTTATACTTTTCTAGTGTTTAAATAGAGATTTATTTATTTATAAATAAATAAGCGTTAGGTTAATTATTCACTAATAAGAATAGAAGTTATAATTAAAGTTAGATAATTCGAAAGTAGGGATTATAACGTTATCGTTATAACCAATGTTTTAAGTATAGAAGTGGACTAGTAAAATTGAATCCGAGAAAGGCGTAAAGAAGTTGTTAAAGATTAAAAGATAAACTTTGACCATTTCGAAGTTATAACGTTGTTCAGTTAAGGTCTGAGAGGTAATTATACCCCAACTTGAGTGACTTCCTTCTTAACTAAGAAATGGTAAGGTTTGATCGTAAAAGAGTTTTGGAAATGTTTTCCAAACGAGAATCAGAAATGTTTTCTGATAAAAGAAAATAAGAATTTAGAATATAGGGAAACAAGAGATAAGTAAATAAATGAACTAAAGAGATTATTGTTAAATGATGTTTGTTCGATATAATTTCCATCTGGGAATAATATCGTTGTTTGCACACTTGTTTTTCTTTGATGGTTAAATCACCGACTATCGAAGTTTTGACCATTTTAACGTTGTTAATATGGAGAGACCGGTTGGATTATTATCCATAGAACCACTCTGTATTGGCATAAGCGTTGCGAATCATATATGCCAAAGATAATTGAAGATGGAGAAAATGCAAGGGCTATCCTGTTTACAGAATAGTGCCTTCGGTTTGTCCAGTCCCAGGACAACTTGTATGGACGAAGGTCTGACAGAGTATATCCAATGGATCGCGTAAGTTGATCTGTTCAAACGTATTCACGTTTGGTGGCGGAGGAATTCGTTTCTCTTAGCTGTATACCCGTGTTATTTTTGGATAAGTCAATTTGTGATTTGGCGGGTATGACGATGTGACATTTCTAAGTGAATGAAGATGGATGTCTGACAGAGTATTTCCAGACGATCACGTACATTGATTTCTTCAACCGTACCAAGAGTGGAAGCGGAGAAGTAAACTTCTTTTAGCTGACACGTAATGTATTGTTGTAAACGTCAATTAGTGATTTCGATGGATTTGACAATGTAGCATTCGAAGTGAATCTGATGTGATGATAAAGCATAGCTTCTAGCCTCATCAACCGGTAAATGACAGAAATCGGGCAGGCAGCATGGCTAAGTCGGTCGCACCGAAGTAGGGTGTATAATCACCTATCTAGTGAATATTCATTTGTTTCTTAAATCTATCAATGCTGTCCCATATATATACGGGAACGGTTGCTGATCCCAACCGTTGGTGATGTACATTCGATACACTCAAGCGAAATGAGTGGTCGGTCATGTGTGTCTGAGTTACAAGATGTTCTTGTTGAACTCCAGTGTATCGTTCCTAGAGTACACTGATCGGAAGGTGGTTCCATACCTTGTCATAGTTGGGAATCCATTACCCAATACGTGCTTGCGCTTTTGATTGTATACTATATATGTAGTAACGTGAGATGCAAGCGTTTCTACTAGACTGATATTTATTTGTACTTAGACATTATTATAATATCAGAATGATATTGCTTTGCAAAGATGTTTGGATTCTCATAAGGTAAAAAACCGTTCCGTATTCACGGCGTGGTCTTATGAGATATCATATACCTGTTTTAAATGATTTGAGTTTATTCACACCAGTCACATGACTGACCCGGAGTTTATTTTGTTTTCCCTAAACTCTTGGGTGCCTAAATTTGTACGGGCAGTCAAGTAGTCAGGATTTACAGGTATACTTGAAGAGATTGGAGCAGGAGGCTTCAGCAGTCGATAGCTATTATTTATTCCGCTGTGATGTTATGTGTTGTACTCTGAAATGGTATGTATATACAGTTATAATTTTGTATTTCAAAAGTTATGTTATATTTTTTTCGTTCCGCTGTGAGATTCGTGTTACTCTGATGATGTTGTGTCCTTCTTCTTCTTCTATTCTAAGTTTCTATCTTATCTATTCTCACCTTCTAATTTCTTTCATTAATTACCGAGATTTTTCGATGTTTTGGTTATCGACGTCGAGCTTACGTCGATAACCAAAGCCGCTCAAAATCCGGGTCACTACACGCAAGCACGTATTGGGTAATGGATTTCCAACTATGACAAGGTATGGAACCCCCTTCCGATCAGTGTACTCTCGGAACGATACACTGGAGTTCAACAAGAACATCTTACAACTCAACCACACATGACCGACCACTCATTTCGCTTGAGTGTATCGAATGTATATCACCAACTGTTGGGATCAGCAACCGTTTCCCGTATATATATGGGACAGCATTGATAGATTTAAGAAGCAAATGAATATTCTCTAGATAGGTGATTATACATCCTACTTCGGTGCGACCGACTTAGCCATGCTGCCTGCCCGATTTTTGTCATTTACCGGATGTTGAGGCCAGAGGCTATGACTACTTTCCATTCATTGATAACATGATCACTTTGAATGTCACATTGTCAGATCCATTAATCACTAATTGATTTACACAAATATTCTCGATGTTATGCTAAGGGAGTAAATCCGTTGCCACCATATATACTTGTACAATCCAATCATATTCGATCATTGGAAATACTCTGTCAGACACTCGTCCATATACATTCGTTCTGGGACTGAACGAAACCGAAGGCACTATTTAGTACATCCATCTTAGTCCATTGTTATCTAAGATTTATACAACAGCCCTTGCACTTTACTCCATCTTCAATTTTCTTTGGCATATTAGCAACGCTTATGCCAATACAGAGGGGTTCTTTGGATAAGAATCCAACCGGTCTCTCCGTATTAACAACGTTAAAATGGTCAAAACTTTGATAGTCGGTGATTTAACTATCAAATGAAAACATGTCGGTGTTCACACAACGATCTTAATTCCAAATGGAATTATCGATCAAATCATCCAACACACACACACACATATATATATATATATATATATATATATATATATATATATATATTTCCTTATTTTCTATGATTAGAAAATATACGTTATTAACACTGGGAAACATTTCCAATCCTCATTCACACATCACTACCATTCCACAAATTATTAGTCCCTAACCATAAACTAGTAAGTGAACTATCCCCTAAGTATAAATCCCGAAGGCCGAAACCAACATCAGATCGATACTTTGGAAACCGTTCAACTTAACTAATCTCTAGTCATTTCCTTTAACTCTTATCACTTAACTTCTTTCGAATAAACTATATTCAATAACTCTTTTACTCTATTCGAATAACTAATATTCGAAAACTCCTTTTTGACTCTATTCGATAACTCCTACCTTATAAAGACTTCCCTTTTTACAGCGTTTATCCATTTAAAAAGATTTCCTTTTCATAACGGTTTCCTTTTTATAACATTCTATTCCGTTGCAAATTATTTCCTTTTTTATAACTCTATTTATTAAGTAAATATTCCTTTTTAATCCTATTTGTTTTCTAACAAATATTTCCTTTCAACTCGATTTATAAATAATTCATTTTCAATACCTCTTCGAAAATTTCTCTTTTTTTATTCCAGTATCACTTATGGGGTTTAACGTGTCGTATCAAAAATGATCAATATCATTCAAACATACAAAATCAACAACAGATTTTATAGCACAACATATATCACAATATATGAAATATGGTAAATTAAATGTTGAGGAATCCCGTCGGATTCCTCCAACCTATTCCCCTGCATCACATATGTTAAACCATAAAATTTACATTAACTTCATTTCAGTATGAAATGTTCTGATAAGCAACATCAATATTTAACGATATATATATATATATATATATATATATATATATATATATATATATATATAATTTCAACTAACTGACTAGCAGTTCAATCAAACAATCTACACACAACAGTCAATCAATATCTAACAGTTCTAAAAGTACGTTATAAAAATATAAGTGTTCAGAGTTGGTGAGTTTTACTCACATTGTCCGTATTCGTTAAACAACGATTTACGAGCGATGATTTCGGATCGGACAATTTATTTTGCTATAAATTGTGATGAGCTCCCATTTTCTTCTTAGTCAGTTCCATAGCGTAGCTGTCATTCATATGATCCTGTCGGATCCAGATTTCCGCAACTCTGATTACAATCAGATAAGTTATAAACATTTTTGTTTACATGTTAGTTTAAATTAAATAAAAAAACTTAACTTCTATTATTTCGGGCTTCACCCATTTTTACCAATCAGCCCATCCTTCCACTAAAACCCAGACCCAACATTCATTCTCCTCCTATGTTGCGTCTCTTGCCCGACTTCATTCATGAACACATCCCACGTTCAGCTCTTATATTCCTCTCTCCTCCCATACCCTACCGTCCAAACTTTCTGGGCCTTCTCCCCTTTTTTTTATTTTTCTTTGTTAAATCATTTGGGCTTCACAACTTAATTTCCTCGGCCCACTCTCCTTTAACCCAGCCCGTCACTCCTCAAAGCCCCACCCCTCACAAAGACTTCTTCCTCGTTCAGACAATTTCGCTCCAGGCTTCAGTGAAACCTTTGAACTCCTGAACATCAAAACATAGAAGACTTCAAGCCCACTCTCCATCATTCCTTCATCAATCTTTCCTGAAACCAACTCCTAACACTCCGTCAAAATTCTTTTCGAAGTTCAGGGAAAACAACCGTCCTCCCTAATGTCGACATCGACATTGATTCTCCCGAAAACCACCGAAACATTGCTCGCGGGTTCCATTTGCTGATTCGAAACCAAAAACAACCTTTAAACCAACTATCGTTGCCCAAAATTCACCAATACCCAAGCCCTAGTCTCGTTAGGCTTCCGACGCCCTTCCAAAAAGGTGATCTCACCTAGCGACATTAGTACGAGGCTGAAGCTCTCGTCTTGACGAGCCGGAATATAGATGAAATGGAATTTATAAATTTTTGTTTCTATTTCTTTGTGAAATTTTGAAGTTCGGGAATTATTACTGTGAAGAGTAAACAAGCGGCGTATTTTTCTAACCTAAGGAAATGAGAATTTTAGGTTAAAGCAATGGTAAGGGTATATTTATAGATGATGAAACTCAATGCCTAAGTAACGTATGGTAGGTGGTACGCTATGTGTTTTCATTTCATCCATAAGTTCTTAAATGTGAATAGGATGGCTGATGATGAGGTTTGTGCTAGCGTCTCTTATAGGTTGTAGTCCATTCACTGGGGAGAGATAATTTGAAATTAATTGTTTTAGTGAACCTCTTATATATATAACTCTATTCACTTACGGGCCCATGGACAAAACTAAAAATACCGTTAAGTCGAGCAGTACGATACGATTCCAAAAATATAATAATACCGGTAGGTTAACTCATATTGTGAAACCCCAAAATGTTGATTACAGGGTGCAAAATACTCAAAATAAAAGTTGCATATTTAATTAATTAAAAATTACAGTAAAATTCTAAAAATTAAATTATTGTTATGTCCCAAAAGAACCTTATCTAAATTCAAACCCGATATCTAGTTATATCGAATAAACCGTTACGGTCGATAAACGATTCTATAGCGACTATTTTGAAATTTGATTTGAACACAACTAACAATCTACACGACGAAATCCTGATTTTTCTCTTCCATCAGAAAGATATACTTCACCAGCTCCTAACGTTTCTTGTTTCACAGAAATCCGATTTAAAACGAACTCGGTACATCCAGTTGAAGTTCAAATCGCCAAATAGCGAACTACCGCACCATTTCAAGCTCGATTATAATTATAATAAAATTATACGTTCAAACTGATGTTATTTAAATATATTCGTTATTCTAATTCAATTCCAAGCTGAATTAAATATCACAGATGATCCAGTTCACACCATATCGTCAAACCAATTCCGATTATTTCAGAATTAAATATATTATTAAATTTATTATTTTAAATTAAATATTCACCATTATTTAATTAAACCACCATTATATTCACTATATTACTATTAATATAATTAAATAAATTAATTATAATACCTCTGCCAATGCGGGTCATTACAGATTAAGGATTTTGTTGAAAAACAGAGCCATGTGGATGATCAAAGCACAGCTTTAATTAGCATAGCTTTGTGTATAGGGTAACTTCACGAGCCTCACAACCCGGTGGAGTCTAAAACGGGAGAAGGGAATGCAGGGAGACCAGCACGTTTCTTTCTAGCTAGAAGTAGTGTCGGTGCTTAAACTGGCTGATATTTTACTTATGTGGATGATGGAATGAGGCACCTCGGATTATAGGTCCTATAGGATCGGGAAATGTGTGTTCAGGAATTGCCAATCCACAAAGCTGTATGTGTGGACCGGCCCTGTGCAACGACCCAGAAAATCTGAACCAATTTAAAATTTTTAAATTGGCTAAAATAATAGATTTTAAATATTTAAAATAAATATTTTAAATAATAGAGATGAAAAGTGAGTTTGAATCGACAATTGAAAACGAATACAGTTAATTATAATTATAAACAAGGCCTGAAATGGCGCTGCACTTTCAAAAATTGAATTCAAACTTTGTCGAACTGTACCGGGTGCAAAACAAAACGGATTTTAGTGAAACCAAAAACATTTAAATCTGTTAGTGAATACCTTTCTAACGAATCTGAAAAATCGAATTTTCATAGCGGAAAGCAAAAGTTATGGCCGAATGAATTTTAAGAAAGGTCGCTATGGAATTTATATAGCCCGTGAAATTGGCCATTTTGCATACGACCTCGGAATTCGACGTAACCACTTTTGTTGGATCCGGGATGTGAAGTTATTACTAGGTTTCAAATTTCATAATTTTTGAAGCTAGCATGTGAGCGTGGCAAAAGAAAATGTGTTTTGGTCAATTACAATTAAATTGGATCGACCAGAAATGGGCCTTTTTGCAAACGGTCTCAGAATTCGACGAAACTAGTTTTGTTGGGACCGTATCGTCAAAACATAGCTAGATTTATTTTTCTGGAATTTTTCGAATCAATTTGTGGCCCAGGCAAATTGAAATGTGCGTTCAAATTAAATATTCAATGTTTTATATTTTGATTTGAATGGAAACTGACTGAAACAGTCGAATGGGCCTACGAAACATATCCCATTGTGTTCGGAATGGGGGTAAAACGTTAGGGACGACAGTTGTTGGGTTTAGATTGGTGGTCGCGTCAGAAAACCCCTTATAAAACCCATCGGCCAATCAAAATTTTTATAAAAAAAATCCTTTGATTTTCTCTCTCCCCGATAACGATTCACGGCGGAAATAGCATGCCGCCTTCTCTCCTCTTTTCTGGCCGCTCCGATCACCGAAACGGCATGGCCCAGTTGAACTTTTTGTAGATCCCTCCGAGCTCTTCCAATCAATGTAAAGTACACACCCCATCGTTTTGTATATCGTGTGAATCACCCTGCCGAAATGCGGCCGTTCGAAGGCCTGTGGCGCCGCCAGATCGGGCGCGAGTTCATCATGGTGGGGCCTTCCAGGCGCGCCTCTCCAAGGCGGTCATCGTGGTGCAATCGGATTTCAACATCGAGCTGCGGATCAAAAGAAAAATTAAGACCTAGTTTTGAACATTCAAACGAGGTATACGACATGTTTATTTTCAACTGATTTTCACACTTTAAAGTGTTGCAAACTTTGAAAAAATGTATCTTTTTCGTTCGTTAACGAAATTCGATGAAACAGGAAACATCGTGACCGTGTGGACGTCTTCTACCTTCTAGAAGAGACCGCATATTTTTCTGAGCCTTCTGCTATTTTTGGTGGAGTGGAACCCAATGTGAGATTTCTAATTTAAAAACAATATGGAAAACGACGATGTATAAATTATATGGTCGATGTATGAGTTATATAAGCGTTGTACACCTCATGTATAAGCGTTGTATAAGTTGTATGTTCGATGTATAAGTTATATATGCGTTGTAAAAATTATATATGTGTTGAAATAGAAGTGAATTGCTATATATATATATATATATATATATATATATATATATATATATATATATATATATACACGCCCCTCGTCCACAAACCATGGACGATATTTATTGATTGTGATTGGTGTGAAAATTGATTGATAGCGAATGGTTGTTTGGGATTGTTTGTGGTTGAGATTTATTGATTGTGGTTGAAAAATACCCGTTTGTGGTTGAGAAATATTTGGTTGAAACCACATAGGATTAGTTGTGGAAATGAAATAAATATATACATGTCGCCTACATGCGAACTAGATGCATGATCCCCATTGTCAAAAACCGCGAGGTTTTAAGGTAGAGCGAGGAGCCATACTAGGGACGGTCCCAGTTTTAACTACCCTGCCGTTATGCTGCCGAAATTTTGAATAATATTCATGTGTTTGAATTATTTTCATTTGTCGAAACTATATTTATTCGTTGAATAGAAAACCTTCATGTGTTGAATTGATATTCATTCATTGATTAGAAATTCATGTGTTGAATGGTATTCGTGTTTTAAATATAAAAATCACCTTTTTATCTATTTATATAAAACCTTCATGTGTTGAATCGATATTCATTCGTTGATTAGAAATTCATGTGTTGAATGGTATTCATATTTTGAAAGAAATTGTTTTATCATAAAAATCCCCTTTTTAACATCAATATGAAGTGTATAAAATAATCTTGTTTCGAAAGAAATTGTTTTATAGTAAAAATCCTATTTTTATTACCTATATAAACTACATAAAATAATAGTGTTTTGAAATGAATTGTTTTACAATAAAAATCACATTTTCATTATATAAACGAATTGTTAAAAATAGTGAAGTGTTGAAATAGAAGACAGTTAGATAAAAATATCATTTTTATCAAATGTATGAAAAGAATGTAGCTTTGAAATCGAAGAATCGATATATATATATAAATAGAATTAAAATATATCGAATAACGACGCTGCAGTTCGTATTTTGAAACCGTGATTCTAAACGATTAGTACGGGAGATCCAACCATGGGATTTTCCCGAAATCACAACCGTTGGGTTCGCCTTGGGAACATCTTTCCAACGGCACCAACTTTGTAAAAATCCAACGGTTGGATTGTCTGGAATGTTTAATTCAAATCTGAAGAAAAACAGCGCCAGAAACGATTATATTTATATATAAATATAAATATAATTATATTTAATCGAATAACGACGCTGCAGTTCGTATTTTGAAATCGAAAATTCAAACGATTGTACCGCGAGATCCGACCGTCGGATTTTCCCGAAACTGGAATCGTTGGATTCGTTTTGAAAAGATCTTTCTAATGATGTAAATTTTGTGAAGATCCAACGGTTAGATTTTCAGATATGTGTAAATCAAATCTAAAGAAAAACAACGTCACGGTCGCGTTATGGCCCGAAGCGTCGTTTTGAATAAATTGGCTATTTTAAAATAAATAAAAATAGCGATAAATCGTTAGAAAATATCATAAACGATATGGAATGGAAATCAACTAAATGTGCTCGATTTTTGTGGTATTTGATGATTGGATGTGTTTGGTTTGAAAATTACATCAAAGAACAAAATTGGTGCTATCGAATGATTTAACCATTGAAATAAATTGATTTGAAATTCTAAATATACATGAATTATTTGAAATGGCCGAGTTAATTCTCATTTCAAATAATTGACCGACGATTGAAAATTGAAGATGAAGGCGATGGTCGAAGATCGGAGATCTTCACCTCGTTTGGATGGTAACCGAGGTCCTGATCGGGAGGCATCTCGAATTATGGATAATGAGTGGTGATCATCGAGACGTACGTGGTGATCGATGGGGTTGCGAGGTATTTATTGCCTCCGGTTTCGTTCAGACCCAGAACGGACTTGTAAATGGACTGTGTGTCTGACATTGGAGTTTATTCTGTGTTGATTGATTTCTGTTAAATATACATTTGTTTGGCGGCGGAGAATTTATTCTTTTGCTTAATGCCCTTCTCTGAGACGCATGAGCTCAGAGGTTGTATATTGATGGACATCAGTCGCATGGCATGAATTGTCGGTGTGGCATGCTAAGATGCAGTGATCAGGGCTTCTATTGAAAAGCAAAATCTTGTGGTGATGATCAAAGCACCGCCGGAGTGGCGTAGCTTTGTGTATAACGTGAATTCGCGAGCCTCACACCCCGGTATGAACCAGAAACGGGAGAGGACATCAGGGAGGGCCTGCGTTTCTTTCTAGCTAGGGTGGTGTCAGTGACCTACCAGCCCTGACATTTATTTACTTTTCACCTATGTGGTTGTTGCTGTTGCGAGGCGCCTCGGTTAGATCGGACGATCCGAGTCCGGTGGAGCCATTCATTGGCTCATTTACACCCCAAAGGGTAGGGAAACGCAGTGTTCAGGAATTTTAATCCACATCAGTGGACCGGCCCTGACGATCCAAAGGCTTGACTGAGTACTTGCCTGAGACACGGGCTAGAGCGTCTCGAATTCGATAAGGACTATCTTTTGCCTTGGTTCATGACGGAAATCCAATTTCCAAATACGTGATCGTGCGGTTTCGATTGTATATATATATATATATATATATATATATATATATATATATTTGGCGACATAGTGGCATGGGACGCTCATGTCGTCTATGATTGATAGTTTTGATTTGAAATTGTTTTCAAAACATATAAACAGTAGCAATAATATCAAATGCCTTTGTTTTATTCGTATCAAGCATACTTTGGTCGTTATAAGGTAAAAACTCTATCCTCCGGTTTGCGTTGCATTGTGTGATGGGAAATGAGTCTTATAATGGCTTCATTTTTACAAAAAGCATAGCGATGTTTAAAAGAAAGATTTATTTTAAAGCACTGGCAATCCGATGGAGTAAACCCGTTCCACGAAAGTGGCGTGGTCCGGTGATTGGCCTAATTATATATGTGTTGAGTAGATTTCTCATACCAGTCCTATGACTGACTCGTAGTTTGTTTCACTTTCAAACTCGGGTGCCCCTTTTTCTACACGGGCAGCCTTGTATTCAGGTTTAGTTGGTTCTTTCTGGATAGCTGGAGCTGAAGATGGATTCTATCATTTATCTCTTTTTATGCTGTTCAGCTCCTATTGTACATATTTTGTTTGTTTTCCGCTGTAGACATTTATGTATAGCTGAACTGTATATTTACTAAGTAAGATCCTGTATACTGTGTAACTCTGATGATTACTTTTTTTCAGTATATTCTATTGTTCATTATCTGGTGTATTTATTTATTTCTGTTCTGCTATTATCTATTTCTGTGTTATATTCCACGGATTACCCTTGCCACCGTCAGTACGGGGTTTGGGGTCGTCTCATTTGGTATCAGAGCTTTGGTTAAGCTTAGTTCTGGAATATAACATTTGAACGAACTCGTCAGAAATAGAACCAGTAGTGTTCTAGGATGGGTAACCCTATACAGATAGGATCAGTAATATCCTAGTATAAGTAAACCAGCATGGAATACACCCAGTAGACGCATTTACATTGAAGTATTTGTCTCTATATTTTGAAATATCTTTTCTGTAGACCTGACACTTTGTCTGCTAATTGCAGACGTACTAGAAAATGAGTGACAGGAACAGAAGAAATAATCGTATGGCTCGACCAGTTAATGAGCCAGTTGTGCTCCCACCGCCAGAATCCGATATAGAAGTTCTATTCAAGAGATTTCGAAATCTGGGTGGATCGCCATTCTTAGACAAGGAGTCCATTATGGAAACACAAGCTTGGATTCGTTCTGCAAAGAAAATTTTTGAGGGTTTAAAGCTGAGAGATGATCAGAAAAGATTACTGGCGTCTTGGGCACTCAATGAAGAAGCTTTGTTTTGGTGGGATTCAATTATTGAAGATAATCCAGAAGGTGATATCACCTGGGACAGATTCAAAGTGATTTTCTTAGAAAGATTTACTCCTCCCGAAGCAGCCGAGAGATTATGTGATGAATTTTCTTATTTGATACAAGGTGATATGACCATCCCAGAATATCATAAGAAATTCAACGAACTTGCCCACTTTGCTCCTCATCTGATTCAAGATCCAAAGAGGAAAAATCTGGGATTTATTCATGGCCTGCAAAGGAGATATCAGAACAGTGTAACGAGGAACGTGAAGCTCCCCTTTTCTGAAATGATATACATGGCTTACCAGTACGAAGATCTAGACAAGAAAGGAATGTTGCGCGACGAAGAAGAAGTCAGTTCTAGTGACAAAGCAGAGTCGGAAACTAATATTCCTGAAGCCAGTACGAGGTCTGAGGTCAATGAGTAGCCCAGTGCCAAGAGAAAAAGGACTGAATCTGGGAAAGAACCAGCAACCACTGCTATTTGCTCTAACTGCAATAAGAAAGGACATTTGTCGATAAATTGTGGGCCCTTAATGTAAAGGATCAAGAGTGGATCTGAGCCCACTAAGAAACAAAAGAACCCCCATGGGGAAAGGAAATGCCATAAGTGCCACCAGGCAGGCCATATTGCACGGGAGTGTCCACCCTCAAAGAAATCTGAAGCAGTACAAGTGAATGAAATGACAGAAGTACCTGCATCTTCGTCTGCTCAGGAAAGATCTGATGTTTTGGAAGGCGCGCTCAATGTAAAGAACATTCCAGTTAAAGTACTGTTTGACACTGGCGCGTCACGAAGCTTTATAGCAAAGAATGTAGTCAAGAAGTTGAATTTAAATGTGAAGAAGCTCAAAGAACCAATGACTGTCCAGAATCCGGTCGGGGGTTCCATCGGTCTCAGTTGGGCTTGTGCAGTACCTGTCTCTTTTTCCTGCTATAAATTCCCTACTATCTCTATGGTCATGAATTTTAATGAATTCGATCTTATTCTGGGATTGGATTGGCTAACCAAATATAAAGCAGAGGTTAGATGCGCCGAGAGAGTTGTTAGAGCTAAGATTAAATCAGGGAATCATATAACCATTCCTTGTGAGGGTCAGAATGCTAATAGAAAAGACTTCTGGGCAGCTTTGAATGTTTCTCCAGCCCAAATAGAAAATGTCCCTGAAGTCACAGAGAATATTCCCGATCTAGTGAAAGATATTCCTGTCGTCAAGAATTATGCGGATGTGTTTGAGGAAGTTGTTCGCCTACCTCCGCAGAGAGAAATAGATTTTAAGATTGCTTTAATTCCGAATGCAAGGCTGGTACTTCACGCTATTCGAAGAATGTCCTTGAAAGAGAAAGAGGAATTAGACAATCAATCACGACAGCTAGTATGGAAGGGTCTGATCAGGCCTAGTTTCTCTGATTGGGGAGCAGCAGTGGTGTTTGTCCCGAAATCTGACGGTACTCTACGTCTTTGTGTGGATTATCGTGATCTGAACAAACAGACCATAAAGAACAAATATCCATTGCCGCGGATTGATGATTTGTTGGATCGATTAAACGGCGCACAAGTATTTTCACGAATGGACCTAGCTACAGGTTTCCATCAACTTCGAATTGCCGAAGAGTGTGTTCCGATGACAGCATTCAGAGGTCCCGACTTATTCTACGAATGGTTAGTAATGTCGTTCGGCTTATGTAACGCTCCAGCTTACTTCGTCGATCTGATGAACAGAGTATTCAGAGGAGTTTTGAATAAATTTGTTCTGGTTTTTATTGACGATATTCTAATCTTCTCTAAATCAAAGGCCGAACATGAAAAACATTTGGAACAGGTGTTAGAAATCCTCAGAAGGAATGTATTGAAAGCAAAGTTTTCCAAATGTAAATTCTGGCAAGATGGAGTGAAATTTCTAGTCCACGTCGTATCAAAAGAAGGAATCGCTGTGGATCCAAGCAAAATCACAGCTATTCAGAATTGGAAACAGCCCAGTACCCCCACTGAAGTCCGCAGTTTTCTCGGATTGGCTAGCTATTACCGGAAGTTCGTTAAAAACTTTTCGAAGATATCTGGCCACTTGACGAAGCTTACAAAGAAGCACTCTAAATTCAAATGGACTCCAGAAAGTGAGGAGGCTTTTGAAGAGCTAAAGTTAAGACTAACGACTGCTCCAGTGTTAACCATCATCGATGGCAACCAGGATTTAAAGGTCTGGACTGATGCTTCTAGAGAAGGCCTTGGCGCAGTGTTAATGCAAAGGGGTCAAGTGATTGCTTATGCTAGCCGTCAGCTGAAGCCGCACGAAAAGAACTACGTAACTCATGATCTTGAGTTATTGGCTATAGTATTCGCCTTGAAAATCTGGAGACACTATCTTCTGGGTGAGAGATTCGAACTGTTTACAGATCACCAGTCATTAAAGTAATTGTTCACTCAGAAAGACCTGAATTTGAGGCAGCAACGTTGGCTGGAGTTTCTTGCAGCATACGATTTTGAAATCCTATACACTCCAGGGAAAGCCAATGTCGTGGCCGATGCGCTAAGCCGAAAGAATGAAATGATCGCCAGTTTCATCATTGCGACTTCGTTGATTGATAAGATATCGGCTCTCCAAGAAGACGACCAATTTATCAAAGGAATGAGTCAGCGAATTCGTGAAGGCAATGCTTCGGATTTCCAGCTAGACAGCGAAGGGATTCTGAGGTTAGAACGACGAATTTGCGTTCCAGAAATTCCTGAACTTAGAAGAGATGTGCTTGATGAATGCCACAAATCTAAGCTCAGTATCCATCCGGGTGTGAATAAAATGTATAACGATATCAAACGCACATTCTAGTGGAAGTCGTTAAAAAGAGACATCTCGATATATGTTAGTCGATGCCCTACTTGCCAGCTAGTCAAAAGCGACCAACAGAAATTGACTGGATTATTACAACCGCTAGAAGTTCCTGGCTGGAAGTGGGAACATATTTCTATGGATTTCATTGATGGTCTGCCCAGAACCAGAAAAGGGAATGACAGCATTTGGGTGATCGTAGATCGCTTCACGAAGACCGCCCATTTCATACCTGTCAGATCAAATAGAACTGCTCAGAGTCTGGCGCAGATATACTTCAAGGAAATAGTTAGACTACATGGAGTGCCGCTCAGTAAAGTCAGTGATAGAGATACAATATTTACTAGCAAATTCTGGGAAGCATTTCAAGTCGAACTGGGAACGAAGTTGAACTTAAGCACCGCTTATCATCCTCAGACAGACGGTCAGACTAAGAGGGTAAATCGTATTTTAGAAGATCTATTGCGGGCTTGTGTTATAGATTTTGGTGGATCATGGGAAGACCATCTACATTTGGCTGAATTCACTTATAACAGCAGCTAGCAGGCGAGTCTGACAATGTCGCCATTCGAAGCATTGTATGGTAGACCGTGCCGATCTCCTGCTTGTTGGGTCGAACCTGGGAATAGACTTGTGTTAGGGCCTGATATGATTCGAGAAGCTGCCGACAAAGTCGATTTTATCAAGAAGCGATTACTCGCCGCTCAAAGCCGACAAAAGAGCTATGCCGATAGAAGAAGAAGAGATATATCCTTTGCTGTTGCGACTATGTATATTTGAAAGTATCGCCGATGAGAGGAGTTATCCTGTTCGGTAAAACTGGAAAGTTGGCACCCAAATTCATTGGTCCGTTTCCTATTCTGGAACGGATTGGAACTCTCGCTTATAGGGTCAAATTGCCTGACTGATTGCCTGGAGTTCATGATGTATTTCACATATCTCAACTTCGAAAGCACGTTCATGATCCAGACTTGATTGTGGAAGAAGCAGCTAAGCAGGATGTTGAAATTACTCCCGAACTAGCTGTGAGAAGAGAGCCGCTAAAGATCATCGGCAAGGAAACCAAAGAGTTGAAGAACAAGAAGGTTCACTTAGTCAAAGTGCAATGGAGTGGAGATCCGCGAGATTGTACTTGGGAAACTGAGGAGAGCATTCAGAAAGCTTATCCTAGATGCCGAGTGGATGTCTCTGATTGACTCCGGTGCAAGGTATATTTACCATACTTTGCATTACCATTTAATTCTCTACTCTGCTGTTATTTTCTTTCCATGGATGTGCACTTTAACTCTATAGTCTGAATGATTTTGAAAGAGAATAGGAATTAATTTAAATGGTTCTGAAAAGCTAAAAACAAATTGCTTGTTGGTTGTGTTGTGTGATTGTAGATTTGATTAATTGAATGATCGAAACGATAGTTAATTTAATTAATAAAAGGTTGAATGGTAGAATTTATTCATTTAAATCACACATTGAACTGATTAGAAAAAAAAATAGAAATATATATACATGTGCATTTTATATATTTGAACAGGTAAATGGATTAGTTGTTGAGTAAAGATTTTATTTACGTGCCCGACAAATAGGTAAACCATAATGAGTTGGATGCGAAATATTATTATATTAACTCCTGTGAATGCCATTGGATGCGGAGTGCTGGTTTTTCTGTGTGAAATAATAAACGTCGCCATAGGATAGTAACAATTAATTTTGAACTACATTGCATGGCATACTTCGGAAGATAGGCATATTTCATCATATACCACATAAGCATTTGGAGCTTGTGTGACGAGGTGGAAGATTTACCATACGAGCGAGAGGCTTGTAGGGCGATGACTATATTTTACAGGTTGAACTAATGACAGATATGGACTATTTAAATTATAACGATTAAATTGCCAGGATAATAAAAACCCCACACGGGTCTGGAGTTGACAATAACCACGTCTCTCTAGTTATTAGATACGGCACATGGACTATCTATTTCCCACACGGGGCAGGTGACGAGAATTTATTCTCTGGAGTTATTATCAGTACATGCTCCCCTGTAAACACCATAATATATCACTATAAATATGTGTATTCTTATTAGGATTTATTGGGTACCTAATACGGCCCAATAAATTTCCAAACCTCTCTCCGTACAAAGGAGGTTATGGCGAAATTTTTCGAAAATTCCGGGTGTTAGCCAAATTTTTGAAGAATTTGAAAATTCTCATAAACTGAAAAGTTGGAGAATTGAAGCCAGATCGAACGTAGAGTTGATTAATCAAACCACTTTCGACTTTGTTCCTTTTCGGGGACGAAAAGTTTTAAGTGGGGGAGATTGTAACGACCTAGAAAATATGAACCAATTAAAAAATTTTAAATTGGCTAAAATAATGGATTTTAAATATTTAAAATAAATATTTTAAATAATAGAGATGAAAAGTGAGTTTGAATCGACAATTGAAAACGAATATAGTTACTTATAATTATAAACAAGGCCTGAAATGGCGCTGCAGTTTCAAAAATTGAATTCAAACTTTGTCGGACTGCACCGGGTGCAAAACAAAACGGATTTTAGTGAAACCGAAAACATTTAAATCTGTTAGTGAATACCTTTCTAACGAATCTAAAAAATCTAATTTTCATAGTGGAAAGCAAAAGTTATGGACGAATGAATTTTCAGAAAGGTCGCTATGGAATTTATATAGCCCGTGAAATTGGCCATTTTGCATACGACCTCGGAATTCGACAAAACCACTTTTGTTGGATCCGGGATGTGAAGTTATTGCTAGGTTTCAAATTTCATAATTTTTGAAGCTAGCATGTGAGCGTGGCAAAAGAAAATGTGTTTTGTTCAATTACAATTAAATTGGATCAACCAGAAATGGGCCTTTTTGCAAACGATCTCAGAATTCGACGAAACTAGTTTTGTTGTGACCGTATCGTCAAAACATAGCTAGATTTATTTTTCTGGAATTTTTCGAATCAATTTGTGGCCCTGGAAAATTGAAATGCACGTTCAAATTAAATATTGAATGTTTTATATTTTGATTTGAATGGAAACTGACTGAAACAGTCGAATGGGCTTACGAAACATATCCCATTGTGTTCGGAATAGGGGTAAAACGTTAGGGACGATAGTCGTTGGGTTTAGATTGGTGGTCGCATCAGAAAACCCCTTATAAAACCCATCGACCAATCAAAATTTTTATAAAAAAAATCCTTTGATTTTCTCTCTCCCCGATATCGATTCACGGCGGAAATAGAACGCCGCCTTCTCTCCTCTTTTCTGGCCGCTCCGATCACCGAAACGCCATGGCCCAGTTGAACTTTTTGTAGATCGCTCTGAGCTCTTCCAATCCATGTAAAGTACACACCCCATCATTTTGTATATCGTGTGAATCACCCTGCCGAAGTGCGGCCGTTCGAAGGCCTGTGGCGCCGCCAGATCGCGCGCGAGTTCATCATGGTGGGGCCTTCCAGGCGCGCCTCTCCAAGGCGGTCATCGTGGTGCAATCGGATTTCAACATCGAGCTGCGGATCGAAAGAAAAATTAAGACCTAGTTTTGAACATTCAAACGAGGTATACAGCCTATTTATTTTCAACTGATTTTCACACTTTAAAGTGTTGCTAACTTTGAAAAAACGTATCTTTTTCGTTCTTTAGCGAAATTCGATGAAACAGGAAACATCGTGACCGTGTGGACGTCTTCTACCTTCTAGAAGTGACCGCATATTTTTCTGAGCCTTCTGCTATTTTTGGTGGAGTGGAACCCAATGTGAGATTTCTAATTTAAAAACAATATGGAAAACGACGATGTATAAATTATATGGTCGATGTATGAGTTATATAAGCGTTGTACACCTCATGTATAAGCGTTGTATAAGTTCTATGTTCGATGTATAAGTTATATATGCGTTGTAAAAATTATATATGTGTTGAAATAGAAGTGAATTGCTATATATATATATATATACGTATACGCCCCTCGTCCACAAACCATGGACGATATTTATTGATTGTGATTGGTGTGAAAATTGATTGATAGCGAATGGTTGTTTGGGATTGTTTGTGGTTGAGATTGATTGATTATGGTTGAAAAATACCCGTTTGTGGTTGAGAAATATTTGGTTGAAACCACATAGGATTAGTTGTGGAAATGAAATAAATATATACATGCCGCCTGCGTGCGAACTAGATGCATGATCCCCATTGTCAAAAACCGCGAGGTTTTAAGGTAGAGCGAGGAGCCGTACTAGGGACGGTCCCGGTTTTAACTACCCTGCCGTTATGCTGCCGAAATTTTGAATAATATTCATGTGTTTGAATTATTTTCATTTGTCGAAACTATATTCGTTGAATAGAAAACCTTCATGTGTTGAATTGATATTCATTCGTTGATTAGAAATTCATGTGTTGAATGGTATTCGTGTTTTAAATATAAAAATCACCTTTTTATCTATTTATATAAACTATAGAAAACCTTCATGTGTTGAATCGATATTCATTCGTTGATTAGAAATTCATGTGTTGAATGGTATTCATATTTTGAAAGAAATTGTTTTATCATAAAAATCCCCTTTTTAAAATAAATATGAAATGTATAAAATAATCTTGTTTTGAAAGAAATTGTTTTATAGTAAAAATCCTATTTTTATTACCTATATAAACTACATAAAATAATAGTGTTTTGAAATGAATTGTTTTACAATAAAAATCACATTTTCATTATATAAACGAATTGTTTAAAATAGTGAAGTGTTGAAATAGAAGACGGTTAGATAAAGATATCATTTTTATCAAATGTATGAAAAGAATGTAGCTTTGAAATCGAAGAATCGTTATATATATATATATATATATATATATATATATATATATATATATATATATAAATAGAATTAAAATATATCGAATAACGACACTGCAGTTCGTATTTTGAAACCGTGATTTCAAACGATTAGTACGGGAGATCTAACCATGGGATTTTCCCGAAATCACAACCGTTGGGCTCGCCTTGGGAACATCTTTCCAACGGCACCAACTTTATAAAAATCCAACGTTTGGATTGTCTGGAATGTTTAATTCAAATCTGAAGAAAAACAGCGCCAGTAACGATTATATTTATATATAAATATAAATATAATTATATTTAATCGAATAACGACGCTGCAGTTCGTATTTTGAAATCGAAAATTCAAACGATTGTACCAGGACATCCGACCGTCGGATTTTCCCGAAACTGGAACCGTTGGATTCGTTTTGAAAAGATCTTTCTAATGATGTAAATTTTGTGAAGATCCAATGGTTAGATTTTCAGATATGTGTAAATCAAATCTGAAGAAAAACAGTGCCACGGTCGCGTTATGGCCCGAAGCGTCGTTTTGAATAAATTGGCTATTTTAAAATAAATAAAAATTGCGATAAATCGTTAGAAAATATCATAAACGATATGGAATGGAAATCAACTGAATGTGCTCGATTTTTGTGGTATTTGATGATTGGATGTGTTTGGTGTGAAAATTACATTAAAGAACAAAATTGGTGCTATCGAATGATTTAACCATTGAAATAAATTGATTTGAAATTCTAAATATACGTGAATTATTTGAAATGGCCGAGTTAATTCTCATTTCAAATAATTGACCGACGATTGAAAATCGAAGATGAAGACGATGGTCGAAGACCGGAGATCTTCACCTCGTTTGGATGGTAACCGAGGTCCTGATCGGGAGGCATCCCGAAATATGGATAATGAGTGGTGATCGTCCAGACGTACGTGGTGATCGATGGGGTTGCGAGGTATTTAGTGCCTCCGGTTTCGTTCAGACCCAGAACGGACTTGTAAATGGACTGTGTGTCTGACATTGGAGTTTATACTGTGTTGATTGATTTCTGTTAAATATACATCTGTTTGGCGGCGGAGAATTTATTCTTTTGCTTAACGCCCTTCTCTGAGACGCACGAGCTCAGAGGTTGTATATTGATGGACATCAGTCGCATGGCATGAATTGTCGGTGTGTCATGCTCAGATGCAGTGATCAGAGCTTCTGTTGAAAAGCAAAGTCTTGTGGTGATGATCAAAGCACCGCCGGAGTGGCGTAGCTTTGTGTATAACGTGAATTCGCGAGCCTCACACCCCGGTATGAACCAGAAACGGGAGAGGACATCAGGGAGGGCCTGCGTTTCTTTCTAGCTAGGGTGGTGTCAGTGACCTACCAGCCCTGACATTTATTTACTTTTCACCTATGTGGTTGTTGCTGTTGCGAGGCGCCTCGGTTAGACCGGACGATCCGGGTCCGGTGGAGCCATTCGTTGGCTCATTTACACCCCAAAGGGTGGGGAAATGCAGTGTTCAGGAATTTTAATCCACATCAGTGGACCGGCCCTGACGATCCAAAGGCTTGACTGAGTACTTGCCTGAGACACGAGCTAGTGCGTCTCGAATTCGATAAGGACTATCTTTTGCCTTGGTTCATGACGGAAATCCAATTTCCAAATACGTGATCGTGCGGTTTCGATTGTATATATATATTTGGCGACATAGTGGCATGGGACGCTCATGTCGTCTATGATTGATAGTTATGATTTGAAATTGTTTTCAAAACATATAAACACTAGCAATAATATCAAATGCCTTTGTTTTATTCGTATCAAGCATATTTTGGCCGTTATAAGGTAAAAACTCTATCCTCCGGTTTGCGTTGCATTGTGTGATGGGAACTGAGTCTTATAATGGCTTCATTTTTACAAAAAGCATAGCGATGTTTAAAAGATAGGTTTATTTTAAAGCACTGGCAATCCAATGGAGTAAACCCGTTCCACGAAAGTGGCGTGGTCCTGTGATTGGCCAAATTATATATGTGTTGAGTAGATTTCTCATACCAGTCCCATGACTAACTCGTAGTTTGTTTCTCTTTCAAACTCGGGTGCCCCTTTTTCTACACGGGCAGCCTTGTATTCAGGTTTAGTTGGATCTTTCTGGATAGCTGGAGCTGAAGATGGATTCTATCATTTATCTCTTTTTATGCTGTTCAGTTCCTATTGTACATATTATGTTTGTTTTCCGCTGTGGACATTTATGTATAGCTGAACTGTATTTTTACTAAGTAAGATCCTGTATACTGTGTAACTCTGATGATTACTTTTATCCAGTATATTCTATTGTTCATTATCTGGTGTATTTATTTATTTCTGTTTTGCTATTATCTGTTTCTGTGTTATATTCCACGGATTACCCTTGCCACCGTCAGTACGGGGTTTAGGGTCGTCTCACCCTGCAGGATCCAAGGGTTCATTGCGGGGGAACCTGAGACATTAGCTAGAGTATCTCGAATCGGTAAGGAGTTCCTCCCTAGCCTTGACTCATGATGGAAACCAAATTCCAAATACGACCATACGGATTTGATTGTATTACTAGTATGGAGGCATAGTATATGGTAGCTATGCTTCCTAGGATTGATACATTTATTTTGAAATGTTTTGAAACATGTATACACTAATGATAATATTGAATTCGCATTTATCGTATTTAGCATGTTTAATCACCATAAGGTAAAACTCTATACTCTGGTTTGCGTTGCATTGTGTGATGGGACTTGAGTCTTATGGTGATTCCATTTTTCCAAAAGCATTGCGTTGTTTTACGATTTACCTATTTGTTTGTTCTATCACTTTAAATTATGCATGACAATCCATTGGAATAAACTCGTTCCGCGTTAGCGGCGTGGTCTTTGGATTTGCCTTATTGCTATCAGTTAAATTAATTAAGATTTCTCATACCAGTCCCAAGACTGACCCGTTGTTTGTTTCAACCTTTGTAAACTTGGGTGCCCATATTTTTCCTCACGGGCAGTCGAGTAGCTTGTTTTGCAGATATTTATCTCTTTAGCAGGATCCTGGATTGAAACCTAAAGCTGTGTCTAGAGCATATTAGTCTTCCGCTACGCATTTATATTATATTTTCCGCTGCATTGTAAATTGTAAATCTCTGATATTGTATTTTCGTTTATTTATGCTCTTATTCTTGTACTCTGATGTAAACTGTTGCAACAGTAATGGAAATGTTCTTTTATTTGTGTTCTGATGCGTGTTGTTCTCAAAACAATCCGAGATTTTCCGCAAGGGGAATTTTGGGTCGTTTCAACTAACCCAAAGCCTAGGTTTCGAAAAATCTAAGCTCTGATACCAACTGTAACGGCGCGATTTTCGATACCTCGAAAGTCGTGTCATTATTGAAAGAATTTAGAAGATGAGATAGAAAAGATAGAACTTATAGAATTGAAAAATAAGAAGACATTAGAATCTCATAGCGGAATTTCAAAAACACATAATATATTACGATACAGGGTCTCATACATCATAGTACATCATCTTAATACAATACCATAGTACAAAAGCATAATTATACATCATGATTCGGATAATACAAATGTCAAAATGGATAGATAGATATAGATTTACTACTGGCCTTGAACTTGAACTTCATCAAATTCCACTTGCCTACCTGGACTACTTGTCTACTCATAATAAATATTATGAGTACCCAAGAGTTTAGGAAACACAGGAAATAAACTCCGGGTCAGTCAGAGGACTGGTGTGAGTAAACATAGTTAAAAGGATGTAACAGGGAATAAGGATTAAGGTTTTCCATTTTGACGTATTAATTTACTTTAGAAATCTTTAGACCAATCCATAACTAATATATGGATAATGACCCAAGTATTTTATATCAAAACATTTGATATTACGATAGTTTTTATCAAATAAATAATCAACTAGTGAAACGCTTGCATCTCACGTTCACGTATATAGTATACAATCAAAACCGCAGATCGCTTATTGGAGATTGGATTCCAACAGACAAGGTATGGGAGCACCTACCGATCAGTGTACTCTAGAGAGCATACACTGGGGTTCAACAAGAACGTCTTGCAACCCAGCCACGCATGACCGACCACTCATTTAGCTTGAGTGTATCGAATATATTGCCACCACGGTTGTTGGCCATCCAACTGAAATCCGAAGATACAGAATCGAAAAAGAAGAATAAATATGAATTTTCTCTAGATAGATGACAATAGACCCTGCTTGGGTATGACCCAACTAGCCATGCTGCCCAGCCCAACTTTTATTACTTCCTAGTTGTGAAGTTTGAGGTCACATTTATCCTTCTGACATATTATTTCTTCAATTACTTTGAATGCCACATCGTCGTATCCATCAGAAATACTCGTTCGATTACCTAAATATATTACGGGCAATAAAGCTAAGAGAAACGAATTTCTCCGCCACCAACGTAAGATACTTATGTAAATTCGATGTGTAGAATTTAACTGATATGCGTTGTCAGACACTCGTCCATTCGGGTTTGTCCTGGGACTGAACAGACCAAAGATAATATAGCCTTTGCATATCGTCGTCTTCAGTATTCTGATATGCGCCGTATAAATCGAGTCGAAGTTGGATGTTTATCCCGGACTCTTCAAAACGATGTATGAAATATCTTTTATAATCGATAAATAATTATCAACTTAATCTGATTATAATTCAGTTTACACGTCCTGTATTTATGGATTTCAGTTAACATAACAGTATATGTTTATCTTGTTCGTATCTAGATATTATCAATAACTTTCATAAATGAACAGTTAAAACGTGTGCGTTGCACATGGTATTTATATTCAGTTTTGACTAATATTTAGAATGGATAAACAAAGCACGTGTGTCGCACACGGTATTTTGCTTCGTTTATCTTCGTTGTTTTAAACGAGGTTAAATTCCCCAGTTCTTCTGGTAACTTATTTTATTTCTTCTAATTTATCTTAAATAAATTAATTTAATAATTTATTTAATTTATTTTCTTTATATTTCTACATCTCAAACTGGTAGAAGTTCTCCGGTCAACTTCTATACTTGATCTTTCTGCCATTTTCTTCCGTCCACTTGCCTATGACAAATAAAATAAAATTTTCTATTTTTATTTAATCATTTATTTATTTTTATAATCTATTTATTTTCAGATTTTAAATTAAAACCGTTTTGAATTTAAAATCTCATTCAGAAATTCATTTATTAGCGGTTTTACCAAAGTACCAGTGCCACTTTTCAAAACATTGTAATTTCGCTTGCCACGACTGTGTTTTCTCCTTTGCCAAAGTACCACTCTGGTCCATGCCAAAGTACCAGGTACCATACCTCGCCACGACCATGTCGATCACCTCCAGACTATTGCCACGACCATGATTTCTTGTTTCGCCAAAGTACCACACTGGTACTTTGCCAAATGCCAAGTGCCAAAGCCAAATTCCCATGCTGCGCTCGTCGTTCACCACCAAAATCACACGTTCCCGCCTTGCCCGATCACTTGGCAGATCACTTAAAACCCCACGCTGCGCATTGGCTGATCACCCAAAACTCCATGCTTCAGCCTTGCCCGATCACCTTGCCAAATCCACTTGCCAAACCCAAAGTACCAATTTACTATTTACCTAAAGTACCACCCCAAAACCACTTGCCACAATCAGTGATCACCTTCAGATTCTCGTGCCCATTCTATTCTTCTTCCTTCTGTTGTTTCACCCTTTCTTAGTGTACAGGGTGCACGGTGCACATGTACCACCGTTCTCCTCCACCTGAGATCCATCGCCGCCCACTCGCAAGTCATGTTTCCGGCAAGGGTCACCATCAACTTATCATTCAACCTCCAGAACTCCTCCTCCTCGATATGAATCCTCATCACCAATGAAATTAGAAGCACTGTTTCTAGGTTGACCCAATAAAACCACCTCCACTGATCACCTCCCTCGCCTGGACACCTGTCACCGCCACCGATGGCTTCACCACTCATACGACCTCCTCCCCGTCCAGCCTTACCCCACTCAATCCACCGTATTCCACTCGAATCGAATTTAGAAAAACCCGAACCCAAACATGAAACCTTAAATCTAATTCACCTTCGATCCCATTAATTAAACAATGGAAAAATCGTTGGGTATTTTTCCCATCATCCCTACACTGTCAAATAGCTCCACGCCTAGAATCATACCCTCCGACCATCTTAATCGCCGAAAAAAGGCAGATGATCATTTCTCGATCATCATAGTATTTCTCTTTAACCCTAGCACTAAAATCATGAAATTTCCATTAAAAATCATGATTTGGCGCCAGGATTTCATTTATATCCTTAAACTAAGTTTTCGTGATGTTTGAAAATCCATGGTTACAGAGAATTTTACAAAGAACATCCTACTTCTGTTTTTTTCCTTGAATTTGATAGGTCATTCTTTGTTTATATTTACAATGTATATCATGTATATATTATTTCTACCCTTTCATCAAACTAGTGTGAGCAAATTGGTATGATTCTCTTCTAGAAATTAATGCTCATGATGTTTTGTGTTTCATAGAACATAGTAGCAGGTTGCTTTCTAATGTTTCTAAATTATCAATAAATTCTATAACATATTGGTACTTGTATATGAATCTAACAGTCAAACAAATGTATTTCAGGGTTTCTAGCATCACTACTTGGTTGTTAAATGGCAAGTTGATAGAGTTGGCATCATATGAACTTGCATTCAAAACCAAACATACACACAACTGTTTCACAGTAAACTACTGAACCAGGAATTTAAATAGGGCTTACTTACCACAATGCTTTCCACTTTTCCAGAGAATATACTTCAGTTTTGGTTTTTAACTTAGTTTTGCTGTGAAGAAGTATGGGTTTTTGTTTGGTATTTATAGCCAAACTCAAGTGTTTTAAAAACAATTTCTTCACAAGCCCTTACAGTAATCTCCCCATTAGCCTCACCCCTCTCTACGTCCTTATTATAGGGAACACATGTATGAAATTATTTTTTTATCCTAGTATATTCCAGCCAATAGCCTTGTCTTATGTATTTTCTTCTAGAAGCCTATCTCTCTCACCATACCTTCATTAAATGCCCTACACCTCATCTCTACTTCTAGCCAATTGAAAATTGCTTCCTTATTTCTTAAGTATATAGATATTTTACTTAAGGTAAAACTCCTATGCACATGTCTTAGGTTTAGGTAGAGCTAGCTTGCTAGCTTAGTCTTACTATTTGCTCTCAAATCATATTATAAAATATGTTTTCATGTGCTTTGAATTTTGTCTTGCTTGTGTTCATAAATATTTTCCTATGGTCAAATTTAGTCAACCAATGATGTGTGCATATTATTTTCTATGTTATCATATATACATGGCCGAATGTTTCCTTAGACATGTGTATTAATTTTTTGATGCAAAATCCCTTATTGTATTTGATTTTATTTCAAACCCCTTTGTAAAAACCAATATCCCCTTTATATACATGTTATCCTATGTATATGTAATTATTAAGGTAATCATCCTTATGGGGAAAATCAAGGATTTATTTGCAAAGTTCCTTCTTTATTTTTGTTTATGGTTTTACTATATGTGTATTAAAGTATACACACATATTTATATACATATGGTTATGTTTTCCAATATGTTTTCAAATGAGGATTTTTTTCATGTTACACACTTGTGTTATGGTGTTAAATCATTCATGAGCTATTTTAGTTACAAGTGTATTATCAATCTTATTTATACTATGGTTTACACTTGAATGTTATGTACTTATTTCATATTTTCAAATATCAAAATATAAACAAGTATCCATATATGTATTTATACATATATTAAAAATCACTTTAGTTTTTTTTAAATAGCATATTTGATTTTAATCTCCTTATTAAAAAACAATTTTTAACAGGCAGAAAAAGTCGGGACATTACAGGGTAGCTGAGGATAGTATAGATAAGACTGCTTTTAGGGCTCCCGACAGTTTCTTCGAATGGCTCGTCATGCCTTTTGGTTTGACGAATGCACCCGAATATTTTGTAGACTTGATGAGTAGGATGTTTAGGGAGTTTCTAAACAAGTTTGTGGTGGTCTTTGTGGATGATATTTTGATATTTTCAAGAAGCGAGGAAGAGCATGCCCTACATCTTAGGGAAGTCTTAGAGACCCTTCGAGCACATCAACTCAAAGCTAAGTTCTCCAAATGTCATTTTTGGAGGAAGGAAGTGAGGTTCTTAGGACACGTGGTCTCCAAGGAAGGGATAGCTGTGGATCCCGCGAAGGTGGTAGCAATCCAAGATTGGAATGTGCCTAAGAATGCAACAGAAGTAAGAAGTTTTCTTGGTTTGGCTGGCTATTACAGAAAGTTCATTAAGGACTTTGCAAAAATATCAGCCCCACTTACAAGGTTGATGAAAAAGAATTTGAACTTTTCGTGGGATGTTGACTGTGATGATGCTTTCCATCGTTTGAAGAGGGCATTGACAACAGCTCCAATTTTAGTTTTTCCTGATGGGAGTAAACCGTTCACAGTGTATACCGATGCTTGCGGGACAGGGCTTGGCACAGTTTTGATGCAAGAGGGAAGGGTGATATGCTATGGTGGAAGGCAGTTAAATGCCCGTGAGAAGAATTACCCTACCCACGATTTAGAGTTAGCTGCCATAGTTTTTGCGCTTAAATCTTGGCATCACAATTTGCTTGGAGAGAGGTTTGAGTTGTATACAGACCATAATGAAGTTCTTAGCATCCTACGATTTTGAGAATGCATATACTCCTGGCAAGGGTAACGTTTTAGCTGACGCCTTGAGTAGAAAGAAGTTGACTTTGAGTCCTTCGTTTGTCGAGCGGCAGAGTTTAGAGTATATCTCTACCTTTGACTTTAGACCCTCTATTGATTATGTACCCGGTTTGTTGGCATCATTAGAGGTGCGACTTACGCATTTGGGTTAGATAGGTTTGACACAGCGAGATGACCCACATTTGATAGAGATAGTGGACAAGCTCATAAGAGGGGAGTCCTCAAGCCATCTTAATAGGTATACTATCGATGACAAAGGTTGGTTGCATAGAGATGGGAGACTTTGCATATCACTAGACGAGAGTTTGAGAAGGACAATCCTTGAAGAAGCACATCGTTCTAAGCTAACCATACATCCCGGTGGAGACAAGATGTATAGGGACATGAAGCGAATTTTCTTTTGGGCCGGAATGAAGAAGGATGTGACTGAGTTCATTTCTAGATGCTTAGTATGCCAACAAGTAAAGCTCAGCAAAAGAAGCTTGGTGGTTTGCTTCACCCTTTAGAGGTTCCACAGTGAAAATGGGAAAGTGTTTCCATGGATTTCGTCGACGGATTACCGAGGTCAAGGAAGGGTAATACGGGGATTTGGGTAGTAGTGGATAGACTTACTAAGAGCGCCCATTTCATTCCCGTCAAGATTAAAAGAACAGCGACACGGTTAGCATCTGTTTATCTTCGAGAGATAGTTCGTCTACACGGCATACCTTCTAGTATCGTAAGCGATCAAGATCCCATTTTCACTAGTGAGTTTTGGAAGAGCTTGCAAGAGGCGATAGGAACACAATTGTGTTTGATCACCTCTTATCACCCTCAGATGGATGGCCAAACAGAAAGAGTGAATTGGATTCTAGAAGATCTTTTGAGGTTATGCGTCTTGGACTTTGGAGGGACGTGGGAGGAACATCTTCCATTAGTAGAGTTCGCCTACAACAACAACTATCAGACTATCATTGGCATGTCACCTTTTGAGGCTCTATATGGGCGACCTTGCCGATCACCGACTTGTTGGTGGGAGTCTACGGATAAGATTTTTCTTGGGCCCGAGATGATTAGGGAAAATTTAGAGAAGATAGACTTGATTCGAAGATGCATAAAGACGACACATGACTGGCAAAAGTCATATGCTGGTAAGAGAAGGACCAATCTTGAGTTCAGTGTTGGAGACATGGTCTTTATTAAAGTATCACCATTGAGGAATGTAGTTCATTTTGGGTTTTTAGGGAAATTGGCACCAAGGTTTGTAGGGTCATTCCTCATTATAGATCGAATTGGACAGATGGCCTACATAGTGAAGTTGCCCAATAAGCTTAGTGGTGTTCATAATGTATTTCATGTGTCGCATTTGCAAAAGTGTTTTCATGATACCGCGGAAGTAGTAGAGCCGAGCATGCTTAGAGAAGTCGAAGTGGAGCAAGATGCCACGATTAGACGAGCTCCTACGTGCATCCTTGGATCGGAGGTCAAGAAATTACGCAACCGAGAGGTCAAGTTGGTTAAAGTCCAATGGGGAGATGATCATGGAGACCCGAGTTGGGAGACTAAAGACAAGATACGCGCGTTGTACCCTTTTCTTTTTGAGGGTATGTTCTTAACTTCTCCTTTTTCTACCATTTTGTTTATACTTGTTCTATCGTTTAGTGTATCCTCTCGATTGTACCTTCGATCTGTAGGTAGAAAAATTCTATGGTTGTAAACATGTGTTTGAGACATGTTATGTTTGGTGAATGCAAGTGGATGTAAGTGTTTGCTAGTGGTTGCTCGTGGATGCATTTACACACACACATTAGGCACTAGATCGGCTCAATCACCTTCATATTGCACATGAATGAGTGTGCATATTTAAAATTAATGGATGTATATTGAATGTGTTATCATATGGATGTTGCATTTGAATGAATGGTTGTGCTCTCATATAGGAATGATATGTATCATTAGGATTCTTTTGCATACATAATGGACGCATGACGCTATCATGTTTTTCATTAAGGAGGTCAACTGAATCAGTAGACTGTCGGATCTTTGCATTAGATAAGTAACATATACACACACTTTTGCATATGTTCATATAGCATTAGAAATCTTTTAAGGACAAAGGATGCTTGTGGATTATGGATGAGTAGATGGATGATTGGATGGTAGGATATATTCTTCTTAACTTGAAGATTTCGGGGGCGAAATCCTTTAAGGAGGGGAGAATGTAACACCTCGTAATTTTAAAAACATGACATAAGGGATAATTAAAGAATACTTAATTTTTATAAGAAGAATTAAGGGAAACGTGTCACGCCATTGCATTCGTCAAGGAATTCTGCTTGGAATAGAGTCCGAGTTTGCGTAAATCGGATATCATATGAAGAAGTTATGAAGCTTAGAAGATTTCAGCTTAAAGCAAAATTTAAATTAAAATAATAATTAAAAATAAAAAATGAATTCAAAAATCAAAATTAGCCGAATCTGGGTGAGTGGGAAATCTCCCGCTCTAGGGTGTCGACACCCTAGGGAAGTCGACAGGGGTGTCGACCCCCCTATAGGGGTGTCGACCCCCCATCTGTCCAGATCTGGATGACGTATTTTGATGGTCTAGGGCTGATGTGTCCTTCAGCGATTAGTTGGATGACGTGTTTTTCTGGTTTGGATGGTTTAGATGGATCCTAATCTAATCTAAGGGTCCTAATTCACCTAGAGCATCTATAAAATACCCCTAAACCTAACCCTAATCTCATTGTGATTCATCCATGGCGCCTCCATGCTGCTCTGATCTTAATTAAAACTATCCTCTCTTATCTTCTCCAAAGCAAATCAGAATTACAGTATTCAAATTGGAAGATAAGAATCAAATTCTACAACAACGGTTTAGCTAATCAAATTCAAAAATCAGTTTCAGATCTATTCTCTCTTCTTATTCCTGTCACTGTGAGTCTATGTTACTCTCACGTATAATTAAAAAGTAATTGTGACAGGAATATAAATTGAATTTAATGATCATGCCTACAAGTAAGACAAATCATATCAAGTTTTGTAGATTCTTACCTTTCAGATTTATACCCAAATTAATGTTATCATATGCCTAATTGGATCTATTTTATTGTTCTAGGCCAGTTCATGTTTCATATGCCTCTTTTATGCCAGTTATGATGACATGATTCTCTCCCCTTCTTCTTTTCCTTTTTTTTAATGAGATTAGGCTAACTTCGAGCCTAACATATTGCGTTCAGATTTGCATACGAATAACGTTTGAATGATTGGGAAAAATTTGGGGAAATTGGTAATAAAATGAGATTATTGGCAAAAATCAATTTGAGCATACTTGTGTATAAATTGTATACATGAGATTTGGCATAAGTTGGATAGGGCATAATTGGATATAATTTGTATACATGAGGTTTGGCATAAATTGTTAATAACAATGAATACAAATTAATTTGAGCGTAATTTGGGATAACATATATACATAAGATTATAGGCCTAATTTGGATTAAAATTATAAACATAATTTAGAAGGGAAATTATGGGTAATTAGAGTATAATTTAATCTAAGATTTAAAATTGGGACTTGAATCAAGAAAGTGATAATGAACGCCTAAAACACGAGGTTAGATTTGAATTGCAGTATAAGCCTGCCCGGAACCGCCCGGCACATCCAGCGATCGCAATTCGGTAATCTAATGAGAGAGGTCAAAGGCATAAATTAGATGCGTAATAATACAAAGACATGAGGTTAGATTCGGTTTGCGTTATAAGACAGCCCGGAACCGCCTGACATATCCAGCAACCGCAAAACGACAATCTAATGTGAGAGGTCTTGCAAGATTACAGTTATAATATATTAATGAACACTTAACCAAGATAAGACATGTGATTAGACATGGGGATGATAAAGTGTTAAGTGGGTAACATGTGAAATATAATCAAGGCACTTAACCAAGATGAGACATGTAAGAAAACATGGGAATAAAAGAAGGGGTTAAGTGCGAAATCCTAGTGGGGACCAAGCATAGGAGGGAAGCTTGTGTCAAGTGGGTGGACCCTTTTCAACCAGTAACCCATTCAGTATCTATGTGGCTCGAACTAGGTCGAGGACGGGACACGCTTACTGGGTTAATTGTAAGAGGTCAACAAAGAGTTAGCGATGGCAGTGCAAGTCCAACGGAGTCATGTGCGTGCGTGGGTCCAGGATGGTAGGTAAGACGTTGTTGCATCGTGTAGGTATAATCTGTGCATTTTAGTAGTATCGGGTTGCCACTTTAGGGAGTGATACACCCTACTATGGGACCAACACGGGTATCCACGAGTTAGGGAGCCGATCGAATGAGGAGGGTAGTGGGTACAACTAGTGGAGATAGGAGTAGGCGACACCTATGACAGCAGCTAGGAGTACACGAAACCACCATCATTATTATTATTATGTTTAGTAAGAGGGATCAACTTTCAGTATGGAACTAGTATTGGTGCGGTGTAGGAATTATCTTCTAGTGATTGAAGCACAATCAACGTTATATCTTGTTCATCTGGTTTACCTTGTCATATCTGCTTATGTTACAGCCATCTCTTATATCCAGTTTATGTTCTTATCCTGTTACTTTACTGATTATATTGTTAAAGTCATTGGACTCGCCAGACATATGTCTAATCCCTTTTTTGTTTCGCCTCTTTTCTTTCTTTTTCCCCCTCAGGTCCTCAGGGTGGGACCAGTGGAGCTTGACTTGGATTTCTTTCTTCTTGAAGTGCTTGGAAGTGTTGAAAGTAATGCTCATCTTTATCTCTTTTTCATTATGGCTATTTGGAGTGGGATTATGGTTTTACTTTTATGTACTCTGATAATAATTTTTTGCAACATGAGTATTTGTGTACTTGGCTCTAGTACAAAACATTTTTTGCTTTTCCGCTGCAATGATTTTTTTTTGAAGTTTCTTAAGTACCATTTTATATATCTATCTTGTGATATTCTGTTCTATACCCTTATAATACTTCATGAAAGTTAATGCATTCCCTTAGTGAGTGACATTAATGGACGTGGGGTGTTACAAATATGGAAAGAAAAATCCTTGTCCACCATTGGTCATCTCATCTTCGTCAAATTTGTCTTCTTAGCCATCCCCTTATGTCGGATGTCATTTCAAAACATCATCCTGGATCATTAATAAAATTGATGCTATTAGAAGTTCTTTTTTTAGAATGGTGGCAAAGCTAAGCGTTTATTTAACTGGCAAACAGTTTTCCTACATCATGACCGTGATGGTCTTGGAATTATCAATCTGGTTTCGTTTAACCTTGCCTTGCTTGAAAAATGGCTATGGCATCTTCTTACGCCTGGTGTTTTCATCTGGAAAGAATGGATTCTTCCGCGCCTCTATAACTATAACCCTAATCTCATGCTCACATTTTTTTCCAAATTTCAGACCTTCTCCTTTCTGGGCCAGCATTCTATCCACTGTACCTCACATCAAATCCCTCTTCTAAGTCAAGATTGGCAATGGCGACAATTGTATTTTTTGTTTGACATTTGGCATGGGCAATTCCCTTTTACTCGCTCTCATCCAACCCTATTTTTTTCTGTACTTCAACTGATTTATCGGTTGCTAACATCATGGGCCTTTGTCCAGCTACTTTGTTTGGGCTTGACGTTCTAGATGAAGTCTCTTCCATTGTCAATATTTGACAATCCATTCGTTTATTTGATCTAACAGATCGCTACTTTTTAGAATCCACTACACGTTATAGCAGGGATATGGCGGGGTAATAGCGGAGAATAAACTACATGGGCTTTACCTTAGGAAATTTTATTGAGACTAGAACTCCATAGCATAATATTGATTATTTCTTAAGGGTACTATTTTTTCTCTGTTATTTCATTTTATTGTTAAGCATAAGCTACGTATACAAGTATATAACTCCTACAGATTCAAAAAATACCAGAATATGATATTCACCTAATGAAACAAATCTTAGGGTCTTAATTTCACTTTCACATTGGTTTTATACTTTAGTCTTACAGGTGATAAATGAATTTAATACTTTAACATTAGCATGCATTAAATAAATTAAACAGTATTCTTAGCAGTCATTTATAAATGTGACAAAAATACTTCTTTCTTCCTCTAATAGGTTGTTATGCATATCACAAACATTGCTACAAATCATTTTTAATAGATCAATTATATTAATAGATTCCACTGGAAAAGATTTTCTAGTTATTTTGGTTGATGAGCAAATCCTGTACTTATCATCAAATTTATTATCATATGTAGGGATCATGTTTATTTAAATGCACTATCCATATTTTGAAAGGCAGCATTAAACTTTTTATTACTCACAAGATAATTACAGTTTACAACAACAACAAAGAACTCTCTCTATATCCTCACAACTATTCTTATATCCTCAAAGACTCTGACTATACTTTAATGACTCACAATATTAACAGATTTAACAAATAATGCCATTTGCATACATAACTGATAACAAAGTATATATCTAATATCCACGTATTTCATAGAAGAAAAGATCAAGAAAAACACTTGCAACCTGCAGAATTCACCAATACTATGTATCACTTCAAATCCACTTCCAGTCTTCAAAGAGAACCATAATAAATATGCTCGCTTCAGATTGACATGCTTTATATCAGAATAACATGATGTAAAGCATAACTGATACTAGATTCTATGAAACAACTTGCAACCTTTAGAGATCTCAAAAACAGAATAACACTAAACATCAATGAATTGTCACTACTTACTTCATCAATTGAACACAGAAGCTAATCTCATTTCCAGCAAAGAAGTACAGCGGTAGCACTTCATGTAAGGAAAGGGTCATATAATGGATTTTCCCATGTATGCCTTCTTGTAGATTTTAGTTTACTACTGAGAGGCATCACACCCTCTGGCCCGTAATCATTACCTTCATCTAAATCATCATCTACCCTAAATTTTCCTTTCAGTTTATTGTTCTTCGATTTAGAAGATGGAAGAGAGTTAGTGGGCACCACAGATGATAGCAGAGCAATGTTAACAATTAGAAAAGGCAAACCAGGGCCTGTTACAATAGGATGAGGTGGCTGAATGTTTGAAGGAAGTTACAAGTTTACATACAGGAAAGATTTTGAGGGTGTAGAAGCTAAATATGTTGATCTGCAGGATTTATGAGACGACCCGATTTCCCGTTCTCACGGAAACAAGGTTATCTTTGGAATATAACACAGAAACATAAAATAGCAGAACAGAATTAAATAAATACACCAGAATGAACAACAAAATATACTGGATAAAAGTAATCATCAGAGTTACACAGTATACAGGATCTTACTTAGTACAAATACAGTTCAGCTATACATAAATGTCTACAGCGGAAATAAACAAAATATGTACAATAGGAGCTGAACAGCATAAAAAGAAATAAATGATAGAATCCATCTTCAGCTCCAGCTATCCAGAAAGAACCAGCTAAACCTGAATACAAGGCTGCCCGTGTAGAAAAAGGGGCACCCGAGTTTGAGAGTGAAACAAACTACGAGTCAGTCATGGGACTGGTATGAGAAATCCACTCAACACATATATAATTGGCTAATCACAGGACCACGCCACTTTCGTGGAACGGGTTTACTCCATTGGATTGCCAGTGCTTTAAAACAAATCTTTCTTTTAAACATCGCTATGCTTTTTATAAAGATGAAGCCATTATAAGACTCAGTTCCCATCACACAATGCAACGCAAGCCGGAGGATAGAGTTTTACCTTATAATGGCCAAAATATGATTGATACGAATAAAACAAAGGCAATTGATATTATTGCTAGTGTTTATATGTTTTTGAAAACAATTTCAAATCATAACTATCAATCATAGACGGCATGGGTACCATATATCATGTCGCCATATATATATACAATCAAAACCGCACGATCACGTATTTGGAAATTGGATTTCCGTCATGAACCAAGGCAAAAGATAGTCCTTACCGAATTCGAGACAATCTAGCCCATGTCTCAGGATCAGAACGCATCAACCCTTTAGATCGTCAGGGCCGGTCCACCGATGTGGATTGTTATGCCTGAACACTACGTTTCTCCGCCCTTTGGGGCGTAAACGAGCCAACGAATGACTCCATCGGACCCGGATCGTCCGATCAAACCGAGGCGCCTCGCAACAGCAACAACCACATAGGTGAAAAGTATATAAATGTCAGGGCTGGTAGGTCACTGACACCACCCTAGCTAGAAAGAAACGCAGGCCCTCCCTGAGGTCCTTCTCCCGTTTTAGGTTCATACCGGGGTGTGAGGCTCGCGAATTCACGTTATACACAAAGCTACGCCACACAGGCGGTGCTTTGATCATCACCACAAGACTTTGCTTTTCAACAGAAGCCCTGATCACTGCATCTTAGCATGCCACACAGGCAATTCATACCGTGCAACTGATGGCTATCAATCACGCAGAACAAATTCCAATGTCGGACACACAGTCCATTTACAAGTCCGTTCTGGGTCTGAACGAAACCGGAGGCACTAAATACCTCGCAAACCCTTCGATCAACACGTACGTCTGAACGATCACCACTCATTATCCATATTTCGGGATGCCTCCCAATCAGGACCTCGGTTACCATCCAAACGAGGTGAAGATCTCCGGTCTTCGACCATCGTCTTCATCTTCGAATTTCAATCGTCGGTCGATTATTCGAAATGAGAATTAACTCGGCCTTTTCAAATAATTCACGTATATTTAGAATTTCAAATCGATTTATTTCAATGGTTAAATTATTCGACAACACCAATTGTGTTCTTTAATATAGTTTTCACACCAAACACATTCAACCATCAAACATCACATAAATCAAGCAAATTCAGTTTATTTCCATTCCATATCGCTTACAATATTTTATAACTATTTATCGCTATTTTTATTTATTTTTAAATAGCCATTTTATTCCAAACGACGCTTCGGGCCATAAGGCGGCCGTGGCGCTGTTTTTCTTCAGATTTGATTTACACATATCTGAAAATCTAACCGTTGGATCTTCACAAAATTTACATTGTTAGGAAGGTCTTTTCAAAACGAATCCAACGGTTCCAGTTTCGGGAAAATCCGACGGTCGGATCTCCCGGTACAATCGTTTGAAATTTCGATTACAAAATACGAACTGCAGCGTCGTTATTCGATTAAATATAATTATATTTATATATATAAATAAATATAATCGTTTCTGGCGCTGTTTTTCTTCAGATTTGAATTAAACATTCCAGACAATCCAACCGTTGGATTTTTACAAGGTTGGTGCCGTTGGAAAGATTATTCCAAGGCGAACCCGACGGTTGAGGTTTCGGGAAAATCCAATGGTCGGATTTCCCGTACTAGTCGTTTGAAATCACGGTTTCGAAATACGAACTGCACGGCTTCGTTTCGTTTTAATTTTATTTATATTTATATAGTTATATAAATATAGTTCATTCAACGATTTCTATATCGTTTTCACTTCAAATATTTTTCTAACACCTTAAATTTTGGAAAAATTTCGCCATAACCTCCCCTGCACCGGGAGCGTCGGGAAATCGCAAATAGCGTCCCGGTCCTTCTAATCTCAAAAAGAAAAAGAAAAAGCCAAGCGGCTAGCCAACAGGCTCAAAATCATCACCCAAACAAATCAGTAAATGTGTACCTATTTGTCGGGCATAAAATTTTATTCCTCTTCTCTAGCCCCTTTGCTATAACCTGTTCAATGAATATGCATGTACATATATATACAGTTCATATCATTTTCCATTTTCTATTCAACTTCATATTTGATTTCTATTTGGTTTAAAAACACCATTCATTCTAATGCTACATAAATAGGTGCAAATTATTTCATTAGCTAATTAATGAATATTTCAACTCATATATGTTTATTTTGAACAAGTGGCTATTTTTAGCATTTCACATTTCAACGATTTATGCATACAATAAAAATGTGATTTTTATTGTAAAACGATTCATTTCAAAACACTATTTTTCTATATAGTTCATATAGTCGATAAAAGGTGATTTTTATTATCAAACAGTTTATTTCAAAATATGAATACCATTCAACACATGAATTTCTAAACAACGAATGAATATCAATTCAACACATGAATGTTTTCTATAGTTTTTATATATAGATAAAAATGTGATTTTTATTATCTAACAGTTTATTTCAAAATATGAATACCATTCAACACATGAATTTCTAAACAACGAATGAATATCAATTCAACACATGAATGTTTTCTATAGTTTTTATATATAGATAAAAATGTGATTTTTATTATCTAACAGTTTATTTCAAAATATGAATACCATTCAACACATGAATTTCTAAACAACGAATGAATATCAATTCAACACATGAATGTTTTCTATTGTTTTTATATATAGATAAAAATGTGATTTTTATTATCTAACAGTTTATTTCAAAATATGAATACCATTCAACACATGAATTTCTAAACAACGAATGAATATCAATTCAACACATGAATGTTTTCTATTGTTTTTATATATAGATAAAAATGTGATTTTTATTATCTAACAGTTTATTTCAAAATATGAATACCATTCAACACATGAATTTCTAAACAATGAATGAATATCAATTCAACACATTAATGTTTTCTATAGTTTAAGCATATGAAAATAATTCAAACACACAAATATTATTCAAAATTTCGGCAGCATAACGGCAGGGTAGTTACACCGGCACCGTCCCTAGTACGGCTCCTCGCTCTACCTTAAAACCTCGCGGTTTTTGACAATGGGAAACATGCATCTAGTTCGCACGCAGGCGGCATGTATATATATATTTCATTACCACAAACTAATCCTATGTGGTTTCAACCAAATATTTCACAACCACCAATGGGTATTTTTCAACCACAATCAACCAATATCAATCACAAACAATCCCAAACAACCATTCGTTATCAACCAATTATCACAACAATTTCAACCAATAAATATCGTCCATGGTTTGTGGACGAGGGGCGTATATATATATAAATAGATATTTATATATAGCTATTCACTTTTATTTCAACATATATAATATTTTTAAATCAGAAATCTCACCAATAGCTATCCAACTTCACGACTCTTCCTTATAGAAATCTTCGCCTTTTGTCGCTTTCGCCCGTATTCTCTGCATATGTAAAAATAGAATTTTTACTATGCTATTCAATATATAAAAATCGAATTTCGACTTCGCTATTCAATATATAAAAATATGATTTTTATTTTTGCTTTTCAACATATAAAAATATGTCTTTTTATTTCGACTTTCAACATAAAAAATATGATTTTTACTTTTGCAAGTTCCAATCTTTTTCTACTAAAAGATTAAACCTTTTTCCTATTTTAAAGTTCAAAATAAAATCAGTTTTTCTCTTTTATAAAAAGGCAGTTTTTATCTTCATAGAAAATGCAGTTTTTATTTTCTTTTCAAAACAGTTTTTCTTTTAAATTTATTCAGTTTTAAACTACTTTTAAAAATATTCAGTTTTTATACTTTTTAAAACAAAACAGTTTTAATTTTTAAAACATTTCAGTTTTTACTTTTAACTATTTCAGTTTTTTTTTCCTTAATCATAAAACAGTTTTAATCCTGTTTTTATAAAATAAAAATAAAATAATAAAATAAATACTTACAGAAAAAGAAAGGGGGGCGTTTCACCGATCGTCGGAGGCAGGAGGCAAGGCTTCGAGGTGCGGGTGGTGCTCGAGGTTTGGAGCTTTGATTCGACGGTGGGGGGTGCGCTACGTCTTCGCGACGGGATTCGACGGGGGGGCTAATCGATGTCGCGGTGCTTCGATCAAGGGAGGAGGGCGAGGCCTTCGTGGTGGTTGGGTCTTTGATCGGCGTCGAGGTCAGTGGGGGGGGGGGGGCGGCTTGATTTCTAGGGTTCCTCTTTTTTTTTTTTTTTTCTGTTCGTTCGAAATAAAAAGGAACGGGGGGGGGGGGGGGGCAGGAAGAAGAACAAAGGGAGGGAGGGAAATTAAAATAATATATATATTTTTTTTATTAATTAATTATTTATTTTGTGAAAAGGTTGACTTTTACATACGACCTCGAAACGAGGCCCACCGCCTGTCGTCCATAGCGTTTCACCCCCATTCCGAACACAATGGGATATGTATCGCAAGCTGATTCGATTGTTACAATCAGTTTCTTTTTGAATTTACATTTAAATCATTATATTGAATTTTAAACGTACATTTCAAATTACCGGGGTCACATACTAACTAGAAAAATTCCAGAAAAATAATTTCTAGCTTCGTATTGACGATACGGTCCTAACAAAACTAGTTTCGTCGAATTCTGAGACCGTTTGCAAAATGGCCAATTTCCAGTCGATTAAATTCAACAGAAACTGGTCAAACGCGTTTTCCTTTGCCACGCTCACATATTGATTCGAAAATTTATGAAATTTGAAACCTAGCAATCACTTGACACCGCGGACCCAACAAAAGTGGTTTCGTCGAAATCCGAGGTCATCTGCAAAATATCCATTTTTAAGGGCCTGAATTCCATAGCGACTATTCAGAATCTCCAACTGGACATATCTTTTGATTCCTTCTATCAAATTTCGATTGGTCAGATTCGTTAGAAAGATATCATCAATTAGATTCCATTATTTTTGGTTTCACTAAGATCCGGATTGTTTTGCACCCGGTATATTCATTTGAAGTTTGAAATCGAATTATCGAACTACCGCGCCACTTTCAATTCTATATATAATTATTTTTAATTATATTCGTTTTCAATTGTCGATTTCAACTCAGTTTTCATCGCCATTATTTGAAATATTTATTTTAAATATTTAAAATCCGTTATTTTAGCCAATTTAAAAATTTTAAATTGGTTCAGATTTTCTGGGTCGTTACAATCTCCCCCACTTAAAACTTTTCGTCCCCGAAAAGGAATAAAGTCGAAAGTGGTTTGATAAATCCACAACCCCACAATACAACAACCAATTTGTTTCTAATATTCAGGGTATAGAATAAACAATGCACATCCATGGGAAGAAAATAGCAACAGAATAGAGAATTAAATGGTAATGCATAGTAGGGTAAATGTACCTTGCACCAGAGTCAATCAGAGATATCTACTCGGCATCTGGGATAAGCTTTCTGAATGCTCTCCTCAGTTTCCCAAGTACAATCTCGCGGATCTCCAGTCCATTGCACTTTGACTAAGTGAACCTTCTTGTTTCTCAGCTCTTTGGTTTCTTTGCCGATAATCTTTAGCGGCTCTCGCCTCACGGCTAATTCTGGAGTAATTTCAATGTCCTGCTGAGCTGCTTCTTCCACGATCAAGTCTGGATCATGAACGTGCTTTCGAAGTTGAGATATATGAAATACATCATGAACTCCAGGCAACCAGTCAGGCAGTTTAACCCTATATGCGAGAGTTCCGATCCGTTCCAGAATAGGAAACGGACCAATGAATTTGGGTGCCAACTTTCCAGTTTTACCGAACCGGATAACTCCTCTCATCGGCGATACTTTCAAATATACATAGTCGCCAACTTCGAAGGATATATCTCTTCTTCTTTTATCGGCATAGCTCTTTTGTCGGCTTTGAGCGGCGAGTAATCTCTTCTTAATAAAATCGACCTTGTCAGCAGCTTCGCGAATCGTATCAGGACCCAACACAAGTCTATTTCCTGGCTCGACCCAACAAGCAGGAGATCGGCACGGTCTACCATACAATGCTTTGAATGGCGACATTGTCAGACTCGCCTGGTAGCTGCTGTTATAAGAGAACTCAGCCAAATGTAGATTGTCTTCCCATGATCCACCGAAATCTATAACACAAGCCCGCAATAGGTCTTCTAAAATGCGATTCACCCTCTCAGTCTGACCGTCTGTCTGAGGATGATAAGCGGTGCTCAAGTTTAACTTCGTTCCCAGCTCGACTTGAAATGCTTCCCAGAATTTGCTAGTGAATATTGTATCTCTATCACTGACTATACTGAGTGGCACTCCATGTAGTCTAACTATTTCCCTGAAGTATATCTAGGCCAGACTCTGAGCAGTTCTATTTGATTTGACAGGTATGAAATGGGCGGTCTTCGTGAAGCGATCTACGATCACCCAAATACTGTCATTTCCCTTTCTGGTTCTGGGCAAACCATCAATGAAATCCATAGAAATATGTTCCCACTTCCAGCCAGGAACTTCTAGCGGTTGTAATAATCCAGCCAATTTCTGTTGGTCGCTTTTAACTAGCTGGCAGGTGGGGCATCGGCTTACATATAAAGAAATGTCCCTTTTCATCGACTTCCACCAGAAAGTGCGTTTGATGTCATTATACATTTTTCTTACTCCCGGATGGATACTGAGCTTTGACTTGTGGCATTCATCCCATACTTCCTTTCGAAGTTCAGGAATGTTAGGGACACAGATTCGACCTTTGAGCCTTAAAATTCCATCATTGTCAATTTGAAAACTTGAAGGTTCGCCTTGTTGAATTATCCCTCTGATCTTCTGAATGAAGCGATCATCCTCCTGAAGAGCAGATATCTTATCTAGCAATGAAGTCGTGATAATAAAACTGGCGATCATTACATTCTTTCTGCTCAACGCATCGGCCACGACATTGGCCTTTCCTGGAGTATATATAATTTCAAAGTCATATGCTGCAAGAAACTCCAGCCAACGTTGCTGTCTCAGATTTAAGTCCTTCTGAGTGAACAGATACTTTAACGACTGGTGATCTGTAAACAGTTCAAATCTCTCGCCCAGAAGATAGTGTCTCCAGATTTTCAAAGAGAATATGATAGCCAATAACTCAAGATCATGAGTTACATAGTTTTTCTCGTGCGGCTTCAGTTGACGGCTAGCATAAGCAATTACTTGGCCTCTTTGCATTAACACTGCTCCAAGGCCTTCTCTAGACGCATCAGTCCAGACTTTTAAATCCTGGTTGCCATCTATGATGGTTAACACTGGAGCTGTCGTTAATCTCAACTTCAGCTCTTCGAAAGCCTCCTCACTCTCTTGAGTCTATTTAAATTTAGAATGCTTCTTTGTAAGCTTCGTTAAGTGACCAGATATCTTCGAAAAGTCTTTAACGAACTTTCGGTAATAGCTAGCCAATCCGAGAAAACTGCGGACTTCAGTGGGGGTACTGGGCTGTTTCCAATTTTGAATAGCTGTGATTTTACTTGGGTCCACAGCTATTCCTTCTTTCGATACAACGTGGCCCAGAAATTTTACTTCATCTTGCCAGAAGATACATTTGGAAAATTTGGCTTTTAATACATTCCTTCTGAGAATTTCTAGAACCTGTTCCAGATGCTTTTCATGTTCGGCCTTTGATTTAGAGAAGATTAGAATATCGTCAATAAAAACCAGAACAAATTTATTCAAAACCCCTCTGAATACTCTGTTCATCAGATCGACGAAATAAGCTGGAGCGTTACATAAGCCGAATGGCATTACTAACCATTCGTAGAATAGGTCGGGGCCTCTGAACGCTGTCATTGGAACACACTCTTCGGCAATTCGAAGTTGATGGAAGCCTGTAGCTAGGTCCATTCGTGAGAATACTTGTGCTCCATTTAATCGATCTAACAAATCATCAATCCGTGGCAATGGATATTTGTTCTTTATTGTTTGCTTGTTCAGATCACGATAATCCACACATAGACGTAGAGTACCGTCAGATTTTGGGACAAATACCACGGCTGCACCCCAATCAGAGAAACTAGGTCTGATTAGACCCTTCCATACTAGCTGTCGTGTTTGATTGTCTAATTCCTCCTTCTCTTTCAAGGACATTCTTCGAATAGCGTGAACTACCGGCCTTGCATTGGGAATCAAAGTAATCTTGAAATCTATTTCTCTTTGCGGAGGTAAGCGAACAACTTCCTCGAACACATCCGCATAGTTCTTGACGACAGGAATATCTTTAATGAGGTCAGGAATATTCTCAGTGATCTCAGGGATATTTTCTATCTGGGCTGGAGAAACATCCAAAGCTGCCCAGAAATCCTTTCTATTAGCATTCTGGCCTTCACAGGGAATGGTTATATAATCACCTGATTTAATCTTTGCCTTTACGATTCTGTCGGCGCATTTAACTTCAGCTTCATATTTAGTCAACCAGTCTAACCCCAAGATAAGATCAAACTCTTTAAAATTCATGACGGCTGCGATAGTAGGAAATCGATAACGAGAAAAGGAAACCGGCACTCCACAAATCCAACTGAGATCAATGGAACCCCCAACTGGATTCTGGACAGTCATTGGTTCCTTAAGCTTTTTCAAATTCAAATCCAGTTTCTTAGCTGCATCTTTGGCAATGAAGCTTCTTGACGCGCCTGTGTCAAACAGTACTTTGACTGGAATGTTTTTGACAGTAAGCGTGCCTTCTAAAACATCTGGCCTTTCTTGACTTGCTGAGGGATCAGAAGTTTCTGCCAATTCATTGACCTGAACTACTTCAGGCTTCCTCAAGAGCCAGCAATCCTTTGCAAGATGACCAGTCAGCTTGCATTTACTGCACCCTCTTTTCTCTTGAAATTTCTTTTTGGATTTAGATCCATCCTTTGATCGCTTTTTCGAGGGTTTGCACTTCCCCTGAAAATGCCCTGGCTTATGGCAATTATTGCATATGGCAGTCGTGGCAGGTTCTTTTTCAGATCTAGCCCTTTTTCGATTTACTTTAGGCTCTTTACTGTCCTCAGACCTTGTACTGGCTTCAAGAATATCAGCTTCTGACTTTGCTATGTCACTAGAACAGACTTCTTCTTCGTCGCGCAACATTCCTTTCTTATAGAGATCTTCATACTGATAAGCCATGTAAATCATTTCAGAAAAAGGAAGCTTCACATGCCCCAATACCTTATTCTGGTATTTCCTTTGAAGCCCGTGAATAAATCTCATATTTTTCCTCTTCGGATTTTGAATTAGATGAGGAGCAAAGTGAGCAAGTTCGTTGAATTTCTTATGATATTCCGGAATGGTCATGTCACCTTGTATTAGATAAGAAAATTCATCACATAATCTCTCGGTTACTTCGGGAGGAGTAAACCTTTCTAGGAAAATCACTTTAAATCTGTCCCAGGTGATATCACCTTCTGGATTATCTTTGATGATTGTTTCCCACCAGATTAGAGCTTCCTCTTTGAGCGCCCAAGATGCTACTAACCGTTTCTGGTCATCTCTCAGCTGGATATGCTCAAAGAGTTTTTCGACAGAACTCAACCAAGCTTGAGTTTGAATAATAGATTCATTGCCCGAGAATTTTTCTCCACCCAGATTTCGATATCTCTTGAATAGAGCCTCTAGATCGGGTTCTGTATTCCTTCTGTTTCTGGCACTCATTTTTCTAGTACTTCTGCAATTAGCAGATCAAGTGTCAGGTCACAGAAAAGGTATTTTAAAATATAGAGACAAATACTTTAAGTGTAAATGTGTCTATCGAAGTGTATTCATTCTGCTTTACTCATACTAGGATATTGCTGATCCTATCTGTATTGAGTTACCCGTCCTAGAACACTACTGGTTCTATTTCTGACGAGTTCGTTCAAATGTTATATTCCAGAACTAAGCTTAACCAAAGCTCTGATACCACGATGAGACGACCCGATTTCCCGTTCTCACGGAAACAAGGTTATCTTTGGAATATAACACAGAAACATAAAATAGCAGAACAGAATTAAATAAATACACCAGAATGAACAACAAAATATACTGGATAAAAGTAATCATCAGAGTTACACAGTATACAGGATCTTACTTAGTACAAATACAGTTCAGCTATACATAAATGTCTACAGCGGAAATAAACAAAATATGTACAATAGGAGCTGAACAACATAAAAAGAAATAAATGATAGAATCCATCTTCAGCTCCAGCTATCCAGAAAGAACCAGCTAAACCTGAATACAAGGCTGCCCGTGTAGAAAAAGGGGCACCCGAGTTTGAGAGTGAAACAAACTACGAGTCAGTCATGGGACTGGTATGAGAAATCCACTCAACACATATATAATTGGCTAATCACAGGACCACGCCACTTTCGTGGAACGGGTTTACTCCATTGGATTGCCAGTGCTTTAAAACAAATCTTTCTTTTAAACATCGCTATGCTTTTTATAAAGATGAAGCCATTATAAGACTCAGTTCCCATCACACAATGCAACGTAAGCCGGAGGATAGAGTTTTACCTTATAATGGCCAAAATATGATTGATACGAATAAAACAAAGGCAATTGATATTATTGCTAGTGTTTATATGTTTTTGAAAACAATTTCAAATCATAACTATCAATCATAGACGGCATGGGTACCATATATCATGTCGCCATATATATATACAATCAAAACCGCACGATCACGTATTTGGAAATTGGATTTCCGTCATGAACCAAGGCAAAAGATAGTCCTTACCGAATTCGAGACAATCTAGCCCATGTCTCAGGATCAGAACGCATCAACCCTTTAGATCGTCAGGGCCGGTCCACCGATGTGGATTGTTATGCCTGAACACTACGTTTCTCCGCCCTTTGGGGCGTAAACGAGCCAACGAATGACTCCATCGGACCCGGATCGTCCGATCAAACCGAGGCGCCTCGCAACAGCAACAACCACATAGGTGAAAAGTATATAAATGTCAGGGCTGGTAGGTCACTGACACCACCCTAGCTAGAAAGAAACGCAGGCCCTCCCTGAGGTCCTTCTCCCGTTTTAGGTTCATACCGGGGTGTGAGGCTCGCGAATTCACGTTATACACAAAGCTACGCCACACAGGCGGTGCTTTGATCATCACCACAAGACTTTGCTTTTCAACAGAAGCCCTGATCACTGCATCTTAGCATGCCACACAGGCAATTCATACCGTGCAACTGATGGCTATCAATCACGCAGAACAAATTCCAATGTCGGACACACAGTCCATTTACAAGTCCGTTCTGGGTCTGAACGAAACCGGAGGCACTAAATACCTCGCAAACCCTTCGATCAACACGTACGTCTGAACGATCACCACTCATTATCCATATTTCGGGATGCCTCCCAATCAGGACCTCGGTTACCATCCAAACGAGGTGAAGATCTCCGGTCTTCGACCATCGTCTTCATCTTCGAATTTCAATCGTCGGTCGATTATTCGAAATGAGAATTAACTCGGCCTTTTCAAATAATTCACGTATATTTAGAATTTCAAATCGATTTATTTCAATGGTTAAATTATTCGACAACACCAATTGTGTTCTTTAATATAGTTTTCACACCAAATACATTCAACCATCAAACATCACATAAATCAAGCAAATTCAGTTTATTTCCATTCCATATCGCTTACAATATTTTATAACTATTTATCGCTATTTTTATTTATTTTTAAATAGCCATTTTATTCCAAACGACGCTTCGGGCCATAAGGCGGCCGTGGCGCTGTTTTTCTTCAGATTTGATTTACACATGTCTGAAAATCTAACCGTTGGATCTTCACAAAATTTACATCGTTAGGAAGGTCTTTTCAAAACGAATCCAACGGTTCCAGTTTCGGGAAAATCCGACGGTCGGATCTCCCGGTACAATCGTTTGAAATTTCGATTACAAAATACGAACTGCAGCGTCGTTATTCGATTAAATATAATTATATTTATATATATAAATAAATATAATCGTTTCTGGCGCTGTTTTTCTTCAGATTTGAATTAAACATTCCAGACAATCCAACCGTTGGATTTTTACAAGGTTGGTGCCGTTGGAAAGATTATTCCAAGGCGAACCCGACGGTTGAGGTTTCGGGAAAATCCAATGGTCGAATTTCCCGTACTAGTCGTTTGAAATCACGGTTTCGAAATACGAACTGCACGGCTTCGTTTCGTTTTAATTTTATTTATATTTATATAGTTATATAAATATAGTTCATTCAACGATTTCTATATCGTTTTCACTTCAAATATTTTTCTAACACCTTAAATTTTGGAAAAATTTCGCCATAACCTCCCCTGCACCGGGAGCGTCGGGAAATCGCAAATAGCGTCCCGGTCCTTCTAATCTCAAAAAGAAAAAGAAAAAGCCAAGCGGCTAGCCAACAGGCTCAAAATCATCACCCAAACAAATCAGTAAATGTGTACCTATTTGTCGGGCACAAAATTTTATTCCTCTTCTCTAGCCCCTTTGCTATAACCTGTTCAATGAATATGCATGTACATATATATACAGTTCATATCATTTTCCATTTTCTATTCAACTTCATATTTGATTTCTATTTGGTTTAAAAACACCATTCATTCTAATGCTACATAAATAGGTGCAAATTATTTCATTAGCTAATTAATGAATATTTCAACTCATATATGTTTATTTTGAACAAGTGGCTATTTTTAGCATTTCACATTTCAACGATTTATGCATACAATAAAAATGTGATTTTTATTGTAAAACGATTCATTTCAAAACACTATTTTTCTATATAGTTCATATAGTCGATAAAAGGTGATTTTTATTATCAAACAGTTTATTTCAAAATATGAATACCATTCAACACATGAATTTCTAAACAACGAATGAATATCAATTCAACACATGAATGTTTTCTATAGTTTTTATATATAGATAAAAATGTGATTTTTATTATCTAACAGTTTATTTCAAAATATGAATACCATTCAACACATGAATTTCTAAACAACGAATGAATATCAATTCAACACATGAATGTTTTCTATAGTTTTTATATATAGATAAAAATGTGATTTTTATTATCTAACAGTTTATTTCAAAATATGAATACCATTCAACACATGAATTTCTAAACAACGAATGAATATCAATTCAACACATGAATGTTTTCTATTGTTTTTATATATAGATAAAAATGTGATTTTTATTATCTAAAAGTTTATTTCAAAATATGAATACCATTCAACACATGAATTTCTAAACAACGAATGAATATCAATTCAACACATGAATGTTTTCTATTGTTTTTATATATAGATAAAAATGTGATTTTTATTATCTAACAGTTTATTTCAAAATATGAATACCATTCAACACATGAATTTCTAAACAACGAATGAATATCAATTCAACACATGAATGTTTTCTATAGTTTAAGCATATGAAAATAATTCAAACACACAAATATTATTCAAAATTTCGGCAGCATAACGGCAGGGTAGTTACACCGGCACCGTCCCTAGTACGGCTCCTCGCTCTACCTTAAAACCTCGCGGTTTTTGACAATGGGAAACATGCATCTAGTTCGCATGCAGGCGGCATGTATATATATATTTCATTACCACAAACTAATCCTATGTGGTTTCAACCAAATATTTCACAACCACCAATGGGTATTTTTCAACCACAATCAACCAATATCAATCACAAACAATCCCAAACAACCATTCGTTATCAACCAATTATCACAACAATTTCAACCAATAAATATCGTCCATGGTTTGTCGACGAGGGGCGTATATATATATAAATAGATATTTATATATAGCTATTCACTTTTATTTCATCATATATAATATTTTTAAATCAGAAATCTCACCAATAGCTATCCAACTTCACGACTCTTCCTTATAGAAATCTTCGCCTTTTGTCGCTTTCGCCCGTATTCTCTGCATATGTAAAAATAGAATTTTTACTATGCTATTCAATATATAAAAATCGAATTTCGACTTCGCTATTCAATATATAAAAATATGATTTTTATTTTTGCTTTTCAACATATAAAAATATGTCTTTTTATTTCGACTTTCAACATAAAAAATATGATTTTTACTTTTGCAAGTTCCAATCTTTTTCTACTAAAAGATTAAACCTTTTTCCTATTTTAAAGTTCAAAATAAAATCAGTTTTTCTCTTTTATAAAAAGGCAGTTTTTATCTTCATAGAAAATGCAGTTTTTATTTTCTTTTCAAAATAGTTTTTCTTTTAAATTTATTCAGTTTTAAACTACTTTTAAAAATATTCAGTTTTTATACTTTTTAAAACAAAACAGTTTTAATTTTTAAAACATTTCAGTTTTTACTTTTAACTATTTCAGTTTTTTTTTCCTTAATCATAAAACAGTTTTAATCCTGTTTTTATAAAATAAAAATAAAATAATAAAATAAATACTTACAGAAAAAGAAAGGGGGGCGTTTCACCGATCGTCGGAGGCAGGAGGCAAGGCTTCGAGGTGCGGGTGGCGCTCGAGGTTTGGAGCTTTGATTCGACGGTGGGGGGTGCGCTACGTCTTCGCGACGGGATTCGACGGGGGGGCTAATCGATGTCGCGGTGCTTCGATCAAGGGAGGAGGGCGAGGCCTTCGTGGTGGTGGGGTCTTTGATCGGCGTCGAGGTCAGTGGGGGGGGGGGGCTTGATTTCTAGGGTTCCTCTTTTTTTTTTTTTTTTCTGTTCGTTCGAAATAAAAAGGAACGGGGGGGGGGGGGGGGGGCAGGAAGAAGAACAAAGGGAGGGAGGGAAATTAAAATAATATATATATTTTTTTTATTAATTAATTATTTATTTTGTGAAAAGGTTGACTTTTACATACGACCTCGAAACGAGGCCCACCGCCTGTCGTCCATAGCGTTTCACCCCCATTCCGAACACAATGGGATATGTATCGCAAGCTGATTCGATTGTTACAATCAGTTTCTTTTTGAATTTACATTTAAATCATTATATTGAATTTTAAACGTACATTTCAAATTACCGGGGTCACATACTAACTAGAAAAATTCCTGAAAAATAATTTCTAGCTTCGTATTGACGATACGGTCCTAACAAAACTAGTTTCGTCGAATTCTGAGACCGTTTGCAAAATGGCCAATTTCCAGTCGATTAAATTCAACAGAAACTGGTCAAACGCGTTTTCCTTTGCCACGCTCACATATTGATTCGAAAATTTATGAAATTTGAAACCTAGCAATCACTTGACACCGCGGACCCAACAAAAGTGGTTTCGTCGAAATCCGAGGTCATCTGCAAAATATCGATTTTTAAGGGCCTGAATTCCATAGCGACTATTCAGAATCTCCAACTGGACATATCTTTTGATTCCTTCTATCAAATTTCGATTGGTCAGATTCGTTAGAAAGATATCATCAATTAGATTCCATTATTTTTGGTTTCACTAAGATCCGGATTGTTTTGCACCCGGTATATTCATTTGAAGTTTGAAATCGAATTATCGAACTACCGCGCCACTTTCAATTCTATATATAATTATTTTTAATTATATTCGTTTTCAATTGTCGATTTCAACTCAGTTTTCATCGCCATTATTTGAAATATTTATTTTAAATATTTAAAATCCGTTATTTTAGCCAATTTAAAAATTTTAAATTGGTTCAGATTTTCTGGGTCGTTACAATCTCCCCCACTTAAAACTTTTCGTCCCCGAAAAGGAATAAAGTCGAAAGTGGTTTGATAAATCCACAACCCCACAATACAACAACCAATTTGTTTCTAATATTCAGGGTATAGAATAAACAATGCACATCCATGGGAAGAAAATAGCAACAGAATAGAGAATTAAATGGTAATGCATAGTAGGGTAAATGTACCTTGCACCAGAGTCAATCAGAGATATCTACTCGGCATCTGGGATAAGCTTTCTGAATGCTCTCCTCGGTTTCCCAAGTACAATCTCGCGGATCTCCAGTCCATTGCACTTTGACTAAGTGAACCTTCTTGTTTCTCAGCTCTTTGGTTTCTTTGCCGATAATCTTTAGCGGCTCTCGCCTCACGGCTAATTCTGGAGTAATTTCAATGTCCTGCTGAGCTGCTTCTTCCACGATCAAGTCTGGATCATGAACGTGCTTTCGAAGTTGAGATATATGAAATACATCATGAACTCCAGGCAACCAGTCAGGCAGTTTAACCCTATATGCGAGAGTTCCGATCCGTTCCAGAATAGGAAACGGACCAATGAATTTGGGTGCCAACTTTCCAGTTTTACCGAACCGGATAACTCCTCTCATCGGCGATACTTTCAAATATACATAGTCGCCAACTTCAAAGGATATATCTCTTCTTCTTTTATCGGCATAGCTCTTTTGTCGGCTTTGAGCGGCGAGTAATCTCTTCTTAATAAAATCGACCTTGTCAGCAGCTTCGCGAATCGTATCAGGACCCAACACAAGTCTATTTCCTGGCTCGACCCAACAAGCAGGAGATCGGCACGGTCTACCATACAATGCTTCGAATGGCGACATTGTCAGACTCGCCTGGTAGCTGCTGTTATAAGAGAACTCAGCCAAATGTAGATTGTCTTCCCATGATCCACCGAAATCTATAACACAAGCCCGCAATAGGTCTTCTAAAATGCGATTCACCCTCTCAGTCTGACCGTCTGTCTGAGGATGATAAGCGGTGCTCAAGTTTAACTTCGTTCCCAGCTCGACTTGAAATGCTTCCCAGAATTTGCTAGTGAATATTGTATCTCTATCACTGACTATACTGAGTGGCACTCCATGTAGTCTAACTATTTCCCTGAAGTATATCTAGGCCAGACTCTGAGCAGTTCTATTTGATTTGACAGGTATGAAATGGGCGGTCTTCGTGAAGCGATCTACGATCACCCAAATACTGTCATTTCCCTTTCTGGTTCTGGGCAAACCATCAATGAAATCCATAGAAATATGTTCCCACTTCCAGCCAGGAACTTCTAGCGGTTGTAATAATCCAGCCAATTTCTGTTGGTCGCTTTTAACTAGCTGGCAGGTGGGGCATCGGCTTACATATAAAGAAATGTCCCTTTTCATCGACTTCCACCAGAAAGTGCGTTTGATGTCATTATACATTTTGCTTACTCCCGGATGGATACTGAACTTTGACTTGTGGCATTCATCCAATACTTCCTTTCGAAGTTCAGGAATGTTAGGGACACAGATTCGACCTTTGAGCCTTAAAATTCCATCATTGTCAATTTGAAAACTTGAAGGTTCGCCTTGTTGAATTATCCCTCTGATCTTCTGAATGAAGCGATCATCCTCCTGAAGAGCAGATATCTTATCTAGCAATGAAGTCGTGATAATAAAACTGGCGATCATTACATTCTTTCTGCTCAACGCATCGGCCACGACATTGGCCTTTCCTGGAGTATATATAATTTCAAAGTCATATGCTGCAAGAAACTCCAGCCAACGTTGCTGTCTCAGATTTAAGTCCTTCTGAGTGAACAGATACTTTAACGACTGGTGATCTGTAAACAGTTCAAATCTCTCGCCCAGAAGATAGTGTTTCCAGATTTTCAAAGAGAATATGATAGCCAATAACTCAAGATCATGAGTTACATAGTTTTTCTCGTGCGGCTTCAGTTGACGGCTAGCATAAGCAATTACTTGGCCTCTTTGCATTAACACTGCTCCAAGGCCTTCTCTAGACGCATCAGTCCAGACTTTTAAATCCTGGTTGCCATCTATGATGGTTAACACTGGAGCTGTCGTTAATCTCAACTTCAGCTCTTCGAAAGCCTCCTCACTCTCTTGAGTCCATTTAAATTTAGAATGCTTCTTTGTAAGCTTCGTTAAGTGACCAGATATCTTCGAAAAGTCTTTAACGAACTTTCGGTAATAGCTAGCCAATCCGAGAAAACTGCGGACTTCAGTGGGGGTACTGGGCTGTTTCCAATTTTGAATAGCTGTGATTTTACTTGGGTCCACAGCTATTCCTTCTTTCGATACAACGTGGCCCAGAAATTTTACTTCATCTTGCCAGAAGATACATTTGGAAAATTTGGCTTTTAATACATTCCTTCTGAGAATTTCTAGAACCTGTTCCAGATGCTTTTCATGTTCGGCCTTTGATTTAGAGAAGATTAGAATATCGTCAATAAAAACCAGAACAAATTTATTCAAAACCCCTCTGAATACTCTGTTCATCAGATCGACGAAATAAGCTGGAGCGTTACATAAGCCGAATGGCATTACTAACCATTCGTAGAATAGGTCGGGGCCTCTGAACGCTGTCATTGGAACACACTCTTCGGCAATTCGAAGTTGATGGAAGCCTGTAGCTAGGTCCATTCGTGAGAATACTTGTGCTCCATTTAATCGATCTAACAAATCATCAATCTGTGGCAATGGATATTTGTTCTTTATTGTTTGCTTGTTCAGATCACGATAATCCACACATAGACGTAGAGTACCGTCAGATTTTGGGACAAATACCACGGCTGCACCCCAATCAGAGAAACTAGGTCTGATTAGACCCTTCCATACTAGCTGTCGTGTTTGATTGTCTAATTCCTCCTTCTCTTTCAAGGACATTCTTCGAATAGCGTGAACTACCGGCCTTGCATTGGGAATCAAAGTAATCTTGAAATCTATTTCTCTTTGCGGAGGTAAGCGAACAACTTCCTCGAACACATCCGCATAGTTCTTGACGACAGGAATATCTTTAATGAGGTCAGGAATATTCTCAGTGATCTCAGGGATATTTTCTATCTGGGCTGGAGAAACATCCAAAGCTGCCCAGAAATCCTTTCTATTAGCATTCTGGCCTTCACAGGGAATGGTTATATAATCACCTGATTTAATCTTTGCCTTTACGATTCTGTCGGCGCATTTAACTTCAGCTTCATATTTAGTCAACCAGTCTAACCCCAAGATAAGATCAAACTCTTTAAAATTCATGACGGCTGCGATAGTAGGAAATCGATAACGAGAAAAGGAAACCGGCACTCCACAAATCCAACTGAGATCAATGGAACCCCCAACTGGATTCTGGACAGTCATTGGTTCCTTAAGCTTTTTCAAATTCAAATCCAGTTTCTTAGCTGCATCTTTGGCAATGAAGCTTCTTGACGCGCCTGTGTCAAACAGTACTTTGACTGGAATGTTTTTGACAGTAAGCGTGCCTTCTAAAACATCTGGCCTTTCTTGACTTGCTGAGGGATCAGAAGTTTCTGCCAATTCATTGACCTGAACTACTTCAGGCTTCCTCAAGAGCCAGCAATCCTTTGCAAGATGACCAGTCTGCTTGCATTTACTGCACCCTCTTTTCTCTTGAAATTTCTTTTTGGATTTAGATCCATCCTTTGATCGCTTTTTCGAGGGTTTGCACTTCCCCTGAAAATGCCCTGGCTTATGGCAATTATTGCATATGGCAGTCGTGGCAGGTTCTTTTTCAGATCTAGCCCTTTTTCGATTTACTTTAGGCTCTTTACTGTCCTCAGACCTTGTACTGGCTTCAAGAATATCAGCTTCTGACTTTGCTATGTCACTAGAACAGACTTCTTCTTCGTCGCGCAACATTCCTTTCTTATAGAGATCTTCATACTGATAAGCCATGTAAATCATTTCAGAAAAAGGAAGCTTCACATGCCCCAATACCTTATTCTGGTATTTCCTTTGAAGCCCGTGAATAAATCTCATATTTTTCCTCTTCGGATTTTGAATTAGATGAGGAGCAAAGTGAGCAAGTTCGTTGAATTTCTTATGATATTCCGGAATGGTCATGTCACCTTGTATTAGATAAGAAAATTCATCACATAATCTCTCGGTTACTTCGGGAGGAGTAAACCTTTCTAGGAAAATCACTTTAAATCTGTCCCAGGTGATATCACCTTCTGGATTATCTTTGATGATTGTTTCCCACCAGATTAGAGCTTCCTCTTTGAGCGCCCAAGATGCTACTAACCGTTTCTGGTCATCTCTCAGCTGGATATGCTCAAAGATTTTTTCGACAGAACTCAACCAAGCTTGAGTTTGAATAATAGATTCATTGCCCGAGAATTTTTCTCCACCCAGATTTCGATATCTCTTGAATAGAGCCTCTAGATCGGGTTCTGTATTCCTTCTGTTTCTGGCACTCATTTTTCTAGTACTTCTGCAATTAGCAGATCAAGTGTCAGGTCACAGAAAAGGTATTTTAAAATATAGAGACAAATACTTTAAGTGTAAATGTGTCTATCGAAGTGTATTCATTCTGCTTTACTCATACTAGGATATTGCTGATCCTATCTGTATTGAGTTACCCGTCCTAGAACACTACTGGTTCTATTTCCGACGAGTTCGTTCAAATGTTATATTCCAGAACTAAGCTTAACCAAAGCTCTGATACCACGATGAGACGACCCGATTTCCCGTTCTCACGGAAACAAGGTTATCTTTGGAATATAACACAGAAACATAAAATAGCAGAACAGAATTAAATAAATACACCAGAATAAACAACAAAATATACTGGATAAAAGTAATCATCAGAGTTACACAGTATACAGGATCTTACTTAGTACAAATACAGTTCAGCTATACATAAATGTCTACAGCGGAAATAAACAAAATATGTACAATAGGAGCTGAACAACATAAAAAGAAATAAATGATAGAATCCATCTTCAGCTCCAGCTATCCAGAAAGAACCAGCTAAACCTGAATACAAGGCTGCCCGTGTAGAAAAAGGGGCACCCGAGTTTGAGAGTGAAACAAACTACGAGTCAGTCATGGGACTGGTATGAGAAATCAACTCAACACATATATAATTGGCTAATCACAGGACCACGCCACTTTCGTGGAACGGGTTTACTCCATTGGATTGCCAGTGCTTTAAAACAAATCTTTCTTTTAAACATCGCTATGCTTTTTATAAAGATGAAGCCATTATAAGACTCAGTTCCCATCACACAATGCAACGCAAGCCGGAGGATAGAGTTTTACCTTATAATGGCCAAAATATGATTGATACGAATAAAACAAAGGCAATTGATATTATTGCTAGTGTTTATATGTTTTTGAAAACAATTTCAAATCATAACTATCAATCATAGACGGCATGGGTACCATATATCATGTCGCCATATATATATACAATCAAAACCGCACGATCACGTATTTGGAAATTGGATTTCCGTCATGAACCAAGGCAAAAGATAGTCCTTACCGAATTCGAGACAATCTAGCCCATGTCTCAGGATCAGAACGCATCAACCCTTTAGATCGTCAGGGCCGGTCCACCGATGTGGATTGTTATGCCTGAACACTACGTTTCTCCGCCCTTTGGGGCGTAAACGAGCCAACGAATGACTCCATCGGACCCGGATCGTCCGATCAAACCGAGGCGCCTCGCAACAGCAACAACCACATAGGTGAAAAGTATATAAATGTCAGGGCTGGTAGGTCACTGACACCACCCTAGCTAGAAAGAAACGCAGGCCCTCCCTGAGGTCCTTCTCCCGTTTTAGGTTCATACCGGGGTGTGAGGCTCGCGAATTCACGTTATACACAAAGCTACGCCACACAGGCGGTGCTTTGATCATCACCACAAGACTTTGCTTTTCAACAGAAGCCCTGATCACTGCATCTTAGCATGCCACACAGGCAATTCATACCGTGCAACTGATGGCTATCAATCACGCAGAACAAATTCCAATGTCGGACACACAGTCCATTTACAAGTCCGTTCTGGGTCTGAACGAAACCGGAGGCACTAAATACCTCGCAAACCCTTCGATCAACACGTACGTCTGAACGATCACCACTCATTATCCATATTTCGGGATGCCTCCCAATCAGGACCTCGGTTACCATCCAAACGAGGTGAAGATCTCCGGTCTTCGACCATCGTCTTCATCTTCGAATTTCAATCGTCGGTCGATTATTCGAAATGAGAATTAACTCGGCCTTTTCAAATAATTCACGTATATTTAGAATTTCAAATCGATTTATTTCAATGGTTAAATTATTCGACAACACCAATTGTGTTCTTTAATATAGTTTTCACACCAAACACATTCAACCATCAAACATCACATAAATCAAGCAAATTCAGTTTATTTCCATTCCATATCGCTTACAATATTTTATAACTATTTATCGCTATTTTTATTTATTTTTAAATAGCCATTTTATTCCAAACGACGCTTCGGGCCATAAGGCGGCCGTGGCGCTGTTTTTCTTCAGATTTGATTTACACATATCTGAAAATCTAACCGTTGGATCTTCACAAAATTTACATCGTTAGGAAGGTCTTTTCAAAACGAATCCAACGGTTCCAGTTTCGGGAAAATCCGACGGTCGGATCTCCCGGTACAATCGTTTGAAATTTCGATTACAAAATACGAACTGTAGCGTCGTTATTCGATTAAATATAATTATATTTATATATATAAATAAATATAATCGTTTCTGGCGCTGTTTTTCTTCAGATTTGAATTAAACATTCCAGACAATCCAACCGTTGGATTTTTACAAGGTTGGTGCCGTTGGAAAGATTATTCCAAGGCGAACCCGACGGTTGAGGTTTAGGGAAAATCCAATGGTCGGATTTCCCGTACTAGTCGTTTGAAATCACGGTTTCGAAATACGAACTGCACGGCTTCGTTTCGTTTTAATTTTATTTATATTTATATAGTTATATAAATATAGTTCATTCAACGATTTCTATATCGTTTTCACTTCAAATATTTTTCTAACACCTTAAATTTTGGAAAAATTTCGCCATAACCTCCCCTGCACCGGGAGCGTCGGGAAATCGCAAATAGCGTCCCGGTCCTTCTAATCTCAAAAAGAAAAAGAAAAGGCCAAGCGGCTAGCCAACAGGCTCAAAATCATCACCCAAACAAATCAGTAAATGTGTACCTATTTGTCGGGCACAAAATTTTATTCCTCTTCTCTAGCCCCTTTGCTATAACCTGTTCAATGAATATGCATGTACATATATATACAGTTCATATCATTTTCCATTTTCTATTCAACTTCATATTTGATTTCTATTTGGTTTAAAAACACCATTCATTCTAATGCTACATAAATAGCTGCAAATTATTTCATTAGCTAATTAATGAATATTTCAACTCAAATATGTTTATTTTGAACAAGTGGCTATTTTTAGCATTTCACATTTCAACGATTTATGCATACAATAAAAATGTGATTTTTATTGTAAAACGATTCATTTCAAAACACTATTTTTCTATATAGTTCATATAGTCGATAAAAGGTGATTTTTATTATCAAACAGTTTATTTCAAAATATGAATACCATTCAACACATGAATTTCTAAACAACGAATGAATATCAATTCAACACATGAATGTTTTCTATAGTTTTTATATATAGATAAAAATGTGATTTTTATTATCTAACAGTTTATTTCAAAATATGAATACCATTCAACACATGAATTTCTAAACAACGAATGAATATCAATTCAACACATGAATGTTTTCTATTGTTTTTATATATAGATAAAAATGTGATTTTTATTATCTAACAGTTTATTTCAAAATATGAATACCATTCAACACATGAATTTCTAAACAACGAATGAATATCAATTCAACACATGAATGTTTTCTATTGTTTTTATATATAGATAAAAATGTGATTTTTATTATCTAACAGTTTATTTCAAAATATGAATACCATTCAACACATGAATTTCTAAACAACGAATGAATATCAATTCAACACATGAATGTTTTCTATTGTTTTTATATATAGATAAAAATGTGATTTTTATTATCTAACAGTTTATTTCAAAATATGAATACCATTCAACACATGAATTTTTAAACAACGAATGAATATCAATTCAACACATGAATGTTTTCTATAGTTTAAGCATATGAAAATAATTCAAACACACAAATATTATTCAAAATTTCGGCAGCATAACGGCAGGGTAGTTACACCGGCACCGTCCCTAGTACGGCTCCTCGCTCTACCTTAAAACCTCGCGGTTTTTGACAATGGGAAACATGCATCTAGTTCGCACGCAGGCGGCATGTATATATATATTTCATTACCACAAACTAATCCTATGTGGTTTCAACCAAATATTTCACAACCACCAATGGGTATTTTTCAACCACAATCAACCAATATCAATTACAAACAATCCCAAACAACCATTCGTTATCAACCAATTATCACAACAATTTCAACCAATAAATATCGTCCATGGTTTGTGGACGAGGGGCGTATATATATATAAATAGATATTTATATATAGCTATTCACTTTTATTTCAACATATATAATATTTTTAAATCAGAAATCTCACCAATAGCTATCCAACTTCACGACTCTTCCTTATAGAAATCTTCGCCTTTTGTCGCTTTCGCCCGTATTCTCTGCATATGTAAAAATAGAATTTTTACTATGCTATTCAATATATAAAAATCGAATTTCGACTTCGCTATTCAATATATAAAAATATGATTTTTATTTTTGCTTTTCAACATATAAAAATATGTCTTTTTATTTCGACTTTCAACATAAAAAATATGATTTTTACTTTTGCAAGTTCCAATCTTTTTCTACTAAAAGATTAAACCTTTTTCCTATTTTAAAGTTCAAAATAAAATCAGTTTTTCTCTTTTATAAAAAGGCAGTTTTTATCTTCATAGAAAATGCAGTTTTTATTTTCTTTTCAAAACAGTTTTTCTTTTAAATTTATTCAGTTTTAAACTACTTTTAAAAATATTCAGTTTTTATACTTTTTAAAACAAAACGGTTTTAATTTTTAAAACATTTCAGTTTTTACTTTTAACTATTTCAGTTTTTTTTTTTCCTTAAACATAAAACAGTTTTAATCCTGTTTTTATAAAATAAAATAATAAAATAAATACTTACAGAAAAAGAAAGGGGGGCGTTTCACCGATTGTCGGAGGCAGGACGCAAGGCTTCGAGGTGCGGGTGGCGCTCGAGGTTTGGAGCTTTGATTCGACGGTGGGGGGTGCGCTACGTCTTCGCGACGAGATTCGACGGGGGGGCTAATCGATGTCGCGGTGCTTCGATCAAGGGAGGAGGGCGAGGCCTTCGTGGTGGTTGGGTCTTTGATCGGCGTCGAGGTCAGTGGGGGGGGGCGGCTTGATTTCTAGGGTTCCTCTTTTTTTTTTTTTTTTTTTCTGTTCGTTCGAAATAAAAAGGAACGGGGGGGGGGGGGGGGGGCAGGAAGAAGAACAAAGGGAGGGAGGGAAATTAAAATAATATATATTTTTTTTTATTAATTAATTAATTATTTTGTGAAAAGGTTGACTTTTACATACGACCTCGAAACGAGGCCCACCGCCTGTCGTCCATAGCGTTTCACCCTCATTCCGAACACAATGGGATATGTATCGCAAGCTGATTCGATTGTTACAATCAGTTTCTTTTTGAATTTACATTTAAATCATTATATTGAATTTTAAACGTACATTTCAAATTACCGGGGTCACATACTAACTAGAAAAATTCCAGAAAAATAATTTCTAGCTTCGTATTGACGATACGGTCCTAACAAAACTAGTTTCGTCGAATTCTGAGACCGTTTGCAAAATGGCCAATTTCCAGTCGATTAAATTCAACAGAAACTGGTCAAACGCGTTTTCCTTTGCCACGCTCACATATTGATTCGAAAATTTATGAAATTTGAAACCTAGCAATCACTTGACACCGCGGACCCAACAAAAGTGGTTTCGTCGAAATCCGAGGTCATCTGCAAAATATCCATTTTTAAGGGCCTGAATTCCATAGCGACTATTCAGAATCTCCAACTGGACATATCTTTTGATTCCTTCTATCAAATTTCGATTGGTCAGATTCGTTAGAAAGATATCATCAATTAGATTCCATTATTTTTGGTTTCACTAAGATCCGGATTGTTTTGCACCCGGTATATTCATTTGAAGTTTGAAATCGAATTATCGAACTACCGCGCCACTTTCAATTCTATATATAATTATTTTTAATTATATTCGTTTTCAATTGTCGATTTCAACTCAGTTTTCATCGCCATTATTTGAAATATTTATTTTAAATATTTAAAATCCGTTATTTTAGCCAATTTAAAAATTTTAAATTGGTTCAGATTTTCTGGGTCGTTACAATTTAGTGGCGATAGGAGAGGATTTAGAAGAGATTGCATTATTAACAGTGGTACATATTGAACCACATGATGCAATAGTATTTCACATACTTGAATTTCCCTTTGTAGATTTGTCAGCATCAACAGAATTTTCATCAAAGAGATTACCTACCAGATCCTCCACCTCTTTGACCTGATTGTTTTGCTCTATATTTTGATTTGCAGCCTCATGAATATTATTGACTTGTGCATCTAAACCAGTAGCAGCATCAGCATTACTTCCTACAATATGATCAACCTCTTGACTATTAACTTGCACATTAGAGTTAAAATTAACCTCATCGTTAACCACCTCAGTAGTACCATTCTCATTTGCTAAAGCATCAAAAGGATTCGCATTAACATTAGGCACATCAGCATCAACATTAACATTAGCCTTATCATTAGTAACACCCTTCTTTCTCCAAAAACATTTAGCCTTTGTATTAATCGAAGTCCAGTTACCTTTATTAGCATTTGTAGTGGACTTCTTATTATACTGTCTAGTTTGATCATGAAGTCTTTCATGAAAATTATTTTCAAAATCCTCTACATGGTCTCCACTATCCACATTTTCCTTAGCATTAAATTCACATTTATTAGTTGTATGGCCAAATACCTTACAAGTGGTACAGATATTAGGTATCCAATCATAGGTTAACCAAACTGATGGGTAGTCCTTACTAAACCATCTACCAATATTTTATCTGGTAGCTCAAACTTAGAAGAAATCTCGATTATGGCTTTTGCGTATCTAAATCACTGCAACTTTTCAGTGCTACTGTCAAAACATATTAATCTCCTCCATATGACCAACAAGCCTATTTATACCCAATAACGTCCGAAGAATAGTTGAGATTCAATAAAAGAGGACCCATATAAGAACTTTCTTAATTTGCACTTGTGTATTTCCTATAGATGGAACCCATCTATTTATAATAAACATATGACCTCTTATAAAAATTGGATCAGATTTTAAAATTCTAACTTCGTCTGAATCATTTGTAAACTTGAAATAGAAATGAACTCCATCTGATTTAAAACTAACTTCACCATCTAATTTCCAAAAATGATTTAAGAAATTTACCACTGAAGGATACGATGAAGTGCCATCCAGGAAAAAGCCAACCAAGAAATTGCTTGAATAATTCATACCTTCCGCCGTTATTGTTTCTGGAATCTTCTTCGGAATACCATCCTTAAGGATGTCGAAGTGTTGAGGTTGAAGTACACCAGCATTTTGGGGGAGTGAACTAAATAGGGAAGCATAGTCCAATTTCGTAAAGGATGGAAAAGAGGCATTAGACGAGGATTGATTATCAGAGGAAGGTGGTTCGTCAAATTGACATCGGGACAACTTGCTTGAGGAGGGGAAACATTTGAAGAAGTGGATCTAATGGAAGAATTTCGTGGATCTAGAATGTTAGATCCATGATTTTCATCGGAGGGTTTTGTCGAGGAGGGATTCACCACATCAAGGGGTGGATCAGGGGGAATAGGAGGAGAATTACGTATGGGAAGAGGAGGGAAGGCTTTGTCGAAGGCAAAGGAGGTGGAAGAAGAAGAAGGGGATAATTTCGTGGATGCTATTGACGTTTTCAAAAAATTTCTTATCCTTCTCTGACTTCATTCACTCAGTAGATCTCAAGCAAATTCATATGACTATCCATATTTCTAATGTTAACATGTCAAAATCTACTATGCCACAAAAAAGAGTCGATGGTATAAACAGAAGCAACCATTTTTGTCAATATTTAGTTTAAACATTTCATCATGCATGTATATTTTTTTAATAGACATTCTATCTTCAGCCAATACATATTTACATGATGCATAGACTTATTTAAATTCAAACTTATTTAGTAAATTACCAAATTTAAGGTTCTCTCTAATAACGTGCACATAATATCATTCGTTAACGTTAAAATTTCCTAGTGGTAAACTATAATAAAATTGTCACATTCCCATTGATCGCTACTTCTGCTAAATTTTCCATATAGAGATAATTCCATTCTAAAATGGTTTAAATTTTTGGATAGACTCTTATGTTACAAATATGCTTGATATCACCAGATTCGATTCGTCGGGAATCATATCTTTTAATCAGGCTAATTTTTAGAACTACGATCGAAAAGTTTCTTTTATTGGATGAGGTTTATTTTGAATGAAATGACAATTCCTTTTAGAGTGACCTTATTTTTGATAATTGTAGAATTCATTCACTTTCTTGGCCTTCTTATTATCATAAATTTTCTAATTCTAAAATTTCTTTAATTATTAGAAGAGTGTTGAGAGGTTTTATTTTTATCTGTTTCCTCCTCCATTTGGATGTTATATGGAAAAACTATTGGTTCAATGTATTATTTTTGCATAAGTTTCCCTTACACAAAAAGATACCATGTAAGATTTTTCTGACTCGTATTAACCTTCTTGTGTTCAAGGATTTTCCTTTAATCTTTATAAGACGATGGAAGTTAGCCTATGATGAATGGGACTTTTATCTTCTCATCCATATTCATCTTATGCTGGTTGAATTGGACTATGGTATGCACAACGTCCTTGAATTACTCTATGCCCAACCTAGCGTTGGTCATTTTTTATTTAATTTTTTTTTTTTACTTGTTGCATCCTTTATTAGATACTTGGCTTCCGGTGCATCTCCTAGTTTTTGATAGAGAATTTATTATAGCACATATCAAATAGAGTACCTACCATTACATTGCATATGTTAAAATCTTGCTTCCATTTTAGTCTTGATCGTGCTTGTGCAATAGTCTCATTTTCTATTTCTCTTTGCTTTTTCGTCATAAGGGCATAAATCACTTTTAGACCAGCTAATAATAAGTTCGTCTTCTTTCTCCAATAAAAAAATTATTGTCATCAAGCATTTCTAATTTGGTAAAATTAAAAGAAAAATCCCGAACTATGCAAAGCCATTGTTAGTTGACATCTAAAATTGTTGGATATAATTTCTACATTTTTGATGAAGTGGCATAACAGTAATTAAATCAAATATATAGAGATCGCTATAAGAGACGTCTACGATGTTCCTCATAAACTGCATGTTCTCTCACCACTCATTTGAATAAATAAATAAGTAATTAGAGTTAAGCCAAATCACATCCCAAGATATAATGTAGCAAAGAAGATCAGTCTCTTCAATCAGTTGCAACGAAATCAATCCAAACCACCTTATAAATTGACTATAGTGACAAGCCTATTGAGAATGCAATATGAAGTATCATAAACCCAAAATATTCCAAAATTAGATATCATAGGAGAACAGATGGCGAAGAGAGGAGAAGGACATTCAAAATTAAACCCAAAAAAATCTATTTCAAATGCTTTTTAGGCATCGCTATTTGTACTTGCAAAGAAGCATCTTTCCATATTTGAAATGTTGCATCGCCCAAATGACTTTTTTTTTTTTTTAAATTCAAATCTCCCATCATTTTCATCCATTGAAATTCTAATTAGGACATGCCTAATAGGTTACTAGTTTTGGCCCGTTTAACTAAAATAATTCTGTCAAAATATATAATATGGGCCCACACCTAATTAATAGATGGTGATGCTGACATGCATGTACGATGGTTATGCATGACCTCTTAGATATTCAAACGACCCAACATTTGTGAAGAACGAATATAAAAAATATAATTCCTTATATTCCAATATGATGGACTATTACAATCTTACCTTCTTCTTCTTCTTTTATTTTTTTTCCATCGACAAAATAACTCACATTAATGTTTATTAGGGTATTATTATGATACTTATTTTTTATTGTAGGGGTGCCATCTTTTAATACACTTAACTAGTTATAGAATAATGTGAGGGATACCCACGTTTCTATAAAATATTTACCTTTTTCTGCTTTTCCCTTAATTTCATTTAACCTTTATTTGTTGCATGTGTATAAGCGAGAACGCTCTTGTAGATGTTAAAGCACAATTAACGCAAGTATGTCAAAATTAAAAAAAATCAATGAATGTTCTTTCCGAACTTCGGAGAATGACAAAGTTATGTCAAAGTAAATTGTTAATTCGACGCACATGCGTCAAAAAGTTGTACACCTATCTAGAAACATATAATCATATCAAAAAATTATTTCTCATTAGACACCATACATTCAAGATCCTAATTTTTTATAGCTAAACATCGAGATTTATAAAATTGCTCTACAAAATTTTGCTGAAACCGCTTGGTATTCGGGTTTTGCACCCATCCAATATTAATACTTGATTTATAAACTTATGTACAATCCAGATTAGGAATAGGGCAGCCAAGCTAGAATAAAGCTTTTGGCTAGGCCGTGCCAACCGAACTAAATTATGTGAAATGACAGCACCTTTCCAACTAAAATTGAAATTTTACCAACATTATTTCGAGCTTCAATCAAATTATCAATGCCCATGACTATGTAGAATTGTGGAATATAAAAATAAACCTGAGTGTTTTATTGAACAAATTTTACGTTACAAATGTTTTTTTGGTAATGTTGGAAAATAATGGCAGGATCGTGTACTAGGTCACTTTTTTGAAGGCGTTTTGGTGATCAACTCGGAGGTACAAAACAGTTCTCAAAATTATGCCTCTGTCTCTTTAATAAAACGGGCTGTAACAACTCGGAATTTTGACAATAAATAGTTCTTTAATTAGAATCTCAAAGATAGGAATTTTTGCAAATGTTGGAATTTAACTATGGATCTTTAACTGATGTGGTCGCCTCGGAATTTTGGTTAACTTTCATGTTTGGAGTTTCACGAATGGAGTCCGTATGAAAAAGTTACGAACGAAATACGAAAAATGGACGAAAATAAATAAATAGAATAATTAATAAATTCCTTTTCCTCTTTAAGCCGCATTCATTGGGCATTATGCACAAAGGGAGGTCGACCGCTCCCCAAGGGTTGTCGACCACTTCGGGCCTATAGTGCCCAATGACAGCTAGGCTTTGAGGGGAAATTTCGTTATATTTTATAATACGAATGGACGGATATTAATTAAAATGAATCTAATGGTCAAGGCCAATTCCACTCCAATAAATAAAGGGGTAAGTCCTCATTCTTTTCCATACAATTCCGTGGGCAGAAGCAAAGCTCTGCCATTTTCCTCCTTCTCCAAACCTAATTTCGTAATTAAAAATGTATTCTTATATAACAAATTACATACAAATCATAAAGAATTGAGAGGATTATCAGATTCAATGGAAAAGAATGCAAATAAGCGCTCAACAATAGATTCTCCACTCTTTTCTTATTTTCTTATATCTCTACAGATCTGGAATCATCCCCTTTTAAGATAAATTGTAGATTTATAAGAATTTGGGAATTGTAGGCCTAAAAGATTCGAACTTTGGATTTGGATGCTTGTAGGTGAGTGGGAAATTTATATATACATTTATAATAACGGATTTATCTCATTTGTACTAGATCACAAGTTTATATGCCTATTTTCATCAGGTCTGCTTATAATATGATTGTAATTGAATAAGCACCTATCAGATCTGGTTATAAAAATGTCAAAGCTTGTGAATAGCAAATTGTGGTTATGCATAATATTAATTGTATGATTCTTAAATTTGTTTACACATATTCTTACGGTTATTTTGTAAAATATATTGCAGTTGTTGAAAAGCACAGTAGATCTGGAATTCCGTCCCATTAAACACCATTTAGATGTAGTTACATACCATATCTCTAGTTCAGTATTGATTCGTAAATGCGTGAATTAAAAATGATTTGATTGGTAAATTATATGATTGTAATATTAAAAGTAATATGTCTGTTTGTATTCAATATTGTTGGGTTTTGGCTTAATTATTGTAAACATGTCATTTTCCTCCTTTTGAATAAAAAGGAATTATTTTGAAATCACAAGAGGTATGCAAAAAAGGTCAAAAAGGGAAAAGTGGTGCAAATGTACGTATAAATATAAATATGTATCAATTATTTCAAATTATATATTTACATATATTTCCTGTGATTTGTAAATATGTCAATCCCACAATTTAGGCATAATTTACAATGATTACGGTTAACGGTCTTTTTGTAAGATTTGAAACATTTTGATAAGACTGAATGCAAAAAGGAAAGTTTGGTTGTCAATTTAAACAAATCATTAAATTTAATATAATAAATAATAATAATAAAATATAACTACGTTGATTGTACGAAAACAAAAATATAAATTTATACATACCATTCATCCAAATCAGTGCAGAACGGTAAATTATACATTGTATTAAATGTTTGAAGGTTTGAAATGTTGTATGGTATTCATTTATGGAATCGTACATGTAAATTATATTCCATACTTAATGAATACATTTATGGTAACCATTTTAGCGATTAGTGTAATTGATTGCTATAAATATGGTCATAAATAAATATTAACAATTGTAACCAATATTGATAGGGGAAAGTAAATATAATAGGATAATGGTTACAATTCCTAAATTAATTAGGATAAATGTTGTACACCCTAATTAGGAATTTTTAATTATAACCGCATTTAGACACGAGGTTAAGCATAGCTTGTGGTAGAAGTCTGCCCGGAACCGACCGAAAAATCCAGCATCCACAGGTGGTCAGCTTAATATGAGGGGTCTAATGCATAAATGTAAATGTACTAAGGCATGAGGTTATGTTCAACTTGTGGAAGAAATCTCCCCGAAACCGACTAACAAATCCAGCATACACAAGTAGTCAACTTAATGTGAGAAGCCTGGTGCATGAATATATATATATATATATATATATATATATAACAGTCAACCAATAAATAAATATGAATAGAAGTTGTATGTTGGGGTACAACAAATAGACACTTCGGGACTGCTAAAATAAGGATATCCATAGTTAAGGGCTGCTCTAGGAAAAATATAACAATTATGGTCATAAATGGAAATAAACTTATAGATAAGAAAGGAAGGAGATTTATAGGTATAGAACTGTCGTTTAAATACTAAGTCCAATTAGGGAAATATTTAAATAAGTATCGTAGGGTAAAGAGGATATAACTTTCCTTATTTACAATTAGTTAATATAGAAATTATAAATAAAAGTTAGAATGGGACTTAATAGGTTAGTAATGTGAAATATTATTAACCATAGGAATCCGTGACGATAATTAATCGTGTGTGTATAGTATTTCCGTGGGGGGAGGCTGAAGGGGATGACTTAAGAACCTAGCCCACCTTATCTCAATAGGGAAAAGTGTTAAAGGCTAATGGGGTACGAACCTAATAACCTTCGCGTATAGTTGGCTTCCTAGGTCTTAAGTGGCTGAGGTTGAAGAGTCCACCTGGGAATAGGTCTTTCAGTTTAGGCGTCTTAAATGGAAGGTGTGTATGGTCCTACCCAAACCTGGAAACTAAAACATCAGGTATGGCTACCTGTCCTACGGGAAGTAGTAAGCGACTAAGGGGGTTATCTAATAAGGTCATCTAGATGGTATAGCAAATGATAAAATACCATATCTCACCTTATACGGGGTAAGGGTATATGCGTGAATGACGGAAGCCTTAACTTGTAGGGCCCGTAGCTAGTGCCCACTAGTTTATGTTAACGTCGAATCGGTTATCATGGAATAATAAGTGACCAGAATGAAATTATGTATTTGTATAGAAACCCCATAACTAGGGGTCTAACCTCGATTAAATAACCAGCCATACTCTGGTATAAAGGCTTCACAAATAGATGCATAAACATCCTATCTCGGCGTTATACATTGGGAATACTACTTTGGGAAGAGTAGTAAAGTAGTGCGTAAACATTTACAAGGTTAGGCTAGAATCACTAACCTTGGTAGGCATACACCTTGGGTTGAACCAAACGGAATATTATTTGTGTATTATAATCTTTGTTGTATATTTCATGTTCACCAAAATCTTGTTGTTCTGACCCCCCTCCGCATTACAACCACCCAGGTTTTCTAGAGAAGGTCGGGTTCTCACAGGTGTTTAAGTTTGTCTTTTGGTTCTCGTTCTCCCTCATGCTCGGTATTGGCAAAGTAACTTACTTCAAAAAAGGTAGTTGCTTGAGTTAATACTAATTTATCCTATTATGTTTCCGCTGTGAGTTATCTTATTGTACTCTGATTATGCTCATGCTTATTTATTGTAGGTACCAAATTTACACGCTTCATGCTTGGATGTGTTTGAGTTTCAATTATAGTCAAAATTTGGGTGCAGAAATGTGGGGTGTTACACGGGTCTCTAATCTGAAAACTTATTGATCTTGTTTGCACTGATAAAGTCAATTCTGATTTGCACTCTAAAATACTGCTCATGGTATTGTTAGCTTTGTTGAAGGAAGAAGAAAAGGAGAAATTTTCATTCTTTTTTAAAGTAGAAAGAAAAGTGTTTATTATTCTTTTTTTGAAGGAAGATAAAAATAATAACGTATGTTGTTCTTTTTTCTCTTTAGTCTATCTATCATTTAAACAGGAGAAATGAAAATTGTATATGTTGCTAATTTGGTGAAATGCTAATGGATTTTAATTCATTCTTATTAAAAACAATATTGTAACACCATTAACTTTTGTAACGACTCAATAACAATGCAACATACAAATGTTACCATTGTGTAAAAGTGTAACAACTCAATTATAATAATGATTCATAAATATATTATCGTTGTGCAAGTGTAACGACTCAATTATAATAATGATTCACAAATATATTATCGTTATAAACTTTCAACAACTCAATTTAAAAAATGGATCATTAATAAGTTACCATTAACCTTTTTTTAACAAATTCAATTCATAAACAAAACATTTTCCAACAATCCCCGACTTGAATTTTAAAAAAATATTTTTGAGTAGTTTCTAAAGACATAAGATTGCGCATAAGAAATTGTATATTTCATACTGAACCTTTGCATAGTGGATAAGATTCAGTTTTCAATAGAGTGACACATGTTCTTGAAATCTATTCCTGACATTATACCACACACACGTTTCTAGAGTGCCATTAAATTAAGCCCATGCATTTATGGCCGTGCATGTCTATCCTTGTTTAGTGAATGCTAAAGGATTTTTTTCCCGAAACGACCCCATTTCCACATTTACATAGGTGACTCTATCAAGATTACTCCTAAAAGTAGTGTATTCCACTCCAAATAGAGTATAGATCTCATTAAGAGTTTCTATTAACTCATCCTCTAATCATTTCATGAATACATGCTTCTTAATATAAAAATAGCATGTTCAACTAATATCACTTCATGACTTGTTTTTACCAATTGAACCTAGTTCTTGGGATCTCCAGTCATTAGGTTGGGTTACCATTGTACGTAACTCAACAATCTAAGGGCAGTAGTCTTATTCTCTTAGAAGTATTAAGGAATTCCTCTCTGGCGAGCCCTTTCGTCAAAGGATCTGCCAATTTATCATCACTGCATATGTGGTCCACTCTTAGTGTAACCGAGAAGAGTAGGAAACAACCCCATTTCCACATTCACATAGGTGACTCTATCAAGAATACTCCTAAAAGTAGTGTATTCCACTCCAAATAGAGTATAGATCTCATTAAGAGTTTATATTAACTCATCCTATAATCATTTCATGACTACATGCTTCTTAATATAAAAATAGCATGTTCAACTAATATCACTTCATAACTTGTTTTTACCAGTTGAACCTAGTTCTTGGGATCTCCAGTCATTAGGTTGGGTTACCGTTGTACGTAACTTAACAATCTAAGGGAAGTAGTCTTATTCTCTTAGAAGTATTAAGGACTTTCTCTCAGGCCAGCCCTTTCGTCAAAGGATCTGCCAATTTATCATCAAAGCATATTTGGTCCACTCTTAGTGTAACCGAGAAGAGTAACTCTCTAAAAGCACTATGCTTACAACGTATCTGTCATCTCTTAACAATGTAATAATAGTCCTATACTTTTGTAGTAGACGCGGTACCATTGCATTGGATCAATACTGCTGGTATTAGTTTTTTTGATAAAGGAATCTAGCTATCAGATTTTTTAAGTACTATGCTTCTTCAGTAGATGTGGCTAGTGCTATCATCTCATACTCCATAGTAAACTGGGGAAAAATAGTGTAATTCTTGGATTTCCAAGAAATAACTTCTCCAGCTGTGCTAAAATTGTAGCCATTGGATTCTTTTGAATCATCAGATAAAGTATTACAGCCTGCATCTGAGTAACCTTCAAGAGCGGCTGGAAACTTTCCATAATGTAATCCAAGGTTCATGGTTCTTTTTAGATATCTCATGACTCTCTAAGTAGCGTGTCAGTGCTCTATACTTGGTCTACCGGTAAACCTGCATAATAATCCCATGGTATAGGCAACGTTGGGCCTAATACAATGAGTGGCATATTGAAGGCTACCAATGATGCTCGCATAATCAGACGACCTTATACCTTCACTGGTGTTATAAAATAGCTTTACACTAGTATCATATTGTGTACATGCAAGTTTTACAGTTAAAGTAATTTTATTGCTTTAAAATCTTCTCCATATAGTGAGATTCATCTAAAGGAAGTCCCTTTTCAGACCTAGTAATCTTAATATTAGGGATTACACTCGCCTCACCTAGATCTTTCATATCGGAATTGGCACTTAGCAAGGATTTAACATTATTTATGGAATGAATATTTGATCCAAAAATAAGTAGGTCATCTACATATAGACTATGATAATACAAATGCCATCCTCAGATTTGTAATAAATACATTTTTCACTTTCATTAACTTTAAAACTATGTGAGACAATATAGTTATAAAAAATTTCATGCTATTGCTTAGTGCTTGTTTTACACCATATAATGATTTATCTAATTTGCAAACTTTATATTCTTGACCATAAGCAACAAATCCTTCTAATTGATCCATATAAATTTTTGTTGGGAACTGGGATGTCTACAACACAGCTGTAAGGACCCAGATTTTTAACCATTTAATTTAATATTTAATTTTTGTTTTAAATATTGATTTAAATTTAAATGGTTCGGATTTAATAAATTTGAATAATTTATTTTTTTAAATAATATTAAAAAATAATTTAATTTCGAAATAGTCGAAACTGGCTGAATTTGCGCTGTTATATAATTTGGTAACGTAAGAGGATTTATTTATGTTTAGATTTAATTTTATTTATAATTTCTCTTATTAAGCGCTGTTTAAAAGTTTAAACTATAATTTTAATTATATAACGAACTGCAACGGCATGGTAGTTCGTAATATAGCGTTTTGAACTTCAATTAATTATACAGGATCCAATTTTAGTTGGATTTCTTTAAAACAAGAAATGTCTGAATCTGTTTGACAATAATTTTCTAGTGAAGTAGAAAAATCGAGTTTTCATAGTGTAGATTTTGCTTTATGCCCAAATCAAATTTTCAAATAATCGCTATGGAATTCGTTATTAAAATATACGATTTATTTTATAAATAAAAGGGATTTTTAATATACTGAACATCGTTTTAACTTGAATTTCAATATATTGAATTAAAAATCTACGCTAGATTATATTGGAATTTATATGCAATTCTGTTTGAGTATATAGATTAACAATAATTGATTATTTATACATTTATTATATTGAAATCAATACCTATGTTTTATCGATGCAATATGTGATTTAAAGATAGTTAGCCTTTACACAATACCAGTTTTAAACGAAATTAATTTTAATAAAACCGAAATAATTAACTATTGTGTAATTTCCAATATCGTTATGATCGATGTTCATGTGCATTCGTACGAACCGTGAACGACATGCGTTGTATGCTAGAAATATAGTTGGTCACTTCTGTCGGTCAGCACAGAATATATATATATATATATATATATATCATTGGTCATTCCAGTTTACTAGGCTGACTGATCTTTGAACGTCTGCAAACATTTTCTGTTGCATATCACATGGCGTTAAATATTTCTAAATATTCGCACATGCTCCTGCCCGTTCGTTCAGACCCACCATGTGAAATTTTGTCGTCCTTCCGTAAGCATCAGATAAAATTTCATGTGCCTCCTGCAGCCGTATAAATTAAAGTATATATATATCCGTCATTTTCTCTGACATTAACAGGTCCTATTGCGTTGATGCCCAAGGCTACTTCTTTTATAAATGGGCCTGTTCTTTCTTCATTTCATTTCATTCGAAGGAAACAAATTATACACATCATTTCCTTCTTCTCAAGCAGCAAATTTTCAACTCCTCCGTTCACTTTTCTTATTCCAACAACAAACCGAAATATCCCTTCTTCTAAAAGAAAGAAAAATATAACTTATATCTTGACCCGTAGCCTTCAACACTGGTGCGATATCCTTGGAACTCGATTTCAAATAGCAAGGCGTGCATAATGTTTGGAGGGGCTGGGCCAGCTTTGGGTGGATACGGGTATGTAGACAGGGTCTCAACTACTGCTAGGTTTTGGGGGGAAGCGTTGTGACATGGAAGGATGAGCGAAGGTGTCGGGATAAATTCAGGTGGCGTAGGGGAATGGCGGTGAGGAGGGGTTGTACTGGCGAACTCGTGGACAAATTATAGTGGGTTTCTATGATAGTTTTTGTTCACACTAGGAACAGTCATGATGGCAATAAATGAGGGGACAACCGGAAATGAAGGTGATGGCGCGGCGGATCCCAGGTGCCGGAGGAGGCGGCGGTGAGTTGGGTTTGGGGGCGTGTTGTTTTGGAAACCTGTAGTCGTGTATTGTATGTGAACGAGAAAGGCGGTATCTGGTATTCAGGGTGTAGATGAAGGAAACCCGCGTTGCGTTGACCTTTTTGAATACTCACGTGGCAGGTGATGGGATTTTTAATTAACATCAATCAAGCAATTTGTATTTAAACTTGGTAACTAAAACTATTAGTAAGATTTGATTTAATTAAATTAATCACATCATGTGTCAGGGTTCCAACTGATGCAGAAGGAAACGCAAGAACGAAGAAATTGGTGGCCGACATCCACTAACCAATAGTAATGAACTCAAATAAATTTTGATTAAGGTTTTGTTAAGTTTAAAATAAATGTTATAGCATCAAATGTCAGACTAGGAACAATGTTGGATTTGAGAAGAGGAGGCACATCGGGTTTTATTTCTACAAAAGAGAGAAAGGTAATTAAACCTACGATTATTAATTTAATTAAGGATTTGTATAATCTTACAATAATTAGCGTGGTTTATTAATCGTTAACGCATTAAAATTTGAAATGGTGATGACTTTTCCGTTCGTAAACATAATTGGATGAAACTGAAACCGATGGGTTCGTGATCATGGTGCCGAAGTGTACAAACTGAAATGCAGTGATTCTGAGGTAATGGGAGTTCTATGTAGTTTTAAACGTCAGTTTGAAACTATATGAAACGCCTAGCCCAGTTTGGGTCTTTTTTTCAAATTTTGAACTTCATTTGAACCGTTTGAATTTTAAATTGAATTCTGAACCTTCCAGAGGTCATAACTCATTCATACAGAGTCCGATTCACGCAAACTCGGACTCTATTTTAGGCAGAATTCCGAGACGAGCGCAATGGCTTAACCCATTTCCCTTAATTCCTTCATTTAGAATTAATTATAATTTAATTTGTTAATTTATAGTTAACAGAAAATTCGGGGTGTTACATTCTCCCCTCCTTAAAGGATTTCGTCCCCGAAATCTTCAAGTCTGAAAGAACATAAGTCCTAACATCCAATCGTCCATCTACTCAACCAACAAACACAGGCATCCATTGTTCTTAAAAGACTTCTAATGCTTCATGATCATTTGCATACTGTGTGTACATGTCCTTATCTAGTGCAAAAATTAGGCAGTCTACTGATTCACTTGACCTCCTTAATGCGAATCATGTAAGTGTCATGAATCCATTATGTATGCAAATTTTTCCTTATTCATAATTCTGCATGAGTGCGCAACCATCCATACAAATGCGACATCCATATGACAACATATCAAGTTTCAACCACATACAAATATGAATACATATATGCATATGCAGTATGAAGTGACTGAGCCGATCTAAAACCTAGGTTGTTTGTGTATATGCATCCCCGAGCAACCACCAGCAACCACTCGCAACCATTTGCAGCCATCAACCATAACATGTTTCATATACATGTTAACATCCAAAGGGGTTTCTACCTAAGGATAAAGGATAATATCGGGGAGATATACCTAAAAAGATAGATAAAAGCACAACTAAAGGAAAAAGAGAAATCAAAAGATGTACCCTCAAAAAGAAAAGGGTAGGCCGCATGTATTCTGTCCTCAGTTTCCCAAGTCGCGTCTTCCTCGGCATCGCTCCACTGAACTTTGACAAGCTTGACTTCGCGGTTGCGTAGCTTCTTGATTTCAGTTCCTACGATTCGAATTGGGACTCTCCTCACAGTTGCTTCGCGTTCCACTTCGACTTCTTCTAGAATGCTTGGCTCCTCCACTTCCGCAGATTCATGTAGACATTTTCGGAGATGAGAAACGTGAAAGACGTTGTGAATTCCAGCCAACCTTTCGGGCAGCTCTACTCTATAAGCCATCTTCCCAATCTTCTCGATGATAGGGAATGGTCCTACAAATCTTGGTGCTAGCTTTCCTGCGGATCCAAAGAGAACGACGTTCCTTAAAGGTGATACCTTAAGGAAAACCCTGTCCCCAAGCTCAAACTCAAGGTCGGTCCTTCTTTTGTCTGCGTAGGATTTTTGTCTATCTTGGGCAGCCTTCATTCTCCTTCGTATCAAGTCTACTTTTTCTGAAGTCTCTCTAATCATGTCAAGCCCAAGTATAATCTTGTCAGTAGACTCCCACCAACAAGTTGGTGATCGACAAGGTCTTCCATACAAAGCTTCGAAGGGCGCCATACCAATGGTGGCTTGGTAACTGTTGTTGTAGGCGAATTCCACTAACAGAAGATGATCCTCCCACGTCCCTCCGAAGTCAAGAACGCGTAGTCTCAAAAGATTTTCCAATACTCTATTTACCCTTTCTGTCTGACCATCAGTTTGGGGGTGATAGGTCGTGCTCAAGCATAACTGTGTGCCTACAGCTTCTTGCAGACTTCGCCAAAATTCGCTCATAAAGATGGGGTCTCTGTCACTCACTATGCTGGAGGATATTCCATGGAGTCGAACTATTTCCTTGAGATAAAGAGAAGCTAGAGACGAAGCAGTCCTTCTACTCTTGATAGGTATTAAGTGGGCGCTTTTAGTAAGCATGTCCACTATTACCCAAATGTTAGTATTGCCTCTTCTTGACCTAGGCAACCCATCAATGAAGTCCATTGAAATGCTATCCCACTTCCATTGCGGGACTTCTGGAGGATGAAGAAGTCCTCCAGGCTTCTTTTGTTCCGCCTTGACCTGTTGGCATGTCACGCACTTAGAAACGAAATCTGCCACGTCCTTCTTTATGCCGCTCCAATAGAAAACTCTCTTTACGTCCTTATACATCTTGTCTCCACCTGGATGTATTGTCATCTTGGAATGATGTGCTTCCTCGAGAACCATCTTTACTAAATCCCTTGCTTGTGGGATGCATAGTCTTCCATCCCGTCTCAGCTAACCCTTATCATCGATGCAGTACCTATTAAGGTGACTGGAAGTTTCACCCCTAATTAGTTTATCAATCACATCAACAAGCTGAGGGTCTTCTTGTTGTGCGGCCCCTATTGAGTCTAAAAGAGTGGGCCGTACTTCTAGAGATGCCAACAAACCAGATATAAAATCAGAGGAGGGCCAAAAGTCAAAACTGGCTATATACTCCAAGCTTTGCCTTTCTACAAAGAGAGGGCTTAGGGTCAGCTTCTTTCTGCTCAACGCGTCTGCTACTACGTTAACTTTGCCAGGAGTATAGGAAATCTCAAAATCATACGAGGCAAGGAACTCCATCTACCTTTGCTGCCTCAAGTTAAGATCTTTCTGTGAGAAAAGATACTTCAACGATTTATGGTCAGTATATAATTCGAACTTCTCACCAAGGAGATAATGGCGCCAAGACTTAAGCGCAAATACGATGGCGGCCAACTCAAATTTAATATTTTAGAAATGTGTGCTGAGTTTCAATCCAACCCCTTAACCATTGCCAAAATCAATTTTTCTAACATAATTCTCTTTCCCAACACCCCCAGAGCCAATATACTCACTTCCTTTCGCCCCATCAGTCTCTTAAATAAACTTTCAAGATCATCACCAATGTTCTTACTAACAAACTCCAAACTGTCATTGCCTCCTTAATTGGAATTGAACAAATTGCTTTTATACTTGGTCGTAACATACTCGATTGTGTGGCAGCCACAGAGGAAGTCATAGGTTTTTGTCACTTCACATCGACACCAGGCGTTTTGCTTAAACTCAATTTCTATAAGGCCTTTGATTCAGTTAACTAGAACTTTATTCTTGACTTGATGTCGCATCGTGGTTTCCTTTCAAAATGGTGTAGTTGGATCAGATGTATTCTGAACACAAGATTTTCTTTTATTTCCACTAATGATGAATCTGGAGGGCATATTAAATCTAAATATGGGTTGAGGCAGGGAGACCCGCCTTCGCCCTTAATTTATGTTCTCATCGCCGTTGTTTTTAACCAACTGGTAAGGGTTGCAATCACATATAACTTTTCCCTGGAATCAGTCTTCCCAATTTTAATTTGACAATCTCCAATTTTCATATGATACCATCCTTTTAGTTTCACCCAATCTGACATATATCCACTGCCTCAAAGTCCTCTACACTTTTGAACTTATTTCTGGCCTCTCTATTAACTTTGGCAAAAGTTCTATCATTATGCTGGGAAAATCTTTTGATCTGGGATCTTCCATTTCCACCTGCCTAAACTGTAGACATGACACATTTCCGATAACATAACTGGGTATCCCCCTCCGCCCTACCAAACTATTCAGATATTACTGGCTTTCCCTCATCACTAAAATTGAATCCAGGCTGGCAATATTGTAACACCCCATAATTTTAAAAACATGACATAAGGGATAATTAAAGAATACTAAATTTTTATTTAAAGAATTAAGGGAAACATGACATAAGGGATATTGAATTTAATGATCATGCCTATAAGTAAGACGAATCATATCAAGTTTTGTAGATTCTTACCTTTCAGATTCATACCCAAATTACTGTCATCATATGCCTAATTGGATCTATTTTATTGTTCTAGGCCAGTTCATGTTACATATGCCTCTTTTATGCCAGTTTTGATGACATGATTCTCTCCCCTTCTTCTTTTCCTTTTTTAATGAGATTAGGCTAACTTCGAGCCTAACACATTGCATTGAGATTTGCGTATGAATCACGTTTGAATGATTGGGAAAAGTTTGGGGAAATTTGTAATAAAATGAGATTATTGGCAAAAATCAATTTGAGCATAATTGTGTATAAATTGTATACATAAGATTTGGCATAAGTTGGATTGGGTATAGTTGGATATAATTTGTATACATGAGGTTTGGAATAAATTGTTAATAACAATGAATGCAAATTAATTTGAGCGTAATTTGGCATAACATGTATACATAAGATTATATGCCTAATTTGGATTAAAATTACAAACATAATTTAGATTGGAAATTGTGGGTAATTGAAGTATATTTTAATCCAAGATTTAAAATTGTGACTTGAATCAAGAAAGTGATCATGAACGCCTAAGACACGAGGTTAGATTCGAATTGCGGTATAAGCTTGCCCGAAACCGCCCGGCACATCCAGCGACCACAATTTGGTAATCTAATGTGAGAGGTCAAAGGTAGAAATTAGATGCGTAATAATGCAAAGACATGAGGTTAGATTCGGTTTGCAGTATAAGACTGCCCGGAACTGCCTGACATATCCAGCAACCGCAAAACGGTAATCTAATGTGAGAGGTCTTGCAAGATTACCGTTATAATAAATTAATGAACACATAACCAAGACAAGATATATGATTAGACATGGGGATAATAAAGGGTTAAGTGGGTGACATGTTACAAGTGAAATATAATCAAGGCACTTAACCAAGATGAGACATGTAAGAAAACATGGGAATAAAAGAAGGGGTTAAGTGGGGACCGAGCATAGGAGGGAAGCTTGTGTCAAGTGGGTGGACCCTTTTCAACCAGTAACCCATTTAGTATCTATGTAAGCTCGAACTAGGTCGAGGGAAGGACACGCTTACTGGGTTGATAGTAAGAGGTCAATAAAGACTTAGCGATGGCAGTGCAATTCCAATGGAGTCATGTGCATGCGTGGGTCCGGGCTGGTAGGTAGGACGCTATTGCATTGTGTAGGTATAAGCCGTGCATTTTAGTAGTATCGGGTTTCCACTTTAGGGAGTGATACACCCTACTGTGGGACCAGCACGGGTATCTACGAGTTAGGGAGCCAATTGAATGGGGAGGGTAGTGGGTACAACTATTGGAGATAGGAGTAGGCGGCACCTATGACAGCAGCTAGGAGTACACGAAACTACCATCATTATTATTATGTTTAGTAAAAGGGATCAACTTTCAGTATGGAACTAGTATTGGTGCGATGTAGGAATTATCTTATAGTGATTGAAGCACAATCAACGTTATATCTTGTTTACCTTATCATATCTACTTATGTTACAGCCATCTCTTATATCCAATTTATGTTCTTATCCTGTTACTTTACTGATTATATTGTTAAAGTCACTGGACTCGCCAGACGTATGTTTGACCCATTTTTGTTTCGCCTCTTTTCTTTCTTTTCCCTTCATCAGGTCCTCAGTGTGGGACTAGTGGAGCTTGACTTGGATTTCTTTCTTCTTGAAGTGCTTGGAAGTGTTGAAAGTAATGCTCAGCTTTATCTCTTTTTCATTATGGCTATTCGGAGTGGGATTATGGTTTTACTTTTATGTATTCTGATAATAATTTTGTACAAGACGGGATATTTTTGTACTTGGCTCTAGTATGTGGTTTTGATGTTGTAACCAAACATGTTTTGCTTTTCCACTATAATGAATAAATTTTGAATTTTCTTAAGTACCATTTTATATATCTATCTTGTGATATTCTATTCTAAACCCTTATAATACTCCATGAAAGTTAATGCATTCTCTTAGTGAGTTACATTATTGGACGTGGGGTGTTACACGTGGTATCAGAGCGAGGTTACCAGGACCGATAAAAGATTTTGAAAACCGTTTCCAAAAGCATTTTTAGAAAGAAGTATTTTCGAAAACATGTTTTAAAGAGGGTATTTTCAAAAGGAAAGTTTATTTTGAAAAACATAATCCCCAAAGCTATATATCTATCTTTCGATTCTTTGTTTTAAATCTCTTTTTCTTTCGTTTCAGCATGTCTGGGGATCTTAATCTTCCAGAGGGCGTACAGATATCGGGGTGGTTCCGAAGGTATCTGTAGGCTAGGGCCACTGCTGCAGGCCCAGCAGTAGTTCCTCCTCCCCCAGCTGCAGCCGCTCCTCCTCCTCCTCCCCGTGTAGACGCTTTTTCTAAGATATGCAAAGCCTTCCGTGCGATGGGCGGAAAGCCGTTTTATGGGACTGAGACGTTTGTTGAGGCCCGAAATTCGCTCAAGGAAGTAGAGGACTTGTTTGGTATCTTTGAGATAGACGATGGAAGGAAAGTTTAGCTAGTTGCTTGGTTGATGAAGGATGAAGCTTCCTTTTGGTGGGAAGTAACGAATGGAGGACGCCCAGTGGAGACGTGGATAGACTTCAGACGAAGATTCGAATTGAAGTTTCTTTCACAAGCGGAGGAGAGTTTATACCTGGAGAGGTTTTTGGCTTTGAAACAAGGGAGTTTGTTTGTGAAGGAGTACGTTAACAAGTTTAACCAGTTAGCAAGATTTGGTATGGAATTAGTCAATACAGCACATAAGAAGGCTTTGAGATTTGCCAAGGGTCTGAATGAACCATTACACGGGTTGGCTATGTCCCATATTCCTGTTGGGGCTACTTTCGAGAAACTTGTTGACATGGCGCTGATGCATGAAGAGGAGAAAGATGCAAATGTAGTTAAGGCACAAGATAAGAAAGTGGATCCAAAGAAAGCACAACAACAACAAAAGAAAGGTGGTAAGGGTAACAAGGGCCAAGGGAAGAAAAGATGTTTTAATTGTGGAACACCGGGCCACTTAAGCAAGGACTGTAGGAAGAAGAAGACGGGTTGCTTCCAATGTGGTGAGGCATGACATATGATTAAAGACTGCCCAAGGAGGCAAGGACAAGGGCAAGGACAGAGGACAAGATCTACTTTTGGACGGCAGGTTCATGCTCTCATGGCACCAGCTCAGGAGAGAGGTAGAAACATTTCTGTTGAAAGTTTGATTTTCCTTTTTGATCATCCTGTTCGAACTTTGTTTGATTCTGGCGCTTCACATTTGTTTATATCTACTTCGTTAGTTGAAACACTGCACCTAAATACTAGTTTAGTTATGGATCCCATTGTAGTCTCAAATCCTATTGGGGTTACGGCTCATCTTTCTATGTTATGTTGGGATTTGAGAATATATATATATATATATATATATGTGTGTGTATGGCGTTGAGTTCGAATGCAACGCTTATGTGCTTGGCTTCACGGGCTATGGGTTGATTCTAGGAATGGATTGGCTAGCCAGGTATGGTGCCATTCTCGACTGTGAAAAGAGAGTAGTTAGACTGTTGACTAGTTTGGGTAATACTCTTGATATTTCTTGTGACCATAAGGGTTCTTTTATGCTTAGCAACTTAGAATCTCTTGACATATCTATTGATGATTTGCAATCTGTTCGAGTAGTCTGTAAGAATGCAGATGTCTTTGAGGAGGTTAGGGGCTTACCTCCAAAACGCGAGATAGATTTCCGTATATACTTGGTGGGCAATGCAAAGCCAGTTGCATTGCCGGTGCACCACATGGCTCCTAGAGAAAGGAGGGAGCTTAGTAGACAAGTGAAAGGTTGCTTGAGAAAGGGTTCATAAGAAGAAGTATCTCGGAGTAGGGTGCTCCTATTGTTTTTGCTACAAAGGCTGATGGTTCGCTTAGATTGTGCATGGACTATAGGCAGATGAATAAGCTCACGAAGAAGAATAGACACCCATTGCCGAGGATAGATGATTTGTTCGATCAGTTGGTTGGTGCTTCGGTTTTCTCGCAGTTGGACTTAGCTACAGGATTTCACCAGTTGAGGGTATGTAACAGTGCGATTTTCGATGCCTCAAAAGTCATGTCATTATTGAAAGAATTTAGAAGATGAGATATAAAAGGTAGAACTTATAGAATAGAAGAATAAGAAGACATTAGAATCTCACTGCGGAATTTCACAAATACATAATATATTACAATACAGGGTCTGATACATCATAGTGCATCATCTTAATACAATACCATAGTACAACAACATAATTATACATCATGATTTGGATAATACAGATGTCAAACTGGATACATAGATATAGATATACCACTGGTCTTGAACTTGAACTTCATCAGATTCCACTTGCCTACCTGGACTACTTGTCTACTCATAATAAATATTTTGAGTACCTAAGAGTTTAGGAAACACAGGAAATAAACTCTAGGTCAGTCAGGGGACTGGTGTGAGTAAACATAGTTAAAAGGATTTAACAGGGAATAAGGATTAAGGTTTTCCATTTTGATGGATTTATTTACTTTAGAAATCTTTAGACCAATCCATAACTAATATATGGATAATGACCCAAGTATTTTATATCAAAACGTTTGATATTACGATAGTTTTTATCAAATAAATAATCAACTAGTGAAACGCTTGCACCTCACGTTCATGTATATAGTATATAATCAAAACCGCAGATCGCTTATTGGAGATTGGATTCCAACAGACAAGGTGTGGGAGCACCTACCGATCAGTGTACTCTGTAGAGGATACACTAGGGTTCAACAAGAATGTCTTGCAACCTGGCCGCACATGACCGACCACTCATTTAGCTTGAGTGTATCGAATATATTTCCACCACGGTTGTTGGCGATCCAACCGAAATCCGAGGATACAGAATCGAAAAAGAAGAATAAATATGAATTTTCTCTAGATCAATGACAACACACCCTGCTTGGGTATAACCCAATTAGCCATGCTGCCCAGCCCAACTTTTGTTACTTCCTGGTTGTGAAGTTTGAGGTCACGTTTATCCTTCTGATAGATTATTTCTTCAATTACTTTGAATGTCACATCGTCATATCCGTCAGAAACACTCATTCGATTTCCCAAATATATTGCAGGCAATAAAGCTAAGAGAAACGAATTTCTCTACCAACAACGTATTATACTTACGTAAATTCGATGTGCAGAATTTAACTGATATACGTTGTCAGACACTCGTCCATTCGGGTTTCTCCTGGGACTGAACAGACCAAAGATACTATAGCTTTTACATATCGTCGTCTTCAGTATTCTGACATGCATCGTATAAATCGAGTCGAAGTGGGATGTTTATCTTGAACTCTTCGAAACGATGTATGAAATATCTTTTATAGTCGATAAATAATTATCAACTTAATTTGATTATAATTTAGTTTACACACGTCCTGTATTTATGGATTTCAGTTAACATAACGGTATATGTTTATCTTATTCATATCTGGATATTATCAATATCTTTTATAAATGAACAGTTAAAACGTGTGCGTTGCACACGGTATTTATATTCAGTTTTGACCAACATTTCGAATGGTTACAAAGCACGTGCGTCGCGCATGGTATTTTGCTTCGTTTATCTTCGTTGTTTTAAACGAGGTTAAATTCTCCAGTTCTTCTGGTAAATTATTTTATTTCTTCTAGTTTATCTTAAATAAATTAATTTAATAATTTATTTAATTTATTTTCTTTATATTTCTACATCTCAAACTCGTAGAAATTCTCCGGTCAACTTCCGTACTTGATCTTTCTGCCATTTTCTTCCGTCCACTTGCCTATGATAAATAAAATAAAAATTTCTATTTTTATTTAATTAATTAATTATTTTTATAATCTATTTATTTTCGTATTTTAAATTAAAACCGTTTTGAATTTAAAATCTCGTTTAGAAATTCATTTATTAGCGGTTTTACCAAAGTATCAGTGCCACTTTTCAAAACATTGTAATTTCGCATGCCACGACTACTTTTCCAAAGTACCACTCCGGTACTTGCCAAAGTACCAGGTACCATACCTCGCCACGACCATGCCGATCACTTCCAGGCTGTTGCCATGACCATGATTTCTTGTTTTGCCATAGTATCACCCTCGTACTTTGCCAAATGCCACGTGCCAAAGCCAAATTCCTATGCTGCGCTCGTCGTTCACCACCAAAATCACGCGTTCCATCCTTGCCCGATCACCTTGCCCGATCACTTGGCTGATCACTCAAAACTCCACGTTGCGCATTGGCTGATCACCCAAAACTCCATGCTCCAGCCTTGCCCAATCACCTTGCCAAATCCACTTACCAAACCCAAAGTACCAATTTACCATTTACCGAAAGTGCCACCCCAAAACCACTTGCCAAAACCGGTGATCACCTTCAGATTCTCATGCCCATTCTCTTCTTCTTCCTTCTGTTGTTTCACCCTTTCTCAGTGTACAGGGTGCACGGTGCACATGCACCACCGTTCTCCTCCATTGAGATCCATCGCCACCCACTCGCAGGTCACGTTTCCGGCCAGGGTCACCATCAACTTATTGTTCAACCTCCAGAACTCCTCCTCCTCGATATGAATCCTCATCACCAACGAAATTTGAAGCACTGTTTCTAGGTTGACCCAAAAAAACCACCTCCACCGATCGCCTCCCCTCGCCTGGACACCTGTCACCACCACCGATGGCTTCACCACTCATACAACCTCCTCCCCGTCCAGCCTTACCCCACTCAATCCACCATATTCCAATCAAATCGAATTTAAAAAACCCGAACCCAAACATGAACCCTAAAACATAATTCACCTTCGATCCCACTAATTAAACAATGGAAAAATCGTTGGATATTTTCCCCATCATCCCTACACTGTCAAATAGCTCCGCGCCCATAATCATACCCTCTGACCATCTTGATCGCCGAAAAAAGGCAGATGATCATTTTTTGATCATCACAGTATTTCTCTTTAACCCTAGCACTAAAAATCATGAAATTTTCATTTAAAATCATGATTTGGCGCCAGGATTTCGTTTATATCCTTAAACTAAGTTTTCGTGATGTTTGAAAATCCATGATTACAGAGAATTTTACAAAGAACATCCTACTTCTGTTTTTTCCTTGAATTTGAAAGGTCATTCTTTGTTTATATTTACAATGTATATCATGTATATATTATTTCTATCCTTTCATCAAACTAGTGTGAGCAAATTGGTATGATTCTCTTCTAGAAATTAATGCTCATGATGTTCTGTGTTTCACAGAACATAGTAGCAGGTTGCTTTGTAATGTTTCTAAATTATCAATAACTTCTATAACTTATTGGTACTTGTATATGAATCTAACAGTCAAACAAATGTATTTCCAGGTTTCTAGCATCACTACTTGGTTGTTAAATGGCAAGGTGATAGAGTTGGCATCATATGAACTTGCATTAAAAACCAAACATACACAAAACTGTTTTATAGTAAAGTATTAAACTAGGAATTTAATAAGGTTTACTCACCACAATGCTTTCCACTTTTCTAGAGAATCTACTTCAGTTTTGGTTTTTAACTTAGTTTTACTGTGAAGAAAAGTATGGGTTTTTGTTTGATATTTATAGCCAAACTCAAGTGTTTTAAAAACAATTTCTTCACATGCCCCTACAGTAATCTCCCCATTAGCCTCACCCCTCTCCACGTCCTTATTATAGGGAACACATGTATGCAAATATTTGTTTATCCTAGGATATTTCAGCCAATAGCCTTGTCTTACGTATTTTCTTGTAGAAGCCTATCTCTCTCACCATACCTTCATTAAATGCCCTACACCTCATCTCTACTTCTAGCTAATAGAAAATTGCTTCCTTAATTCTTAAGTTTATAGATATTTTACTTAAGGCAATACTCTTATGCACATGTCTTAGGTTTAGGTAGAGTTAGCTTGCTAGCTTAGTCTTACTATTTTCTCTCAAATCATATTATAAAATTTGTTTTCATGTGCTTTGAATTTTGTCTTGCTTGTGTTCATAGATATTTTCCTATGGTCAAATTTAGTCAACCAATGATGTGTGCATATTATTTTCTATGTTATCAAATATACATGGCCGAATGTTTCCTTAGACATGTGTGTTAATTTTTTGATGCAAAGTCCCTTATTGTATTTGATTTTATTTCAAACCCCTTTGTAAAAACCAATGTCCCCTTTATATACATGTTATCCTATGTATATGTTATTACTAAGGTAATCATCTTTATGTGGAAATTCAAGGATTTATTTGCAAAGTTCCTTCTTGACTTTTGTTTATGGTTTTACTATATGTGTATTAAAGTATACACACATATTTGTATACATATGGTTATGTTTTCCAATATGTTTTCAAATGAGGATTTTTTTAATGTTACACACTTGTGTTATCTTGTTAAATCATTCATGAGCTATTTTAGTTACAAGGGTATTATCAATCTTATTTATAATATGGTTTACACTTGAATGTTGTGTACTTATTTCATATTTTCAAATCTCAAAATATAAACAAGTATCCATATACGTATTTGTACATATATTAAAAATCACTTTAGTTTTGGTTAAACAACATATTTGATTTTAATCTCCTTATTAAAAATCAATTTTTAACAGTCGGAAAAAGTCGGGGCATTGCAGTCCACCCCCCTATAAAAGAATTTCGTCCCCGAAATTAATGTAAGAAGGATAGAAAGATTTTCCCAAAAGATGATACTTCATATCATAACTACATAGTACATTATAATTATACACTAGTTCCATACTCGTACTAGGCATTCATAACATACTACCATACATAGGGTTATACTTGACCGATTCAAGTCATATGCTACCATATAATATACATATATATAGTTCGACACATCTTTCCATCCTACTCCTCTGACACTGTGTAGGTACCTATTACGATTCCTTTTCCTTTCATGTCCCCAGTAGTTGACGGGTCATTCATGATAGCATAAACATTAGTCTGTGGTGCCTTCTTCATCAGTGAGCAATTCTTGATCATGTGTCCGGGCTGATGGCAGTTAAAACAGAGATTCTTCACCACTAACTCATTCCTTTGATTTTGCTGCTGTTGAGGTTTTTGTTGCGGTTGGGTTTGTTCTGGTTCCTTTTCCTTTGACTCCTTACAAAATCTAGCGATATGTCCCTTTTGTTTGCAGTTGTGACACAGAACATTCTTGAAACGATTTTCATACTTCTCTTCCGCTGTATCTCCTTTTTCCTTGTTCTCCCCATTTGGATTGAATTTCCTCTTCCGGGGATTCTCTCCACTTATTTATCCAGTCTGTGCCTTTTCTGTTGTTGGTTTCTTAGCATTCCAAGGCTTCATACCTAAGTGCTAAATCCACTAATTCAACAAATGGGTCTTTTAGATGTCCCATCATACGTCCTTGCAGACTATCCTTCAGTCCACCTACAAACATCTCGTTCTTCTTCAGTGAAGTATTTACCAACTCCGGTCCAAAACTTGACAGTGCATTGAACTTGTTTTCATAATCAGTCACTGACAGGTCTCCTTGCTTCAAGTCAATAAAGTCTCGGTACATCTTTGTTTTCCCAGTGGCCGGCAGATACCGGGCTTCAAAAGCTTCTTTGAACATCTCCCAAGTAAAATCTTCCTCCGGAGTATTTGCAGTTTGGGCGTCCCACCAGATTGTTGCAGCTCCCTCCAGATTCCATGAAGCTAAGAGACGTTTATACTCGTCATCCAACTTCAGTCCCTTAAAAATCTTCTCACATGATCTAATCCATTCTTGGACGTCAACCAGTGATTCCGTTCCCTTAAAGGTCTTTCCTCCCAGAGTAGTGTAATTCTTGCAAATCATAGCAAAGTTTTACTGCATTAGAGCTTGGACCACTTCAGTTGTATCTGCTTGGGTTTGATTAACAGTGTGCCCATTTGTCGGGTTGCCCTGCTTGCTCCTCGGCCTCGTCTTCCTTGAGAACTCATTTTCAACTTTCTGAGTATACGATTTGAGAGTTAATACTCATTTGGAAGATATGTCTTAAGGATAACTTAAGTCAGTAACTAGGGTCGTCCAATACTATAAGAGTTTTTATAAAAATACGCTCTCTCAACACTAATGTAACGACCCGGAATTTTGGGGCAAATTTAATTTTTTTATTTTAGTTAATTTAAAGGATTTAGTATATTTAAAATAATTTATTTTAAATAATAACGGAGAAATAATTTATTTTAAATCGAAGTTAGAACGTATAATTTATATTAATTATATTACGAGCCTGAAATGGCGCGGTAATTTCAGTATTCGATTTTCAACTGTGGGAAAATATATAAAATTCATTATAATTCAGAATTGGACGAAACAAGAAACATTAGGATCATATTGATTATATCTTTCCAACGAATTTACGAAATTAAGATTTCAGTTTATAATTTGCAAGTTATGGCAAATTTAAAATTTCAGAAAAACGCTATGGAATTTATATATATTAAAATATATGGCCCAAAAGGATACTTTTTGCATACGAATGAATTTGGACTCGAAACCACTTCCATTGAGTTCAAAATGACGTTTCTGCTTTGAAAAAGTATAAGCACTTATATATTTTGAGTTTCGGAAATTATTCATATAAAAATATATTTTTAAATATAAAATATATACGCCTTGAAAAGTGAAGTTTTGCAAACGGTCTTCAAATTCAACGAAATTAATTTTGTTGGGTTCGTATCGTCAAAAAAAGCTAGAAATGATTTTTCTGGAATTTTTAGAATTAATATGTAATTATAATTGATTTTTCAGTGAAAACGGTCAATTTTCAGACTTTAAAAATTCATTATTAATTCATACAGACTCGAAAAATGACGAAACCAATTTCTGTAAATCCGTAATGTCAAGGAATACTTATGTTTCAATTTTCAAGTACAATGGAATTCGTAGGTGTTAACACGAATTTTTAAACTACGAAAAGCGGACAAAAAAATGTATTAATATGTACATAAGGGTAATTGGGCCTAATTGAGTTTATAACCTACCTATATATTATCTTTTAACAGCCATTAGCTGAACCCTAAACATAACATAGCCTCCTCCATCTTCATTTTCTTAATATTCCATGGCCTCCACTCTAAAATTATTCTTTGCACAAAAGACCCTAAAACTAAACAATTTATAACTCCAAATCAGAACAAAATTAGACCAAACCCTTTCTGGGTTTTGTTCATCTTCTTATCCTCTATCTACCACGGAAAATTCAAGATCTATCGTCGCACGGATTCGCCGGGATCTGAGTTTGATTGCAAAAAGTCAGTTTCAGATTTTGGTGTTTTCTGGCCAAACCTTGAAGAATTGGAGGATGGCGCAATGGAAGAAATTGTAGAGGAGACAAAGATCTACAACTTTTCTTTGGAAAGTTTTGTCTGAAAGTCGATGGAAGGACATGGAAATCGAGAAAAACTGAATTGGAGCAAAATAGAAAATTCCGGCAAGCTCAGAACATAGATGACCAATTTCCTGCCAATCCGGGAAGAATCAGGCGAAGGGCCGAACACGAAAGTTCTTCGTCTATACAAGGAGAAGGTGCTCAGAAAATTTCATGTCATTTGGATAAGAAGGGTGGCCTGTGGGACCCGCGAGGCGAATTTCGCTTTCTGGTGAAATTCTGGTGATCAGAGCATCAACAGCGGCGGCGGCTTGGAGCGTGGGTGCGCCTCTCAAAGACGAAGAGGATGGCGGTGGTTTCAGGTCAATCGGAGGTCAGGGGAGGGAGAAAAGTGCGGTCAAAGATAGCGAGCTCAGGTTTGACCGAGATTTGGGGTAGTTCTGTAATTCAAACTTTGAAATTGTATATCTCTCTCATACGAACTTAGAATCTGATGATTTCAGATCCGCTGCGATCGTGGCGATGAGAGCTTCGCGTGGACACTAAATTCGTCCAATTTAGAGGAAGTTAAATTTTTGGGTATTTTCGGTAATTTTTAAAACGGGGACGTGACTTTTAAAATTTCAGCAAAAGGACAAAACCAGCGATGTCATGTACTTCCCCAAATCGCCTTTCAAAGTCACCGCACCATGATTTCACCGTCTCTCCCTAACCGCCTTCCGAATATGTCTGAAGCCGTCGTCGTCGCCTGTCGTGTGAAGCCGCCGCCGCCTGTCGTCTGAAGCCGCCGTTGCCTGAGCCTAAAGCTGTCGTTGCCTGAAGCTAATTGAATCCCCAATCATCGTCGTTTTTGAAGCAGTCTGCACCCTCATCATCGTTGATTTGAATTTTTTAAAAAAATTCAGTACCACGTCCTCTACTCAATCATCGATTGTCTGAATTAAAAAAAAAACAGTGATACCAAAAGTGCTAAATCAACTTAGCATTAAATCAGTGATGTGCAGTCTATTCAAAAGTAACTCATATGCATGAAGGACGCTCTAGAATTCTTAAGTTCCAATTTATAAAGGACCATTCTCCTTTATAACAACATCAAAAATGCTAAATTCAGCTATCATTTCGTGTATGCAATATATTTTATAGAAGCTTAAAAATACAATGATATATTTAACTATCATTTAGAATATTATACACATGCTAGATCAGTTTCAAAAATAGAATGCTAAATTCAACTATCATTTATCATATATATAAACATGCTAGTTCTCTTTAGGAAACACACTATTATATTTAATATCATTTTTCACATCTTATATGTGCTAGTTCGCTTTAAAAATATAATGTTATTCAACTATCATTTAGCATATTCTATACATGTTAGTTCATTTTAAAAATACGATGTTGAAATCAGCTATCATTTATTATGTTTTGTACGTTCTAGTTTACTTTAAAATACAATTCTATATTAACTAACATTTAGCATATTTAAACGTTCTACTTTCTTTTAAAAGATACAATGCTAAATTCAACTATCATTTGTTATATTCTATACATTCTAGTTCATTTTACTATTAAATACCATACTCAAACTTTATTTTGCAAACTCTACGCGTGCTAACTCACTTCAAAAATATAAATGATAAACTGAACTATCATTTATTATATTTTATACATGGTAGATCACTTTAAAAATACAATGTAATATTCAACTATACCAAAAGTGCTAAATCAACTTAGCATTAAATCCGTGATGTGCAGTCTATTCAAAAGTAATTCATATGCACGAAGGACGCTCTAGAATTCTTGACTTTCAATTTATCAAGGACCATTTTACCTTATAACAACATCAAAAATGCTAAATTCAGCTATCATTTCGTGTATGCAATATATTTCATACAAGCTTAATTATACAATGATATAATTAACTATCATTTAGAATATTATACACATGCTAGGTCACTTTCAAAAATAGAATGCTAAATTCAACTATCATTTATCATATCTATACATGCAGTTCTCTTTAGGAAATGCACTGCTATATTTGTGTATCATTTTTCATATCTTATATGTACTAGTTCGCTTTAAAAATATAATGTTATATTCAACTATCATTTAGCATATTCTATACATGCTAGTTCATTTTAAAAATACGATGTTGAAATCAATTATCATTTATTATGTTATATACATTCTAGTTTACTTTAAAAATACCATGTTATATTCAACTATCATTTAACATATTTAGACGTTCTAGTTCCTTTTAAAAAATATAATGCTAAATTCAACTATCATTTATTATATTCTATTCATGCTAGTTCATTTTACTAATAAATACTATATTCAAACACGTAAAAGACTTCTGCACCCAGTAGGAATTATATTATATTCATTTGTTATATTTTATTATATTCTATTCATGCCTAATCGCGTACTCCATCAACGATTTTGCACCTAGAAGAAATTAGTTAACCAAGCAGGTACCCGTGACATGTAAAAGCCTTCCGCATGTAAGGCCTAATCGGGTACCTATGACACGTAAAACACTTCAGCACGCAAGGCCTAATCAGGTACTCCAACAACGATTCTGCACCCTGTAGGAATTAGTTAACCGAGCGAGTACCCATGACACGTAAAAGACTTCCGCACGCAAGGCCTAGTCGGGTACCTATGACACATAAAACACTTCCGCACACAAGGCCTAATCGGGTACTCCAGCAAAGATTCTGCACCCAGTAGGAATTAGTTAACCGAGCGGGTACCCGTGACACGTAAAAGACTTCCGCACGCAAGGCCTACTCGGGTACCTATGACACGTAAAACACTTCCGCACGCAAGGCCTAATCGGGTACCCCAGCAGCGATTCTGCACCCAGTAGGAATTAGTTAACTGAGCGGGTACCCGTGACACGTAAAAGACTTCCGCACACAAGGCCTAATCGGTACCTATGACACGTAAAACATTTCTGTACGCAAGGCCTAATCGGGTACTACAGCAACGAATCTGCACCCAGTAGAGATTAATTAAGCGAGCGAGTACCTGTGACACGTAAAAGGCTTTCGCATGCAAGGCCTAATCGGGTACCTATGACATGTAAAACACTTCCGCACGCAAGGCCTAATCGAATATATCAGGTTAAGGTTAACAAAAGCTCAAAGAAGTATTACTTGTTTAAAGTCGGTTGTAGTGTAATACTTATATAGAATGATATACTAATATATCGTTTTATTCTTAATACCCACTATTATACTAAATTATGCAAATAATAGATGAATATAACACATTTGTGTATAATAAGTATTCCCAATGTGAAAAACCATTTAGTACACCTCTCAACTATATGCAATCATGCACTATACAAATATGAATCCATATAAACAAAATAAAATGTACAATTATCATTGTACTCAAACAAAGAAATAAAACCACAAACACAATCAATAGAGTAAATCAAACAGAAACAAATCACACAACATGCATCATACAATCAATAGAACCACAAACACAATCAACAGAGAAAATCAAATAGAATAAAAATCAAACGATATTTGCATAGTGTTTAAACAATAATAAAAAAAATCTAATTACATGGCAAAATGTATAATACATTTAACTGTATGAGCACATGGAAAACCAGTTACTCTCCAATTATTATAACTACATAAATGATTTTGAAGATCAACAACTTGTGACTTCCACGACTTAACATCAAAAATAAACTCTAATGACTTGAAAACATCCCAACCAAAACCATCATCAACTAATTTTGATAAATAGTCCTCCATGATAGGACAAAGAACTATTTTCCATAATGCACATTTCTCCCTCCTTCTGGCAATTTGCTCCATAATTTTACTATATGAAATGATATATACAACTAGCATTATGCAATAATAATTATACAATCATCAGACTAAAAGAAGTAAACCACTGTCAAACTAAATGACAATATAAATAGAAAAAGATAGTTAAACATACCATTTGAATACGAATGACAATAAAATTTAAAAACCATATTTAAGATGATAATCGTACCTTGATGTGATCAACATTCACAAATTTCATACTTAACTTCAAATAAAGAAGAGTCTATGCTATGATAGGTGGAATAGGAATTATCATTATACTAAAAAACAACTAGCAAGCTTTTTGATTCGCCAGAGGTAATATCATCACGGAAAAACAAAGGTGTACAATTATTATTAACAAAACTGAAAATGTTATACACACATCGCATATAGTTATTATTAACAAAACAGAAAATGTTATACACACATAGCATATCAGGGTAAAATAGCTTCCAATATGCGCAAACACAATCTAATTTAATAATGATAGAGAAATTTGAAATAAGAAACAAAAGCATACTTCACAGGAGGAATTTTTGATGTCGACGAACTCGATTAGACCTTGCCTGAAGCTTCCGCCGCCTCCGCCTGAAGTCGCCGCCGCCGCCTGAAGATGTCGTCACAGCCGCCGCCTGAAGCTGTCCTTCGAACGATCGCTGAAAAAATTGATGAAGAAACTGACGACCTAGAATTTAAGATTTGGGAATTGTTTTTCCTTCGTACGAAAATTGAAAACCCACGTCCTTCTGACTGAAAAAAAGATGTTGCGTCGTTTTGACAAAAAAATATATGTTTTCTTCCTTCAGCCGATTTTCCTGTTTTAATTAATTATTTAATTCGTTCAAACTTCAGAAATTCATAACTTATTGTAACAAACTCGAAATCGCGCAAAACAGGGTTTGCTGCGATCAGTGAGTCGAGACCTTCACATAGACACTAATTTTGCCAAATTTGGAGCAAGTTCAATTTTGGGCCAAAATTGGGCCCGGACATTTAAACACCGACAAAGTACAAACCAAGGTGAGAACTCTTTTCTCACTCAAAACTTTTACCGTATTTATTTATTATTATAAATGAATGTGATTTAAATGCCTGTGGTGAAATAATTGTTTGAAATTACTTGATGCATGTATGTTGTGTTGTACGTTATGTTATGTCATGATATGATTTGTTATGTTATGTAAACTTTAGCAGTATGCAACGTATGTCATTACTATTGATTCTTATAGAATTGTTAAAAATTAATGTTACACTGCCATGTACAAGTTACCTGACTGGCATTTGTTGATTGGGTTGATAATTTTCACACATCGCCCAAATGCACAAATAATTATATATATTGTTTGAATGTTAGTTGGTTGAAACCCCACACGGGTCTTGGGTTGATAATTACACATCGCCCTTGTGATTAATTATAAGCGTTATTTATTTGACGCTATGCAGTACAAATATACACTTTGGATGATTGGATGTTTTTAATGATTTATCATTAGTCTAGAATAACATGGGATGTATGAAAACCGTATAATTATAATTATATGGTAAATCGTTTGGGTCTCATTCCAATTTGGAAAAGAAATTGTCAAAATAAGATTTGCAATTTAATTTACATTTTTAATGTAAATAAATGAAGAGATTTTGACATTGCAATTTAATTTACGTTTTAGAATGTAAATAAGAGAATGAAACTTAAAGTAGTTTTTTTAATTTACATTTTAATGTAAATATAAGATAAGAATATGAAATATGTATAAAATAAAGGTTAATCTTTTATTAAAGTGAAATTTATGAAATATGCCTAGAAAATAAAAGTTAATCTTTTATTAAAAGTAAGAACATGAAACATATTTCAATATAAAAAGTTAATCCTTTAGGAATATGAGTTTACATTAAATGGTTAGTGCTAAAAAGTTATTCTTTTATTGTAACATAAGAATATGAAAATGTTTTAAAGTAAAAGTTATAGAATCATGAAATTTGTTTTAATTAAAAATGCAACTTTTTAATGTCATATAAAACATGGAATTTGTTTTACATTAAAATTGCAAATTTTTGATGCCGTATAAAAACGTGAATTTGATTTACATTACAATTTTATATTTTTAATGTAATGAGGGAACATGAAAGTGATTTAAAATGAAAATTCATCTTTTTATTTAATGAGGGAAAAATTTGTTGATACATTTAAATAATTAAAATAGGGAAAAATTATGTGAAATCTTAATAAATGTTATAAAAGAGTTTTTGATGTGAAATTCCAAATTTATTAAGAGGAAAGATTTTTTTTATCAAGTTAAGTAGTTTATTTATTTCTATAAATAAATAAAAGAGTGAAAAATGGTTTTATTAAAACCAAGTATTTCAAGTGAATAAATTAGATTGGAATTTAAGAAAGGAATGACATTTTCAATTAAGGGAAATAAAAGAAAAGAAAATATGAATTTTCCAATATTAACATTAATTGGAAGTTGATTTGGGTTGACCATGAAAATGTTTTAAATGACATTAGTTCTTAAAACCCCAATTAACGATGAAGTGATGATTTGTAATTTATTAGTCCTTTAATTAATATTTAATGAAATATTCTAAAGAGTAGTTTTCAATTTAATATATTAAAGTGGAATTAATTGAAATATGATTTTGGGTTTATCGCGAACGATGTTTGGGCGACATTTGTTCTTTAACCCAGTTAAAGACAAGATTGTTTCTTGAAAGTTAAATAATCAATAAATAAGAATTTTAGAGGACTAAAACTAAATATAGTTTTTTATAAATCTTTAATTGGATTGGAATGAGGCGTTGGTTGTGTTTAGAAAACATAATTTTAAATTGAGCAAATTATTCAGAAAGACCGGGTTTAACCCATTCTGAATAATTCATACGACGATTGAAGGTGGACGATGAAGACGGTTATTGAAGACCGGGAAATTTCCACATCGAATGGATGATTATTTATATCTTGATTGGATGTACATCCAAGACGATGGAATTATTGATCATCCAAATGTACGTGGAGATCTACCGGATACGGTTTCGTTTAGACCCAGAACGGAATTTTAAATGGATTGTGTGTCTGACATCGTACTCCGTTATATATTATAGTTATTGATCCTTGCTGAATGTGTAAATGTTGGTGGCGGAGAATTTATTATTTTTGCTTAACACCCATTTTATATATTTTAGTAAACGATTAAATACTTGGTATGGATTGACGATGTGGCATGCTAAGATGCAATGATCAAGGCTTTTGTTGAAACGCAGAGCCTTGTGGATGATCAAAGCACAGCTTTAATTAGCATAGCTTTGTGTATAGCATAACTTCACGAGCCTCACAACCCAGTGGAGTCTAAAACGGGAGAAGGGAACGCAGGGAGAGCAGCACGTTTCTTTCTAGCTAGAAGTTTTGTCGGTGCTTAAACTGGCTGATATTTTACTTATGTGGATGACATAACGAGGCGCCTCGGATGATAGGTCCTATAGGATCGGGAAACGTGTGTTCAGGAATTGCCAATCCACAAAGCTGTATGTGTGGACTGGCCCTGCAGGATCCAAGGGTTCACTGCGGGGGATTCTGAGACATTAGCTAGAGTGTTTCGAATCGGTAAGGAGCTCCTCCCTAGCCTTGACTCATGATGGAAACCAAATTCCAAATACGACCCTACAGATTTGATTGTATTACTAGTATGGAGGCATAGTATATGGTAGCTATGCTTCCTAGGATTGATACATTTATTTTGAAATGTTTTGAAACATGTATACACTAATGATAATATTGAATTCGTATTTATCGTAATTAGCATGTTTAATCACCATAAGGTAAAACTCTATCCTCTGGTTTACGTTGCATTGTGTGATGGGACTTGAGTCTTATGGTGATTCCATTTTTCCAAAAGCATTGCGTTGTTTTACGATTTACTTATTTGTTTGTTCTGTCACTTTAAATTATGCACTGCAATCCATTGGAATAAACCCGTTCCGCGTTAGCGGGCGTGGTCTTTGGATTTACCTTATTGCTATTAGTTAAATTAATTAAGATTTCTCATACCAGTCCCATGACTGACCCGTTGTTTGTTTCGACCTTTGCAAACTTGGGTGCCCATATTTTTCCACACGGGCAGTCGAGTAGCTTGTTTTGCAGATATTTATCTCTTTAGCAGGATCGTGGATCGAAGCCTAAAGCTGTGTCCAGAGCATATTAGTAATCCGCTACGAATTTATATTATATTTTCCGCTGCATTGTAAATTGTAAATATCTGATATTGTAGTTTCGTTTATTTATGCTCTTATTCTTGTGCTCTGATGTGAACTGTTGCAACAGTAATGGAAATGTTCTCTTATTTGTGTTCTGATGCGTGTTGTTCTCAAAACAATCCGAGATTTTCCGCAAGTGGAATTCTGGGTCGTTTCATTTTGGTATCGGAGCTTTGGTTTACAGAGCTCGAGAACAAAACACATTAGAACCGAACGAAAGAATTCATCAGAGATTGGATTAGTAATATCCAATAAGAATAAATCGTTAGAGATAGGATCAGAAGTATCCTAGAATGAGTGTGAAGAGTATTATTTTCTTTAAAATAAATAAGAAAACAAATTTAATATTTTGAAATTTTTTATCTTAAAAATACGTATTTGATATATTATTATATTTTATTTGGACAATCGAGTATATATAAATTTTGAATAGACGAGTATTTAACGGATATTCAAAGTTTTAATATACTGGATAGATATAGAATCACACTCTAGTCGCCCGGAGATAATCCTGATGATTGCTAGCGTCATCAGTGTTTATGTTCGAGTTTCGAAAGTGGGATATCGATATATTTCCAATTGACTGGTATGAGAACCAAAACTAGATAGGGTTATTTGCTGTGATTTGCACTAAAAATATGATTTTTATCTATATATATTAAAGCTATATATGTTTGGAAAGCTAATCACCTAATTGACTGCTGGTTGTGATGTTTGATTATTAGTTTAACTAATAAAATTATTGAAATGGTAATTAACAAAACCAATATATAATATAATGATACATTTAACTAGATTGAATTCAATATTGAACTGAATTGAAAAATTGATTAGAATGAATATTGAGTTAATTAAGTAAACAACTTTTAGCTTCGTTCCTTTTCGAGGACGAAAAGATTTTAAGTGGGGGAGATTGTAACGACCCAGAACTTTGGGGCAAATTTAAATTTTTTATTTTAGTTAATTTAAAGGATTTAGTATATTTAAAATAATTTATTTTAAATAATAACGGCGAAATAATTTATTTTAAATCGAAGTTAGAACGCATAATTTATATTAATTATATTTCGAGCCTGAAATGGCGCGGTAATTTCAGTATTCGATTTTCAACTGTGGGAAAATATATAAAATTCATTATAATTCAGAATTGGACGAAACAAGAAACTTTAGGATCGTATTGACGATATCTTTCCAATGAATTTAAGAAATTTAGATTTCAGTTTATAATTTGTAAGTTATGGCAAATTTAAAATTTCAGAAAAACGCTATGAAATTTATATATATTAAAATATATGGCCCAAAAGACTACTTTTTGCATACGAATGAATTTGAACTCGAAACCACTTCCATTGAGTTCAAAATGACGTTTCTGCGTTGAAAAAGTATAAGCACTTACATATTTTGAGTTTCGGAAATTATTCATATAAAAATATATTTTTAAATATAAAATATATACGCCTTGAAAAGTGAAGTTGTGCAAACGGTCTTCAAATTCAACGAAATTAATTTTGTTGGGTTCGTATCGTCATAACAAAGCTAGAAATGATTTTTCTGGAATTTTTAGAATTAATATGTAATTATAATTGATTTTTCAGTGAAAACGGTCAATTTTCAGACTTTAAAAATTCATTATTAATTCATACGGACTCAGAAAATGACGAAACTGGTTTCTGTAAATCTGTAATGTCAATGAATATTTATGTTTCAATTTTCAATTACAATGGAATTCGTAGGTGTTAAAACGAATTTTTAAACTACGAAAAGCGGAAAAAAAAATGTATTAATATATGTACATAAGGGTAATTGGGCTTAATTGTGTTTATAACCTACCTATATATTATCTTTTAGCAGCCATTAGCTGAACCCTAAACATAACATAGCCTCCTCCATCTTCATTTTCTTCATATTCCATGGCCTCCACTCTAAAAATATTCTTTGCACAAAAGATCCTAAAACTAAACAATTTATAACTCCAAATCAGAACAAAATTAGACCAAACCCTTTCTAAGTTTTGTTCATCTTCTTATCCTCTATCCACCATGAAAAATTCAAGACCTATCGTCGCACGGATTCGCCGGGATCTAAGTTTGATTGCAAAAAAGTCAGTTTCGGATTTTGGTGTTTTCTGGCCAACCCGTGAAGAATTGGAGGATGGCGCAATGGAAGAAATTGTAGAGGAGACAAAGATCTACAACTTTGCTTCGGAAAGTTTTGTCTGAAAGTCGATGGAAGGGCACGGAGATCGAGAAAAACTGAATTGGAGCAAAACAGAAAATTCCGGCGAGCTCAGAACATAGATGATCAATTTCCGGCCAATCCGGGAAGAATCGGGCGAAGGGCCGAACACGAAAGTTATTCGTCTATACAAGGAGAAGGTGCTCAGAAATTTTCAGGTCATTTGGATAAGAGGGGGGCCTGTGGGGCCCGTGAGGCGAATTTCGCTTTCTGGCGAAATTCCGGCGAACAGAGCATCAACAGCGGCGGCGGCTTGGAGCGTGGGTGCGCCTCTCGAAGACGAAGAGGATGGCGGTGGTTTCAGGTCAATCGGAGGTCGGAGGAGGGAGAAAAGTGCGGTCAAAGGTAGCGAGCTTAGGTTTGACCGAGATTTGGGGTAGTTTTGTAATTCAAACTTTGAAATTGTATATCTCTCTCATACGAACTCAGAATCTGATGATATCAGATCCGCTGCGATCGTGGCGACGAGAGCTTCGCGTGGACACTAAATTCGTCCAATTTGGAGGAAGTTGAATTTTTGGGTATTTTCGTTAATTTTAATTAATTATTTAATTCGTTCAAACTTCATAAATTCATAACTTGTTGTAACGAACTCGAAATCGCGCAAAACAAGGTTTGCTGCGATCGGTGAGTCGAGACCTTCGTAAAGACATTAATTTTGCCAAATTTGGAGCAAGTTCAATTTTGGGCCAAAATTGGGCCCGAACATTTAAACACCGACAAAGTACAAAACAAGGTGAGAACTCTTTTCTCACTCAAAAACTTTTACCGTTTTTATTTATTATTATAAATGAATGTGATTTAAATGCCTGTGGTGAAATAATTGTTTGAAATTACTGATGCTTGTATGTTGTGTTGTACGTTATGTTATGTCATGATATGATTTGTTATGTTATGTAAACTTTAGCAGTATGCAACGTATGTCATTAATATTGATTCTTATAGAATTGTTAAAAATTAATGTTACACTGCTATGTACAAGTTACCTAACTTGTATTTGTTGATTGGGTTGATAATTTTCACACATTGTCCAAATGCACAAATAATTATATATATTATTTGAATGTTAGTTGGTTGAAACCCTACACGGGTCTTGGGTTGATAATTACACATCGCCCTTGTGATTAGTTATAAGCGTATTTATTTGACGATATGCAGTACAAATATACACTTTGGAAGATTGGATGTTTTTAATGATTTATCATTAGTCTAGAATAACATGGGATGTATGAAAACCGTATAATTAAAATTATATGGTAAATCGTTTGGATCTCATTCCAATTTGGAAAAGAAATTGTCAAAATAAGATTAGCAATTTAATTTACATTTTTAATGTAAATAAAAGAAGAGATTTTGACATTGCAATTTAATTTACATTTTAGAATGTAAATAAGAGAATGAAACTTAACGTAGTATTTTTAATTTACATTTTAATGTAAATATAAGATAAGAATGTGAAATATGTATAAAATAAAGGTTAATCTTTTATTGAAGTGAAATTTATGAAATATGCCTAGAAAATAAAAGTTAATCTTTTATTAAAAGTAAGAACATGAAACATATTTCAATATAAAAAGTTAATCCTTTTATTTAGGAATATGAGTTTACATTAAACGGTTAGCGCTAAATAGTTATTCTTTTATTGTAACATAAGAATATGAAAATATTTTAAAATAAAAGTTATTCTTTATTTTAATATAGAATCGTGAAATTTGTTTTAAATTGAAAATGAAACCTTTTAATGTCATATAAAACATGGAATTTTTTTTACATTAAAATTGCAAATTTTTAATGCCGTACAAAAACGTGAATTTGATTTACATTACAATTTTATATTTTTAATGTAACGAGGGAACATGAAAGTGATTTAAAATGAAAATTCATCTTTTTATTTAATGAAGGAAAAATTTGTTGAAACATTTAAATAATTAAAATAGGGAAAAATTATGTGAAATCTTAATAAATGTTTTAAAAGAGTTTTGGATGTGAAATTCCAAATTTATTAAGAGGAAAGATATTTTTATCAAGTTAAGTAGTTTATTTATTTCAATAAATGAATAAAAGAGTGAAAAATGGTTTTATTAAAACCAAGTATTTCAAGTGAATAAATTAGATTGGAATTTAAGAAAGGAATGACATTTTTAATTAAGGGAAAGTAAAGAAAAGAAAATATAAATTTTCCAATATTAACATCAATTGGAAGTTGATTTGGGTTGACCATGAAAATGTTTTAAATGACATTAGTTCTTAAAACCCCAATTAACGATGAAGTGATGATTTGTAATTTATTAATCCTTTAATTAATATTTAATGAAATATTCTAAAGAGTAGTTTTCAATTTAATATATTAAATTAGAATTAATTGAAATATGATTTTGGGTTTATCGTGAACGATGTTTGAGCGACATTTGTTCTTTAACCCAGTTAAAGACAAGATTGTTTCTTGAAAGTTAAATAATCAATAAATAAGGATTTTAGAGGACTAAAACTAAATATAGTTTTTTTTATAAATTGTTGGTTGTGTTTAGAGCACATAATTTTAAATTGCGCAAATTATTCAGAAAGACCGGGTTTAACCCATTCTGAATAATTCATACGACGATTGAAGGTGGACGATGAAGACGGTTATTGAAGACCGGGAAATTTCCTCATCGAATGGATGATTATTTATATCTTGATTGGATGTACAGCCAAGACAATGGAATTATTGATCATCCAGATGTAGGTGGAGATCTACCGGATACAGTTTCATTCAGACCTAGAACGGAATTTTAAATGGATTGTGTGTCTGACATCGTACTCCGTTATATATTATAGTTATTGATCCCTGCTGAATGTGTAAATGTTGGTGGCGGGGAATTTATTCTTTTTGCTTAACACCCATTTTATATATTTTAGTAGACAATTAAATACTTGGTATGGATTGACGATGTGGCATGCTAAGATGCAATGATTAAGGCTTTTGTCGAAAAGCAGAGCCTTGTGGATGATTAAAGAACAGCTTTAATTAGCATAGCTTTGTGTATAGCGTAACTTCACGAGCCTCACAACCCTGTGGAGTCTAAAACGGGAGAAGGGAACGTAGGGAGAGCAGCACGTTTCTTTCTAGCTAGAAGTAGTGTCGGTGCTTAAACTGGCTGATATTTTACTTATGTGGGTGATGGAATGAGGCGCCTCGGATGATAGGTCCTATAGGATCGGGAAATGTGTGTTCAGGAATTGCCAATCCACAAAGCTGTATGTGCGAACTGGCCCTGCAGGATCCAAGGATTCACTGCGGGGGATCTTGAGACATTAGCTAGGGTATCTCGAATCAGTAAGGAGCTCCTCCCAAGCCTTGACTCATGATGGAAACCAAATTCCAAATACGACCCTACGGATTTGATTGTATTACTTGTATGGAGGCATAGTATATGGTAGCTATGCTTCCTAGGATTGATACATTTATTTTGAAATGTTTTGAAACATGTATACACTAATGATAATATTGAATTCGTATTTATCGTATTTAGCTTGTTTAATCACCATAAGGTAAAACTCTATCCTCTGGTTTGCGTTGCATTATGTGATGGGACTTGAGTCTTATAGTGATTCCATTTTTCCAAAAGCATTGCGTTGTTTTACGATTTACTTATTTGTTTGTTCTGTCACTTTAAATTGTGCACGGCAATCCATTGGAATAAACCCGTTCCGCGTTAGCGGCGTGGTCTTTGGATTTGCCTTATTGCTATCAGTTAAATTAATTAAGATTTCTCATACCAGTCCCATGACCGACCCGTTGTTTGTTTCCACCTTTGTAAACTCGGGTGCCCATATTTTTCCACACGGGCAGTCGAGTAGCTTGTTTTGCAGATATTTATCTCTTTAGCAGGAACCTGGATCGAAGCCTAAAGCTGTGTCCAGAGCATATTAGTCTTCTACTACGCATTTATATTATATTTTCCGCTGCATTGTAAATTGTAAATCTCTGATATTGTATTTTCGTTTATTAATGCTCTTATTCTTGTACTCTGATGTAAACTGTTGCAACAGTAATGGGAATGTTCTTTGATTTGTGTTCTGATGCGTGTTGTTCTCAAAACAATCCGAGATTTTCCGCAAAGGGAATTTTGGGTCGTTTCAACTAACCCAAAGACTAGGTTTCGAAAAATCTAAGCTCTGATACCAACTGTAACGGCGCGATTTTCGATGCCTCGAAAGTCGTGTCATTATTGAAAGAATTTAGAAGATTAGATAGAAAAGATAGAACTTATAGAATAGAAAAATAAGAAGACATTAGAATCTCATAGCGGAATTTCAAAAATACATAATATATTACAATACAGGGTCTGATACATCATAGTACATCATCTTAATACAATACCATAGTACAACAACATAATTATACATCATGATTCGGATAATACAGATGTCAAAATGGATACATAGATATAGATATACTACTGGCCTTGAACTTGAACTTCATCAGATTCCACTTGCCTACCTGGACTACTTGTCTACTCATAATAAATATTATGAGTACCCAAGAGTTTAGGAAACACAGGAAATAAACTCTGGGTCAGTCAAAGGACTAGTGTGCGTAAACATAGTTAAAAGGATGTAACAGGGAATAAGGATTAAGGTTTTCCATTTTGACGGATTTATTTACTTTAGAAATCTTTAGACCGATCCATAACTAATATATGGATAATGACCCAAGTATTTTATATCAAAACATTTGATATTACGATAGTTTTTATCAAATAAATAATCAACTAGTGAAACGCTTGCATCTCACGTTCACGTATATAGTATACAATCAAAACCGCAGATCGCTTATTGGAGATTGGATTCCAACAGACAGGGTATGGGAGCACCTACCGATCAGTGTACTCTAGAGAGCATACACTGGGGTTCAACAAGAACGTCTTGCAACCCAGCCACACATGACCGAGCACTCATTTAGCTTGAGTGTATCGAATATATTGCCACCACGGTTGTTGGCCATCCAACTGAAATCCGAAGATACAGAATCGAAAAAGAAGAATAAATATGAATTTTCTCTAGATCGATGACAATACACCCTGCTTGGGTATGACCCAACTAGCCATGCTGCCCAGCCCAACTTTTATTACTTCCTGGTTGTGAAGTTTGAGGTCACGTTTATCCTTCTGACATATTATTTCTTCAATTACTTTGAATGCCACATCGTCGTATCCGTCAGAAATACTCATTTGATTACCTAAATATATTGCGGGCAATAAAGCTAAGAGAAACGAATTTCTCTGCCACCAACGTAATATACTTATGTAAATTCGATGTGTAGAATTTAAATGATATACGTTGTCAGACACTCATCCATTCGGGTTTGTCCTGTCACTGAACAGACCAAAGATACTATAGCCTTTGCATATCGTCGTCTTCAGTATTCTGATATGCGCCGTATAAATCGAGTCGAAGTGGGATGTTTATCCCGGACTCTTCGAAATGATGTATGAAATATCTTTTATAGTCGATAAATAATTATCAACTTAATCTGATTATAATTCAGTTTACACGTCCTGTATTTATGGATTTCAGTTAACATAACAGTATATGTTTATCTTGTTCATATCTGGATATTATCAATAACTTTCATAAATGAACAGTAAAAATGTGTGTGTTGCACACGGTATTTATATTCAGTTTTGACCAACATTTAGAATGGATAAACAAAGCACGTGCGTCGCACATGGTATTTTGCTTCGTTTATCTTCATTGTTTTAAACGAGGTTAAATTCTCCTGTTCTTCTGGTAACTTATTTTATTTCTTCTAATTTATCATAAATAAATTAATTTAATAATTTATTTTCTTTATATTTCTACATCTCAAACTGGTAGAAATTCTCCAGTCAACTTCTGTACTTGATCTTTCTGCCATTTTCTTCCGTCCACTTGCCTATGACAAATAAAATAAAAATTTCTATTTTTATTTATTTATATATTTATTTATTTACTTTTATAATCTATTTATTTTCAGATTTTAAATTAAAACCGTTTTGAATTTAAAATCTCGTTTAGAAATTCATTTATTAACGGTTTTACCAAAGTACCAGTGCCACTTTTCAAAACATTGTAATTTCACTTGCCACGACTGCGTTTTCTCCTTTGCCAAAGTGCCACTCTGGTACATGCCAAAGTACCAAGTACCATACCTCGCCACAACCATGTCGATCACCTCCAGACTGTTGCCACGACCATGATTTCTTGTTTTGCCAAAGTACCACACTGGTACTTTGCCAAATGCCAAAGCCAAATTCCCATGCTGCGCTCGTCGTTCAACACCAAAATCACACGTTCCCGCCTTGCCCGATCACTTGGCTGATCACTCAAAACCCCACGCTGCGCATTGGGTAATCACCCAAAACTCCATGCTCCAGCCTTTCCCGATCACCTTGCCAAATCCACTTGCCAAACCCAAAGTACCAATTTACTATTTACCCAAAGTACCACCCCAAAACCACTTGCCACAACCGGTGATCACCTTCAGATTCTCGTGCCCATTCTATTCTTCTTCCTTCTGTTGTTTTACCCTTTCTCAGTGTACAGGGTGCACGGTGCACATGTACCACTGTTCTCCTCCTCCTGAGATCCATCGCCACCCACTCGCCGGTCACGTTTCCGGCCAGGGTCACCATCAACTTATCATTTAACCTCCAAAACTCCTCCTCCTCGATATGAATCCTCATCACCAATGAAATTTGAAGCACTGTTTCTAGGTTGACCCAAAAAAACCACCTCCACTGATCGCCTCCCCTCGCCTGGACACCTATCACCACCATCGATGGCTTCACCACTCATACGACCTCCTCCCCGTCCAGCCTTACCCCACTCGATCCACTGTATTCCACTCAAATCGAATTTAAAAAAACTCGAACCCAAACATGAACCCTAAAATCTAATTCACCTTCGATCCCATTAATTAAACAATGGAAAAATCGTTGGGTATTTTTTCCATCATCCCTACACTGTCAAATAGCTCCATGCCTAGAATCATACCCTCCGACCATCTTAATCGCCGGGAAAAGGCAGATGATCATTTCTCGATCATCATAGTATTTCTCTTTAAACCTAGCACTGATAATCATGAAATTTCAATTAAAAATCATGATTTGGCGCCAGGATTTCATTTATATACTTAAACTAAGTTTTCGTGATGTTTGAAAATCCATGGTTATAGAGAATTTTACATAGAACATCCTACTTCTGTTTTTTTTCCTTGAATTTGAAAGGCCATTCTTTGTTTATATTTACAATGTATATCATGTATATATTATTTCTGCCCTTTCATCAAACTAGTGTGAGCAAATTGATATGATTCTCTTCTAGAAATTAATGCTCATGATGTTCTGTGTTTCATAGAACATAGTAGCAGGTTGCTTTCTAATGTTACTAAATTATCAATAATTTCTATAACATATTGGTACTTGTATATGAATCTAACAGTCAAACAAATGTATTTCATGGTTTCTAGCATCACTACTTGGTTGTTAAATGGCAAGGTGATAGAGTTGGCATCATATGAACTTGCATTCAAAACCAAACATACATACAACTGTTTTACAGTAAACTATTAAACCAGGAATTTAAATAGGGTTTACTTACCACAATGCTTTCCACTTTTCCAGAGAATCTACTTCAGTTTTGGTTTTTAACTTAGTTTTGCTATGAAGAAAAATATGGGTTTTTGTGTGATATTTATAGCCAAACTCAAGTGTTTTAAAAACAATTTCTTCACATGCCACTACAGTAATCTCCCCATTAGCCTCACCCCTCTCTACGTCCTTATTATAGGGAACACATGTATGAAATTATTTGTTTATCCTAGGATATTCCAGCCAATAGCCTTGTCTTATGTATTTTCTTCTAGAATCCTATCTCTCTCACCATACCTTCATTAAATGCCCTACACCTCATCTCTACTTCTAGCAAATAGAAAATTGCTTCCTTATTTCTTAAGTATATAGATATTTTACTTAAGGTAAAACTCCTATGCTCATGTCTTAGGTTTAGGTAGAGTTAGCTTGCTAGCTTAGTCTTACTATTTGCTCTCAAATCATATTATAAAATCTTTTTTCATGTGATTTGAATTTTGTCTTGCTTGTGTTCATAAATATTTTCCTATGGTCAAATTTAGTCAACCAATGATGTGTGCATATTATTTTCTGTGTTATCATATATACATGGCTGAATGTTTCCTTAGACATGTGTATTAATTTTTTGATGCAAAATCCCTTATTGTATTTGATTTTGTTTCAAACCCCTTTGTAAAAACCAATGTCCCCTTTATATACATGTTATCCTATGTATATGTAATTATTAAGGTAATCATCCTTACGTGGAAAATCAAGGATTTATTTGCAAAGTTCCTTCTTGACTTTTGTTTATGGTTTTACTATATGTGTATTAAAGTATACACACATATTTATATACATATGGTTATGTTTTCCAATATGTTTTCAAATGAGGATTTTTTTTCATGTTACAAACTTGTGTTATGGTGTTAAATCATTCATGAGCTATTTTAGTTACAAGTGTATTATCAATCTTATTTATACTATGGTTTACACTTGAATGTTGTGTAATTATTTCATATTTTCAAATATCAAAATATAAACAAGTATCCATATATGTATTTATACATATATTAAAAATCACTTTAGTTTTGTTTAAATAGCATATTTGATTTTAATCTCCTTATTAAAAATCAATTTTTAACAGGCGGAAAAAGTCGGTACATTACAGGGTAGCTGAGGATAGTATAGATAAGACTGCTTTTAGGGCTCCCGAAAGTTTCTTCGAATGGCTCGTCATGCCTTTTGGTTTGACGAATGCACTCGCATATTTTGTAGACTTGATGAGTAGGGTGTTTAGGAAGTTTCTAAACAAGTTTGTGGTTGTCTTTGTGGATGATATTTTGATATTTTCTAGAAGTGAGGAAGAGCATGCCCTACATCTTAGGGAAGTCTTAGTGACCCTTCGAGAACATCAACTCAAAGCTAAGTTCTCCAAATGTCATTTTTGGAGGAAGGAAGTGAGGTTCTTAGGACACGTGGTCTCCAAGGAAGGGATAGCTGTGGATCCCGCGAAGGTGGTAGTAATCCAAGATTGGAATGTGCCTAAGAATGCAACAGAAGTAAGAAGTTTTCTTGGTTTGGCTAGCTATTACAGAAAGTTCATTAAGGACTTTGCAAAAATATCAGCCTCACTTACAAGGTTGATGAAAAAGAATTTGACCTTTTCTTGGGATGTTGACTGTGATGATGCTTTCCATCGTTTGAAGAGGGCATTAACAACAGCTCCAGTTTTAGTTTTTCCTGATGGGAGTAAACCATTCACAGTGTATACCGATGCTTGCGGGACAGGGCCTGGCACAATTTTGATGCAAGAGGGAATGGTGATATGCTATGGTGGAAGGCAGTTAAAGGCCCATGAGAAGAATTACCCTACCCACGATTTAGAGTTAGCTGCCATAGTTTTTGCGCTTAAGTCTTGGCGTCACTATTTGCTTGGAGAGAGGTTTGAGTTGTATACATACCATAATGGAGTTCTTAGCATCCTACGATTTTGAGATTGCATATACCCCTTGCAAGGGTAACGCTTTAGCTGACGCCTTGAGAAGAAAGAAGTTGACTTTGAGTCCTTCGTTTGTCGAGCAACAGAGTTTAGAGTATATCTCTACCTTTGACTTTAGACCCTCTATTGATTATGTACCCGGTTTGTTGGCATCATTAGAGGTGCGACTTACGCATTTGGGACAGATAGGTGCGACACAGCGAGATGACCCACATTTGATAGAGATAGTGGACAAGCTCATAAGAGGGGATTCTTCGAGCCATCTTAATAGGTATACTATCGATGACAAAGGTCGGTTGCGTAGAGATGGGAGACTTTACATATCACGAGACGAGAGTTTGAGAAGGACAATCCTTGAAGAAACACATCGTTCTAAGCTAACCATACATCCCGGTGGAGACAAGATGTATAGGGACATGAAGCGAGTTTTCTTTTGGGCCGGAATGAAGAAGGATGTGACTGAGTTCATCTCTAGATGCTTAGTGGTCCAACAAGTAAATCTGAGCAAAAGAAGCTTAGTGGTTTGCTTCACCCTTTCGAGGTTCCACAGTGGAAATGGGAAAGTGTTTCCATGGATTTCATCGACGGATTACTGAGGTCTAGGAAGGGTAATACGGGGATTTGGGTAGTAGTGGATAGACTAACCAAGAGCGCCCATTTCATTCCCGTCAAGAGTAAAAGAACAACGACATGGTTAGCATATGTTATCTCCGAAAGATAGTTCGTCTACACGACATACCTTCTAGTATCGTAAGCGATCAAGATCCCATTTTCATTAGTGAGTTTTGGAAGAGCTTGCAAGAGGCGATAGGAACACAATTGTGTTTGATCACCGCTTATCACCCTCAGACGGACGGCCAAACAGAAAGAGTGAATTGCATTCTAGAAGATCTTTTGAGGTTATGCATTCTTGGACTTTGGAGGGACGTGGGAGGAACATCTTCCATTAGTAGAGTTCGCCTACAACAACAGCTATCAGACTAGCATTGGTATGTCACCTTTTGAGGCTCTATATGGGCGACCTTTCCGATCACCAATTTGTTGGTGGGAGTCTACGGATAAGATTTTTCTTTGGTCCGAGATGATTAGGGAAACTTTAGAGAAGATAGACTTGATTCGAAGTCGCATAAAGACGGCACATGACTGGAAAAAGTCATATGCTGGTAAGAGAAGGATCAATCTTGAGTTCAGTGTTGGAGACATGGTCTTTATTAAAGTATCACCATTGAGGAATGTAGTTCGTTTTGGGTCTATAGGGAAATTGGCACCAAGGTTCATAGGGCCATTCCTCATTACAGATCGAATTGGACATATGGCCTACAGAGTGAAGTTGCCCAAGAAGCTTAGTGGTGTTCATAATGTATTTCGTGTGTTGCATTTGCAAAAGTGTTTTCATGATACCGCGGAAGTAGTAGAGCTCAGCATGCTTAGAGAAGTCGAGGTGGAGCAAGATGCCATGATTAGACGAGCTCCTACATGCATCCTTGGATCGGAGGTCAAGAAATTACGCAACCGAGAGGTCAAGTTGGTTAAAGTCCAATGGGGAGATGATCAAGGAGACACGAGTTGGGAGACTAAAGACAAGATACGCGCGTCGTACCCTTTCCATTTTGAGGGTATGTTCTTAACTTCTCCTTTTTCTACCGTTTTGTTTATACTTGTTCTATCGTTTAGTGTATCCTCTCGATTATACCTTCGATCTTAAGGTAGAAAAATTCTATGGTTGTAAACATGTGTTTGAGACATGTTATGATTGGTGGATGCAAGTGGATGTAAGTGTTTGCTAGTGGTTGCTCGTGGATGCATTTACATACACATTAGGCACTAGATCGGCTCAATCACCTTCATATTGCATATGAATGAGTGTGCATATTTAAAATTAATGGATGTATATTGAATGTGTTATCATATGGATGTTGCATTTGAATGAATGGTTGTGCACTCATATAGGAATGATATGTATCATTAGGATTCTTTTGCATACATAATGGACGCATGACACTATCAAGTTTTTCATTAAGGAAGTCAATTGAATCAGTAGACCGCCTGATCTTTGCATTAGATAAGTAACATATACACACACTTTTGCATATGTTCATATAGCATTAGAAATCTTTTAAGGACAAAGGATGCTTTTGGATTATGGATGAGTAGATGGATGATTGGATGGTAGGATACATTCTTCTTAACTTGAAGATTTCGGGGGCGAAATCCTTTAAGGAGGGGAGAATGTGTCACCTCATAATTTTAAAAACATGACATAAGGGATAATTAAAGAATACTTAATTTTTATAAGAAGAATTAAGGGAAAAGTGTTACACCATTGCATTCGTCACAGAATTCTGCTTGGAATAGAGTCCGAGTTTGCGTAAATCAGATATCATATGAAGAAGTTATGAAGCTTAGAAGATTTCAGCTTAAAGCAAAATTTAAATTAAACTAATAATTAAAAATAAAAAATGAATTCAAAAATCAAAATCAGCCGAATCTGGGCGAGCGGGAAATCTCCCGCTCTAGGTTGTCGACCCTCCTAGGGAAGTCGATAGGGGTGTCGACCCCCCTATAGGGGTGTCAACCCGCCATCTGTCCAGATCTGGATGACGTATTTTGATGGTCTAGGGTTGATGTGTCCTTCGGCGATTAGCTGGATGACGTGTTTTTCTGGTTTGGATGGTTCAGATGGATCCTAATCTAATCTAAGGGTCCTAATTCACCTAGAGCATCTATAAAATACCCCTAAACCTAACCCTAATCTCATTTTCATTCATCCATGGCGCCTCCATATTGCTCTAATCTAAATTAAAACTAGCCTCTCTTATCTTCTCCAAAGCAAATCAGAATTACAGTATTCAAATTGGAAGATAAGAATCAAATTCTACAACAATGGTTTAGCTAATCAAATTCAAAAATCAGATTCAGATCTATTCTCTCTTCTTATTCCTGTCATTGTGAGTCTATGTTACTTTCACATATAATTAAATAGTAATTGAGACAGGAATGTAAATTGAATTTAATGATCATGCCTATAAGTAAGACGAATCATATCATGTTTTGTAGATTCTTACCTTTCAGATTTATACCCAAATTACTGTTATCATATGCCTAATTGGATCTATTTTATTGTTCTAGACCAGTTCATGTTTCATATGCCTCTTTTATGCCAGTTTTGATGACATGATTCTCTCCCCTTCTTCTTTTCCTTTTTTTAATGAGATTAGGCTAACTTCGAGTCTAACATATTGCGTTCAGATTTGCATACGAATAACGTTTGAATGATTGGGAAAAATTTGGGGAAATTTGTAATAAAATGAGATTATTGGAAAAAATCAATTTGAGAATAATTGTGTATAAATTGTATACATGAGATTTGGCATAAGTTGGATAGGGCATAATTGGATATAATTTGTATACATGAGGTTTGGCATAAATTGTTAATAACAATGAATACAAATTAATTTGAGCGTAATTTGGGATAACATATATACATAAGATTATAGGCCTAATTTGGATTAAAATTATAAACATAATTTAGATGGGAAATTATGGGTAATTAGAGTATATTTTAATCTAAGATTTAAAATTGGGACTTGAATCAAGAAAGTGATAATGAACGCCTATAACACGAGGTTAGATTTGAATTGCGGTATAAGCCTGCCCGGAACTGCCCGACACATCCAGCGACCGCAATTTGGTAATCTAATGAGAGAGGTCAAAGGCATAAATTAGATGCGTAATAATACAAAGACAAGAGGTTAGATTCGGTTTGCGGTATAAGACTGCTCGGAACCGCCCGGCATATCCAGCAACCGCAAAACGACAATCTAATGTGAGAGGTCTTGCAAGATTACAGTTATAATAAATTAATGAACACTTAACCAAGATAAGACATGTGATTAGACATGGGAATGATAAAGGGTTAAGTAGGTAACATGTGAAATATAATCAAGGCACTTAACTAAGATGAGACATGTAAGAAAACATGGGAATAAAAGAAGGGGTTAAGTGCGAAATCCTAGTGGGGACCAAGCATAGGAGGGAAGCTTGTGTCAAGTGGGTGGACCCTTTTCAACTAGTGACCCATTTAGTATCTATGTGAGTTCGAACTAGGTCGAGGACGGGACACGCTTACTGGGTTGATTGTAAGAGGTCAACAAAGAGTTAGCGATGGCAGTGCAAGTCCAATGGAGTCATGTGCGTGCGTGGGTCCGGGATGGTAGGTAAGACGTTGTTGCATCGTGTCGGTATATGATGTGCATTTTAGTAGTATCAGGTTGCCACTTTAGGGAGTGATACACCCTATTGTGGGACTAGCACAGGTATCTACGAGTTAGGGAGCCGATCGAATGAGGAGGGTAGTGGGTACAAATAGTGGAGATAGGAGTATGCGACACCAATGACAGCAGCTAGGAGTACACGAAACTACCATTATTATTATTATTATTATTATTATTATTATTATTATGTTTAGTAAGAGGGATCAACTTTTAGTATGGAACTAGTATTGGTGCGGTGTAGGAATTATCTTCTAGTGATTGAAGCACAATCAACATTATATCTTGTTCATCTGGTTTACATTGTCATATCTGCTTATGTTACAGCCATCTCTTATATCCAGTTTATGTTCTTATCCTGTTACTTTACTGATTATATTGTTAAAGTCATTGGACTCGCCAGACGTATGTCTAACCCTTTTTTGTTTCTCCTCTTTTCTTTCTTTTCCCCCCTCAGGTCCTCAAGGTGGGACCAGTGGAGCTTGACTTGGATTTCTTTCTTCTTGAAGTGCTTGGAAGTGTTGAAAGTAATGCTCATCTTTATCTCTTTTTCATTATGGCTATTTGGAGTGGGATTATGGTTTTAGTTTTATGTACTCTGATAATAATTTTGTGCAACATGAATATTTGTGTACTTGGCTCTAGTATGTGGTTTTGATGTTGTAACCAAACATGTTTTGCTTTTCCGTTGCAATGATTTTTTTTTGAAGTCTCTTAATTACCATTTTATGTATCTATCTTGTGATATTCTGTTCTATACCCTTATAATACTCCATGAAAGTTAATACATTCCCTTAGTGAGTGACATTAATGGACGTGGGGTGTTACAAATATGGAAAGAAAATTCCTTGTCCACCATTGGTCATCTCATCTTCATCAAATCTGTCTTCTTAGCCATCCCCTTCTGTTGGATGTCATTTCAAAACTTCATCCTGGATCATTAATAAAATTGATGCTATCAGAAGTTCTTTTCTTTAGAATGGTGGCAAAGCTAAGCGTTTATTTAACTGGCAAACAGTTTTCTTACATCATGACCATGATGGTCTTGGAAATATCAATCTGGCTTCGTTTAACCTTACCTTGCTTGAAAAATGGCTATGTTATCTTCTTACGCCTGTTGTTTTCATCTGGAAAGAATGGATTCTTCTGCGCCTCTATAACTGTAACCCTAATCTCGTGCTCACATTTTTTTCCAAATTTCAGACCTTCTCCTTTCTGGGCCAGCATTCTATCCACTGTATCTCACATCAAATCCCTCTTCTAAGTCAAGATTGGCAATGGCGACAATTGTCTTTTTTGGTTTGACATTTGGCATGGACAATTCCCTTTTACTCGCTCTCATCCAACCCTATTTTTTTCTGTACTTCAACTGATTTATCGGTTGCTAACATCATGGGCCTTTGTCCACCTACTTTGTTTGGGCTTGACGTTCTGGATGAAGTCTCTTCCATTGTCAATATTTGACAATCCATTCGTTTATCTGATCTAACAGATTTCTACTTTTTAGCTTTGGGACCATCTAAATGATTTTCGTTTTCAGCTTGTTATAAATACCTCTCCCATCCTGGTCGTTATTTCTCCTTTGCTCGCATATGGAAATTCCTTCTCCCCCTCTTAATCTTCTTTTAATGGTGCTTCATTCATGCTTGCATCAACACCAGAGACAGGCTTCATCGGATGAATACCAATGTAGACCCGATGCGTACCCTTTGTTATTTCTAGAATGCAATTTCCCTTACTAGAACGTGATTTCTCTTACTCCATTTTGGGCGGTGACTAGCTCTTTTCTTCTTGGCTACATTCCAACTTTTCTAACCTTCTTCGAATATTGGTAGCATAACCCTCTAGGTCACAAACTGGATTCTTTCATAGCTGTTTTCAACTGGTGTATTTGGAAGGAACGTAATGCACATGTATTTAGTAAGCCCAAGAAACACTTTAATGGCATTTGTATATATATCCTGAATTTATTCGGTCTCTATACAGGTTCTTCTCAACCCATGGGTTTCAGTCACAACCTTCCAGCTCCACCTTTACCAGGTTCACGGTAGCGCAGCTTAGCCATTCCACGTTAATAGAACACATCAGTACTATGCTTTTTGGTTTCCTTTCGTCTGTATTGCTACGCCTTATATTGTATATATTATTATGCCATGGACTACTATATGTCATTTATGTTTTTTGCTGACTTAAAGGACTACCTATGTCTTAGACTACTCTACTATACTACTAGTTGGGCTTGTCGACCAGAATATTTATCATATTTATATATATATATATATTTGTGTGCGTGTGCTAATTGGTTGTGTAGCAATACGCTACACACCGATCTTGCTTAAAATAAACTTGGTTTTAGGAATATATAACTCGTATTTAATGATTTTACAAATACACAAATGATAAATAAATGGAAAATTAACATTCAATTCCATTATAATTAGTACATTCTTAATTTTAAATAAAAGCATGTGCAAATATATGTAAATAAATGTAAACTTCTATTTAGTTTGATTAAGTTCAATAGAATATTAAAGTATTTCTATTCTGAAAAATATATACCAAAAAATTCAATTATAATGCTAATTTTATAATGTGAAAATGTCTGTTTTCAATTCATTTCTTTTATAGAAGATCTAGCGAAAATAGAGGAATATAACAAAAATAATGGGATATATCGGGAATATCATAATATAGCGGGGCTTAAAGTGGAAAGGCTATTTCAGAGGCTGTTTGGAAATAGCATAGTGTTAGAATCCACTACATGTTATAGCAGGGATATGGCGGGGTAATAGCGGAGAATAAACTGCATGGGCTTTACCTTAGAAAATTTTATTGAGACTAGAACTCCATAGCATAGTATTGATCATTTCATTAAGGGTATTATTTTTTCTCTGTAATTTCATTTTATTGTTAAGTATAAGCTACGTATACAAGTATATAAGTCTTACAGATTCAAAAAATACCAGAATATGATATTCACCTCATGAACCAAATCTACGGGTCTTAATTTCACTATCACATTGGTTTTATACTTTAGTCTTGCAGGTGATAAATGAATTTAATACTTTAACATTAGCATGCATTAAATAAATTAAACAGTATTCTTAGTAGTCATTTATAAATGTGACAAAATACTTCTTTCTTCCTCTAATAGGTTGTTATGCATATCACAAACATTGCTACGAATCATTTTTAATAGATAATTATATTAATAGATTCCACTGGAAAAGATTTTCTAGTTATTTTAGTTGATGAGAAAATCCTATATTTATCATCAAATTTATTATCATATTTAGGGATCATGTTTATTTAAATACACTATCCATATTTTGAAAGGTAGCGTTAAACTTTTTATTACTCACAAGATAATTACAGTTTACAACAACAACAAAGAACTCTCTCTATATCCTCACAACTATTCTTATATCCTCAAAGACTCTGACTATACTCTAATGACTCACAACATTAACAGATTTAACAAATAATGCCCTTTGCATACATAACTGACAACAAAGTATATATCTAATATTCACGTATTTCATAGAAGAAAAGATCAAGAAAAACAGTTGCAAGCTGCAGAATTTACCAATACTATATATCACTTCAAATATTCTTCCAGTCTTCAAAGAGAACCATAATAAATATGCTCGCTTCAGATTGACATGCTTTATATCAGAATAACATGATGTAAAGCATAACTGATACTAGATTCTATGAAACCACTTGCAAACTTTAGAGATCTCAAAAACAGAATAACACTAAACTTCAATGAATTGTCACTACTTACTTCATCAATTGAACACAGAAGCTAATCTCATTTCCAGCAAAGAAGTACAGCGGTAGCACTTCATGTAAGGAAGGGGTCATATAATGGATTTTCCCGCGTATGCCTTCTTGTAGATTTTAGTTTACTACTGAGAGGCATCACACCCTCCGTCCCGTAATCACTACCTTCATCTAAATCACCATTTGCCCAAAATTTTCCTTTCAGTTTATTGTTCTTCGATTTAGAAGATGGAAGAGAGTTAGTGGGCACCACAGATGATAGCAGAGCAATGTTAACAACTAGAAAACGCAAACCAGGGCCTGTTATAATAGGAGGAGGTAGCTGAATGTTTGAAGGAGGTTTCAAGTTTTCATATAGGAAAGATTTTGAGGGTGTAGAAGCTAAATATGTTGATGTGCAGGATTTAGTGGCGATAGGAGAGGATTTGGAAGAGATTGCATTATTAACAGTGGTACACATTAAAACACATGATGCAATAGTATTGCACATACCTGAATTTCCCTTTGTAGATTTGTCAGCATCAACAGAATTTTCATCAAAGCAGTTACCTACCAGATCCTCCACCTCTTTGACCTGATTGTTTTGCTCTATATTTTGATTTGCAGCCTCATGAATATTATTGACTTGTGCATCTAAACCAGTAGCAGCATCAGCATTACTTCCTACAATATGATCAACCTCTTGACTATTAACTTGCACATTAGAGTTAAAATTAACCTCATCATTAACCACCTCAGTAGTACCATTCTCATTTGCTAAAGCATCAAAAGGATTCGCATTAACATTAGGCACATCAGCATCAACATTAACATTAGCCTTATCATTAGTAACACCCTTCTTTCTCCAAAAACATTTAGCCTTTGTATTAATCGAAGTCCAGTTACCTTTATTAGCATTTGTAGTGGACTTCTTATTATACTATCTAGTTTGATCATGAAGTCTTTCATGAAAATTATTTTCAAAATCCTCTACATGGTCTCCACTATCCACATTTTCCTTAGCATTAAATTCACATTTATTAGTTGTATGGCCAAATACCTTACAAGTGGTAGAGGTATTAGGTATCCAATCATAGGTTAACCTAACTAATGGGTAGTCCTTACTAAACCATCTACCAATATTTTATCTGGTAGCTCAAACTTAGAAGAAATCTCGATTATGGCTTTTGCGTATCTAAATCACTGCAACTTTTCAGTGCTACTGTCAAAACATATTAATCTCCCCCATATGACCAACAAGCCTGTTTATACCCAATAACGTCCGAAGAATAGTTGAGATTCGATAAAAGTGGACCCATATAAGAACTTTCTTAATCTGCACTTGTGTATTTCCTATAGATGGAACCCATCTATTTATAATAAACATATGACCTCTTATAAAAATTGGATCAGATTTTAGAATTCTAACTTCGTCTGATTCATTTGTAAACTTGAAATAGAAATGAACTCCATCTGATTTAAAACTAACTTCACCATCTAATTTCCAAAAATGATTTAAGAAATTTACCACTGAAGGATACGATGAAGTGCCATCCAGGAAAAAGCCAACCAAGAAATTGCTCGAATAATTCATACCTTCCGCCGTTATTGTTTCTGGAATCTTCTTCGGAATACCATCCCTAAGGATGTCGAAGTATTGAGGTTGAAGTACACCAGCATTTTGGGGGAGTGAACTAAATAGGGAAGCATAGTCCAATTTTGTAAAGGATGGAAAAGAGGCATTAGATGAGGATTGATTAGCAGAGGAAGGTGGTTCGTCAAATTGACATCGGGACAGCTTGCTTGAGGAGGGGAAACATTTGAAGAAGTGGATCTAATGGAAGAATTTCGTGGATCTAGAAGGTTAGATCCATGATTTGCATCGGAGGGTTCGGCTGAGGAGGGATTCACCACATCACGGGGTGGATCAGGGGGAATAGGCGGAGAATTACGTATGGGAAGAGGAGGGAAGGCTTTGTCGAAGGCAAAGGAGGTGGAAGAAGAAGAAGGGGATAATTTCGTGGATGCTATTGACGTTTTCAAAAAAATTATTATCCTTCTCTGAGTTCATTCACTCAGTAGATCTCAAGCAAATTCATATGACTATCCATATTTCTAATGTTAACATGTCAAAATCTACTATGCCACAAAAAAGAGTCGATGGTATAAACCGAAGCAACCATTTTTGTCAATATTTAGTTTAAACATTTCATCATGCTAGTATATTTTTTTAATAGACATTATATCTTCAGCTAATACATATTTACATGATGCATAGACTTATTTAAATTCAAACTTATTTAGTAAATTACCAAAAATAAGGTTCTCTCTAATAACATGTACATAATATCATTCGTTAACGTTAAAATTTCCTAGAGGTAAACTATAAGAAAATTGTAACGGCTGGAAATTTCCGACTCCTCGAGAGTCGGAAATTCCGAATACGTTAGTGAAAGAAAGTAGAGGGAGAGGAAGAAAAGATAGAACTAATAGAATAGAAGAAGAAGAAGAACTTACATCATCAGAGTAAACATGAATCTCACAGCGGAACGAATAAAATATAACATAACTTTGAAATACAAATCAGTACTCGTATATACATACCATTTCAAAGTACAACACTTAACAACACAGCGGAATAATAATAGCTATAATCCTGAAGTCTCCTGCTCCAAGCTCTCCAAGTGTATCTGAAAAATCCCGACTACTTGACTGCCCGTACAAATTTAGGCACCCAAGAGTTTAGGGAAAACAAAACAAAATAAACTCCGGGTCAGTCATGGGACTGGTGTGAATAAAACTCCAACACTTGGTTAAATAAAGGATATCTTTCTGATATTATAATAATGTCTAAGTACAAATAGATATCAATCTAGCAGAACGCTTGCATCTCACGTTCCACATTCATAGTATACAAATAAAACCGTGAGCGCTTATTGGAGATTGGATTCCAACAGACAAGGTATGGGAGCACCTTCCGATCAGTGTACTCTAGAGGAGATACACTAGGGTTCAACAAGAACGTCTTGCAACCCGGCCACACATGACCGTTCACTCATTTAGCTTGAGTGTAACGAATATATTATCACCGATGGTTGGGATCAACAACCATCCTTCCCGATAAGGGACAGCATTGAAATAGATTATAAAGAAGTACAATTGAATATTCTCTAGATGGTGATAATACACCCTGCTTGGGTATGGCCCAACTAGCCATGCTGCCTAGCCCAACTTCTGTTATTTCCCAGTTGTGAGGTTTGAGGTCACGTTTATCACTTTGACAGATTATTTCTTCAATTACTTTGAATGCCACGTCGTCATACCCGCCAAATCATTATCGATTTCTCAAGGCATCACGAGTATAAAAGCTAAGAGAAACGAATTTCTCCGCCACCAACGTAATACTTTTAAAGAGATCAACATATGATTCGTTAAGAATACTTTGTTAGACACTCGTCCATATACGTTGTTCTGGGACTGAACAAACCGAAGGCACTATTCAGTGAATCCATCCTACCTAGGCTTTTCACAATAGCCCTTGCACTTCACTCCGTCTTCAATTGTCTTCAGCGTACTTGATTCGCAACGCTTATGCTAATACGGAGTGGTTCTTCGGATAATAATCCAACCGGTCTCTCCATATTAACAACGTAAATATGGTCAAAACTTTGATAGTCTGTGATTCAACTATCAAATGAAAACATGTCGGTGTACAAACAACGATCTTATTTCCAAATGGAAATTCGATCGATCAATCATCATATACATATATATGTTCATATTTCCTTATTTCATATATTTAGAAAATACATGTTATTAATCATTGGAAAACATTTCCATAGCTTATTTACGCATCACTATTATTTCGCAACTATCAGTCCCTAACTGTAACTAGTATGAGAACAATTCTCTAAGTATCAATCCGGAAGGTCGAAACCAACATCAGATCGTCACTTAGAAAACCGTTCAACTTACCCTCTCCAGTCAGTTTCTGAATTTGCTTAACTCTATTTCTTAAATTCTTATCATGAAAACATTTCATTTTCTAAGTTTAGAAAACATATCTGACTATATTTGGAAAACGTTTCCAAAAATCATTTACGGATTTCCAATGAACGTTGTATAAAACATCGTTACGCTTAATCCATTAATCGCTTATTCCTTAACTTTATTCCTAATCAACCTTTTCTATCGAACCACAACTATTCCTTTGTCAATTCTGAAGTCAATCAAGTTGGGGTATAATTACCTCTCAGACCTTAATTGAACAACGTCCTTTACTGTGAAATAGATGAAGCTCATCACTCACTTTTTACAATCATCTGTTTACGCAAATTCTCGGATTCAGGTTACGAATCCACTTCTTATATGCCAGCGTTTGATTATAACTATAACGTTATAATTCCTACTTCTGCAATATCTCCTAAATTATAACTTTATTTCCTAACTCGAATAATTTAACAGACACCTAATTTCTAAATCAATAACTAAATCTTGATTTAAACCCTGGAAAGTAAATAGTACTTTCCCGAATTTGCTATAATCGAATTTGACGTATAACTCTCCTTCGAGTAATCTCTATTTGGTTAACTCTTCTTCGAATAACCTATATTCGATTATCTCTCTTCGAATAACTCATATTCGAAATCTCTCTCTTTCGAATAAACAATATTCGATCTCTTTCTTCGAATATGCTATATTCGAAAATCTCTTTTCGATTTACTAATCGATAACTCCTTTCGATCAAACTAAAATCGATAACTCCTTTAACTCTATTCGAATAACTAATATTCGACTAACTCCTTTGGATCAACTCATTTGATTAACTCCTTCGAATAACTAATTCGAATAACTTACCTTCGAATAACCCATATTCGATTTACTCTAACTCGATTAACTTAATTCTAATCGATTTACTCCATTTCGATTCAACTTAATTCAAATCGATTAACTTAACTCAAATTGGTTAACTCCTTTCGAATAACTAAATTCGATTTAACTCTTCTCGAATAACTACATTCGATTAACTCAAATTTGATAACTAATATTCAATTAACTCTTCGACTAACTCCTTTGGATTAACCAACTTCGACTAACTCCTTTGGATTAACTAACTTCGAATAACTCCTTTGGATTAACTAACTTCGAATAACTCCTTTGGATTAACTGACTTCGAATAACTCCTTTGGATTAACTGACTTCGAATAACTCCTTTGGATTAACTAACTTCGAATAACTCCTTTGGATTAACTGACTTCGAATAACTCCTTTGGATTAACTGACTTCGAATAACTCCTTTGGATTAACTGACTTCGAATAACTCCTTTGGATTAACTAACTTCGAATAACTCCTTTGGATTAACTAACTTCGAATAACTCCTTTGGATTAACTAACTTCGAATAACTCCTTTGGATTAACTAACTTCGAATAACCAATATCCGATAACTACTCTTCGAGTAAATAATATTCAGTAACTCTTCTCAAATGAATAACATTTGATTTCTCCACTCGAATAACTATATTCGATTACTCTTTCCTCGAATACACTACATTCGATAACTCTACTTCGAATAAGTGATATTCGGCAACTCTACTCGATTAACTCCACTTGGATAACTCTAACTGGTCAACTCTAACTGGTCAACTTTAACTGGTCAACTTTAACTGGTCAACTCTAACTGGTCAACTTTAACTGGTCAACTCTAACTGTTTATCTTTAACTGGTAAACTTTAACTGGTTAACTCAAATGGTTTAACCTAACTTGATTTACTTGTCTTGATTAACTGAACTAATCCTCTTAGTTTAACTTAGTTAATTCACTTTGATTAACTCTAACCGATTTACTTAGTTTAACTCAGCTAATTCACTTTGATTAACCCAACTAATTTACTTCGATTAACCAATTAGTTTAACTTGACTAATTCACTTAGTTTGACGCAACTAATTCACTTTGATTTACCAATTAGTTTAACTTAACTAATTCACTTCGATTAACCGCTTAGTTTATCTTAACTAATTTACTTTGGTTAACTTAACCAATTACTTTGATTAACTCGACTAACTTGCTTTGGTTAACCTAACAAATTACTTTGTTTAACTCTATTCGAATAAGTAATTCGAATCACTCTAATGTGTTTAACTCTATTCAAATATCTAATTCGAATAACTCATTTCGAATAACTAAATTCGATTAACTCCTTTTATTTACATTTATTCATTTCAAAAGATTTCCTTTTTACAACGTTTATCCATTGATAGAGATTTACTTTTAGTAACGGTTCTTTACTTTATAAATGTCCTTTTAATAACGTTTCTACTTCTCTATATAAGTCCAGACTTATATATATTCCATTTATCAACGATAAATAATTTATTTAATTTATAAAACATTATTTATAAATTAATCTACTTCAATTTATCTGTTTAAAACAGATTTCCTATTTAATATCTCATTTAAATCCATATCGTGTTATACCGTGTGCGAAGCACATGTTTAAATCTATCCTTGTATAATTCTATTTATTTTCCGAACAAGTGTTCCTTTATTTATTCCCTAAATAAATATTCCTTTATTCCATTTATTTATAATCTAAATAAATGTTCCTTTATTTATTTCCTAAATAAATAAATGTTTTCATTTTATAAAATCCTATCGATTTTATAAATAAGATTTATTTTCAATATAAACGTTGAAAATTCCTTTTTTACATTCTAGTATCACCTACGGTGTTTAACGTGTTGTATAACAATGATCGGTATCATTCAAACATATGAAATCATTGACAGATTTCATACACATCATATATCACAGTATATGAAAAACGGTAAAATAAATGTTGAGGAATCCAGTCGGATTCCTCCAACCTGTTTCCCTGCATCCACAGATGTTACACAATAAAATATACATCAATTTCATTCCAACATGAAATATACTGATGAACTGAATCAATATTTGATTGTCGTTTATATATATAACTATATCTATGTTTCAATCAAATCTATTTAACAGCCCAAACTATCAATACACAGCAATCAAATCATTTAACACAGTTTATATAAAAATATAAACTGAGGAGAGTTAGTGAGTTTTACTCACATTTGCGCGTTAATCGTTAAATAACGGTTTGCGTTATTTGATTTCGACGGACAATTTATTTTGCCATAAATTGTAACGGCCTCGGATTCATTCCCGGTCAGTCTCATTGTGTTGTGCTCGTCCATACGATCCCAAAGCAACTTGTTTTGTCCAATTCCGATCATATACGAAGAAGTTATGATCATTGTAAGTTGGTACACATTATATAATTAAATAAAACTTGGTCTAATTTAAATCGGGCTTTACCAAAAACCAAGGCCCATCCAAACGTTTGAACATCCCAGACCACTCCCGTATAAACCCGCTCCAAAGCCTCTTCTTCCCCAATACTGATTCGGCCGTGACCTGCTCTTCACAAACACCATTCCCGTTCGTTCGATCCTCCAACACTCCACCAAATTTGCAACCGAACTTCGAACAGAAATCATCAGCACAAATCTCTACGACATCTCTCCCTCCCCACCTCCTTCAATTGAACCTCGGCTGCCTGATAAGAGGTGCGACGGCCCCTTTCTTTCCGCGACTTCCAGTGTCAGGTGCGATGTTTTTTTTTTGCACCTCAAATTCCACCAAACTTTGCGGATTCGTACCACTCGATCCCACAAACAAACGTACGTCCTTCGATTCACCCAAAACACTCTCAATCAACCCAAATGCTTAACCCTAACTCACGCTGCTCAAAATGAGCGAACGGAAATGGCGTTCGAACCCTACAAATAGCACACAGGATCGAAGCTCTTCACTTGCTGAATCCATTCACACAAGCGGTTTGATTTATAGGAATATATTTGTATTTGGTTATGATTTTTCTCTTGATCGACCTTTTGCTGTAATGGGTTTTATGTGGTTATATAGAGCTGATTGTGGTTGGTAGGATTTGTGGTAGAGAAGGAAGGTCGTGTGGCCTGTTGTTGATCATAGAAAAAGGAGGAGGATATTTTAAATTTGATTTTCTATTTTATTTAAATGATTTTCTCCTCGAATTCGTCTTCTAAAAATCACAGTGGTTACATACGATACCTAAAAATCACCAAACTGGACGTGCACCTTCAGTTCGACATTACGGTCCCAACGAAACTGGTTTCGTCGAATTCCGACTTCGTATGCTCACACAGTGTATTTTTAACTGTCAAAATACTGCTTGTTTTTCACTCTAAAAATCCGTATGGCCACACAGTGTCTCTAAAAATCACGAAACTTCACATCTAACAACTATTTGATATTGCGGATCCAACAAAACTGGTTTCGTCGAATTCCGACTTCGTATGCTCACACAGTGTATTTTTAAAGCTCTGGATGACCCATTTAAATATATAAATATATTTAAATATAATTAAATTAAATATTAATAAATTAATATTATCGTATATATCCATATACAATGTCGTCCGGCTCCAGAATATCACCTCAGATTTTATGACTTGATTTCCAGACTCCAGATTATCCCGATATTCAGTTCGTATCGAAAAATCGATTTATAACGTATATAAAGCGTCGCAAATTATAAAGGAATTCCACAGCGACTTTTCTGAAATTTGATTTGGACATAACTCAAAATCTACACGATGAAATCCCGATTTTTCTCTTCCACTAGAAAGATATACTCCACCAGCTCCACACGTTTCTTGTTTCACAGAAATCCGGCTTAAAACGAATCCTGTACATTCAGTTGAAGTTCGAATCGCCAAATCGCGAACTGCAGCGCCATTTCAAGCTCGATTTTAATTAAAATAAAATTATAATTATACGTTCAACTATCGTTTATAAAAATATTCGTTATTTAAAAAATTAAATAACTTAATTATTATACCTTACAAAACGCGCCATTACAGACTTCCCCACTTAAAATAATTTCGTCCTCGAAATTGCTAAGTTAGAGGATGACCCTATATATTGGAACTCCTAAGATTGGTTTACCCCTTATTTCTGATTTTAACCGAACCAATTAATATCGACTGAAATATTTATTCTTCCGACTAACTAAAATTTTCAAAAATTTTTGAAAATTTTCTAACACTTTAAATTTTCGGAAAATTTCGCCATAACCTCCTTTGTATAGCCCTATCGGTAAAACCACAACTCACCTCTCTAGGCCTTCTCCCACCCAAAAGAAAAACAAACGGCCAAGCGGCTTGCCCAATCGGCTCATAAATTCCAAACTCATATAAATATAAACTTGTACCTTTTTGTCGGCCATATCTTTTATATCCTTTCCATCTGCTACCACTTCAACATATACCAATGTTATCCATTCCAATTGATCTCCAATCAGTTTTTCCTCAAACCGAATCATTCACTTATATCCAAGTCAAATACCATTCAAGTTTCACTATCAAATTCAAACTCTCTTACCTTATAAATCCCATTTCTTAACTTCGTTAAGTTCCATTCCAGATTATTCTCTAATCAAATTCCAGTTTTTATTTAACTTTGCTCAAGTTAAAATTTTAATTTAATTATTCATTACCATCTTAATCTATTTAACTTCATAAGTTAAATTAAATTTCCGAAATTTCAAATCCCTGGGTTCTATTTCAAATCAATTTGAAACCATAATACTAATTCAAAACCTTTGAATTTCTAAACCACTTGTTTTCTCAATATAATTCAAAAACTAAACTTTGGTAGTAATCCGTCACTTACAACTCGAAAATGACACTGATAATGCTGCAGCAAATATCAGAATTATTTTCCAACGATCGAAGTGAGTTCAATACTATATCACTTTCAAAATCATTTTAAACTCTTTTATTTTGAAATACATTTCAAATATTCTTTCTTAATACTCGTAAATCAATTTAAAATCTCCCAGGAACTTCAAATTTACTTATTTTAATTCCTGATTCATTTATCAACACTTACTCGCATTTCAGGAATCTTAATTCCAATTCTGATTCAAATTTCAAATTTAATTCATCTTGATTTCATATATTACACTTATATGATTTCTGATTGGTTATTTACATAACCATTTCATTTATAATTTTACTCGATTATAATAACAATCAATATATCCCATATATTATTAATTTAATATATATCAAATATACTTTGGGTAAAATTATTTCATTTACCCTCTTTTCAAAACATACTATGATGGTTCATCGTATTCGAGTGTTTGGTAACTCCTACCGATACAGTGGATCAAACTGATCGACCAGAATTCACAAACGACTCAACCAATAAATCTCCACAATATAAAACAATTTTATATTGAATAACAAATACGCTCTCGTATATATACATTCAAACTCAATCTAGGTTATTGCTAACCCTATCTCTACCGAGTCACGCCACAGAGCCAAGGTAATCACTTAAACTTAAGCTCTGATACCAACTGTAACGGCTGGAAATTTCCGACTCCTCGAGAGTCGGAAATTCCGAATACGTTAGTGAAAGAAAGTAGAGGGAGAGGAAGAAAAGATAGAACTAATAGAATAGAAGAAGAAGAAGAACTTACATCATCAGAGTAAACATGAATCTCACAGCGGAACGAATAAAATATAACATAACTTTGAAATACAAATCAGTACTCGTATATACATACCATTTCAAAGTACAACACTTAACAACACAGCGGAATAATAATAGCTATAATCCTGAAGTCTCCTGCTCCAAGCTCTCCAAGTGTATCTGAAAAATCCCGACTACTTGACTGCCCGTACAAATTTAGGCACCCAAGAGTTTAGGGATAACAAAACAAAATAAACTCCGGGTCAGTCATGGGACTGGTGTGAATAAAACTCCAACACTTGGTTAAATAAAGGATATCTTTCTGATATTATAATAATGTCTAAGTACAAATAGATATCAATCTAGCAGAACGCTTGCATCTCACGTTCCACATTCATAGTATACAAATAAAACCGTGAGCGCTTATTGGAGATTGGATTCCAACAGACAAGGTATGGGAGCACCTTCCGATCAGTGTACTCTAGAGGAGATACACTAGGGTTCAACAAGAACGTCTTGCAACCCGGCCACACATGACCGTTCACTCATTTAGCTTGAGTGTAACGAATATATTATCACCGATGGTTGGGATCAGCAACCATCCTTCCCGATAAGGGACAGCATTGAAATAGATTATAAAGAAGTACAATTGAATATTCTCTAGATGGTGATAATACACCCTGCTTGGGTATGGCCCAACTAGCCATGCTGCCTAGCCCAACTTCTGTTATTTCCCAGTTGTGAGGTTTGAGGTCACGTTTATCACTTTGACAGATTATTTCTTCAATTACTTTGAATGCCACATCGTCATACCCGCCAAATCATTATCGATTTCTCAAGGCATCACGAGTATAAAAGCTAAGAGAAACGAATTTCTCCGCCACCAACGTAATACTTTTAAAGAGATCAACATATGATTCGTTAAGAATACTTTGTCAGACACTCGTCCATATACGTTGTTCTGGGACTGAACAAACCGAAGGCACTATTCAGTGAATCCATCCTACCTAGGCTTTTCACAATAGCCCTTGCACTTCACTCCGTCTTCAATTGTCTTCAGCGTACTTGATTCGCAATGCTTATGCTAATACGGAGTGGTTCTTCGGATAATAATCCAACCGGTCTCTCCATATTAACAACGTAAATATGGTCAAAACTTTGATAGTCTGTGATTCAACTATCAAATGAAAACATGTCGGTGTACGAACAACGATCTTATTTCCAAATGGAAATTCGATCGATCAATCATCATATACATATATATGTTCATATTTCCTTATTTCATATATTTAGAAAATACATGTTATTAATCATTGGAAAACATTTCCATAGCTTATTTACGCATCACTATTATTTCGCAACTATCAGTCCCTAACTGTAACTAGTATGAGAACAATTCTCTAAGTATCAATCCGGAAGGTCGAAACCAACATCAGATCGTCACTTAGAAAACCGTTCAACTTACCCTCTCCAGTCAGTTTCTGAATTTGCTTAACTCTATTTCTTAAATTCTTATCATGAAAACATTTCATTTTCTAAGTTTAGAAAACATATCTGACTATATTTGGAAAACTTTTCCAAAAATCATTTACGGATTTCCAATGAACGTTGTATAAAACATCGTTATGCTTAATCCATTAATCGCTTATTCCTTAACTTTATTCCTAATCAACCTTTTCTATCGAACCACAACTATTCCTTTGTCAATTCTGAAGTCAATCAAGTTGGGCTATAATTACCTCTCAGACCTTAATTGAACAACGTCCTTTACTGTGAAATAGATGAAGCTCATCACTCACTTTTTACAATCATCTGTTTACGCAAATTCTCGGATTCAGGTTACGAATCCACTTCTTATATGCCAGCGTTTGATTATAACTATAACGTTATAATTCCTACTTCTGCAATATCTCCTAAATTATAACTTTATTTCCTAACTCGAATAATTTAACAGACACCTAATTTCTAAATCAATAACTAAATCTTGATTTAAACCCTGGAAAGTAAATAGTACTTTCCCGAATTTGCTATAATCGAATTTGACGTATAACTCTCCTTCGAGTAATCTCTATTTGGTTAACTCTTCTTCGAATAACCTATATTCGATTATCTCTCTTCGAATAACTCATATTCGAAATCTCTCTCTTTCGAATAAACAATATTCGATCTCTTTCTTCGAATATGCTATATTCGAAAATCTCTTTTCGATTTACTAATCGATAACTCCTTTCGATCAAACTAAAATCGATAACTCCTTTAACTCTATTCGAATAACTAATATTCGACTAACTCCTTTGGATCAACTCATTTGATTAACTCCTTCGAATAACTAATTCGAATAACTTACCTTCGAATAACCCATATTCGATTTACTCTAACTCGATTAACTTAATTCAAATCGATTTACTCCATTTCGATTCAACTTAATTCAAATCGATTAACTTAACTCAAATTGGTTAACTCCTTTTGAATAACTAAATTCGATTTAACTCTTCTCGAATAACTACATTCGATTAACTCAAATTTGATAACTAATATTCAATTAACTCTTCGACTAACTCCTTTGGATTAACCAACTTCGACTAACTCCTTTGGATTAACTAACTTCGAATAACTCCTTTGGATTAACTAACTTCGAATAACTCCTTTGGATAAACTAACTTCGAATAACTCCTTTGGATTAACTGACTTCGAATAACTCCTTTGGATTAACTAACTTCGAATAACTCCTTTGGATTAACTAACTTCGAATAACTCCTTTGGATTAACTGACTTCGAATAACTCCTTTGGATTAACTGACTTTGAATAACTCCTTTGGATTAACTGACTTCGAATAACTCCTTTGGATTAACTAACTTCGAATAACTCCTTTGGATTAACTAACTTCGAATAACTCCTTTGGATTAACTAACTTCGAATAACTCCTTTGGATTAACTAACTTCGAATAACCAATATCCGATAACTACTCTTCGAGTAAATAATATTCAGTAACTCTTCTCAAATGAATAACATTTGATTTCTCCACTCGAATAACTATAATCGATTACTCTTTCCTCGAATACACTACATTCGATAACTCTACTTCGAATAAGTGATATTCGGCAACTCTACTCGATTAACTCCACTTGGATAACTCTAACTGGTCAACTCTAACTGGTCAACTTTAACTGGTCAACTTTAACTGGTCAACTCTAACTGGTCAACTTTAACTGGTCAACTCTAACTGTTTATCTTTAACTGGTAAACTTTAACTGGTTAACTCAAATGGTTTAACCTAACTTGATTTACCTGTCTTGATTAACTGAACTAATCCTCTTAGTTTAACTTAGTTAATTCACTTTGATTAACTCTAACCGATTTACTTAGTTTAACTCAGCTAATTCACTTTGATTAACCCAACTAATTTACTTTGATTAACCAATTAGTTTAACTTGACTAATTCACTTAGTTTGACGCAACTAATTCACTTTGATTTACCAATTAGTTTAACTTAACTAATTCACTTCGATTAACCGCTTAGTTTATCTTAACTAATTTACTTTGGTTAACTTAACCAATTACTTTGATTAACTCGACTAACTTGCTTTGGTTAACCTAACAAATTACTTTGTTTAACTCTATTCGAATAAGTAATTCGAATCACTCTAATGTGTTTTAACTCTATTCAAATATCTAATTCGAATAACTCATTTCGAATAACTAAATTCGATTAACTCCTTTTATTTACGTTTATTCATTTCAAAAGATTTCCTTTTTACAACGTTTATCCATTGATAGAGATTTACTTTTAGTAACGGTTTTTTACTTTATAAATGTCCTTTTAATAACATTTCTACTTCTCTATATAAGTCCAGACTTATATATATTCCATTTATCAACGATAAATAATTTATTTAATTTATAAAACATTATTTATAAATTAATCTACTTCAATTTATCTGTTTAAAACAGATTTCCTATTTAATATCTCATTTAAATCCATATCGTGTTATACCGTGTGCGAAGCACGTGTTTAAATCTATCCTTGTATAATTCTATTTATTTTCCGAACAAGTGTTCCTTTATTTATTCCCTAAATAAATATTCCTTTATTCCATTTATTTATAATCTAAATAAATGTTCCTTTATTTATTTCCTAAATAAATAAATGTTTTCATTTTATAAAATCCTATCGATTTTATAAATAAGATTTATTTTCAATATAAACGTTGAAAATTCCTTTTTTACATTCTAGTATCACCTACGGTGTTTAACGTGTTGTATAACAATGACCGGTATCATTCAAACATATGAAATCAATGACAGATTTCATACACATCATATATCACAGTATATGAAAAACGGTAAAATAAATGTTGAGGAATCCAGTCGGATTCCTCCAACCTGTTTCCCTGCATCCACAGATGTTACACAATAAAATATACATCAATTTCATTCCAACATGAAATATACTGATGAACTGAATCAATATTTGATTGTCGTTTATATATATAACTATATCTATGTTTCAATCAAATCTATTTAACAGCCCAAACTATCAATACACAGCAATCAAATCATTTAACACAGTTTATATAAAAATATAAACTGAGGAGAGTTAGTGAGTTTTACTCACATTTGCGCATTAATCGTTAAATAACGGTTTGCGTTATTTGATTTCGACGGACAATTTATTTTGCCATAAATTGTAACGGCCTCGGATTCATTCCCGGTCAGTCTCATTGTGTTGTGCTCGTCCATACGATCCCAAAGCAACTTGTTTTGTCCAATTCCGATCATATACGAAGAAGTTATGATCATTGTAAGTTGGTACACATTATATAATTAAATAAAACTTGGTCTAATTTAAATCGGGCTTTACCAAAAACCAAGGCCCATCCAAACGTTTGAACATCCCAGACCACTCCCGTATAAACCCGCTCCAAAGCCTCTTCTTCCCCAATACTGATTCGGCCGTGACCTGCTCTTCACAAACACCATTCCCGTTCGTTCGATCCTCCAACACTCCACCAAATTTGCAACCGAACTTCGAACAGAAATCATCAGCACAAATCTCTACGACATCTCTCCCTCCCCACCTCCTTCAATTGAACCTCGGCTGCCTGATAAGAGGTGCGACGGCCCCTTTCTTTCCGCGACTTCCAGTGTCAGGTGCGATGTTTTTTTTTTTGCACCTCAAATTCCACCAAACTTTGCGGATTCGTACCACTCGATCCCACAAACAAACGTACGTCCTTCGATTCACCCAAAACACTCTCAATCAACCCAAATGCTTAACCCTAACTCACGCTGCTCAAAATGAGCGAACGGAAATGGCGTTCGAACCCTACAAATAGCACACAGGATCGAAGCTCTTCACTTGCTGAATCCATTCACACAAGCGGTTTGATTTATAGGAATATATTTGTATTTGGTTATGATTTTTCTCTTGATCGACCTTTTGCTGTAATGGGTTTTATGTGGTTATATAGAGCTGATTGTGGTTGGTAGGATTTGTGGTAGAGAAGGAAGGTCGTGTGGCCTGTTGTTGATCATAGAAAAAGGAGGAGGATATTTTAAATTTGATTTTCTATTTTATTTAAATGATTTTCTCCTCGAATTCGTCTTCTAAAAATCACAGTGGTTACATACGATACCTAAAAATCACCAAACTGGACGTGCACCTTCAGTTCGACATTACGGTCCCAACGAAACTGGTTTCGTCGAATTCCGACTTCGTATGCTCACACAGTGTATTTTTAACTGTCAAAATACTGCTTGTTTTTCACTCTAAAAATCCGTATGGCCACACAGTGTCTCTAAAAATCACGAAACTTCACATCTAACAACTATTTGATATTGCGGATCCAACAAAACTGGTTTCGTCGAATTCCGACTTCGTATGCTCACACAGTGTATTTTTAAAGCTCTGGATGACCCATTTAAATATATAAATATATTTAAATATAATTAAATTAAATACTAATAAATTAATATTATCGTATATATCCATATACAATGTCGTCCGGCTCCAGAATATCACCTCAGATTTTATGACTTGATTTCCAGACTCCAGATTATCCCGATATTCAGTTCGTATCGAAAAATCGATTTATAACGTATATAAAGCGTCGCAAATTATAAAGGAATTCCACAGCGACTTTTCTGAAATTTGATTTGGACATAACTCAAATCTACACGATGAAATCCCGATTTTTCTCTTCCACTAGAAAGATATACTCCACCAGCCCCACACGTTTCTTGTTTCACAGAAATCCGGCTTAAAACGAATCCTGTACATTCAGTTGAAGTTCGAATCGCCAAATCGCGAACTGCAGCGCCATTTCAAGCTCGATTTTAATTAAAATAAAATTATAATTATACGTTCAACTATCGTTTATAAAAATATTCGTTATTTAAAAAATTAAATAACTTAATTATTATACCTTACAAAACGCGCCATTACAAAAATTGTCACATTCCCATTGATTGCTACTTCTGCTAAATTTTCCATACAGAGATAATTCCATTTTAAAATGGTTTAAATTTTTGGATAGACTCTTATGTTACAAATATGCTTGATATCACCTGATTCGATTCTTCAGGAATCATATCTTTTAATCAGGTTAATTTTTAGAACTACGATCGAAAAGTTTCTTTTATTGGATGAGGTTTATTTTGAATGAAATGACAATTCCTTTTAGAGTGACCCTATTTTTGATAATTGTAGAATTCATTCACTTTCTTGGCCTTCTTATTATCATAAATTTTCTAATTCTAAAATTTCTTTAATTATTAGAAGAGTGTTGAGAGGTTTTATTTTTATCTGTTTCCTCCTCCATTTGGATGTTATATGGAAAAACTATTGGTTCAATGTATTCTTTTTGCATAAGTTTCCCTTACACAAAAAGATACTATGTAAGATTTTTCTGACTCGTATTAACCTTCTTGTGTTCAAGGATTTTCCATTAATCTTTATAAGACGATGGAAGTTAGCCTATGATGAATGGGACTTTTATCTTCTCATCCATATTCATGTTATGCTTATGCACGACATCCTTGAATTTCTCTATGCCCAACCTAGCATTGGTCATTTTTTAATTAAATTTTTTTGTTACTTGTTGCATCCTTTATTAGATACTTGGCTTCCGGTGCATCTCCTAATTTTTGATAGAGAATTTATTATAGCACATATCAAATAGAGTACCTATCATTACATTGCATATGTTAAAATCTTGCTTCCATTTTAGGCTTGATCGTGCTTGCGCAATAGTCTCATTTTCTATTTCTCTTGGCTTTTTCGTCATAAGGACATAAATCACTTTTAGACCAACTAATAATAAGTTCGTCTTCTTTCTCCAATAAAAAAATTATTGCTATCAAGCATTTCTAATTTGGTAAAATTAAAAGAAAAATCCCGAACTATGGAAATCCATTGTTAGATGACATCTAAAATTGTTGGATATAATTTCTACATTTTTGATGAAGTGGCATAACAGTAATTAAATCAAATATATAGAGGTCGCTATAAGAGACGTCTACGATGCTCCTTATAAACTGCATGTTCTCTCACCACTCATTTGAATAAACAAATAAGTAATTAGAGTTAAGACAAATCACATCCCAAGATATAATGTAGCAAAGAAGAGATGGCGAAGTATCATAAATTGCAACGAAATCAATCCAAACCACCTTATAAATTGACTATAGTGACAAGCCTATTGAGAATGCAATATGAAGTATCATAAACATAAAATATTCCAAAATTAGATATCATAGGAGAAGAGATGGCAAAGAGAGGAGAAGGACATTCAAAATTAAACCCAAAAAAATCTATTTCAAATGCTTTTTAGGCATCTCTATTTGTACTTACAAAGAAGCATCTTTCCATATTTGAAATGTTGCATCGCCCAAATGACATTTTTTTTTAAATTCAAATCTCCCATCATTTTCATCCATTGAAATTCTAATTAGGACCTGCCTAATAGGTTACTAGTTTTGCCCCGTTTAACTAAAATAATTCTATCAAAATATATAATATGGGCTCACATCTAATTAACAGACGGTGATGCTGACATGCATGTACGATGGTTATTCATAACCTCTTAGATATTCAAATGACCCAACATTTGTGAAGAACCAATATAAAAAATTATAGTTCCTTATATTCCAATATGATGGACTATTACAATCTTACCTTCTTCTTCTTCTTTTATTTTTTTCCATTTCAAGAGAAAATAACTCACACTAATGTTTATTAGGGTATTATTATGATACTTATTTTTTATTGTAGGAGTGCCATCTTTTAATACACTTAACTAGTTATAGAATAATGTGAGGGATACCCACGTTTCTATAAAATATTTACCTTTTTCTGCTTTTCCCTTAATTTCATTTAACCTTTATTTGTTGCATGTGTTTAAGCGAGAACGCTCTTGTAGATGTTAAAGCACAATTGACGCAAGTATGTCAAAATTTAAAAAAAAAAGATGAATGTTCTTTCCAAACTTCGGAAAATGACAAAGTTATGTCGAAGTAAATTGTTCATTCGACGCACATGCGTCGAAAAGTTGTACACCTATCTAGAAACATATACTCATATCAAAAAATTATTTCTCATTAGACACCATACATTTAAGATCCTATTTTTTTATAGCTATACATCGAGATTTATAAAATTGCTCTACAAAATTTTGCTGAAACCGCTTGGTATTCGGGTTTTGCACCCATCCAATACTAATACTTGATTTATAAACTTATGTACAATCTAGATTAAGAATAGGGCAACCAAGCTAGAATAAAGCTTTTGGCTAGGCCGTGCCTACCGAACTAAATTATGTGAAATGACAGCACCTTTCCAACTAAAATTGAAATTTTACCAACATTATTTCGAACTTCAATCAAATTATCAATATCCATGACTATGTAGAATTGTGGAATATAAAAATAAACCTGAGTGTTTTATTAAACAAATTTTACGTTACAAATCTTTTTTGGTAATGTTGGAAAATAATGGCAGGATCGTGTACTAGGTCACTTTTTTGAAGGCGTTTTGGCGATCATCTCGGAGGTACAAAACAGTTCTCAAAATTATGCCTCCGCCTCTTTAATAAAACGGGCTGTAACAACTCGGAATTTTGACAATAAATAGTTCTTTAATTATAATCTCAAAGATAGGAATTTTTGCAAATGTTGGAATTTGACCATGGATCTTTAACTGATGTGGTCGCCTCAGAATTTTGGTTAACTTTCATGTTTGGAGTTTCACGAACGGAGTTCGTATGAAAAAGTTACAGACGAAATACGAAAAATGGACAAAAATAAATAAATAGAATAATTAATAAATTCCTTTTCCTCTTTAACCCGCATTCATTGGGCATTATGCACAAAGGGAGGTCGACCGCTCCCTAAGGGTTATCGACCGCTTTGGGCCTATATTGCCCAATGACAGCTAGGCTTTGAGGGGAAATTTCGTTATATTTTATAATACGAATGGACGGATGTTAATAAAAACGAATCTAATGGTCAAGGCCAATTCCACTCCAATAAATAAAGGGGGTAAGGCCTCATTCTTTTCCATACAAATCCGTGGGCAGCAGCGAAGCTCTTCCATTTTCCTCCTTCTCCAAACCTAATTTATTAATTAAAAGTATATTCTTATATAACAAATCACATACAAATCATAAAGAATTGAGAGGATTATTAGATTCAATGGAAAAGAATGCAAATAAGCGCTCAAAAATAGATTCTCCACTCTTTTATTATTTTCTTATATCTCTACAGATCTGGAATCATCCCCTTTAAGATAAATTGTAGATTTATAAGAATTTGGGAATTGTAGGCCTAAAAGATTCGAACTTTGGATTTAAATGCTTGCAGGTGAGTGGGAAATTTATATATACATTTATAATAACGTATTTATCTCATTTGTACTAGATCTCAAGTTTATATGCCTATTTTCATCAGATCTGCTAATAATATGATTGTAATTGAATTAGCACCTATCAGTTCTGGTTATAAAAATGTCAAAGCTTATGAATAGCAAATTGTGGTTATGCATAATATTAATTGTAGGATGCTTAAATTTGTTTACACATATTCTTACGGTTATTTTGTAAAATATATTGTAGTTGTTGAAAAGCACAGTAGATCTGGAATTCAGTCCCATTAAACACCATTTAGATGTAGTTACATTCCATATCTCTAGTTCAGTATTGATTCATAAATGCGTGAATTTAGAGAAAAATGATTTGATTGGTAAATTATATGATTGTAATATTAAAAGTAATATGCCTGTTTGTATTTAATATTGTTGGGTTTTGGCTTAATTATTGTAAACATGTCATTTTCCTCCTTTTGAATAAAAATGAATTATTTTGAAATCACAAGAGGTATGCAAAAAAGGTCAAAAAGGGAAAAGTGGTGCAAATGTACGTATAAATATTAATATGTATCAATTATTTCAAATTATATATTTACATATATTTCCAATGATTTGGAAATATGTCAATCCCACAATTTAGGCATAATTTACAATGATTACGGTTAACGATCTTTTTGTAAGATTTAAAACATTTTGATAAGACTGAATGCAAAAATATAAATTTTGTATATGCCATTCATCCAAATCAGTGCAAAACGGTAAATTATACATTGTATTAAATGTTTGAAGGTTTGAAATGTTGTATGGTATTCATTTATGGAATCATACATATAAATTATATTCCATACTTAATGAATACATTTATGGTAACCGTTTTAGCAATTAGTGTAATTGATTGCTATAAATATGGTCATAAATAAATATTAACAATTGTAACCAATATTAATAGGGGAAAGTAAATATAATAGGATAATGGTCACAATTCCTAAATTAATTAGGATAAATGTTGTACACCCTAATTAGGAATTTTTAATTATAACCGCATTTAGACACGAGGTTAAGCTTAGCTTGTGGTAGAAGTCTGCCCGGAACCGACCGAAAAATCCAGCATCCACAGGTGGTCAGCCTAATATGAGGGGTCTAATGCATAAATGTAAATGTACTAAGGCATGAGGTTAAGTTCAACTTGTGGAAGAAGTCTCCCCGAAACCGACTAACAAATCCAGCATCCACAAGTAGTCAACTTAATGTGAGAAGCCTGGTGCATGAATGTATATATATATATATATATATATATATATATATAATAGTCAACCAATAAATAAATACGAATAGAAGTTCTATGTTGGGGTACAACAAATAGACACTTCGGGACTGCTAAAATAAGGATATCCAGAGTTAAGGGTTGCCCTAGGAAAAATATAACAATTATGGTCATTAATGGCAATAAACTTATGGATAAGAAAGGAATGGGATTTATAGGTATAGAACTGTCGTTTAAATACTAAGTCCAATTAGGGAAATATTTAAATGAGTATCCTAGGGTAAAGAGGATATAACTTTCCTTATTTACAATTAGTTAATATAGAACTTATAAATAAAAGTTAAAATTGGACTTAATACGTTAGTAATGTGAAACATTATTAACCATAGGAATCCGTGATGATAATTAATCGTGTGTGTATAGTATTTCCGTGGAGGGAGACTGAAGGGGATGACTTAAGAACCTAGCCCACCTTATCTCAATAGGGAAAGGTATTAAAGGCTAATGGGGTACGAACCTAATAAGCTTCGCGTATAGTTGGCTTCCTAGGTCTTAAGTGGCTGAGGTTGAAGAGTCCACCTGGGAATAGGTCTTTCAGTTTAGGCGTCTTAAATGGAAGGTGTGTATGGTCCTAGCCAAACTTGGAAACTAAAACATCAGGTATGGCTACTTGTCCTACGGGAAGTAGTAAGCGACTAAGGGGGTTATCTAATAAGGTCATCTAGATGGTATAGCAAATGATAAAATACCATATCTCACCTTATACGGGGTAAGGGTATATGCGTGAATGACGGAAGCCTTAACTTGTAGGGCCCGTAGCTAGTGCCCACTAGTTTATGTTAACGTCGAATCAGTTATCATGGAATAATAAACGACCAAAATGAAATTATGTATCTGTATAGAAACCCCATAACTATGGGTCTAACCTCGATTAAATAACCAGCCATACTCTGGTATAAAGGCTTCATAAATAGATGCATAAACATCCTATCTCGGTGTTATACATCGGGAATACAACTTTGGGAAGAGTAGTAAAGTAGTGCGTAAACATTTACAAGGTTAGGCTAGAATCACTAACCTTGGTAGGCATACACCTTGGGTTGAACCAAACGGAATATTATTTGTGTATTATAATCTTTGTTTTACATTTCATGTTCACCAGAATCTTGTTGTTCTGACCCCCCTCCGCATTACAACCACCCAGGTTTTCTAGAGAAGGTCGGGTTCTCACAGGTGTTTAAGTTTGTCTTTTGGTTCTCGTTCTCCCTCATGCTCGGTATTGGCAAAGTAACTTACTTTAAAAAAGGTAGTTACTTGAGTTAATACTAATTTATCCTATTATGTTTCCGCTGTGAGTTATCTTATTGTACTCTGATTATGCTCATGCTTATTTATTGCAGGTACCAGATTTACACGCTTCATGCTTGGATGTGTTTGAGTTTCGATTTTAGTCAAAATTTGGGCGCAGAAATGTGGGGGTGTTACATGGGTCTCTAATCTGAAAATTTATAGATCTTGTTTGCACTGATAAAGTCAATTCTGATTTGCACTCTAAAATACTGCTCAAGGTATTGTTAGCTTTGTTGAAGAAAGAAGAAAAGGAGAAATTTTCATTCTTTTTTAAAGTAGAAAGAAAAGTGTTTATTATTCTTTTTTTGAAGGAAGATAAAAATAATAACGTATGTTGTTCTTTTTTCTCTTCAGTCGATCTATCATTTAAGTAGGAGAAATGAAAATTGTATATGTTGCTAATTTGGTGAAATGCTAATGGATTTTAATTCATTCTTATTAAAAACAATATTGTAACACCATTAACTTTTGTAATGACTCAATAACAATGCAACATACAAATGTTACCATTGTGTAAAAGTGTAACAACTCAATTATAATAATGATTCATAAATATATTATCGTTGTGCAAGTGTAACGACTCAATTATAGTAATGATTCACAAATATATTACCGTTATAAACTTGCAACAACTCAATTTAAAAAATGGATCATTAATAAGTTACCATTAACCTTTTTTTAACAAATTCAATTCATAAACAAAACATTTTCCAACAATCCCCGACTTGAATTTTTAAAAAATATTTTTGAGTAGTTTCTAAAAACATAAAATTGCGCATAAGAAATTGTATATTTCGAACTGAACCTTTGCATAGTGGATAAGATTCAGTTTTCACTAGAGCGACACATGTTCTTGAAATCTATTCCTGACATTATACCACACACACCTTTCTAAAGTGCAATTAAATTAAGCCCATGCATTTATGGCCATGCATGTCTATCCTTGTTTAGTGAATGCTAAAGGATTTTTTTCCCGAAATTCCATAGGAAACGACCCCATTTCCACATTTACATAGGTGACTCTATCAAGATTACTCCTAAAAGTAGTGTATTCCACTCCAAATAGAGTATAAATCTCATTAAGAGTTTCTATTAATTCATCCTCTAATCATTTCAAGAATACATGCTTCTTAATATAAAAATAGCATGTTAAACTAATATCACTTCATAGCTTGTTTTTACCAATTGAACCTAGTTCTTGGGATCTCCGGTCATTAGATTGGGTTACCGTTGTGCGTAACTCAACAATCTACGGGCAGTAGTCTTATTCTCTTAGAAGTATTAAGAACTTCCTCTCTGGCGAGCCCTTTCGTCAAAGGATCTGCCAATTTATCATCACTGCATATGTGGTCCACTCTTAGTGTAACCGAGAAGAGTAGGAAATGACCCCATTTCCACATTCACATAGGTGACTCTATCAAGATTACTACTAAAAGTAGTGTATTCCACTCCAAATAGAGTATAGATCTCATTAAGAGTTTATATTAACTCATCTTATAATCATTTCATGACTACATGCTTCTTAATGCAAAAATAGCATGTTCAACTAATATCACTTCATAACTTTTTTTTACCATTTGAACCTAGTTCTTGGGATCTCCAGTCATTAGGTTGGGTTACCGTTGTGTGTAACTTAACAATCTAAGGGCAGTAGTCTTATTCTCACAGAAGTATTAAGGACTTTCTTTCAGGCCAGCCCTTTCGTCAAAGGATCTGCCAATTTATCATCACTACATATGTGGTCCACTCTTAGTGTAACCGAGAAGAGTAACTCTCTAAAAGTACTATGCTTACAACGTATCTGTCATCTCTAAACAATGTAATAACAGTTCTATACTTTTGTAGTAGACGCGGTACCATTGCATTGGATCAATACTGCTGGTATTAGTTTTTTTGATAAAGGAATCTAACTATCAATTTTTTTAAGTACTATGCTTCTTCAGTAGATGTGGCTAGTGCTATCATCTCATACTCCATAGTAGATTGGGGAAAAATAGTGTAGTTCTTGGATTTCCAAGAAATAACTTCTCCAGCTGTGCTAAAATTGTAGCCATTGGATTCTTTTGAATCATCAGATAAAGTATTACAGTCTGCATCTGAGTAACCTTCAAGAGCGGCTGGAAACTTTCCATAATGTAATCCAAGGTTCATGGTTCTTTTTAGATATCTCATGACTCTCTAAGTAGCGTGCCAATGCTCAATACTAGGTCTACCGGTAAACCTGCATAATAATCCCATGGTATAGGCAATGTTGGGCCTAATACAATGAGTGGCATATTGAAGGCTACCAATGATGCTCGCACAATCAGACGGCCTTATACCTTCACTGGTGTTATAAAATAGCTTTACACTAGGATCATATTATGTACATGCAAGTTTTACAGTTAAAGTAATTTTATTCCTTTAGAATCTTCTCCATATAGTGAGATTCATCTAAAGGAACTCCCTTTTCAGACCTAGTAATCTTAATATTAGGGATTACACTCACCTTACCTAGATCTTTCATATCGGAATTGGCACTTAGCAAGGATTTAACATTATTTGTGGAATGAATATTTGATCCAAAAATAAGTAGGTCATCTACGTATAGACTATGATAATACAAATGCCATCCTCAGATTTGTAATAAATACATTTTTCACTTTCATTAACTTTAAAACTATGTGAGACAATATAGTTATCAAAAATTTCATGCCATTGCTTAGTGCTTGTTTTACACCATATAATGATTTATCTAATTTGCAAACTTTATATTCTTGACCATAAGCAACAAATCCTTCTTATTGGTCCATATAAATTTTTGTTGGGAACTGGGATGTCTACAACACAGTTGTAAGGACCCAGATTTTTAACCATTTAATTTAATATTTAATTTTTGTTTTAAATATTGATTTAAATTTAAATGGTTAGGATTTAATAAATTTGAATAATTTATTTTTTTTAAATAATATTAAAAAATAATTTGATTTCAAAATAGTCGATTGGCTGAATTTGCGCTGTTATATGATTTGGTAACGTAAGAGGATTTATTTATGTTTAGATTTAATTTTATTTACAATTTCGCTTATTAAGCGCTGTTTAAAAGTTTAAACTATAATTTTAATTATATAACGAACTGCAACTGCATGGTAGTTCGTAATATAGCGTTTTGAACTTCAATTGGTTATACAGGATCCAATTTTAGTTGGATTTCTTTGAAACAAGAAACGTCTGAATCTGTTTGACAATAATTTTCTAGTGAAGCAGAAAAATCGAGTTTTCATAGTGTAGATTTTGCTTTATGCCCAAATCAAAATTTCAAATAGTCACTATGGAATTCGTTATTAAAATATAACGATTTATTTTATAAATAAAAGGGATTTTTAATATACTGAACATCGTTTTAACTTGAATTTCAATATATTGAATTAAAAATCTACGCTAGATTATATTGGAATTTATATGCAATTCTATTTGAGTATATAAATTAACAATAATTGATTATTTATAGATTTATTATATTGAAATCAATACCTATGTTTTATCGATGCAATATGCAATTTAAAGATAGTTAGCCTTCACACAGTACCAGTTTTAAATGAAATTAATTGTAATAAAACCAAAATAATTAACTATTGTGTAATTTCCAATATCGTTACGACCGATGTTCATGTGCATTCGTACGAACCGTGAACGACATGCGTTGTATGCTGGAAATATAGTTGGTCACTTCTGTCGGTCAGCACAGAATATATATATATATATATATATATATATATATATATATATATATATATATCATTGGTCATTCCAGTTTACTAGGCAGACTGATCTTTCAACATCTGCAAACATTTTCTATTGCATATCACATGGCGTTAAATATTTCTAAATATTCGCACATGCTCCTACCCGTTCGTTCAGACCCAACGTGTGAAATTTTGTCGTCCTTCCGTAAGCATCAGATAAATTTCATGTGCCTCCTGCAGCCGTACAAATTAAAGTATATATATTCGTCATTTTCTCTGACATTAACAAGTCCTATTGCGTTGATGCCCAAGGCTACTTCTTTTATAAATAGGCCTGTGCTTTCTTCATTTCATTTCATTCGAAGAAAACAAATTATACACAACATTTTCTTCTTCTCAAGCAGCAAATTTTCAACTCCTTTGTTCACTTTTCTTATTCCAACAACAAACCGAAATATCCCTTCTTCTAAAAGAAAGAAAAATATAACTTAAATCTTGACCCATAGCCTTCAACACTGGTGCGATATCCTTGGAACTCGATTTCAAATAGCAAGGCATGCATAATGTTTGGAGGGGCTGGGCCAGCTGTGGGTGGATTCGGGAATGTAGACAGGGTGTCGACTGCTGTTAGGTTTTGGGGGGAAGCGTTGTGACATGGAAGGATGAGTGTAACGACCCGTATTCTTCGCATCATAGGATCGTAGAATATTTATTTCTTTCACATACGAAGTCGTATGGTCATGTAACTTTGGGAGACAACTATAGGAGTCATTTCCCATGTTCATGATTTTTCCCGATTTTTAAATGACCATTTTACCCCTAGTTGGTACTGTTTTGGCCATAACTTTTGACTGGAAAGGAATTTTGACCTGAAACCACTTCCATTGGCTCCGGATGATGGTTTCTCTTTCCGTAGAGTGGTCATAATAGCCAAACGGACTTACCGTTTGGGAGATATGGCTTAATGAAGATTTAGAGGGTTAATTTTAGTTAATTGGGCCTAACCGGGTGATTAGCAGCTAGGCCCAGAGGGGAATTTCGGGTTTAGAGGCATAGGAGGGCTGATTAGGGTTAGGAAATCACTTTCATTTCAGTTTTGAGCCGCCATAAACCTTCTTCAGACCATAGTAATGGCTTCCATCCTCTTAAACCACTCCAAAACACATTTTTAGTGAAGATTAAGCCTAAACTACATCAAAACAAAGCCAAATAGCAACAGAGCAAGGTTGGAGCTGCTGCTATACATAGGAATACGACCCAAACATAGAGTTTCTCAGATTTGGTGTTTTATTTTGTGGCCAAGGTGAGTGATTTGCATAGTTTTTGCACTAATTACGGTAATTAAGGGTAATTAGTGAAGATTAGCGAGTTTATACACTAATAAATTCTGGAAAAATGTTTAGAAATTCGAAAATAATATTTTATGCCTCTGGTAGAAATTTGGTTTAATTTGATTAAGCTTTGTTAACCCTATGATTAGTTTTGCTTAAATATACTTAAGGGAAAATAAGGGGTTTTGGGTATATTTGATCTATTTGGACATGTAAATTCATTGTTTTGGTGTTTGTGGTTAGTTTGCTATGTTGCTATGACTGTTTGACATGATTTGTGATTGGTTAGTATAGTTAGATTTGTCGAAAACGTCGACGAATGGCGTAAACAAGTTGCTAGAAAAAGTTGCAGAAAGTTGTGCAGGGTTTCAGATCGGATTGGATATGGGATCGGATCGGATAGGAGACCTGGGCAAGGAACCCGACCCAAACTGGAACCTGGCACAAAAGAAATTTGGCAAGAAGGAAGGCCTCTTCTTAAAGTTGGAGTTGGACGGAGGATCGGATCAGAACTATCGAGCAGGATCGGATCGGAGTAGGCTAGAGAGCGGATCGGATCGGAATAGGCTAGAGAGCGGATCGGATCGGAGTAGGCTAGGGAGCGGAGCGGATCGGAGCAAGCAAGCGAGTGGGATCGGATCGGGTAAATGGAGAAGGACAGGATCGGATCTGGGAACTTAGAAGGGAGCAACCACCGAGCCAAGCAGAGAATAGGCACTACACTTCCGAACCGAACCGAGAAGAGTTGGAGCACTGATCCAGGCATGGACTAGGACCACCGAACCGAACCGAGCAGGAAGGTTACACCGAACCGAACCGAGCTAGACGAGGAGCACCGAACCGAACCGTACGTGGGCTATTACTACTACGCGATGACTCTTCTGAAGACCAACTCCAATTCAATCAAAACCCGAGATGCAAAGGAAGTCCAAATGAGGAGCTTTGACTCAGGATCCAGTTGGGAATCAATGAGTGGGCTTCATGGTTGGGTTTTGCTGCGGGATGTGTGCCAAGGGGCAGTCGATGTTCATGACTTTGGATCACTATGTATGAGAAGTATGTGAACGGATTCAGGGCTGCAATGGCCTAGGTACGACTAAAGGGCTATAAACCAATGAAGTGGGGTCATTTGTAAAGATTTGGTCATGACTCCATGTGGTAAGCTTGGTAGTAGCAGTAGTTGTACAAGTCGAACTCCGTCACTACTTCGATGGGTCTAGTGATTGACAGTGGTGGACACCGTATGCTTTACGCACTGAGTGAGGGACGTGAGGATGGTCGCTATGGATGATTTGTTTGCTATCATTATGACATGCACACCCCACCCCCGTATTCTTACACTATTTATTATGGCACCTTAGAGTATTGTACGGTATGTGGTACTAACTCTTTGGTTGCAAGTCCAGGTTCAGGTATGGTTTAGTATACCTATTATTGTTCTGTTTAGATGCTTATCGCTCATACCAGGCTTTATGTCTGACCCAGAGTTTTATGTCTCCTCTTATTACTCTGGGTGCTCACACGAGCAAACTAGAGACAGGTTAGCTGGTGATGCACGGGTAGATGATCCGGAGACGAGCAGTAGGCTTCCACGTAATATATATAATATTCTCCCAGTGTTGTTGAAGATCACTACATGGGCATTGGTGGTGCATCTTCTACTTTAGCTTTCTTTTGTTTAGAGAAAGTAAATTTGGAAAGTTGTAATAACCTGTATTTGAATTTCCGCTGCTCTGATGTTGATGTTGGTTTTAGTTATCAGCTTATACACTGTCTCGCCTGTTTTATGTCAATTATTATTATATTTTACTCCATGAGCTGTGAGACATTCTACAGGTTCTTGATTAGTCCGTTCCCTTCTTTCCTTTCTTCTGACGACCGTCCCGTGCTAGTCGGGCATGTGTACAACGCACTTTCGGAGGAAATGTAGGCTGGTGTGGGGCGGGCCGTCACACTTGGTATCAGAGCTCTAGGTTGGGTAGTTAACCTAGGGAAGTTATCAAGGAGAGATAATATACGTATACGAGAGAGCGTATTTGTGATTATTTTGGTTTTCAAAAGCTATATATATATACTATTAGTAGTATAAGAATGAAGTCGTGCTGCACTAGCACCACTATGGGGTCGTTAATCGTTTCCTTTTTCAGATTGACGATGAGCCGATATGTTAGAGGTACCGGTAGAGGGGCCAATAATGGGAATGCTGCTGACATGAGGACGATGTTTACTGACCTCATGAGAGAGATGCTTAGGGATGTACAGAGGGCAGCCCCCAATGGTGGAAATGGTGGTGGTCCAATAGTGCAGGCGCCGAGAGTCGACTTCGCCAAGCTGAATAACGATTATACTAGCCTTGGTGGGAAGCCGTTCCACGGAACGGAGTCGGCCACGGATGTTCAGGATTGGTTGGATAGTTGCGAACATGTCTTCGAGGATTTGTGTATCGAGGATGCGATGAAGAGAAAGCTAGTGTCCCGTTAGCTGCAAGGGCGGGCAATGAATTGGTGGAATGCTATAAAGGCAGCTAGTCCCGAAGATCAGATTACTTGGGAGCAGTTTAAGGTTCGCTTTAGCGAGAAGTTCATTCCAGCTGCTCAAAAATCAGTGCTGTTTAAGAAATTCTTGGAGCTCAAGCAGAATGGCAGAGCTGTCTCGGAGTATATTGCTGAATTTGACACTTTGTCAAAATATGGGTTCTCTCTTATTGATACTGCCGAGAAGAAGAATGAGAAATTCATAACTGGTTTGGATCAGTACTTAGGGGAAAGGCTTATTAACTACATCGATGAGACGTTTGAATCGATTGTGGGGAAAGCATTAAGATCAGAAAGTCTGTACCCTAAGCCGAAGACTGAGGTTGCATCCACAAAGGAGCCAAAGCCACAAGCAAGTGGTGGAGGCAAGGGTGGTTCGTAGAATAAGAGAAAGCAGAATCAGACTAAGGATGTCCAGAAGAAAAAGAATAAGCAAGATGTTGAGTGCTTCAGCTGTGGTAAGAAGAGCCATTATGCTAGTAATTGTCGGGCCAAGCCAGCGGACAGGAAGTGCTTCAACTTGGCCAAATGGGACATCACAAGGACAAGTGTCCATAGCCCCCTAAAGAAAAGCAAATGGTGAAAGCATAAGCCCTTAATGCTATTCCTTCTTCGTCGAATGCCCCAACTGCGGCAGAGAAGGGAAAGAATGTTGTCATTCAAGGTATGCTTTCTGTTTATGATGTTCCTGTTAGAGTTTTGTTTGATACCGGAGCTTCCAGTTCTTTCATATCTAGTGACCTGGTAGATAGGTTGGGATTGGAGCCCAAGATTGTCGATAGACCTTTAGTAGTGACGAACCCGATTGGTGGTTCGACTAGCCTTAGCATGATTTGTCGTAATGTGGTCTTATCGAGTCATGGATGCATGTTTGTTTGTGATTGCTTTGTTTTGAGCTTTACTGGGTTTGGCATTATTTTGGGAGTAGATTGGCTCCGAAGATACGGGGTGGTGGTAGACTGTGAGGGCTTTTTGGTGACAGCTAGAGCGGATGATTGGCGGAGGATAGTGTTTGGTGGTCTACCCAGTGAGGTGGTATTGGCTAGTTTTCTAAACTCCCTCGACATTCCGCATAGTGAGTTGTCAGGTTTGCCCGTGGTTGGCCAGTATTCGGATGTTTTCGAAGAAGTGACCGAGCTTCCACCACACCGAGAGATTGAGTTCCGTATTGATTTGGTAAAAGATGCCAGACCTATAGTGATGCCACTTCGTCGTATGGCACCAAAGGAGCGGCGATAGCTCGAGGTGCAAGTCAGCGATCTTTTGAAAAAGGATTTATCAGAAGGAGTGTTTCTGAATGGGGAGCACCAGTTGTGTTTGCTACCAAGGCGGATGGTTCCCTTCGTTTGTGTGTAGACTACCGCGAGTTGAATAAAGTGACGAGGAACAACAAGTATCCTCTACGGCGGATAGATGATTTGTTCGATCAGTTGAGTGGCGCGAGAGTATTTTCTCAGTTGGATCTCGCGATAGGTTTTCATCAGCTTAGAGTGGAAGCTAAAAGTATATCTAAAACGGCATTTCGAACGCCGTCTGGATTTTATGAGTGGTTGGTCATGCCATTCGGGCTGACCAATGCCCCAGCATATTTTGTGGATCTTATGAATAGGGTATTCAGAGATCAGTTGAATAAGTTTGTCCTTGTGTTCGTTGATGATATTTTGGTCTATTCGAGGACAGAGGAAGAACACAAGGAACATTTAAGAATAGTGATGGAGGTGTTGAGAAAACACCAATTGAAAGCAAAGTTTTCTAAGTGTCACTTCTAGAAGAGGGAAGTGAGGTTCTTGGGCCATGTTGTATCAGAGAATGGTATTGCCGCGGACCCGGCGAAGGTGGCTACGGTACAGGATTGGCCTACGCCTAAGAATGCAACAAATGTAAGAAGCTTCTTGGGGTTAGCTGGATATTATCGTAAGTTTATCCAAGGTTTCTCCAAGATAGCAGCACCATTGACCCAGTTGAACAAGAAGAATCAAGCTTTTGTCTGGGATGAAAAGTGTGAGAATGCATTCAAGAGTCTAAAGGATAAGTTGACATGTGCACCAGTGTTAGTCATTCCTAAGGGGAACGAAGAGATGACAGTATACACGGATGTCTGTGGTACCGGACTGGGTGCTGTATTGATGCAAAGTGGTAGAGTTGTAGCTTATGCAAGTCGGCAATTGAAACCGCACGAGAAAAGATACCCTACCCATGATTTGGAATTGGCAGCGATCGTGTTTGCGTTAAAGATGTGGAGACACTATCTCTTGGGAGAAAGATTTGAGTTGTTTACAGATCATAAGTCGTTGAAGTATCTCTTCTCCCTGAAGGATTTAAATCTCCGGCAACAAAGGTGGTTAGAATTCTTGGCTTCCTATGATTTTGACATCGCATATACACCGGGAAAGGGCAATGCAGTGGTTGATGCATTGAGTAGGAGACATGCCAGTTTAGGGGCTGTGTTTCTAGAATGGAAGCAACTAGAGTACATTGTTGGGTATGATTTCAGACCAAAGTGTGAATTAGATCCAGAAATGTTAGCAAGTTTGACGACCCACTTTGATTAAGCGGATCGGCTCTAGTCAGAGAGACGATCCTAACCTATTGGAAATCATCTCCAAGTTAGAGATGGGTATCGATGAGGAGATGAACAAGTATGGGCTTGATTGAGAAGGATGGCTTAGAAAGAATGGAAAGCTTGTTGTACCCAATGTCAATGGATTGAGGGATGAAGTGCTTAGAGAGTGTCATCACTCAAAACTGACTATACACCCCGGGGTAACAAAACGTATCGAGATATGAAGCAGACCTACTACTGGGAAGGGATGAAAAGGGACATTGGGAAGTTTATATCCAAGTGCATGAATTGCCAGTTAGTTAAAGCCGAGAAAAAGAAGCCTAGTGGATTATTGCAACCATTAGAAATTCCCGAATGGAAATGGGAGCAAGTCTCGATGGATTTCATCGATGGTTTACCAAGGACTAGATCGGGACATGATAGCATTTGGGTAATCGTGGACCGATTGACTAAAAGTGCAAGATTTATACCAGTCAAATCAACCAGAACGGCAGCTAAGTTAGCAGAATTGTATACGAAGTGGGTAGTGAGATTTCATGGAGTACCTAAAAGCATTGTGAGTGACCGAGACCTGTTGTTCACTAGTGGGTTTTGGAAGAGCTTACAAGAGGCTCTAGGGTCAGAGTTACATCTCAGTACCGCATATCATCCTCAGACCGACGGTCAGACGGAGAGGGTGAATCATATTTTGGAAGATCTCTTGAGAGCATGTATATTGGATTTTGGTGGATCATGGGATGACCATTTGCATCTAGTAGAGTTTGCATATAATAATAGCTACCAATCCAGTATCGGTATGGCTCCATATGAAGCTTTGTACGGAAGACCGTGCAACTCACCATCATGTTGGATAGAGACTGGCGAGAAGTTTATGCTTGGACCAGATGTGGTGAGGGAAACTTCAGATAAGATTAAGATCATTCGACAACGAATGAAGGCTGCCCAAGATAGGCAGAAGAGTTATGCTGATAAGAAGAGAAGAGACTTAAAATTCTCTGTTGGTGACTTGGTGTTTGTCAAGATTTCTCCGTTGAAGAGCGTAATACGATTTGGCAGGAGAGGCAAGTTGGCACCAAGATTTGTTGGCCCATTCCCTGTTCTTGAACTAGTCGAGAATTTGGCATACAAAATTGACTTACCAGATAAGATGGCGGGAGTTCACAATGTATTTCATGTTTCCCAATTAAGGAAGTTCGTTCACGACCCAAATATGACTATTTCACCTGATCAGTTAGAGGACTTCGAAGTAGAACCCGAGGTGGTTGGGAACTGCAAGCCGACCCGTATTGTCGAGCACGACATGAAGCAACTTCAAAGAAAGACGGTGAAGCTAGTCAAGGTTCAGTGGAGCGAGGACGAGAATGATTGTACTTGGGAGACAGAGGAGAGCATTAGGAAGACATACCCAGAACTCTTTGCCTGGTAAGATTTTTACTTCTATTTAGTTTTCCGCATGCTAGGATAGGCTTGTTTGCTTGTTTTGCATGTTTGATTGTTGTATGTGGTTGTTAGGAATGCGGGATCTTTTGTATGTTTTGGGTTAAGGAATTTCGGGGACGAAATTTCTTAAGAGGGAGAGAGTGTAACGACCCGTATTCTATGCATCATAGGATCGTAGAATATTTATTTCTTTCACATACGAAGCCGTATGGTCATGTAACTTTGGGAGATGACTATTGGGGTCATTTCCCATGTTCATGATTTTTCCCAATTTTTAAATGACCATTTTACCCCTAGTTGGTACTGTTTTGGCCATAACTTTTGATTGGAAAGGAATTTTGACCTGAAACCACTTCCATTGGCTCCAGATGATGGCTTCTCTTTCCGTAGAGTGGTCATAATATCCAAACGGACTTACCGTTTGGGAGATATGGCTGAATGAAGATTTAGAGGGTTAATTTTAGTTAATTGGGCCTAACCGGGTGATTAGCAGCTAGGCCCAGAGGGGAATTTCGGGTTTAGAGGCATAGGAGGGCTGATTAGGGTTAGGAAATCACTTTTATTTCAGTTTTGAGCCGCCACAAACCTTCTTGAGACCTTAGTAATGGCTTTTATCCTCTAAAACCACTCCAAAACACATTTTTAGTGAAGATCAAGCCTAAACTACATCAAAACAAAGCCAAATAGCAACAGAGCAAGGTTGGAGCTGGTGCTATACATAGGAATTCGACCCAAACAGAGAGTATCTCAGATTTGGTGTTTTATTTTGTGGCCAAGGTGAGTGATTTGCATAGTTTTTGCACTAATTACGGTAATTAAGGGTAATTAGTGAAGATTAGCGAGTTTATACACTAATAAATTTTGGAAAAATGTTTAGAAATTCGAAAATAATATTTTATGCCTCTGGTAGAAATTTGGTTTAATTTGATTAAGCCTTGTTAACCATATGATTAGTTTTGCTTAAATATACTTAAGGGAAAATAAGGGGTTTTGGGTATATTTGATCTATTTTGACATGTAAATTCATTGTTTTGGTGTTTGTGGTTAGTTTGCTATGTTGCTATGACTGTTTGACATGATTTGTGATTGGTTAGTATAGTTAGATTTGTCGAAAACGTCATCGAATGACGTAAACAAGTTACTGGAAAAAGTTGCAGAAAGTTGTGCAGGGTTTCGGCTCGGATCGGATAGGAGACCTGGGCAAGAAACCCGACCCGAACTGGAACCTGGCACAAAAGAAATTTGGCAAGAAGGAAGGCCACTGCTTAAAGTTGGAGTTGGACGGACGATCGTATCGGAACTATGGAGAAGGATCGGTTCGGAGTAGGCTAGAGAGCGGATCGGATCGGAGTAGGCTAGAGAGCGGATCGGATCGGATCGGAGTAGGCTAGGGAGCGGAGCGGATCGGAGCAAGCAAGCGAGTGGGATCGGATCGGGCAAATGGAGAAGGACAGGATCGGATCTGGGAACTTAGATGGGAGCAACCACTGAGCCAAGCAGAGAATAGGCACTACACTTCCGAACCGAACCGAGAAGAGATGGAGCACTAATCCAGGCATGGACTAGGACCACCAAACCGAACTGAGCAGGAAGGTTACACCGAACCAAACCGAGCTAGATGAGGAGCACCGAACCGAACCGTACGTGGGCTATTACTACTACGCGATGACTCTTCTGAAGACCAACTCCAATTCAATCAAAACCCGTGATGCAAAGGAAGTCCAAATGAGGAGCTTTGACTCAGGATCCAGTTGGGAACCAATGAGTGGGCTTCATGGTTGGGATTTGCTGCGGGACGTGTGCCAAGGGGCAGTCGATGTTCATGACTTTGAATCACTATGTATGGGAAGTATGTGAACGGATTCAGGGCTGCAATGGCCTAGGTACGACTAAAGAACTATAAACCAATGAAGTGGGGTCATTTGTAAAGATTTGGTCATGACTCCATGTGGTAAGCTTGGTAGTAGCAGTAGTTGTACAAGTCGAACTCCGTCACTACTTCGATGGGTCTAGTGATTGACAGTGGTGGTCACCGTATGCTTTATGCACTGAGTGAGGGACGTGAGGATGGTCGCTATGGATGATTTGTTTGCTATCATTATGACATGCACACCCCACCCCCGTATTCTTACACTATTTATTATGGCACCTTAGAGTATTGTACGGTATGTGGTACTAACTCCTTGGTTGCGGGTCCAGGTTCAGGTATGGTTTAGTATACCTGTTATTGTTCTGTTTAGATGCTTATCGCTCATACAAGGCTTTATGTCTGACCCAGAGTTTTATGTCTCCTCTTATTACTCTGGGTGCTCACACGAGCAGACTAGAGACAGGTTAGCTGGTGATGCACGGGTAGATGATCCGGAGACGAGTAGGAGGCTTCCACGTAATATATATAATATTCTTCCTGTGTTGTTGAAGATCACTGCTTGGGCATTAGTGGTGCATCTTCTACTTTAGCTTTTTTTTTGTTTAGAGACAGTAAATTTGGAAAGTTGTAATAAGCTGTATTTGAATTTCCGCTGCTCTGATGTTGATATTGATTTTAGTTATCAGCTTATTCACTGTCTCGCCTGTTTTATGTCATGTATGTTATTATTATTATATTTTACTCCATGCGCTGTGAGACATTCTACAGGTTCTTGATTATTTCGTTCCCTTCTTTCCTTTCTTCTGACACCGTCCCGTGCTAGTCGGGCATGTGTACAGCGCACTTTCGGAGGAAATGCAGGCTGGTGCGGGACGAGCCGTCACAACGAGCGAAGGTGTTGGGATAAATTCCGGTGGCGTAGGGGAATGGCGGTGAGGAGGGGTAGTACTGGCGAACTCGTGGATAATTTATAGTGGGTTTTTGTGATTGTTTTTGTTCACACTAGGAACAGTCACGATGGCAATAAATGAGGGGAAAACCGGAAACGAAGGTGATGGTGTGGCGGATCCCAGGCGGCGGAGGAGGCGGAGGTGAGTTGGGTTTGGGGGCGTGTTGTTTTGGAAACCTGTAGTCGCGTAGTGGATGTGAACGAGAAAGAAGGTATCGGGTATTCAGGGTATAGAAGAAGGAAACCCACGTTGCGTTGACCTTTTTGAATACTCACATGGCAGGTGATGGGATTTTTAATTAACGTCAATCAAGCAATTTGTATTTAAACCTGGTAGCTAAAACTATTAGTAAGATTTGATTTAATTAAATTAATCACATCATGTGTCAGGGTTCCAACTGATGCAGAAAGAAACGCAAGAACGAAGAAATTGGTGGCCGACATCCACTAACCAATAGTAATGAACTCAAACAAATTTTGATTAAGGTTTTGTTTAGTTTAAAATAAATGTTAAGGCCTCAAATGTCATACTAGGAACAATGTTGGGTTTTAGAAGAGGAGGCACATCGGGTTTATTTTCTACAGAAGAGAGAAAGGTAATTAAACCAATGATTATTAATTTAATTAAGGATTTGTACAATCTAACAATAATTAGCGTGGTTCATTAATCGTTAACGCATTAAAATTTGAAATGGTGATGACTTTTCCGTTCGTAAACATAATTGGACGAAACTGAAACCGATGGGTTCGTGATCACGGTGCCGACGTGTACAAACTGAAATGGAGTGATTCTGTGGTAATGGGAGTTCTATGTAGTTTTAAACGTCAGTTTGAAACTATATGAAACAACGCAACATCGTCGAGCACAAAATCGATGAGTTAATTCTCACACTTTTGAAATACTGCGATGTGTTAAAGTCATATTATTAATATTTATCATTAATAAGTATAAATTGGCTGAATGGATGTTATGGATGCGATGGATGAATTTTTAGTTGATTGTTTGTCTATATTTATAAATTGATAGTACAAATGCATGATATTTCACATATTAATGTTAAACGATATTATAAACTGTTGTGTAGGGAAGAACAGGTTGGAGGAATCCAACCGGATTCCTCAAATAAATTGCATATTATTTGTTATTTTCATATTGTTTTTTTATATCATATCCTGTTTAGATATCGATGATTGAATAAATATTGATTGTTGAATCTAAATTCAACGATTGTCATGATTTAAATCAATACAAAGTATTGATTAGGTAATTGGCAGCGGATTGGATATAACACACTGGAACCACTGAAACACCCCACCCTCCATTAAGGTCACTCACAAAGGGAATGCCTTAACTTTGGTGGAGATTTGTAAGTAAAAGTCACAGATAAAACACAAGACAGATATAAACACATATATATAAGCAGCGGAAAACAACAGACTTTTTATTTCATAAATATGTGTACATACAAAATATTTCCATAACTGTCACATAATAACTTCCAAAACATTACATCATCATTTCTGTCTTGGTTATTGAATAAAAAAGCATAAAAAATAATTAAAACTGCATAATCCCCATAGAATGTGTGCAACAGCCATAGCCAAGGAAAGAGAGTCCAAACCGTACATCTACTATCTTGAAGCTTGCAAAGAGTCTGACTAAGCTGGGTTGTTTCCTCCCTGTGGACCTGGGGGGGGGGGGGGGGGAAGGAAGAAAAGAAGACGAAAGAAAATAGGGTCAGACATGAAGCTTGGTAACTCTAGTGACTCTTCAGTATGAGAATAAGAAAAAGGGCATGATAGGTATAAACTGGAAATAGGAAACTATCATAAACTAAGATAAAGCAGTTTAAACGAATATACTATCGCACCCCACACTATATCTCTGCACCTACTTGCATTGTCTCAACTGGAACCCCATGATCGGGGTGAAGTGATCCCCTTTCTAAAGATCGGCTCCTACTCGCATAATCATCTGTGTCTTACGGCCCCCAAAGAATGTAGATACCTATGTTGGTCCCACCATGGGGTGTATCAAGTCCCATGGTGGCGGCCCGACACAACTCTAGAATGCATAGGTTATACTACTGGTGCCCCTAGTGCCCTGTTTGTCTGCTTTGAAGTGTGTTCATGCCCGCACTCCGTTAGAACCCACACTGTTGCACCCACCGCCATCACTTTTGACCGCTTACAATCAGCCCAGTAATCGTGCCCCACCCTGCCTAGTTTCAGGGTACCATGATACTTAATTGGGTTACTGCTGAAATAGGTCCCCGTTACTAGGGTTTTCTATTCAATCATGTTAAGTGGTTAAGTGTCTGTATTTACCTAACCCCACCCATCAGTTTAATTAACATGTTGAATTGGTTAAGTGTTTTAGTTAACTTAACCCTACCATCCTGACTTGTCTGTCCTTAGCTTTTTAAAGCACAGACCACTCACATTAGACAGGTATGGTTATGGTTACTGGATGTGCCGGTCGGTTCCGGGCAGGTTTACACCGTAACTCAGTCTAACCTCGGGTCCTTATTTGGCTCAATGCTTAACCACCCACATTGGATAGGTATTGTTGTGACTACTGGATAGCCGGGCGGGTCCGAGCAGGTTTACATCACAACTCAATCCAACCTCGTGTTAAGCATACTCGTAATTTCTAAATTTACATATTGTCTTTATTACTTGTTATATGTAAATTTGTTAACTATTAAATGTCATGGCCCACTTTCCAAGTTCGTCATTTTTGTTATAAGGATTTACACCATTTAAATGCCACCAATTTTGGCATGTGACAAACATGCCAATTTCATATATTTTCACCAATTTATGTCAAGTGTTCTATAGTTACCAATTTTTCCCAATGTTACCCCGTTTAAATACAATCTTAGCCTAATTTTCGTTCGCATGGTTTTTTAACATATAATATCAGGCTAAAAACTTAGCCTAATTTAGTGTACACAAAATTGGCTTTCATTAACATAAACATGACATAGGTGTAAACTTGGCATTTTTGGCATAGTCAATATGGACATCATACGTGTGAACTTGCAAAATAGTCAACATACATATATGTGAATTTGCAACATAGACCGAATCATGGTTTTCAACTTGTCATGTGAACATGCATTAAAAAGGGGAATCTAACTAAACAGATGTCACATGAATTAGCATATGATTTAGACAACATAAGCCTAAACATGTTTAGATCTAGGCATAACATCGAGCATCACTAGCATATGACAAGAATATAACATGTCCATAAGATATGTATAATTTCATTGCATGTGTGAACTAGATCCAATCATGTTTACTACTATAACATGAAACTTGAATTAAAACGGATCTTGGCATGGATCCAAATATGAACTTGCAACTTTTGTATAGACATATAAGCATGCATATGAACTTAGGCATAGAGGTTCCATTGTACAACATATAACTTGTCATAATCATCTAAGCATAGAGGTGTAGATATGAACCAAATAACTTGTATGTGAATTTAAATAGATCCAATATCAACTAGATTAATCCACAAACATCACAATACCACAATCATTACAGCACATAGATATGAATTAACATCGTCGTTCTACAATAACACAATTCCATTTCCATTTTACATCGAATCAAATCCTAACTTTTATTCCCATCGGAAAAATCACTATACTTACAACAAATGACGGTCTTGTTTTCTGATTTCTGAGTTCTAAATTTGAATTGCTTTCCTTTGGGTAGACAAACGTTGATTGATTCTTGTTTTACTTTAGTTTTGGCTCGTCTCTAAGCTTTTCTACAAGTGGAGGCTCCTCTCAGTTTTCTCCCGACAGCATGGCGGCTCCGTCTCTAATTTTTTTATGTGAATTTAGGTTGGAGACTTAAGTTGTTTATATAGAATTTCAGATTGATTTGAGCCGTCAGATGATCATAGATGAATCTAGACCATTCACTTCGAGAGGAGCCAACCAGAATGTGAAAAATCAGCCCTAGTGACACAGCCAAGCTCAGAAATTCGACTAGAAGCCGACCAGGCCAGCCAGGGCCAAACCAGGTCGACCCCCAGGTCGACTGGGCAGGTCGACCCCCAGGTCGACTGGGCAGGTCGATACCCAGGTCGACCCTATGGTCGACCTGGTTACCCAGGTCGACCCCTAGGTCGACCCTATGGTCGACCTGGTGCCTGGGCGGGAATTTTCCCGCGCAGCCCAGTTTGGGTCTGTTTTTCGAATTTTGAACTTCATTTGAACTGTTTGAATTTTAAATTGAATTCTGAAACTTCCGATGGTCAGAACTCCTTTATACGGAGTCCGATTCACGCAAACTCGGACTCTATTTCAGGCAGAATTCCGAGACGAGCATAATGGCATAACCCATTTCCCTTAATTCCTTAATTTAGGATTTCGTCCCCGAAATCTCCAAGTCTGAAAGAACGTAAGTCCTAACATCCAATCGTCCATCTACTCAACCAACAAACACAGGCATCCATTGTCCTTAAAAGACTTCTAATGCTTCATGATCATGTGCATAGTGTGTGTACATGTCCTTATCTAATGCAAAATTTAGGCGGTCTACTGATTCAGTTGACCTCCTTAATGCGAATCATGTAAGTGTCATGAATCCATTATGTATGCAAATTTTTCCCTACTCATAATTCCACATGAGTGCGCAACCATCCATACAAATGCGACATCCATATGACAACATATCAAGTTTCAACCACATACAGATATGAATACATATATGCATATGCAGTATGAAGTGACTGAGCTGATCTAAAACCTAGGTTGTGTGTGTATATGCATCCACGAGCAACCACTAGCAACCACTCGCAACCACTTGCAGCCATCAACCATAACACGTTTCAAATACATGTTTACATCCAAAGGGGTTTCTACCTAAGGATAAAGGATAATATCGAGGAGATATACCTAAAAAGATAGATACAAGCACAACTTAAGGAAAAAGAGAAATCAAAAGATGTACCCTCAAAAAGAAAAGGGTAGGCCGCGCGTATTCTGTCCTCAGTTTCCAAAGTCGCGTCTTCCTCGGCATCGCTCCACTGAACTTTGACAAGCTTGACTTCGCGGTTGCGTAGCTTCTTGATTTCAGTTCCTACGATTTGAGTTGGGACTCTCCGCACAGTTGCTTCGCGTTCCACTTCGGCTTCTTCTAGAATGCTTGGCTCCACCAGTTCTGGAGATTCATGTAGACATTATCGGAAAATGAGAAACGTGAAAGACATAGTGAATTCCAGCCAACCTTTCGGGCAGCTCTACTCTACAAGCCATCTTCCCAATCTTCTCGATGATAGGGAATGGTCCTACAAATCCTGGTGATAGATTTCCTATGGATCCAAAGCGAACGACGTTTCTTAAAGGTGATACCTTAAGGAAAACCCTGTCCCCAACCTCAAACTCAAGGTAGGTCCTTCTTGTAACACCCCATATGTTGAATAACTTGCTATAATATAAATCAGGGAAGAATTAAATTTTAAAATCTGAATCAGGGGAAACGGGCTATGCCATTGCGTTCGTCTTGGAAAAATACGCGAAATAGAGTCCGAGTTTTCGAAAATCGGAGTCCGTATGACCCAGTTAAGGCCACAAGAAGTTTTCAGAAATTCAAAACAGATTTGAATACAAAAATTTAAACATTTCAGAAGAGGCGGGAAAACTCCCGCCAGGCACAGGGAGTCGACTCTACAGTCGACATGGGTGTCGACCCCCTCCCCAGGGGTCGACACAGGGGTCGACCCCCCCTATCGGTCTGTGTGACCTGGGTGCAGCCTGAAGAAGTTTGGGCTGTGTCTGGTGGCTTGTGACGAGATCTGACGGCTCTAACCTAATCTAGGGTTAATCTAAGGGCATAAACTACATCCTAATTCTATAAATACACCCTAAGACTACCCTAATTCATACTAAAATTGGAGACAACGTCGTTATGCCGTCAAAATGCAACTAAGAGGAGCCACCAACAAATTAAAGAGGAGGAAAGCTTCTCAAATCAACTTCTAATCAACTCAACCAACATAATCTTCTTCATTGAAGTGCTAATCAACAAGTTGTGAGTATCTATAGCCTTAATAACCAATTGTTGAAATGATTATGATAGGATATAATGAGGTTATGGCTATGAATGTGGATCAATGCAAGTTATGTTATCATATGCTATGTGTTTGAGATGTTATGCAAGTTATGCAAGTCATATGCTATGTGTTTATGATGTTATGCAAGTCATATGCTGTGTGATTATGATGTTATGCAAGTTATGCAAGTCATATGCTATGTGTTATGCAAGTTACGCAAGTCATATGCTATGTGATTACGATGTTATGCAAGTTATGCAAGTCATATGATATGTGATCATGATGTTATGCAAGTTATGCAAGTCATATGCTAGGTGATCATGATGTTATGCAAGTTATGCAAGTTTTAGGCTATGTGTTCATGATGCTAGTTATGCAAATTGCTATGATAAACATTGATCCATTATGACACCATGTTATGCAAGTTTGGTGTTTGATTATATACAAGTCCATATATGATATGTTATGCAAGTTTGGTGTATGATTATATGCAAGTTCATATATGATATGTTATGCAAGTTTGGTGTATGATTATATGCAAGTTCATATATGATATGTTATGCAAGTTTGATGTATGATTATATGCAAGTTCATATATGATATGTTATGCAAGTTTGGTGTATGATTATATGCAAGTTCATATATGACATGTTATGCAAGTTTGGTGTTTGATTATATGCAAGTAACATGTGCAAGTTTACACCTTTGGATGATATGCATACATATGCAAGTTTACCCCTTTGTATGTCATACATACATATGCAAGTTTACCCCTTTGAATGACACAAGTAGCTTATGCAAGTTACCCTTTTATGACATATGTGATTCATGCAAGTTTGGATTGATTATTTATGCTAGTTGGGTTTGATGCTATATGCATGTTGACACCTTTAAAACCCATGTTGATGCTAATATTATGCAAGTAGAACCCATTGTATTTGTGATGAATCTTCCCTTTTATGTCATGTTAGCGAATTACGTGGGGAACGATGGGGTTAATATTCATGTTAATGAAATGGTGTGAAGTTGGTACGATTATGCATACCATAAAGTGGATGGACATAATTGAGTCAATTATGTACATCATTAAAAATTGGAATTAATTAGGGAAAATTAATTCGAAATATGGGGGTGATTAATTAGGTGTAATTAATCGACTAAGACACGAGGTTGGACCCTTTTGTAGCATAAGACTGCCCGGAACCGACCAGCAAATCCAGCGGCTACAAATGATTGGCCTAATGTGAGAGGTCTTAGGCACAAACTACATACATGACAAGTGTAAAGACACGAGGTTAGACTCGGTTATGACGTAAGGCTGCCCGGAACCGACCGGCAAATCTAGCTGCCATAAAAGATAGTCTAATGTGAGAGGTCTTTACAACAGTTACGTTCTTAATCAATTAAGAAACACTTAACCAGATAAGCATGTAGTGGGGCATGAGGGGTTAAATGGGTGCCTTGGGTGGCATGAGGAAATCAAGTAAGTGCCTTGGGTGGCATGTGGAAAAATCTAGTGGTTGCCTTGGGTGGCAATAGAAAATACGATTAGAATACTTAACCAAAGTGGAACATGTAATTAAACATGATTAAAGGGTTAAGTAAGTGCCTTGGGTGGCATGGGGAAAATCTAGTGGTTGCCTTGGGTGGCAAAAGAAGTAAAGATTAGAATACTTAACCAAAGGGGAACATGTAATTAAACATGATTAAAGGTTTAAGTAAGTGCCTTGGGTGGCATGTGGAAATCAAGTAAGTGCCTTGGGTGGCATGGGGAAATCTAGTGGGTGCCTTGAGTGGCAATTGAAATATGATTAGATGACTTAACCAAACTTTAAACATGTAAGTGGACATGAGTATTAAAAAGGGTTAAGTGGGATGCACTAGAAAAAAAAAGACAAGCTTAGGTGGGTAGCTTGTGGGGGCCCATTTCAACCAGTAACCCATATGTATCTTATTGGGCTCGACCCATGTCGAGGACGGGACACGCGTACTGGGCTTGACTATAAGAGGCCAAAACGGGTAAGCGGTGGCAACGCAAGTCCAACGGGTTTCATATGCGTGTGTGGACCCGGGCTGGTAGGTAAGACGTTGTTGCATCGTGTAGGTATAAGCCGTGCACCGTTGATTGTATCGGGTTGCCACTTTGGGGAGTGATACACCCCACTGTGGGGCCAGCACGGGTATCTACGTTAGGGAGCCGATCGAATGGGAGTAGTGGGTACACCTAGTGGAGACAGGGGCAGACGACACCTATGTATTCAGCTAGGGGTACACGAGACTACTATTAAAATTACTAAGTTGTGGGTACACCTAGTGGAGATAGGGGCAGGCGACACCTATGTAGTTAGCTAGGGGTACACGAGACTACTACTAAAATTACTAAGTTGTGGGTACACCTAGTGGAGATAGGGGCAGACGGCACCTATGTAGTCAGCTAGGGGTACACGAGACTACTATTAAAATTACTAAGTTGTGGGTACACCTAGTGGAGATAGGGGCAGACGGCACCTATGTAGTCAGCTAGGGGTACACGAAACTACTATTAAAATTACTAAGTACACTTAGTGGGATCAACCTTTAAGTAGGAATTACCCTTGGGTGGGTAGATCTGGTGTGGTGCAGTGTAGGAATTACCCTTGGGTGGGTAGATCTGGTGTAGTGCAGTGTAGTATTTATCCTTGGGTGGATAGGCGCGTCTTTACCGTTATCTTAGTTCATTCTAATTTAGTTGGCTGCTTAGTGTAGTCATGTATCCCCGGTCGTACCGTACCAGGTTTATATCATACCCTAATTACTTTAATGATTGTATTGTTAGGGTTATAGGGCTCACTCAGACTTATGTCTAACCCCGTTGTTTTTATCTTTTTCCTCAACCCTCAGGTTCTCAGAGTGGGCCTAGCACTAGTGGGCTTTGATCAGATTGCTTTATCTATCTTTTGGAGCTTGGACCGTGATATAAAGCCCAGCTTATCTTTTCTATTATGGCTATTAGTTATTAGTGGGATTATGTACTTTTGTTTTATCAAGACTAATATTATGTACTTGACTCTTGTTTATGGTTTTGTGATGTAACCAAACATGTTTTAATTTCCGCTGCAATGAAATGATGTTCTAAATTCTCAAGAATTACTTATATCTGTCTTGTTGTAATTTTTCTGTTCTATATTCACTTAAGATACTCCACCGAAGTAAAGGCATTCCCTTAGTGAGTGACCTTAACAGGTGTAGGGTGTTACATGTGGTATCAGAGCTTATGGTTACCAGAACAGATAAAACTTTTAGAAAAATTATTTTTCTAAAAAACATTTTTGGAAGAAGTATTTTCAAAAACATGTTTTTGAGAGAAAAGTTTTTGAAAGAAAAGAACATAATCCCCAAGAGCCATATATCCTTCCTTCGATTCTCCGTTTTGAATCTCTTCCTCTTTCTCTTTTTGAATTTCCCTTCCGCGTATAGATGTCTTTTTAAGATAAATAAGGACTTCCGTATGAAGGACGGAAGAACCATTTCAAGGGACTAAGACATTTGCCAGGCTAAGAAGTTAGTCCAAGGAGGTGGAGGGCTTGTGGGTACCTTTAGGATGGACGAGAGAGGAAGGTTCAAACAGCTGTTAGGTAAATAAAGGACGAAACCTTATCGTGGTAAGAAGGCCACGAAAGGAGAATGTGAAGGGGAAGGCTAGTTGTTTTGGAGAAATAGGACACCTTATTAGGGTTGTCCAAAGAGGTAAGGATGAAGTACAGGATCTTCTGGAGGGTAGATGTATTCCCTCACGACGGGTATACCTGATGGGGGTAGGACCGTCTAAGTTGAAATTTGGTTCTCTCGATCATCCTGTTCGAACTTTATTCGACTCTGGTGCATCACATTCGTTTATCTCATCATCATTAGTTGAGTCACTACGCCTAGATACCAGTTTAGTAGATGATCCCTTGGTTGTTTCAAACCCAATTGGGGGCTCCACTTATTTGTCCATGATATGTTTGGGTCATACTTAGCGTTGAGTTTAGGTGTGATGCCTTTGTTTTGGGCTTCACGAGCTATGGGTTGATTTTGGGCATGGACTGGTTATCCAGTAATGGTGTCGTTCTTGACTGTGAAAGGTGAGTTGTTAGGATTATGACCCGCTTGGGTAACACTCTCGAGATCTTTTGAAATCCCATGGATTCTGTTATGCTAGGTTATCTTGAATCGCTTGACGCTTCGGTCGAGAGTTTGCGATCTGTTAGAATGGTCCGGGAATACTCGGATGTGTTTGAGGAGGTGAAGGGCTTACCTCCGAAGCGGGAGATAAACCTCCGAATATATCTGGTAGACGATGCTAAACCAGTATCTTTGTCAGTGCGCCGCATGGTTCCTCGTGAGAGGAGGGAACTCCATAATCAAGTAGGGGAGTTGCTTGAGAAGGGGTTCATAAGACGAAATATATCAGAGTGGGGTGCTCCAGTAGTTTTTGCCACAAAGGCTGATGGGTCCCTCAGACTTTGTGTAAACTATAGAGAACTCAACAAGCTCACAAAGAAGAATAGACACCCATTGCCGAGGATTGATGATCTTTTTGATCAGTGGTTGGCGCTTCAGTATTTTCTCAGTTGGACTTAGCCACGGGGTTTCATCAGTTGAGGGTGGCTGAGGATAGCATAGATAAGACTATCTTTAGGACTCCGGATGGTTTCTATGAGTGGCCGGTGATGCCATTTGGTTTGACGAACGCCCCGCATACTTAGTTGATTTCATGAGTAGGGTGTTCAGGGAGTACCTAAATAACTTCGTAATGGTCTTTGTGGATGACATCTTGGTCTTTTCTAAGAATGAAATAAGTTTTCGTATGTGCTTAATAAGTTAAGAAAAGCCAGTTATTTGATCAACGGTGGTTTTGGAGTGAGACTGGCAAGGATATCCAGAGTTGGACAAGGGCTTAATTATTTAGCCGTTTTTACTAGTATCATCTCACGTAGGTCGTCTGAATTCGAAGGAGGTGTCCCTTGGGTGTTTGTCTGATATTGGTTTAGGCCTTTGGGGCTTGCACTTGGGGGATGTCGAGTTCGGCTAGGATGGTCTACGTGAGAGATGGATAGTTGTGACGATTTTGCATGGGAGAATATCCTGGTTTTCTCTAGAAGTGGAGAAAAGCATGCCCTACATCTTAGGGAAGTGTTGGAGACTCTTCGAGCACATAGCATTGAGACAGCAAAGGTGGATGGAGTTCTTGGCATCCTATGATTTCAAGATAGCGTATACCCCTGGCAAGGGTAACGTGGTGGCAGACGCCTTAAGCAGAAAAGGTTGTCCTTGAGTCCATTGTTCGTGGAACGGCGAAGCTTGGAATTTATCTCGATGTTTGACTTCAGACCTTCCATTGACTTTGTACCCGGTTGGCTAGCATCCTTGGAGGTCAGACCTACTCTTTTGGGACGGATTGGCGAGGCACAGCGGGACGACCCACAGTTGGTTGAGTTAGTAGAGAGGCTCAAAAGGGGGGAGTCGTCCAGCCATTTGAGTAGGTACACCCTAGACGATAGGGGGTGCTTGCATAGAGACGGTAGACTTTGTGTACCGCAAGACGAGGGTTTGAGGAAGGCTATTCTTGATGATGCACACCGTTCTAGGATGACCATTCATCCCGGTGGGGACAAGATGTACCAGGACATGAAGCGAGTTTTCTTTTGGGCTGGCATGAAGAAAGATGTGGCCGAGTATGTCGCTAGATGCTTGGTGTGCCAACAAGTGAAAGCGGAGCAAAAGAAACCTGGTGGGTTGCTTCACCCATTGGAAGTTCCGCAATGGAAGAGGGATGGCGTCTCGATGGATTTTATTGATGGGTTACCTAGGTCGAAGAAGGGTAATACGGGAATTTGGGTTGTGGTAGACAGACTTACTAAGAGTGCCCATTTCATACCCGAGAAGAGCAAGAGGACTGCCCCATGGCTAGCTTCGGTTTATCTTCGAGAGATAAGTCAGTTGCATGGGGAACGTGACATATTCCATGTGTCACATTTGAGGAAGTGCCTACATGAGACCGCAGAGGTGGTAGAGCCGAGCTTGCTTAGAGAAGTAGAGGTAGAGCGTGATGCGACTATTCGACGAGCTCCTACCCGCATCCTTGGGTCAGAGATTAGGAAGTTGAGAAACAGAGAGGTTCAACTAGTCAAAGCGCAAAGGGGAGAAGATGAGAGCAATGCTACTGGGGAGATAGAAGGGAAGAAGCGTTCATCGTACCCATTCCTTTTTGAGGGTATGTCTTTTAAGTTCTCCTTTATCGTTTGTCTAGTACTTATCTTATCTTTAGTATGTCCTCTCATTAGTATCTTTGACCTTTAGATAGGGTAAACCTATGGTTGAAACATGTGTTTGAGACATGTTATGATTGATGGATGCGTGTGGATGCAAGTGGTTGCTAGTGGTTGCTCGTGGATGCATATACACACACTCTAGGCACTAGATCGGCTCAATCACTTCATATTGCATATAATTGTGTGTAGGTAGCTATATTAATGGATGTATAATGGTTGTGTTATCACATGGATGATGCATTTTGGTGAATGATTGTGCACTCATGTAGGGATAGTATGTGTCGATAAGGTTCTTTTGCATACATATTGGATGCATGGCTCTTTCATGGTTTGCATTAAGGAGGTCAACTAAATCAGTAGACTGCCTGATTTTGCATTAGATAGGGAACATATACACACACTTTTTGCATACGTTCATACAGCATTAGAAACTTTAAGGACAATGGATGCCAGTGTTTGATGGTTTGAGTAGATGGTTGTTTGGTTGGTAGGATACGTTCTTCTTGACTTAGAGATTTCGGGGACGAAATCCTTTAAGTAGGGGAGAATGTAACACCCTCTATATTGAATAACTTGCTATAATATAAATCAGGGAAATATTAAATTTTAAAATCTGAATCAAGGGAAAAGGGCTATGCCATTGCGTTCATCTCGGAAAAATACGCGAAATAGAGTCCGAGTTTTCGAAAATCGGAGTCCGTATGACCCAGTAAAGGCCCGAAGAAGTTTTCAGAAATTCAAAACAGATTTGAATACAAAAATTTAAACATTTCAGAAGAGGCGGGAAAACTCCCGCCAGGCACAGGGAGTCGACCCTAGGGTCGATATGGGTGTCGACCTCCTCCCTAGGGGTCGACCCAGGGGTCGACCCAGGGGTCGACCCCCCCTGTCGGTCTGTGTGACCTGGGTGCATCCTGAAGAAGTTTGGGCTGTGTCTGGTGGCTTGTGACGAGATCTGACGGCTCTAACCTAATCTAGGGTTAATCTAAGGGCCTAAACTACATCCTAATTCTATAAATACACCCTAAGACTACCCTAATTCATACTAAAATTGGAGACAACGTCGTTATGCCGTCAAAATGCAACTAGGAGGAGCCACCAACAAATTAAAGAGGAGGAAAGCTTCTCAAATCAACTTCTAATCAACTCAACCAACTTAATCTTCTTCATTGAAGTGCTAATCAACAAGTTGTGAGTATCTATAGCCTTAATAACCAATTGTTGAAATGATTATGATAGGATATAATGAGGTTATGGCTATGAATGTGGATCAATGCAAGTTATGTAATCATATGCTATGTGTTTGAGATGTTATGCAAGTTATGCAAGTCATATGCTATGTGTTTATGATGTTATGCAAGTTATGCAAGTCATATGCTATGTGATTATGATGTTATGCAAGTTATGCAAGTCATATGCTATGTGTTATGCAAGTTATGCAAGTCATATGCTATGTGATTACGACGTTATGCAAGTTATGCAAGTCATACGATATGTGATCATGATGTTATGCAAGTTATGCAAGTCATATGCTAGGTGATCATGATGTTATGCAAGTTATGCAAGTTTTAGGCTATGTGTTCATGATGCTAGTTATGCAAATCGCTATGATAAACATTGATCCATTATGACACCATGTTATGCAAGTTTGGTGTTTGATTATATGCAAGTCCATATATGATATGTTATGCAAGTTGGGTGTATGATTATATGCAAGTTCATATATGATATGTTATGCAAGTTTGGTGTATGATTATATGCAAGTTCATATATGATATGTTATGCAAGTTTGGTGTATGATTATATGCAAGTTCATATATGATATGTTATGCAAGATTGGTGTATGATTATATGCAAGTTCATATATGACATGTTATGCAAGTTTGGTGTTTGATTATATGCAAGTAACATGTGCAAGTTTACACCTTTGGATGATATGCATACATATGCAAGTTGACCCCTTTGTATGTCATACATACATATGCAAGTTTACCCCTTTGAGTGACACAAGTAGCTTATGCAAGTTACCCCTTTATGACATATGTGATTCATGAAAGTTTGGGTTGATTATTTATGCTAGTTGGGTTTGATGCTATATGCATGTTGACACCTTTAAAACCCATGTTGATGCTAATATTATGCAAGTAGAACCCATTGTATTTGTGATGAATCTTCCCTTTTATGTCATGTTAGCGAATTACGTGGGGAACGATGGGGTTAATATTCATGTTAATGAAATGGTGTGAAGTTGGTATGATTATGCATATCATAAAGTGGATGGACATAATTGAGTCAATTATGTACATCATTAAAAATTGGAATTAATTAGGGAAAATTAATTCGAAATATAGGGGTGATTAATTAGGTGTAATTAATCGACTAAGACACGAGGTTGGACCCTTTTGTAGCATAAGACTACCCGGAACCGACCGGCAAATCCAGCGGCTACAAATGATTGGCCCAATGTGAGAGGTCTTAGGCACAAACTACATACGTGAAAAGTGTAAAGACACGAGGTTAGACTCGGTTATGGCGTAAGGCTTCCCGGAACCGACCGGCAAATCCAGCTGCCATAAAAGATAGTCTAATGTGAGAGGTCTTTACAACGGTTACGTTCTTAATCAATTAAGAAACACTTAACCAGATAAGCATGTAGTGGGGCATGAGGGGTTAAGTGGGTGCCTTGGGTGGCATGAGGAAATCAAGTAAGTGCCTTGGGTGGCATGTGGAAAAATCTAGTGGTTGCCTTGGGTGGCAATAGAAAATACGATTAGAATACTTAACCAAAGTGGAACATGTAATTAAACATGATTAAAGGGTTAAGTAAGTGCCTTGGGTGGCATGGGGAAAATCTAGTGGTTGCCTTGGGTGGCAAAAGAAGAAAAGATTAGAATACTTAACCAAAGTGGAACATGTAATTAAACATGATTAAAGGGTTAAGTAAGTGCCTTGGGTAGCATGTGGAAATCAAGTAAGTGCCTTGGGTGGCACGGGGAAATCTAATGGGTGCCTTGAGTGGCAATTGAAATATGATTAGATGACTTAACCAAACTTTAAACATGTAAGTGGACATGATTATTAAAAAGGGTTAAGTGGGATGCACTAGAAAAAAAAAGACAAGCTTAAGTGGGTAGCTTGTGGGGGCCCATTTCAACCAGTAACCCATATGTATCTTATTGGGCTCGACCCATGTCGAGGACGAGACACGCGTACTGGGCTTGACTATAAGAGGCCAAAACGGGTTAGCGGTGGCAACACAAGTCCAACGTGTTTCATATGCGTGTGTGGACCCGGGCTGGTAGGTAAGACGTTGTTGCACCGTGTAGGTATAATACGTGCACCGTTGATTGTATCGGGTTGCCCCTTTGGGGAGTGATACACCCCACTGTGGGGCCAGCACGGTTATCTACGTTAGGGAGTCGATCGAATGGGAGTAGTGGGTACACCTAGTGGAGATAGGGGCAGACAGCACCTATGTAGTCAGCTAGGGGTACACGAGACTACTATTAAAATTACTAAGTTGTGGGTACACCTAGTGGAGATAGGGGCAGACGGAACCTATGTAGTAAGCTAGGGGTACACGAGACTACTATTAAAATTACTAAGTTGTGGGTACACCTAGTGGAGATAGGGGCAGACGGCACCTATGTAGTCAGCTAGGGGTACACGAGACTACTATAAAAATTACTAAGTTGTGGGTACACCTAGTGGATATAGGGGCAGACGGCACCTATGTAGTCAGCTAGGGGTACACGAAACTACTATTAAAATTACTAATTACACTTAGTGGGATCAACCTTTAAGTAGGAATTACCCTTGGGTGGGTAGATCTGGTGTGGTGCCGTGTAGTATTTATCCTTGGGTGGATAGGCGCGTCTTTACCGTTATCTTAGTTCATTCTAAGTTTAGTTGGCTGCTTAGTGTAGTCATGTGTCCCCAGTCGTACCGTACCAGGTTTATATATACCCTAATTACTTTAATGATTGTATTGTTAGGGTTATAGGGCTCACTCAGACTTATGTCTAACCCCGTTGTTTTTATCTTTTTCCTCAACCCTCAGGTTCTCAGAGTCGGCCTAGCACTAGTGGGCTTTGATCAGATTGCTTTATCTATCTTTTGGAGCTTGGACCGTGATATAAAGCCCACCTTATCTTTTCTATTATGGCTATTAGTTATTAGTGGGATTATGTACTTTTGTTTTATCAAGACGGATATTATGTACTTGACTCTTGTTTATGGTTTTGTGATGTAACCAAACATGTTTTAATTTCCGCTGCAATGAAATGATGTTCTAAATTCTCAAGAATTACTTATATTTGTCTTGTTGTAATTTTTCTTAAGATACACCACCGAAGTTAAGGCATTCCCTTAGTGAGTGACCTTAACGGGTGTGGGGTGTTACCCTTCTTTTGTCTGCGTAGGATTTTTGTCTATCTTGGGCAGTCTTCATTCTCCTTCGTATCAAGTCTACTTTTTCTGAAGTCTCTCTAATCATGTCTGGCCTAAGTATAAGCTTGTCAGTAGACTCCCACCAACAAGTTGGTGATCGGCAAGGTCTTCCATACAAAGCTTCGAAGGGCGCCATACCGATGGTGGCTTGGTAACTGTTGTTGTAGGCGAATTCCACTAAAGGAAGTTGATCCTCCCACGTCCCTCCGAAGTCAAGAACGCATAGTCTAAAAAGATCTTCCCATACTCTATTCACCCTTTATGTCTGACCATCAGTTTGGGGGTGATAGGCCGTGGTCAAGCATAACTGTGTGCCTACAGCTTCTTGCAGACTCCGCCAAAATTCGCTCATAAAGATGGGGTCTCTGTCACTCACTATGCTGGAGGGTATTCCATGGAGTCGAACTATTTCCTTGAGATAAAGACAAGCTAGAGACGAAGCAGTCCTTCTACTCTTGATAGGTATAAAGTGGGCGCTTTTAGTAAGCCTGTCCACTATTACCCAAATGCTAGTATTGCCTCTTCTTGACCTAGGCAACCCATCAATGAAGTCCATTGAAATGCTATCCCACTTCCATTGTGGGACTTCTAGAGGATGAAGCAGTCCTCCAGGCTTCTTTTGTTCCTCCTTGACCTATTGGCATGTCACGCACTTAGAAACGAAATCTGCCACGTCCTTCTTCATGCTGCTCCAATAGAAAACTCTCTTTACGTCCTTGTACATCTTGTCTCCACCTGCATGTATTGTCATCTTGGAATGATGTGCCTCGAGAACCATCTTTACTAAATCCCTTGCTTGTGGGATGCATAGTCTTCCATCCCGTCTCAGCCAACCCTTATCATCGACGGAGTACCTATTGAGGTGACTAAAAGTTTCACCCCTAATTAATTTATCAATCACATCAACAAGCTGAGGGTCTTCGCGTTGTGCGGCCCCCATTGTAATGACCCGTATTATACACGTCATAGGATCGTAGAATATTTATTTCTTTCCCATGTGAAGTCGTATGGTCATGTAACTTTGGGAAACATCTATTAGAGTCATTTCCGATGTTCATGATTTTTGTCGATTTTTAAATGACCATTTTGCCCCTAGTTGGTACTGTTTTGGCCATAACTTTTGATTGGAAAGGAATTTTGACCTGAAACCACTTCCATTTGATTCGTTTGATGGTTTCTCTTTCCGTAGAGTGGTCACATTAGCCAAACGGACTTACCGTTTGGGAGATATGGCTGAAACAAGGTTTGGAGGGTGAAAAACTGCTTAACCGGGACAAATCGGGTGATTAGTGAGTAGGCCCATAACCCATTTCGGGATTAGGGTTATGGGAGCGCTGAAATGAGATGGAGAATCATTCATTTCAGTTTTCTAGCCTCCACTTATCACCAAGGATCCCTAAAAATGGCCTCCAACCTCTAAATCACCTCCAAATCACCTTTAGGTTAAGGATTTGGCTTAGCAACCCCTAATCGAGGAAGATCTTCACCAAATCAACAAGGGAGCTGCTGTTTGGCGTTGAAATTCGCATCAAATCAGAGAGTTATTTCAGATCTTAGTTATTTTGTGGCTAAGGCGAGTGATTTGCTTAGTTTTGCACTAATTATGGCTAATTAGGGGTGATTAGTGTTAATTAGCGAATTTAAACATGATAAAATTCTGGAAAAATGTTTATAAAATTCGGAATGATATTTTAGACCTCTGATAGGAATTTGAGTTAATTTGGTTAAGATTTGCTAATCCTATCATTAGTTTCACCTAAATATGCTTAGGGGAAAAATATGGGGTTTTGGGTATGTTTGATCCATTTTAACCTATTATGTTGATGTTTTGATGTTTGGGGTTGATTATGTATGTTGCTATGACTGTATGGTATGCTTTATGATTGTTTAGAAGCGTTAGTTTGGTCAAAAACGCCGTCGAATGGCGAAAAACAGTCGCTGGAACGAAGTGCAGGAAATACCCCGGACCGGATCGCCCCTACCCCATGCGAACCGATCCGATTGAAGCTCACGCCACGAGACGACCCGATCCGCTCCACTTCGAAGGTCACGATCTGACCTGACGTCACGAGCCACTCCAAGCCCGACCGATACCACGAATGGGTGAAGCACGATCCGATGATGGCGATCCGACCATTCGCGAAGGAGGACTGCGAACCGAACCGAAGGGGGATGGTGACCACGAGTGCATCGCGACCCGACTCGATGCAGCAGGCGCGATCCGAATGGGCTGACGAATGGTGTGATCCGATCACCTGGAAGATCACGACCCGATCCGATGCAGGAGGCGCGACCCGATCCGAATGCCAAAGGCCGATCCGATCCGATTCGATGGTAATGACCAATAACCCGAGATGCAAAGGTAGTCCAAAGGGGAGTTAGAGCTAGGATCCCGGAACCAGTTGGGAACCAATGAGTTCACTTCACGGTTGGGCTTTGCTGCGGGACTGTGCTAAGGAGTTGTCGACGTTCATAACTTCGATTCACCACTAAAAATGAATGAGGGGCTACTTATCAGTGTAGTAGGGTCATTATGACCTAAGGGGCAAGGTGATGGTAGCAAGACTACGTTATCAGTGCAGTAGGGTCATTATGACCTGAGGGGCAAGGTGATGCGTAGTAAGACTATGAGCCAGCTCAGATGGGGTGAATAACTCCATGGGGCAAGTGGACATAGTAAGGATTGGTAAGGCTATGAGCCAGCGCAGAGGGGGTGAATAACTCCATGGGGCAAGTGGACATAGCGAGGAATCAGTGGCTACGTTATCAGTGCAGTGAAGCCATTTATGACTTCATGGGGCAAAGTGATCGTAGCAAGGAATGTTGGGTGATCGAAGTGGTGAATATCGTATGCTTTATGCACTGAGTGAGAGATGTGAGGATGGATGCTATGCTTGATTGTTTGCCATCATTATGACATGCACACCTCCCCCACCTCTGTATCTTTACGCTGTTTGATATGATACCTTATAGTGTTGTACAGTATGTAGTGCTAACTCTTTGGTTGCAGGTCCAGGTTCAGGTATGTTTTAGTCTACCTGTTATTGTTCACTTTAGATGCTTATCGCTCATACCAGGCTTTATGTCTGACCCAGAGTTTTATGTCTCCTCTTATTACTCTGGGTGCTCACACGAGCAGACTAGAGACATGTTAGCTGGTGATGTGCGAGTAGCTGATTCGGAGGCGGGCAGGAGGCTTCCACGTATGATATATATATATGCACATTCTCCCTGTGTCGTTGGTGGTCGCTACTTGGGCATTAGTAGTGTACCTCATTTATCTTACTTTTGCTTTGAGACAGTTTGAAAAGTTGTAATAAGTTGTATTTTGGATTTCCGCTGCTATGATGTTTAGTTCTGATTTTCAGCTTATGCCCTGTCTCTCCTGTTTTTTGTCAAGTATGTTATTATTATATTTTGTTCGATGCGCTGTGAGACATTCTACAGGATCCTTGTATGTTCATTTTCTTCTTCCTTTCTCCTTCTGGCGACCCGTTCCGTGCTAACTGGACATGTGTACAGCGCACTTTTGGAGTAAATGTCGGTTGGTGCGGGGCGGGCCGTCACACTTGGTATCAGAGCTCTAGGTTGCGTAGTTAACCTAGGGAAAGACACCAGGGAGAGATAGTATACGTATATGAGAGCGCGTATTTGTGATTACTTTGGTTTTCAAAGCTATGTATGTATATACTATTAGTATTATAAGGATGAAGTCGCACTGCACTAGCACCACTATGGGGTCGTTAATCGTTTCCCTTTTACAGATTAACGATGAGCCGAGAGACGAGGGGTGCTGGTAGAGGGACCAACCAAGGGAATGCCGCTGACATGAGGGCTATGTTTACTAACCTTATGAGATACATGCTTAGAGAAGTGTAAGGGGCAATTCCCAATCCCGGAGTTGGTGTTGGACCAGTAGTGCAGGCGCCTAGGGTCGATTTCGCCAAGTTGTGTAAGGATTACACTAATCTTGGTGGGAAGCCGTTCCATGGAACGGAATCGGCCACGGATGTTCAAGACTGGATCGATAGCTGTGACCGTATCTTTGATGACTTGGGTCTCGAGGATGCGATGAAGAGAAGGCTAGCGTCTCGTCAGCTGCAAGGGCGAGTGATGAATTGGTGGAATGCCATTAGAACAGCTACTCCAGAAGACCAAGTTACTTGGGATCAGTTCAAGGCTCGCTTTAGCGAGAAGTTTATCCCAGCTGCCCAGAAGTTAGTGTTGTTTAAGAGGTTCTTGGAACTCAAGCAGAACGAAAGGGCAGTTTCTGACTATATTGCTGAGTTCGACACTTTGTCGAAGTATGGACTGTCTCTTATCGATACTCCTGAGAAGAAGAATGAGAAGTTCATTACTGGTCTGGATGGGTACTTGGGGGAGAAGCTCATTAACCACATCGATGAGACTTTTGAATCGATCGTGGGGAAAGCTTTGAGATCAGAGGGCCTTTACCCTAAGTCAAAGACTGAGGCTGCATCTGCAGAAGGGCCATTATGCTAAAGATTGTCGGGCCAAGCCAGTGGATAAGAAGTGCTTCAACTGTGGTCAAGTGGGGCATTTCAAGGACAAGTGTCCGCAACCTCTTAAGGAGAAGCAGATTGTGAAAGCATATGCTATTGATGCTGTTCCTTCTTCGTCGAATGCCCCAACTGCGGCGGAGAAAGGAAAGAATGTTGTTATTCAAGGTATGCTTTCTATTTATGATATACCAGTTCGAGTTTTATTTGATACTGGGGCTTCCCGTTCCTTCATATCTAATGACCTGGTAGATAGGTTGGGAGTGGAACCCGAGATAGTCGATAGACCATTGAAAGTGACGAACCCGATTGGTGGTTCGACTAGCCTTAGTATGATTTGCAGGAATTTGGTCTTATCGAGTCATGGATGTATGTTTGTTTGTGATTGCTTTGTTTTGGGCTTTACTGGGTACGGCATTATATTGGGAGTCGAATGGCTCCAAAGATACGGGGTGGTGGTAGACTGTGAGGGCTTTTTGGTGACAGTGAGGGCGGATGATGGGCGGAGGGTAGTGTTTGGTAGCCTACCTAGTGATGGGGTTATGGCTAGTTTTGTAAATTCCCTCGACATCCCGCAGGATGAGTTGTCAGATGTGCCCGTGGTTGGCCAGTATCCGGACGTCTTCGAGGAGGTGACCGGGCTTCCACCACACCGAGAGATTGAGTTCCATATTGATTTAGTGAAAGATGCCAGACCTATAGTGATGCCACTTCGTCGTATGGCACCAAGGGAGCAGCGAGAGCTCGGGGTGAAAGTCAGCAATCTTTTGAAGAAGGGATTTATTAGAAGGAGTGTCTCCGAGTGGGGAGCACCAGTTGTGTTTGCCACTAAGGCAGATGGTTCCCTTCGTTTGTGTGTGGACTATCGCGAGTTGAATAAGGTGACGAGGAAGAATAAGTATCCTCTACCGCGGATAGATGATTTGTTTGATCAACTGGAAGGAGCTAGAGTGTTCTCTCAGTTGGACCTCGCGACAGGATTTCATCAGCTTCGAGTAGCAGATGAGAGTGTTCCGAAAACGGCATTTAGGACGCCATCTGGATTTTATGAGTGGTTGGTTATGCCATTTGGGTTGACCAATGCACCAGCCTATTTTGTGGATCTTATGAATCGAGTATTCATAGATCAGTTGAATAAGTTTGTTCTTGTGTTCGTGGATGATATCCTTGTTTACTCAAGGACAGAGGAGGAACACAAGGGACACTTGAGGATAGTGATGGAGGTGTTAAGGAAACACCAATTGAAAGCGAAATTCTCTAAATGTCATTTTTGGAGAAGGGAAGTGAGATTCTTGGGTCATGTTGTTTCAGAGAATGGTATTGCCGTGGACCCTACGAAGGTGGCTACAGTACAGGATTGGCCTACACCCAAGAATGCGACAGATGTAAGAAGTTTCTTGGGATTAGCTGGATATTATCGAAAGTTTATCCAGGACTTCTCCAAGATTGCAGCACCATTGACTCAGTTGACTAAGAAGGATCAGTCCTTCGTTTGGGACGGAGTGTGTGAGGATGCCTTCAAAAGTATAAAGGAGAGGTTGACGCGTGCGCCAGTGTTAGTCATTCCTAAAGGGAATGAAGAGATGACGGTATACACAGATGCTTGTGGTACCGGACTGGGTGCAGTATTGATGCAAGGAGGTAGGGTTGTTGCTTATGCTAGTCGACAGCTAAAGCCGCATGAGAAGAAGTATCCTACCATGATTTGGAATTGGCAGCGATCGTGTTTGCACTGAAGATGTGGAGACATTATCTCTTGGGAGAAAGATTTGAGCTGTTTACCGATCATAAATCGTTAAAGTATCTCTTCTCCCAGAAAAATTTGAATCTCCGTCAGCAGAGATGGTTAGAGTTCTTGGCTTCGTATGATTTTGATATCGCATATACACCTGGAAAGGGTAATGTGGTAGCCGATGCCTTGAGTAGGAGACATGCCAGTTTAGGGGCAATGTTTCTCGAATGGAAGCAACTGGAGTATATTGCGGGATTTGATTTCAGACCAAAGTGCGAATTGGATCCAGTTATGCTAGCTAGTTTGACGATCAGACCCACTTTGATAGAGCGGATTGGTTCCAGCCAGAGAAACGATCCCAATCTATTAGAAATCATCTCCAAGTTAGAGATGGGTATCAATGAGGAGGTGAATGTGTATGGGCTTGATCGAGATGGATGGCTTAGAAAGAATGGAAGACTAGTTGTGCCCAACGTGAATGGTTTGAGAGATGAAGTGCTTCGAGAATGTCATCACTCAAAACTGACTATACATCCCGGTGGTAATAAGATGTATCGAGACATGAGACAGACTTACTACTGGGAAGGGATGAAAAGAGACGTTGGGAAGTTTATATCCAAATGCATGAATTGCCAGCTAGTTAAAGCCGAGCAAAAGAAGCCTAGTGGGTTGTTGCAACCATTAGAAATTCCCGAATGGAAATGGGAGCAAGTCTCGATGGATTTCATCGATGGTTTACCAAGGACTAGATCGGGATATGATAGCATTTGTGTAATTGTGGATCGATTGACTAAGAGCGCAAGATTTATACCCGTCAAATCGACCAGGACAGCAGCCAAGTTGGCAGAATTGTATATGAAGTGGGTAATGAGATTTCATGGAGTACCCAAAAGCATTGTGAGTGACCGAGACCCGTTGTTCACTAGTGGGTTTTGGAAGAGCTTACAAGAGGCTCTAGGGTCAAGATTACATCTCAGTACCGCATATCATCCTCAGACCGACGGTCAGACGGAGAGGGTGAATCGTATATTGGAAGATTTCTTGAGAGCTTGTATATTGGATTTTGGTGGATCGTGGGAAGACCATTTGCATCTAGTAGAGTTTGCATATAATAATAGCTACCAATCCAGTATCGGTATGGCTCCATATGAAGCTTTGTACGGAAGACCGTGCAACTCACCATCATGTTGGATAGAGACTGGCGAGAAGTTTGTGCTTGGACCAGATGTGGTGAGAGAAACGTCGGATAAGATTAAGGTCATTCAACAACGAATGAAAGCTGCTCAAGATAGGCAGAAGAGTTATGCTGATAAGAGGAGAAGAGACTTGAAATTCTCCGTGGGTGACTTGGTGTTTGTAAAGATCTCTCCGTTAAAGAGCGTGATTCGATTTGGCAGGAGAGGCAAGTTGGCACCAAGATTCGTTGGCCCATTCCCTGTTCTTGAATTAGTCGGGAATTTGGCGTATAGAGTTGGCTTACCAGAGAAGATGGCAGGAGTTCACAATGTATTTCATGTTTCCCAACTAAGGAAGTTCGTTCACGACTCAGATGTGACTATTTCACCTAATCAGTTAGAGGACTTCGAAGTAGAATCCGAGGCGGTTGGGAACCGCAAGCCGATTCGTATTGTGGGGCACGATATGAAGCAACTTCGAAGGAAAGCGGTGAAGCTAGTCAAGGTTCAGTGGGGCGAGAACGAGAATGATTGTACCTGGGAGACAGAGGAGAGCAATAGGAAGGCATATCCAGAACTCTTTGCCTGGTAAGACTTACTTCGTAATTTAGTTTTCCGCATGCTAGGATAGACTTGTTTTGCTTGGTGGCATGTTTGATTGTTGTTTTATGATTGATAGGCATGCGGGACCTTGGTGTATGTTTAGATTAGGGAATTTCGGGGGCGAAATTTCTTAAGGGGGGGAGAGTGTAATGACCCGTATTCTACACGTCATAGGATCATAGAATATTTATTTCTTTCCCATGTGAAGTCGTATGGTCATGTAACTTTGGAAAACATCTATTAAAGTCATTTCCCATGTTCATGATTTTTGTCGATTTTTAAATGACCATTTTGCCCCTAGTTGGTACTGTTTTGGCCATAACTTTTGATTGGAAAGGAATTTTGACCTGAAACCACTTCCATTTGATTCGTTTGATGGTTTCTCTTTCCGTAGAGTCGTCACATTAGCCAAACGGACTTAACATTTGGGAGATATGGCTGAAACAAGGTTTAGAGGGTGAAAAACTGCTTAACCGGGCCAAATCGGGTGATTAGTGAGTAGGCCCATAATCCATTTCGGGATTAGAGTTATGGGAGGGCTGAAATGAGATGGAGAATCATTCCATTTCAGTTTTCTAGCCTCCACTTATCACCAAGGATCCCTAAAAATGGCCTCCAACCTCTAAATCACCTGCAAATCACCTTTAGGTTAAGGATTTGGCTTAGCAACCCCTAATCGAGGAAGATCTTCACCAAATCAACAAGGGAGCTGCTGTTTGGCGTTGAAATTCGCATCAAATCAGAGAGTTATTTCAGATCTTAGTTATTTTGTGGCTAAGGTGAGTGATTTGCTTAGTTTTGCACCAATTATGGCTAATTAGGGGTGATTAGTGTTAATTAGCGAATTTAAACATGATAAAATTCTGGAAAAATGTTTATAAAATTCGGAATGATGTTTTAGACCTCTGATAGGAATTTGGGTTAATTTGGTTAAGATTTGTTAATCCTATCATTAGTTTCACCTAAATATGCTTAGGGGAAAAATATGGGGTTTTGGGTATGTTTGATCCATTTTAACCTATTATGTTGATGTTTTGATGTTTGGGGTTGATTATGTATGTTGCTATGACTGTATGGTATGCTTTGTGATTGTTTAGAAATGTTAGTTTGGTCAAAAACGCCGTCGAATGGTGAAAAACAGTCGTTGGAATGAAGTGCAGGAAATACCCCGGACCGGATCGCCCCTACCCCATGCGAACCGATTCGATTGAAGCTCGCGCCATGAGACGACCCGATCCGCTCCACTTCGAAGGTCACGATTCGACCTGACGTCACGAGCCACTCCAAGCCCGACCGATACCACGAATGGGTGAAGCACGATCCGATGATGGCGATCCGACCATTCGCGAAGGAGGACTGCGAACCGAACCGAATGGGGATGGTGACCACGAGTGCATCGCGACCCGACCCGATGCAGCAGGCGCGATCCGAATGAGCTGACGAATGGTGCGATCCGATCACCTGGAAGATCACGAGCTGATCCGATGCAGGAGGCGCGACCCGATCCGAATGCCAAAGGCCGATCCAATCCGATTCGATGATAATGACCAATAACCCGAGATGCAAAGGTAGTCCAAAGGGGAGTTAGAGCTCAGGATCCCGGAACCAGTTGGGAACCAATGAGTTCACTTCACGGTTGGGCTTTGCTGCGGGACGTGTGCTAAGGAGTTGTCGACGTTCATAACTTCGATTCACCACTAAAAATGAATGAGGGGCTACTTATCAGTGTAGTAGGGTCATTATGACCTAAGGGGCAAGGTGATGGTAGCAAGACTACGTTATCAATGCAGTAGGGTCATTATGACCTGAGGGGCAAGGTGATGCGTAGTAAGACTATGAGCCAGCGCAGATGGGGTGAATAACTCCATGGGGCAAGTGGACATAGTAAGGATTGGTAAGGCTATGAGCCAGCGCAGATGGGGTGAATAACTCCATGGGGCAAGTGGACATAGCGAGGAATTAGTGGCTACGTTATCAGTGCAGTGAAGCCATTTATGACTTCATGGGGCAAAGTGATCGTAGCAAGGAATGTTGGGTGATCGAAGTGGTGAATATCGTATGCTTTATGCACTGAGTGAGAGATGTGAGGATGGATGCTATGCTTTATTGTTTGCCATCATTATGACATGCACACCTCCCCCACCTCCGTATCTTTACGCTGTTTGATATGATACCTTAGAGTGTTGTACAGTATGTAGTGCTAACTCTTTGGTTGCAGGTCCAGGTTCAGGTATGTTTTAGTCTACCTGTTATTGTTCACTTTAGATGCTTATCGCTCATACCAGGCTTTATGTCTGACCCAGAGTTTTATGTCTCCTCTTATTACTCTGGGTGCTCACACGAGCAGACTAGAGACAGGTTAGCTAGTGATGTGCGAGTAGCTGATTCGGAGGCGGGCAGGAGGCTTCCACGTATGATATATATATATATATATATATATGCACATTCTCCTTGTGTCGTTGGTGGTCGCTACTTGGGCATTAATAGTGTACCTCATTTATCTTACTTTTGCTTTGAGACTATTTGAAAAGTTGTAATAAGCTGTATTTTGGATTTCCGCTGCTATGATGTTTAGTTCTGATTTTCAGCTTATGCCATGTCTCTCCTGTTTTATGTCAAGTATGTTATTATTATATTTTGTTCGATGCGCTGTGAGACATTCTACAGGATCCTTGTATGTTCATTTCCTTCTTCCTTTCTCCTTCTGGCGACCCGTTCCGTGCTAACTGGACATGTGTACAACGCACTTTTGGAGTAAATGTCGGTTGGTGCGGGGCGGGCCGTCACACCCATTGAGTCTAAAAGATTGGGCCATACTTCTAGAGATGCCAATAAACCAAGTATAAAATCAGAGGAGGGCCTAAAGTCAAAACTGGCTATATACTCCAAGCTTTGCCTTTCTACAAAGAGAGGGCTTAGGGTCAGCTTCTTTCTGGTCAACGCGTCTGCTACTACGTTGCTTTGCCAGGAGTATAGGAAATATCAAAATCATACGAGGCAAGGAACTCCATCCACCTTTGATGCCTCAAGTTAAGATCTTTTCTACGAGAAAAGATACTTCAACGATTTATGGTCAGTATATAATTCGAACTTCTCACTTAGGAGATAATGGCGCCAAGACTTAAGCGCAAATACGATGGTGGCCAACTCAAGATCATGGGTTGGGTAGTTCTTTTCATGAAACTTCAATTGTCTTCCACCATAAGCTACTACCCTACCTTCTTGCATCAGAACAGCGCCTAGTCCCGTACCACAAGGATCCGTATATATTGTGAACATCCTGCTCCCATCCGGCAAAGTTAGAGCTGGGGCTGTTGTAAGAGCCCTTTTTAATCGTTGGAAAGCAAACTCGCAATCCAAATCCCAAGCGAACACCAGATTCTTCTTTGTTAGCCTTGTGAGTGGAGCTGAGATTTTCGCGAAATCCCTAATGAACTTTCAGTAAAAACCGACTAGCCCAAGAAAGCTTCGGACTTCGGTTGCATTTCTTGGTGTCTTCCAATCTTGCACTGCTACCACTTTCGCGGGGTCTACAGCTAACCCTTCTTTGGACACTATATGTCCAAGAAATCTTACTTCTTCTCTCTAAAAGTTGCACTTGGAGAATTTGGCTTTTAACTGATGAACTCGAAGAGTTTCCATGATCTCCTTCAGATGTTGAGCATGTTCTTCCTTATTCTTTGAGAAGATCAAAATATCGTCTACGAAGACAACCACAAACTTGTTGAGGAATTCTCTGAACACCCTGCTCATTAGGTCCATGAAATAAGCGGGTGCGTTTGTCAAGCCGAAAGGCATGACAAGCCACTCGTAGAAACCATCTGGGGTTCTGAATGACGTTTTATCAATGCTATCTTCAGCTACCCTTAGCTGATGGAACCCAGTAGCCAGATCAAGTTGGGAGAAGACCGACGCACCTACAAGCTGATCAAACAAATCGTCTATTCAGGGAAGCGGGTGTCTATTATTTTTAGTCAGCTTGTTTAGCTCCCTATAGTCCACACAAAGACGTAGTGAACCATCAGCTTTGGTGGCAAACACCACTGGAGCACCCCATTCCCAGATACTTCGCCTTATAAACCCCTTCTCGAGAAGCTCCTTAACTTGCTTACTAAGCTCCTTTCTCTCCTTTGGAGCCATGTGTCTAACAGGCAGAGCTACGGGCTTTGCATTATCAACAAGATATATGCGGAAGTCTATTTCCCGCTTCGGAGGTAAGCCTTTCACCTCTTCAAAGACATCCGGATATTCCCGGACCACTCTAACCGACTGCAAATTCTCAACAGAAGCGTCAAGCGACTCTAGATAACTAAGCATAACAACATTCAAGGGAGTACAAGAAATTTCTAGAGTGTTACCGAGCCGAGTCAAGAGCCTAACCACTCTTTTCTCACAATCAAGAATGGCACCATTACTGGATAACCAGTCCATGCCTAAGATCAGTCCATATCCTGAGAAGCCCAAAACAAAGGCACTACATCTAAATTCCACACTTAGAATAGAAATTTTCAAATCCAAGCAAACCATCGACAAATAAGCCGAGCCCCCAATTGGATTTGAAACAACCAAGGGATCTTCTACCATACTAGTGTCTAGGTGCAGAGATTCTACTAAAGCAGATGAAATAAAGGAGTGTGATGCACCCGAATCAAAGAGAGTGCGAACTAGATGATCATAGAGATAAACTAAGCTTTCTACAGAAATATTTCTACCTCGTTCCTGTGGAGGTGCCACCAGCATGTGAACCTGTCCCCCTGAGGTGGATCCAGTCCTCTGTCCCTGCCCCCGCTTCTTTGGGCAGTCCTTAGCAAAGTGTCCAGTCTCTCCACAATGGAAACAACCACCATTCATCTTTGCCTTCTTTTTCCTGCAGTCTTTCGCTATATGTCTAACAATGCCACAGAAATTACACCTTCTCTTTTCACGGGTTTTGTTGTTCTTCCCGCCTTTCTTAAAGTCTGTTTTCTTAGCCTGTAGACCCTCTTTCTTTTCTTGAGGCACATCCACCTTTGCCTCTTTCTTGCCTTTATCTTCCTCGTGTAGTAGTGCCATGTCCACCAAGCTTTCATAGGTCACTCCCATGGGTATATGGGTCATAGCAAGGCTGTGTAGAGGCTCATTCAGACCTTTGACGAAGCGAAGGGCCTTCTTGTGTTGGGTGTTTACTAAATCTAGCCCAAATCTAGCCAGCTGATTAAACTGATTGACGTACTCCTTGATCGTCATACTTCCTTGTTTAAGAGTTAGGAACCTCTCCATTTGCAGGCTTCTTTCATCTTGGGAGAGGAATTTCATCTCAAACCTCATCCTGAAATCTTCCCAAGTTTCCACTGGCCTCTCAGCATGGGTAACTTACCACCAATAGGAAGCTTCATCTTTAAGCAACCACACTGATAGTTGTATCTTTTGCCTGTCGTCAACTTCGAAGATGAAGAACAAATCTTCAGTCTCCTTCAGCCAGTTCCTTTCTACTACAAAGGATTCAGTTCCATAAAAGTCCTTTCCTCCCATAGCCTTGAAATCTCTACACATCTTAGCGAAAGTATTTCCACGAGGAGGAGGAGGAGGAGGAGCCGCTGCCACTGTTGGAGGAGGAATGTCTGTTGGGCCCGCACCATTGGCCCTAGCCTCTAGGTACCTTCGGAACCAGCCAGGGATCGGTACTCCTTCTGGAAGGTTAAGATCTCCAGACATGCTGGAACAAAAAGGCAAGTATTCAAGACAAAGGACAGAGAGATAGTGCATATTGCTTTTCGGGAATTATGCCTTTTAAAAACAATGCTTTTTCTTAAAAACAATGATTCTTTAAACTTCTTTTTGAAAACAGTTTCAAAAACTTTTATCTAGTCTGGTAAATCTATGCTCTAATACCAACTGAAACACCCTACCCTCCATTAAGGTCACTCACAAAGGGAATGCCTTAACTTTGGTGGAGGTCTGTAAGTAAAAGTCACAGATAAAACACAAGACAGATATAAACACATATATATATATATAAGCAACGGAAAACAACAGACTTTTTATTTCATAAATATGTGTCTATACAAAGCATTTCAATAACTGTCACATAATAACTTCCAAAACATTACATCATCATTTTCTGTCTTGGTTATTAAATAAAAAAGCATAAAACATAATTAAAACTGCATAATCCCCATAGAATGTGTGCAACAGCCATAGCCAAGGAAAGAGAGTCCAAACCGTACATCTACTATCTTGAAGCTTGCAAAGAGTCTGACTAAGCTGGGTTGTTTCCTCCCTGTGGACCTGGGGGGGGGGGGGGGGGGGGGAGGAAGAAAAGAAGACGAAAGAAAATAGGGTCAGACATGAAGCTTGGTAACTCTAGTGACTCTTCAGTATGAGAATAAGAAAAAGGGCATGATAGGTATAAACTGGAAATAGGAAACTATCATAAACTAAGATAAAGCAGTTTAAACGAATATACTATCGCACCCCACACTATATCTCTGCACCTACTTGCATTGTCTCAACTGGAACCCCATGATCGGGGTGAAGTGATCCCCTTTCTAAAGATCGGCTCCTACTCGCATAATCATCTGTGTCTTACGGCCCCCAAAGAATGTAGATACCTATGTTGGTCCCACCATGGGGTGTATCAAGTCCCATGGTGGCGGCCCGACACAACTCTAGAATGCATAGGTTATACTACTGGTGCCCCTAGTGCCCTGTTTGTCTGCTTTGAAGTGTGTTCATGCCCGCACTCCGTTAGAACCCACACTGTTGCACCCACCGCCATCACTTTTGACCGCTTACAATCAGCCCAGTAATCGTGCCCCACCCTGCCTAGTTTCAGGGTACCATGATACTTAATTGGGTTACTGCTGAAATAGGTCCCCGTTACTAGGGTTTTCTATTCAATCATGTTAAGTGGTTAAGTGTCTGTATTTACCTAACCCCACCCATCAGTTTAATTAACATGTTGAATTGGTTAAGTGTTTTAGTTAACTTAACCCTACCATCCTGACTTGTCTGTCCTTAGCTTTTTAAAGCACCAACCACTCACATTAGACAGGTATTGTTATGGTTACTGGATGTGCCGGTCGGTTCCGGGCAGGTTTACACCGTAACTCTGTCTAACCTCGGGTCCTTATTGGGCTCAATGCTTAACCACCCACATTGGATATGTATTGTTGTGACTACTGGACAGCCGGGCGGGTCCGGGTAGGTTTACATCACAACTCAATCCAACCTCATGTTAAGCATACTCGTATTTTCTAAATTTACATATTTGTCTTTATTACTTGTTATATGTAAAAATTTTAACAATTAAATGTCATGGCCTACTTTCCAAGTTCGTCATTTTTGGTATAAGGATTTACACCATTTAAATGCCACCAATTTTAGCATGTGACAAATATGCCAATTTCATATATTTTCACCAATTGATGTCAAATTTCCTATAATTACCAATTTTTCCCAACGTTACCCCGTTTAAATATTAGACTAACAATCTTAGCCTAATTTTCGTTTGCATGGTTTATTAACATATATAATATTAGGCTAAAAACTTAGCCTAATTTAGCGTACACAAAATTGGCATTCATTAACATAAACATGACATAGGTGTAAACTTGGCATTTTTGGCATAGTCAATATGGACATCATAGGTGTGAACTTGCAAAATAGTCAACATACATATATGTGAATTTGCAACATAGACTGAATCATGGTTTTCAACTTGTCATGTGAACTTGCATTAAAAAGGGGAATCTAACTAAACAGATGTCACATGAATTACAATATGATTTAGACAACATAAGCCTAAACATGTTTAGATCTAGGAATAACATTGAGCATCACTAGCATATGACAAGAATATAACATGTCCATAAGATATGTATAATTTCATCGCATGTGTGAACTAGATCCAATCATGTTTACTACTATAACATGAAACTTGTATTTAAATGGATCTTGGCATGGATCCAATTATGAACTTGCAACTTTTGTATAGACATATAAGCATGTATATGAACTTAGGCATAGAGGTTCCATTGTACAGCATATAACTTGTCATATTCATCTAAGCATAGAGATGTAGATATGAACCAAATAACTTGTATGTGAATTTAAATAGATCCAACATCAACTAGATTAATCCACAAACATCACAATACCACAATCATTACAACACATAGATATAAATTAACATCGTCGTTATACAATAACACAATTTCATTTTACATCGAATCAAATGCTAACTTTTATTCCCATTGGAAAAATCACTATACTTACAACAAACGACGGTCTTGTTTTCTGATTTCTGAGTTCTGAATTTGAATTTCTTTCCTTTGGGTAGACAAACGTTGATTGATTCTTGTTTTACTTTAGTTTTGGCTCGTCTCTAAGCTTTTCTACAAGTGGAGGCTCCTCTCAGTTTTCTCCCGACAGCATGGCGGCTTCGTCTCTAATTTTTTTATGTGAATTTAGGTTGGAGACTTAATTTGTTTATATAGAATTTCAGACTGATTTGAGCCGTTAGTTGATCATAGATGAATCTAGACCATTCACTTCGAGAGGAGCCAACTGGAATGTGACAAATCAGCCCTAGCGACACAGCCAAGCTCAAAAATTCGACCAGAAACCGACCAGGCCAGCCAGGGCTAAACCAGGTCGACCCCCAGGTCGACCTTATGGTCGACCTGGTGCCTGCGCGGGAATTTTCCCACCCAGCCCAGTTTGGGTTTGTTTTTCGAATTTTGAACTTCATTTGAACTATTTGAATTTTAAATTGAATTCTGAAACTTCTAGAGGTCATAACTCCTTCATACGGAGTCCGTTTCACGCAAACTCGGTCTCTATTTTAGGCAGAATTCCAAGACGAGTGCAATGGCGTAACCCGTTTCCCTTAATTCCTTCATTTAGAATTAATTATACTTTAATTTGTTAATTTACAGTTAATAGAAAATTCGGGGTGTTACAACCATCTCCGTTCATTTTGGAGTAAAATACCGTGTGCGACGCACATGCTCCCGTTGTTCATTTATAAAGGATAGTCGAAATTGAATAAATTACCATGTGCGGAGCACACACTTTAATCATCCATTTATAAAAGATAGTCAAAATGTCTGGCTATAAATAATGCAGAGATATACCATTCCGTTTGGTTGAAGCTCGTAAAATAAAGGGTTTATAAAATGAATTATACTTAATCCAGTTCATTTATTAAGCTGATAACTATTTATTTAAAAGAATGTTAAAATAATTTATTCAGTTTTATTTCATAAAGAAGTCAGATGTTAACCGAAGGGGAAATAATATGGAATAATTGTTTCAAAGGGTAAAATTAAATGAAGTTTTATTTTAAAAATTTGTTTCTAAGAGTTAATTAATCTTAAGTAACTATATTTAAGATGATTATAAAATAGATTATAAAATAAGTTATTATCATAATAATATTAACTAACCTATGGTTAGTAATGAAGTAATACACTTCAGTTGATGATAAAAAGACATAGGAATTGTAATCAAGTTATATTAGCCTTGTTCATAAAGAACGTTAAGAACAAATCCAAGTTAGTAGCAAAAAGGGGTTTGAATTTTTAAGACTAATACAAGAACTTTAATTAAATAATTTACTTAAGGATAGAATTAAGTAAATGTTGAAGAGAAATTTAAAGGTAAAAGGATAGCAAGGTTTATGAATAAAAGAAGGTGATAAAGGGGATTTATGGCTATAAACCAAAGGTATAGATGATATAAAATGAAAAGGTGTTTTGGTTATAAAATAAAACCGTAAGTTTGAATGATATAAAGGAGGTTTGGGTATAGTATAGTAAATGGATTCGAGTTATAAATAGAATATTATACCGAAATTTTGAAGCAAAAGGTTAATATGTTCGTAGATGATTGACTTAACAAATATATTAAGTAAAATGATTATTGTTGATTTAGATTTCAAAAAAGGATATGGTTTATAAAAAAAACCATGTTTAAATAGAAAATAAGATCGGATTAGAATATGGGTTTTGAGTTACGAACTTCTATTTATTCGGAGATAAAGAGCGTTGTAGATCAAGGTCTGATAGGTAAATAAAATATCCCAACTTGAACGACTTCACTATTATCGAGGAACAATATTAGTTTGTAATGGTATAGGAGGTAGAAATAAGTTATTATCTTTGTAAACCATTTGCAATTCATTTGCAAGATTCGAAATGTAATTTGATATAATGAGTTAACGTTGTTTAGCCCGAATAAAAAATATAAGGTTTTATTTATGCTATTAGGATATTTATATAACACTGTTGTCGAGGAAATAGAAATTATATTAGTAACGTATATTTACTTGAAATAATAAATAGTTAAAGATGGAAAAGGGTATATCAGTTGGGAACGGAAATAAATAATTAGAATTTAAGAAGATCTTCAAGTACAAGCGAAGTAAAGCCATTGAATTTTTAAGAAAGAATTTGTCGTTTAACTTGTTTTGTGTTGCATAAGAAGTGGTAATTGGATTATATTAGTGAGTTAACGATATATTGATACGTCAACATTTCCATATTGAAGGTAAATGGTATATGAAAATATATAATTATTTCTAAAATAAAAAAGGATAAAGCAGAGTGTGGATAGAGAAAAGATATCGTTTCCAAATGATAAAACGAAAGATGAGCTGGCCAGATATGATGATGGAATCAACTTTAAATGTATGAAATGATTTCCAAATGACCCAACAAAGAATGTTAAGAATGATTTTAACTAATGAGGATGTCAGCTACCAATATACTTGATCGTACTGTTTAACCAAGCTGATTGGATGATTGTTTTGTTGAGATTGATAGTTAAAACATCAAACTATCAATAAAATATTATTGGACCTTTTTACGTGTTGTTTTGAAGAGATCAGGATGGGAACTAGACCCAAAACCACTTTGAATCAACATTACGTACGAAACCAACTTGCAAGGGATAAAGATGGAGCAATTGAAGACCGTTGATATTCATAACGGAAGAACTACTTATAATCTCTGGTCTACAGCCAAAGATATACTGTAGTTTGGTCATGATTGAGATCTACGAATTTGTAAGGACTACTCGCTACTGAACTATAGGGTGATTCCTTAGATGCGGTAGGAGGGTGTCTTCGGTTCATCCTGTTCCTGGATGACTTGTATTGACGAGTGTTTGACAGAGTATTTCCAGTGGAATCATGTACGTTGATTTCCTTAAACGTATTACTGTTGTTAGCGGAGAAGACACCTTCTCTTAACTTATCGATTAGTGCATTTTTGTGGACGTCAATTAATGAATTCTAGCGGATCTGACAATGTAACTTTCAAAGTGAATTATGGCCAGTTGATTCCAAAATTCGATTATAACCTCAAGCCTCATCAACCGGGAAATGACAAAATTGGGCAGGCAACATGGCTATGTAGGTCGCTCCTATTAGGGTGTATAATCACATGTCTAGAGAAAATCCATTTCGTTCTTTAATCTATTTCGATGTTGTCCCTTTTCGAGAAACGGTTGCTGATCCCAACCATTGGTGATATACCTTTGATACACTCAAGCGAAATGAGTGGTCGGTCTTGTGTGGGCCCGGTTGCAAGACATTCTTGTTGAATCCAGTGTATACGCCTCTAGAGATACACTATCGGCAGGTGGTCCCATACATTGTCATAGTCGGAATCCAATCTCCAATAAGCGCCCGTGGTTTTGATTTGTATAATATATATGTAGAGCGTGAGATGCAAGCGTTCTGCTATATTGCTATTTAGTTGTGATTTGATAGACACTATTATAATATTAGAATAATATGGTTTTCAAAAATGTTTGGGTTATAGTAAGGTAAAAACCATTTGTATTTATGTGTGGGCTGGTCTTACTATTATCTTTTGTTTCAAAAAGGTTTTCTAAAGTTAAACCAATTATTGATGTGAATTTAGCACTGAAAGTATCCCAGACTGATCCGGGTGTTTTTGCTTTGCTTCAAAATGTGCTTGGGTCAGACCGAACATATTTGATAGGTTAGTTTTCGCTTGGAGTTTCAGAAGCTGGAAGCAGGAGGCTTCACCGTTAGTTAATCAAAGTTATTCCGCTGTATCTGATTCATGTTGTACTCTGATGATTGGTATGTGTAAACAAATTTTCTTTTATGTAAAGATATGTTGTTCTATTATATATTTTGTTCGTTCCGCTATGAGAATCTGATGTTCTTCTTCTTTCTTCTATTCTAATATTTCTTTCTTTCTCTCTCATCCTCTAATTTCTTTCTCTTAACATTCTGCTTTTCTGCGTAATTTGGGTTGGTTGTAGCAGTTAAATGTCATCCTAAATTATACTGAAAAGTGGGTCGTTACAACAGTGTTGGGTGGATCTAAAGGCTGTTTAGACACTAGAGGGGTGAAGTGTATTTGCTATATCTATTCAAATTGCAATCAGAATGAAATAAGTAATAAGATAAAATATAGTAAAGTAAATAACACCTTGATTTTTATACTTGTTCGGATTAACCATTGCAACATCCATTCCTGCACTTTACCATGCAGAATTTCAATATAATCACTTACTTTCCAATGGTGGAAAAAACACCTTTGAAATCATTATTTTAAGGGACACAAGATACACCTTCTCCTTATCAACAACAACAAACAATGGCAAGTAGTCATATCTTCAATACAAATTCTTGAAAATTCGGTACAATGATCCTAGAGACCTCTAATGGCAATATATCTTTGAATTTTTTAAGGAGATAGGATAAAATCTGAGAGAGAATGATGTGAACTCAAGTACAACTCTCTGATATTGTACGGATTACAAACCAATAAAGAATTGAAGTGAAAGAGAGTGGATTTGTAGGAATAATTGGGAAGTATTCAATGGATTTGAAGTGCAAATGTACGGAGTAGGAGAAAATAAGAAAAGTTGATGTTAAAATTCATTAATAGAAGCCTTTAAACAGTAGTTGAAGAGATGTGTCTTTTGATGAATGGATGGTGGAAAATTTAAGATTTAAAATTATGAAAATGGTACATATATCGACATATATAAACTTATATGTCAACATATCTCTGTATATGTTAACACATATAAACTTATATGTCAATATATCTCTGATATCAATTTTCCTATATGTTGATTTTCGTGATTCGACTGAGGTCAATGATTGATGAGCTTTAAGTATAATTGCTATGATATCTTAAACAAGATATTCTAAGGTTCAACCAACTCCTAACCACTTCAGACACCTTTGTCTCTCAACATTCTTCTCTAATAGGTTTTGGTCTTCAATTGCTTTGATTATCCTTCCAGCATGATCTTCCATTGCTCTGATTAACCTTCTTATATAATTCTTCTTTTGTACTCTTGTTTATCTCTAACAATATCTCTATAATATATCTGATGTAACTGAGCAACTTGAAGATACATTAGTAGTAATATTTATATGGTTGTTGTCATCCAAATCAATACCTAGGGTGTAAAACCTGAATTTCGACATACCAAATTTTCTTTTAAAAATTCTAATTTATCGAAGCCTGAGTTGGCTTGTCTGGTATCCTGCATAAAAGACAGAGATAACAAACACATATGATCTTGATAAAAGATCTCACATCAGAATAGATAAAATATAATAACCAAATATAGCCTTACCGAAATAATAACATTGTCTAACAAGTCTCCAAAGGCTACCAAATCTCTACTATAAACCTAACCTGCGAGTATGTTATGAGAAGGGGGTCAGAACACAAAGTTCTGGTGACTGCACAAATTATACCTTCTAAAATAATCCTACATGTACCGTTCGGTTATGTATTATTATTTATTAGGTTATTTGGGTTAAAAGCACTCATGGGTTTGCACTCACATTGTGCCCATCTACTCCCTAGTAGATTAACTTAATATAGTACACATGTAGCTATACCCCATATCTCAAGGTACTCCTCATAGTTCCCTCCTCGTATGTTCTCCACCGTCGTGCCGCAGAAGTGTATCCTATGCCGAGCAACGTAATCATTACGCTACGTAATCGCACAAAAGCATCATCGCTATGCCACACAAGTATACAGATCGTCATATCCAAACTACTCAGCTGAATCAACTCTCAACACAGAGTAATTCCCTACTGTCTACAATACAAACCCCCTCCCCCTATGCGTGTATTTAAACCCTCACACGAACGTACTATCTATTATACCCTGATCCTTGTAATAGGGCTTCATCCAGTGTGTGAAACTCGGTCGAGAGCTTTCCATATCCGTAAAGGTCCGCTTCTCTGGGCCTTCAATACAGATATGCAGAGTATGATCTGCATTTTCACAGTGGCTATAGCCCACCCAGGCTCCTCCCTCAACTAGTGAAAGAATAAATTAATAGAAAAGTGACATGTTTCTAGCAAATAATCTAACATCCAATTTGTTGTGTCCCGCAACCAACGTCTCGATAGCCAAAGATCGTTGGTCTAATGCTTTAGCTCTAGTCTTTTCGCATCCCACTGACTGTCGGTGATATGTACCTAACGATTACTATCATGTATTGGTCCTGACCTAGGCCCCTCCAAAAGCAATCATCGAATCACCCAACGCTATCTGCCACAACCTTTTGATTGCTAAACTACGTTACAGTCAAGGTATACTCACTGGGTGATACTACATAGACCCAACCTCTGCGAGTACACTGAAACACCCCACCTCCATTAAGGTCACCCACAAAGGGAATGCCTTAACTTTGGTGGAGGTTTATAAGTCAAAGCCACAGATGAACTCAATACAGATATAATTACACATATTTTAAACAGGGGAAACCAAACAAACTTTTATTTCATCCATACGTGTATCAAACAAAGATTTCCATAATTGTCTCAAAATACTTCCAACATTACAACCTCATAACTGCCTTGATTATTAAAGAAGCATGAAAACATAAATAAAGTGACAAAAATCCCCATAGTGATATCCAAAGCCATTATCCGAGCAAGAAAGATCCAAATCATACATCTACGTTCTTGGAGCTTGTATAGAGCCTGACTGAGTTGAGCTGTTTCCTCCCTGTGGACCTTAGGGGTGGGGGAACGAAAGAAAAGAAGACGAAAAGAAAATAGGGTCAGACATAAAGCCTAAGTAAATCTAATAACTCTTCAATATGTGAATAAGAAAAGGATATGATGGATATAAACTAAAAATAGGAAAGTGTCACAGGTTAAGGAAGTGTCGAATGTACTATCACACACATACTATATCTCTGCACCTACTCAAGTTTATTCCAACTGGCACCCCATGTTGAGGGTGAAGTGATCCCCATTCTTATTAAAGATCGGCTCCTACTTGCGTTAGCATGTGTCATACGGCCCCCAAGAATTGTAGATACCTATGCTGGTCCCACCATGGGGTGTATCAGGACCCGTGGTGGCGACCCCAACACAAAACTAGAAGATATAGGTTATACTACTGGTGTCCCCAGTGCCCTGGTTGTCTGCTCCGGAGTGTGTGCAAGCCGGCACCCCGGTAGAGCTGAACTATGCACCCACCGCCGTCGTTTGACCGCTTACAATCAGCCCAGTAATCGTGCCCCACCCTGCCAAGTTTCAGGGTACCGTTGATACCTAACTTTGGGTTACTGCTGGAACGGGTCCCTCGTTACCAGGATTTTCTAGTCAAACATGTTAAGTGTTTAAGTGTCTGTATTTACCTAACCCCACCCATCAATTCTTGTTAACATGTTGAATTTGGTTAAGTGTTATAGTTGACTTAACCCTACCATCTATCCTTAGCCTCTTAGGAGCACCAGACCACTCACATTAGACAGGTATTGCTACGGTTACTGGATATGCCGGTCGGTTCTGGGCAGGTTTACCATAGCTCAGTCTAACCTCGGGTCCTTATTGGGCTCAATGCTTAACTACCCACATTGGATAGGTATTGTTGTGACTACTGGACAGCCGGGCGGGTCCGGGCAGGTTTACACCACAACTCAATCCAACCTCGGGTTAAGCATATCGTGTTTTCTAAATTTACATATTTTATTACTTCTCAAATATATATATAAATGTCATATCTTTTATTTTTGGGTATATTAATTCATACCGCTTTAAATGTCATTGTCATTGGCATGTGCCAAACATGCCAACATATATTTTCATGTTTTACACCCAACGCTATCACCCCCATTTATACGTTCGCAATGTTATATCAAGTGTTGGGCTCGACACAATTCAGCCCAATCTTATAAGCGTAAGAAAAGGGAAAATCAAGAACATGTAATATTTTTCAACATATAAGGGTGTGTGGCGCATGAACTTGCAATTTAGCGATACTAACATAAATGATGGGTCATGTGAACTTGCATTCAAATCAAAATATAACTAAGTAGGTGACATATGAGATGGCATAGTTTAGGCTAATACAAACTTGTGTTTTAAACATGTTTAATTTGGCATAATGTCAAACACAAGACTAGCATGATGTATGTTCATCAAAATGTACAATTTTAACATCTAATCATATAGCCTATGAAATTGCATAGTTTATGAAACATAGATCCAAATTATACTTGCAAATAGACAAAATCTTGCATAGTTTATGAAACATAGATCCAATTATACTTGCAAATAAACAAAATCTTGCATAGTTTATGAAACATAGATCTAATTATACTTGATGAAACATGGGTCCAATTATACTTGCAAATGAACTTGCATAGTTTATGAAACATAGATCTAATTATGCTTGCAAATAAACATAAGAACAATATCATAGGTTTTTGGATCAAAAAAAAAGGTCTATAACATGTTTACATAAATTCCAACTTAGACATAGTCCATGCCATCGCCATATACATAAAATGACCAAATTCTAATTTTTGCCACAAACTTGCAATTACAACCGTTCAATAGGCTTGCATCAATCAATTTTATGCCACAAACATCAATACATAAGTCATGATACAACCATCACAATACATAGAATAATAACACAATTCTATTTTCATATACATCGAATCACATCACAGTTTTTATTCATATTCTGAAAGGTTGCTATACTTACAACGTGTGATGAATTCTTGTTTTCTGATTTCTGTTATTCTGATTTGGAGATGCTCTCCTTTGGGTAGCAAAGTTGCGTTGAATGATTCTATTAAGCTTTGATCTTCTTTTAATTTGATTCGTCTCTTAGGCTTATTGGCTTGTCTCTAGGGTTTCTAATTGACGGCCATTCCTAGTTCCTTTCCAGCAGCATGACGACTATTGTATTATATTATTTGTGTGAGTTTAGGGTTAGGTTTGAGTTGTATTTATAGAATTTTAAATTGTTTTGAGCCGTCGGATGTAGATAGGAGGAATCTAGGCCATAAAAAGTTCAAAGAGCCACTCAAAAGGTGACAGCCAAGCATCAGAATTCGACCAGACCCTGATCAGGCCAGCCAGGACCTGACAAGCAGGTCAATCTGACCTGGGCGCACTTGGCAGGTGCGCCAGGCTAAAAATGTACTGGCGCACTTCCCAAGTGCGCCAGTTCATTTCTGTTCTGGCGCACTTCCCAAGTGCGCCAGTGCATTCTGACCCGTTTTCTGGTTTTTCGCCCAACTTCGTTCGTCCATATCTTCTTCATACGATATCCGTTTTACGCAAACTTGGACTCTATCCCAAGCATAATTTCGAGACGAACGCAATGGAGTAACCCATTTCCCTTGATTTCATCATTTATAATTAGTTATACTTTAATTCGTGAAGCTTAACGTTATAGAATTCACGGGGTGTTACATTCTCCCCCACTTAAATGGATTTCGTCCCCGAAATCTTCAAGTTATGAAGAATGTATATCCTACCATCCAACAGTCCATTTACTCAACCAACAAACACAGGCATCCACTGTCCTTAAAAGACTTCTAATTCTTCATGATTATATGCATAGTGTGTGTACATGTCCTTATCTAATGCAAAAATCAGGCGGTCTACTGATTCAGTTGACCTCCTTAATGCGAATCATGTAAGTGTCATGAATCCATTATGTATGCAATTTTTTTCCTACTCATAGTTCTACATGAGTGCATATCTATTCATACAAATGCGACGACCATATGACAGCATATCAAGTTTTCAACCATAAAAAAATAAGAATACATATATGCATATGCAATATGAAGTGATTGAGCCGATCTAAGACCTAGATTGTGTGTGTGTATACATCCACGAGCAACCACTTGCAACCACTTGCTGCCATCAACCATAACATGTTTCAAATACATGTTTACATCCAAAGGGGTTTCTACCTAAGGATAAAGGATAATATCGAGGAGATATACCTAAAAAGATAGATACAAGCACAACTTAAGAAAAAAAAGAGGTCAAAGATGTACCCTAAAAAAGAAGAGGTTAGGCAGCGCATATTCTGTCCTCAGTTTCCCAAGTCGCGTCTTCCTCAGCGTCGCTCCACTGAACTTTAACGAGCTTCACTTCGCGGTTGCGTAGCCTTTTCACTTCAGTTCCTATGATTCGAGTTGGAACTCTCCTCACAGTTGCTTAACGTTCCACTTCGGCTTCTTCCAGAATGCTTGGCTTCACCACTTCCACTGATTCATGTAGACATTTCCGGAGATGAGAAACGTGAAAGACGTTGTGAATTCCAGCCAATCTTTCAGGTAGATTTACTCTATAAGCCATTTTCCAATCTTCTCGATGATAGGGAACGGTCCTACAAATCTTGGTGCTAGCTTTCCTGCGGATCCAAAGCGAACGACGTTCCTTAAAGGGGATACCTTAAGGATAACCATGTCCCAACCTCAAACTCAAGGTCGGTCCTTCTTTTGTCGGCGTAGGATTTCTGTCTGTCTTGGGCTGTCTTCATTCTCCTACGTATCAAGTCCACTTTCTCTGAAGTTTCTCAAATCATGTCTGGCCCAAGTCTAAGCTTATCTGTAGGCTCCCACCAATAAGTTGGTGATTTTCACGGTCTTCCATACAAGGCTTCGAAGGGTGCCATGCCGATGGTAGCTTTGTAGCTATTGTTGTAGGAAAATTCCACTAAATGAAGGTGATCCTCCCACGTCCCTCCAAAGTCAAGAACGCAAAGTCTTAAAAGATCCTCTAAAACTCTATTCACCCTTTCCGTCTGGCCATCGGTTTGGGGGTGATAGGCCGTGCTCGAACATAGCTGTGTGCCTACAGCTTCTTGCAGACTCCGCCAAAACTCACTTGTGAAAATAGGGTCTCGGTCACTAACAATGCTGGAGGGTATCCCATGGAGTCGAACTATTTCCTTGAGATAAAGAGTTGCTAGAAATGATGCAGTCCTTCTACTCTTGATAGGTATAAAGTGGGCGCTTTTAGTAAGCATATCCACTATTACCCAAATGCTAGTGTTGCCTCTTCTCGACCTAGGCAGTCCATCAATGAAGTCCATTGAAATGCTATCCCACTTCCACTGTGGGACCTCTAGAGGGTGGAGTAGTCCTCCAGGCTTCTTTTGTTCCGCCTTGACTCGTTGGCAGGTCATGCACTTAGAAACGAAATCTGCCACGTCTTGCTTCATGCTACTCCAAAAGAAAATCCTTTTTATATCCTTGTACATCTTATCACTGCCACGGTGTATAGTCATCTTGGAATAATGCGCTTCCTCAAGAACCTTTTTTGTCAACTCCCTTGCTTGTGGGACGCATAATCTTCCATCTCGTCTCAGCCAACCCTTATCATCGATGGCGTATCTACCGAGGTGACTAGAAGTCTCACCCCTAATAATTTTATCAATCACATCAACAAGTTGAGGGTCTTCACGTTGTGCTGCCCCTATTGAGTCTAAGAGAGTGGGGCGTACTTCGAGAGATGCTAACAAACCCGGTACAAAATCCGAGGAGGCCCTAAAGTTAAAACTGGCTATATACTCTAGGTTTTGCCTTTCCACAAAGAGAGGGCTTAGGGTCAGTTTCTTTCGGCTCAACGCATCTGCTACCACGTTTCCTTTTCCGGGAGTATAGGAAATTTCAAAATCATACGAGGCAAGAAACTCCATCCATCTTTGCTGCCTCAAGTTAAGATCCTTCTGGGAGAAGAGATATTTCAACGATTTATGGTCAGTGTATAATTCGAACTTCTCACCTAGGAGATAATGGCACCAAGACTTAAGCTCAAAGACGATGGCGGCTAACTCAAGATCGTGGGTTGGGTAGTTCTTTTCGTGAACCTTCAGTTGTCTTCCGCCATAAGCTACTACCCTTCCTTCTTGCATTAGAACAGTGCCTAGTCCCGTTCCACATGCATCCGTGTATACTGTGAACATTTTGCTTCCGCCAGGCAGAGTTAAAACTGGGGCTGTTGTAAGAGCCCTTTTTAATCGTTGGAAAGCAAACTCGCAGTCCAAATCCCCAGTGTACACCAGATTCTTCTTTGGTAGCCTTGTGAGTGGGGCTGAGATTTTCGCGAAATCCCGAATAAACTTTCGATAAAAACCGGCTAGCCCAAGAAAGCTTCGAACTTCGGTTGCATTTCTTAGTGTCTTCCAATCTTGTACTGCCACCACTTTCGCGGGGTCCACAGTCAACCCTTCTTTGGACACTATATGCCCAAGAAACCTTACTTCTTTTCTCCAGAAGTGACAAGTAAGCCCTAGTGACTCAACCAAGCATCAGAATTTGACCAGACCCTGATCAGGCCAGCCAGGACCTGACCAGCAGGTCAATCTGACCTGGGCACACTTGGTAGGTGCGCCAGGCTAAAAATGTACCGGCGCACTTCCCAAGTGCGCCAGTTCATTTCTGTTCTGGCGCACTTCCCAAATGCGCCAGTGCATTCTGACCCGTTTTCTGGTTTTTCGCCCAACTTCGTTTGTCCATATCTTCTTCATACGATATCCGTTTTACGCAAACTTGGACTCTATCCAAAGCAGAATTTCGAGACGAACGCAACGGCGTAACCCATTTCCGTTGATTTCATCATTTATAATTAATTATACTTTAATTCGTGAAGCTTTACGTTATAGAAATCACGGGGTGTTACATACACCCTGAGCTTGTACAGCAACAGAGGACCACCACGGAGTACCCTACTTTGTCCCTCAAAAGCCGCGTGCTTCCCTCCAGTCATGCAGAGCAATCAGACAGAATATTAAGTAGAATAATCAGATGGACGTGCTCCCCTCGTGTCTCCAAATACCATGATGATCTGCCCCGTTGGGTTCTTCACCTTCGTACGTGGGGACTGGTCCAAGTGCATCATGAAAACGTGTTATTAGACCCTATGTCTAATCTTTTAATCAAGAGCTTACTTTATCTTATTAGATTACTAATCAATTGATTACCCAAATATCCCTTTTCTATTCAAGTTACAAGGTTATCCTCAGCCCTTTATATCTCTAAGGAATGGACCCTTCTCGCTTATTACTTGGAAAGGTTTAACTTAATCATATTTTAAGTTCATGGATAAGCCTTGTTAATTCTTATATTGTAATTAACAAAAGTAGTCTACAACCTTTTACCCTCAGATTGTAATTAATGAAAGTAATCTACAACCCTTTTTCTATGCTTACTAATCCAGTGTTTTAATTTAACATGTTTAAGTTCATTAATAATCCTATAACATGTTATTCCCTAGAATGTAATTAACGAAAGTAATCTACAATCTCTTTACATTACTACCATGTTATTTATTATCCAATTACATGTTTACATGTTACAATAACATGTTCTACTTAATGTGTAATTAAGTATATGCTATCCAAATCCACATGTTTTTCCTGTTAACATGTTACTAAATTTATATGATTAAGTACAATTTATTTTGTTTCATAAGTCTACTTTATTCTTTCTTATTTGATCCTAACCCCATCTTACCATGTCATCACACCCTGTTGTTTTTATTTACTTATTAGCATAGTTCTCTTAACTAAGGTTTATTAATAAGTTCTCTTTTCATTTATTATAACCCATGTTACAATACCACTTGTCCCTAGAAGAAGCCTACCTATTATATTATATTCTCATTCATATAATAATTATAATAGGTTATATTCCCCGTTTATCACATTTTCCCTTGGTTCTTTAACATTAACTACACTTTTAATGTTGTAACATTCATTTATTTGTCGTCTTATATATTCTCATTATTTAGGAAAACGTTAAACACACATCATTAGACTGATTAGTGGAAAGATATAAAGATCCATTTCCATAACGCACATCAATCAAGATCTCTAGTTGCAAGCCATTTCTCCTTTTATTTTATTAGCGTGCAAGTAATTTTATCATTGTGGAAATGTATCAAATAAATTTCCAAATCTATCTAACCTAGTCCACTACTAATTTCCCTTTTTTTAATTTCTAAGTTAGATGTATTTACCGTTTCCAAATCATTGTACATTTTCCATAAGAACTAGGCACATCTATTCTTTTTTCATTAATCCAAATTTCACTGTAATTTGATTTACAATATACTCAATTTGTCTCTAAACAACCTTTTCAGTAAAATATCTATGTTTATTGCAAATTCTGTCATCTCAGTATTACTGTGATTCTTAATCCAAACAGAAGGTTGATAGAATAAATTTGTACGACATCATATTCTTAACATACTTGAAAATAAATTATATTGCAATTACAATGATTACAATTACTTAACTAGTTAAGAATAACGTGGAATGTAAATAGTAATTATACCATTATTGAAAGGGTATAATTCTAAATCCACTCACCTGACAGCTTTCCAATCCTTGAATCTGATTCGGATTTGTGTTTCTGTGGTCTTTCTAACTGAATCTAGCGTTAAAACAACCACATATTTACAACTATTATACTAAAAGAAGAGGGAAAGAAGGAAAGAAACCTAAATAAATCAGATTCACAGGACTTACCTCACGTTGACTAGAAATCTGGAAACTTATGTTGTAGATTTACTGTAATACCCTGTAATTTTAAAGGACATTATAACAATAAACTAAAGAATGTTTAATTAAATATTGGCAATTAAGTAAAATGGACCGCTCCATTGCATTCATCTTGGAATTTTGCTTAAGATAGACTCTGAGTTTGCGTGAAACAGACATCGTGTAAAGATGTTATTAAGGTTTGAAGTTTGTATACACATGAATAATACACACACACACACACACGAAATCAAGTCCAGAAAATCAAAAATCGAAGAGCGGGAAGGCATGGGAAATCGGCCCGTTAGAGGTCGACCCTATGCCCCATAGGTGTAGACTCATGGGTCGACCCCTACAAGGGGGTGTCGACCCCACCTAGATCTGGGGCAGATCCATTTTCTGAACCGGGACTTGTTTCTTCACCAGATTCGTTGGCGGTAGGCTATAAATAGGACCTTATTTCTATTTTTTTATTCATAAAAAACAATGGAGACAACGAGGTTCTACCCTAACTCAGATTGAATTATCCTATTCTTCTGCTATAACAACTTATATGTATACAAGAATCTCTGCTACAACATTAACAGTCATTTCTCTGTTCTTTAGGTCCAGTCCCTTTGAGTTTATGTTGCTTTTAGATATAAACATTTAATAAGTAATCCTGACATGTTTATAAGTTTGGATCTAAATCTATGCCTGTTAATAACCCGAATCATAACCCATTACTTGTACACCTTATCTTCCCGTTTAGTTCTTACATGCCTATCTTTATCGTGCCCATTTCTGTTATCATATGCCTATTCTGTTAGTATGCCTAATTCTGTCACTATATGCTTATTCTGTTAGTATGTTTATTTTTGTCATCATATGCTTGTTTTGTTATTATGCCTATTTCTATTTTCTTCTCTCCCTCCTTCCCTTTTTTTATTTTTATAGCTAGGCTACCATCGAGCCTAGGCCTATCGTTGAAGTATGTGAACAAACAAAACTAGGAACGGTTGGGAATGATAAATTGTGGCATAACTTGTATTGTAAAACATGACTGGGATTTTGGCAAAACCTATACCTTGGTCTAAAACTTTAATTTGGGGCAAAACTTGTATCGCGAATTAGACTGGGATTTGGAGCATAACCTATGACGAACATGAAATATTGTTTAAGAATTTATATGCCTAAATTTACAGTAAATAGAAACTATAACCGCACTTAGACATGAGGTAAGATTACTCTTGTGGTAGATGTCTGCCGGAGCCGCCCGAAAAATCCAGCATCCACGAGTGGTTAATATAATGTGAGGAGTTTAGTGCGTAAATGTACACGTAATGGTGCTAAGACACGAGTTTAAGTACAGCTTGTGGTAGAAGTCTGCCAGGATTCGCCCGACATATCCAGCATCCCCAGCTAGTCGACTTAATGTGAGAGGTCTGGTGCATTAACATGCATGAATGGGAAATGATAATAACCTGTTAACATGTAATACTTAACCTGTTTAAATCTATAGGCGTTATATGAACCTATCAAATCATGTAAGTGTTAAGTAAACTTGTATGAATCGATGGGGGTTTAAGTAAATCTATTAAATCTATGGGGTTGATTGTACGAACCCGAAAAACTTACCCTGTTTTATATGTTGGGGTTATGCGGGCTTGTTAATCTATTTCTTTTAGGCATAACCTGTCACAATCCTAGTAGTGGGGATGTAAGCCTAGAGGGTCAGTAACCTATACTAGTATCCAAAAGGGGACCCTGAACTAGGTAGGGGTCAGGGAACACTTACTGAGCTGATTATAAGAGGTTCATATGGGTGGAGGTGTTGATGGCGCATTCTGACGGACCCATGTGCATGCATGGATCTGCTTGCCTGGGAAAATAAGACGTTTTATCACTAGTTGGTATGCCTGTGCCTATCGGAAAAAGGGGTTGTCGCTTTAGGAAGTGATACATCCTACTGTGGGGCTAGCACAGGGTACCTACGGGATAGGGAGTCGTTCGATTGGGGTAGTAATTAGGGTACATCTAGCCCTACCTGTTTAGGAGCCCGTTATTATCGTTAGGGGTAACACCTGTTATTTCTGTTGGGCTGCCTATTATTATCGTTGGAGGTAAAACCCATCACTAGAAGTACACCTAAGTCTACCATCTGCTTATGTTGGGATCATTCTATTTCTGTTATAGTAGTATTGGTACAGAGAAAAGTATTTGGTAAGCACGGAACATTCTGTTATGTTTATTCTGTTTATCTTGCTCAGTGTGTTATACATGTCTAATGATACTGTAATACTTAACCTATATAAATATGTGGGGCTTATATGAACGTGTCAAAGCATGTAAGGGCTGAGTAAACTTGTTTGAATTGATGTGGGTTTAAGTAAATCTATGCAGGGTTATACGAACTCCACAAACTTAACCTGTTTTATATGTTGGGGTTACGCGGGCTTATTAACCTGTTTTTGTGAGGCATAACCTGTCAAAATCCTAGTAGTGGGGATGCAAGTCAAGAGGATAGCTTGTATCATCTGTTATGTGGGACCCGTATCAGTCTGTAACCCATACTGGTATCCAAAGGGGGACCCCGAACTAGGTATGGGTCAAGGCACGCTTGCTGAGCTGATTATAAGAGGTTCATATGGGTGGAGGTGTTGATGGCACGTTCTAACAAACCCATGTGCATGCATGGATCCGCTTGCCTGGGAAAATAAGACGTTATAGCACCAGTAGGTATGGTTGTGCCTATCGGAAAAATAGTTTGCCACTTTAAGAAGTGATGCATCCTACTGTAGGTCCAACATAGGGTATGTGCGGGATAGGGAGCCGATCGATTGGGGGTAGTAATTTGGGTACATTTAGTCCTGTCTGTTTAGGAACCCGTTATTATCGTTAGGGGTAACACCTGTTGTTTCTGTTGGGCTGCATATTATTATTGTTGGCGGTAAAACCCAATACTAGAAGTACACCTAAGTCTACCATTTGCTTATGTTGTGATCATTCGGTTTTTGTTATACTAGTATTGGTGCAGAGAAAAGTATTTGGGAAGCACAATATATTCAGTTTTGTTTATTCTATTTATCCTGCTCAGTCTATTATACCTATCTTACGATATTGTTATCTCTCTCTTTCAGTTTATATGCCTATCATGATGCTTTTACTTATTCATATGCTAAAAGTAACTGGACTCGCCAAAATTTATGTTTGACCTATTTTGTTTCCTTTTCTCTCTCTACCTTTCCTCCCATGTTCTCAGGGTGGGAATATTTTGGCTCGATTAGGATTCTCTTTTCTGATTCTGCTTGGAGCTGCTTAGGTGTACCGCATTGATTACGTGTCTATCTTTCTATAGCAAATTTTGGGGACCATGATTTTATATTACTGTACTCTAATGATTTTAGTACAAGGCAGATATTTTAATTTGATGCAATGGATTTTCTATATTTCAGACTTAAATTGTAACTGGATTATGGGCCATGATGTTTTCTATTTCGAAAGTAAAGTTTTTGAATTCCGCTATTATTTTATGTAAAGCCCGTATTTTACATATCGAAGGATCGTAAAATATTTTTATTTTATTCCTTGAGGTTTGGATCATTCTCATATTTTAATATGTTGTCTATAGGGATGTGAGACATGTCCATAATTTTTACCAATTTTGTTTGTGACCAGTTTTCCCTGTCAGTCTTGTACAGGGCATAACTTTTGACTCGGATCAAATCAGGTGTTGAGACCTGTGACATCAAAAAGGAAATGATGATTCCCTTTCCGTAGAGTGGTCACATTAAAGATTTGGCTCAGCGGTTTGGGAGGAATCGGTGTTTTAAGGTTTTACAGTTGGCTGGTCAGGTTTGGGAAGCGATAATGGGCTGATTTGTAGAGGCCCATTAGTGGGCTGGTGGAAAGCTATAAATAGGGGGTGAGAGGTATGGAGAATAGTTTACTTTCTCTATTATCTCATTTGGTGGCCTTGTATTCCTCATTCCTCTAACACCTTTCCACCATTAAAATCGAGATCTAAGGAAGGGAATCCAAGATTTACACCATTTGAAGCTAGATCTACATCATTAGAAGTGAGAGTTCATCAAATTCAAGGACTTGGATCAAGTTCTTCGCTGTCCGGAATCTAATTTCACCGATTTTGCTTTGATTTTGAGAATTAGTGAGTGATATGCATCTCTCACACGGATTCAAGCAAGTATATGAGTTGTGTGCACATATTTTCATCATTTTAAATTGATTTCTCCTAGATCTACACCATGGTAAGTCTATTTTCGTATGAATCACCATAGGATCTAATTTGGTAAGTTAAACTAGTAATTTCTATACTATTTCGTATGTTTGTGCAAGTTAGATCCATAATTTTGTTCATATGTTCATATATCATGATTTTGGAGTAATTTGCATAATTTTAGTGAAAAACTTCATATTCATATTGTTGGTGATTTCATAACGAGCTTATGATTGTGTTGAATGAATTAAAAGAGTATATTTCATCGATTTGGTTGATTGGCAAAGTTTTAGTCGAGATTGGACTTGAATTGGAGCTGTGCAGGAAATGGATCGGCCTCATTCAGATTGGTCGGAATTCCTGTCTTGGGGAGCAAGCTAGCCGAATTGGTCATTCAAGCTTCTGGGTCAGTTGGTACTTTTCTGGTCGGTCGGCCTTGAACGATCGGGTCAGTCATATGTGAAGTCAGGACCGATCGGTCAGGAAGCATCGGTTGGTTAGGACCGATCGATCAGGAAGGATCAGTCGGGTCGGTCGGCTCCAACAGGGTCAATTCTGGAAAAAAATCGGGTATGACCTAGATTTAAATAAAAAGGTCTGAATATTCAAGTGGGAATATTCAAAGTAAATTGAAGTGGGAATATTCAAAGTGTTGAATGTGTTCGTTGATCGGTGTAGACAATGAATGAGTTGACAACTCAAAGGTCGTCAGTTGGTGGATAATGGTTGCTTAAGCTATGAATAGTCATCTGGTTGGATGACTAGAGATGCGAAGGTTGAGAAGTTATCGTTGTCGTAATTTCTAGCAGGCTCAAAGCAGGGGTACAATGAGGGCACCCAAAAGACTGGAAGGTTGCTGGTCGAGTACCCAGCGTATCATTGAAAGGCCTAGTTGTCAAGGTTGGACAAACATATGTATCATTGAAAGGCGTGTGGAGTTTATGCTAGAACTGGGATTAGCATTAGCCCTTGACATATGACAAGGCTGGTCGTCATACGATTAACGATTGCTTCAAAACAGGATTGGCAGTGATAGCCAGAGTCTGTCATGGTTGATTAGTTGCTTTGTTTGAACCGTCTTATGTAGGTTGTCTAACGTACAAGGAGGTGTTCCTTAGGTGCTTGTCTGATATTGCTTTAGGCCACTGGGGCTTGTGCTTGAGGGATGTTGAGTCCGACTGGGATGATTTACATAAGATATATAATTTGATGTCATGACTGTTTTTCCATGATTGAATGAGTGTTCTGGTTTCCATGGATGTATGGTTAAAATGTAGTTGGAAAGGCTATCACTGTACGATATGGGGAAGAACAGGTTGAGTTCTTCTTGGGTGTTGTGGGTAGATTAGTATGTTTATCTATCCATTCTCATAAACTTTATTGTTGATGTTTGTTAGCTGTTTTATCGCTAACTAAGACTGTTGTCTGACTTAGGGTTATATGTTTCCCTCTTATTACCTTGGGCTATTCATCCAGTTGTGGATGGGCAGACTAGGTGGCAGGTAACATGTGATAGCTTAGTGAGGATGATGTTGCAGTTCGGAGGCAAGATAGAGGCTTACGTACCAGTTTTATTACTATCTAGAATTATGATTCCGCTGTTTGAGTTCCTCTATGAGTGTTGTAGTGAGGCTTTATGTACAAACTTTGATATTTCCTATGATGTTTGGAATATCTTACAGGAAGTTGTGGAAGTTTCAAAAGTTTGTTATATGATGCTTCATTATTATTACATATTGTATATTTTCTACTATATTTTATCCTTGCACTGTGAGTTCTACACAGGTTCCGAAGCTGTTATTTACCTATGATGATCGTCCACAGCTGCTTGAAACATCTATTAGTGCACGGGTGGTGGGCGGTCGTCACATTTTATATATGTCTTGTGATGTTTCTATTTCTGTTTACCTATAACGCTGCATGAAACTTAATGCATTTTGTTAAAGAGTGACATTAACGAACGTGGCATGTCACATTTGGTATCAGAGCTGAAGGTTACAAGATCGGATAAAAGATTTTGAAAATTGTTTTCAAAAGGTTTCAAAAAGAAATTTTCAAAGGAAAGTCTGTTTTTGAAAAACATATTCCCTAAAGCCATATTCAACATTATCTTGGTATCTTCTTGAAACTTTGTTCTTCTCTTTTATGAATATCTAGGGCTCCTAACTTCTTGAAAGGTGTCCCCATTGCGGCATGGTTCCATAGGCACGTTAGAACTACGGCACATGTCGAAGGAAAGAAGTGTCCAACCTCCATCTGTAGCCGCAGTAGTTCCACCTACGGCTAATTATCTCTCATACTTCGTAAGGATTTCTATGCGATAAAGGCAGCTTTCGAAAGACCTGTTAACATATTACAAAAGGATGGTAAAGAGGAGAATATGGGAGTTAGGTCCGAGGAGCACAGCTCAAGGATGAGAAAAATGGTGGCCCAAGAAGGGAACATAGTTGAAAGAAGGGAAGCCTAATAAAGTTTAAATAAAGGCAAAAGGAAATGTTATGGTTGTGGGATCTTCGGTCATTTGGTCAAGGGTTGCAGAAGAAGGAGGAATGCTTGTTTCCACTGTGGTGAGGTCGGACACTATACTAGGAAATGACCAAAGAAGCAAGGACAGGGGAAAAAGACAGGACCATCCGGAGAGTCGATGCATGCTCTCAAGGGCATTGGACCAGAAGAAGGTAGGAAAGTTTCTATTGAAGGTTTGATTTCTCTTTCCGATCATCCTATTAGAACTCTTTTTGATTCTAGCGCTTCGCATTCTTTTGTATCTGATTCTGTGGTTGAGTCTCTACACCTTAGTACTAGTATGGTTTCAGATCCCACTGTTATCTCAAACCCCATTGGGTGCTCGGCTCATATGTTTGTGATTTGCCGGGGTTTGAAGATATCTACGTTAGGCGTTGAGTTTAAGTGCGACGCATCTGTGCTTAGTGTTATGGGCTATGGTCTGATTCTAGGGATGGATTGGATAGCCATGTATGGTGCCATTTTAGACTGTGAGAGGAGGTTCGTTAAACTTTTTACTTGCCATGGGAAGATTTTCGAGATTTTTTGTGACCCTAAGGGGTTTGTCATGCTTAGTTTCCTAGAATTGCTTGATGCATTTATCAATGATTTACGATTTGTACCAGTAGTCTGTGAATATTCTGATGTTTTTGAGGAGGTTCAGGGGTTACCTCCGAGGCACGGGATTGAATTTCGGATATACTTGGAGGATAATGCAATGGCAGTTTCATTGCCTATGCGTCACATGGCTATGAGAGAAAGGATGGAGCTTAGCAAGAAAGTAGGGGAACTACTTGAGGAAGGGTTTATTCGGTGAAGCATATCGGAATTGGGTGCTCCAGTCGTTTTCGCGACTAAGGCAGATGTCTTGCTTCGCTTATGTGTGGATTACAAAGAGTTAAATAAGCTCACTAAGAAAAATAGGCACCCACTTCCGAGGATAGATGATTTGTTTGACCATCTTGTTGGTGCATCTATTTTCTCCTAGTTAGACTTGGCCATGGGGTTTCATCGGTTGAGGGTGGCTGAGGACAATATAGACAAGACCCATTTTATAACTCCAGATGGTTTCTTCGAGTGGCTCGTCATCCCTTCTGGGTTAACGAATGCACCGCCTATTTTGTGGATCAGATTAGTAGGGTGTTTCGAGAGTTTCTAAATAAGTTTGTTGTATGGTATTTGTTGATGGCATCTTGATTTTCTCGAAGAACGAGGAAGAGCATGCCCTACACTTAAGGAAGGTTTTAAAGACTCTCCGAGCACATCAGCTTAAGGCAAAATTCTCCAAATGTCATTTTTGGAGAAAGGAAGTGAGATTTCTAGGGCATGTGGTCTCTAAGGATGGGATAGTAGTGGATCCCATGAAAGTAGTTGCATTTCATGATTGGAAGATTCCAAGTAATGTAATGAAGGTGAGGAGTTTTCTTGGTTTAGCGGGCTATTATAGGAAGTTCATTAAGGACTTCACGAATATATCAGCCCCACTCACCAGGCCGACGAAGAAGAATCTAACCATTTCTTGGAACATTGACAGTGAAGATGCTTTTTAGCAGTTGATGAGGGTTCTGACAACTGCCTCAGTCTTGACTTTTCCTGACGGAAACAAGGTGTTCACAGTATACACTGATGCATGTAGCACAGGGCTCGGTGTTGTTTTATGCAAGAGGGAAGGGTAGTACGTTACGGCGGTAGACAGTTGAGGGTTCATGAGAAGAACTACCCTACCCATGATTTAGAGTTGGATGCCATAGTATTCATGCTTAAGACTTGGCGCCATTATCTACTTGGGGAGAAGTTCGAGTTGTATACCGATCGTAAATCTCTCAAGTATTTGTTCTCTCAGAAGGATCTCAAGTTGAAGCTACAGAGATGGATGGAGTTCCTAGCGTCCTATGATTTCAAGATTTCTTATACCCTTGGTAAGGGTAATGTAGTGGCGGATGCGTTGAGTAGGCAGAGAATGACTTTGAGTCCACTATTCGTAGAGTGGCAAAGCTTGGAGTACATATCGACCTTTGATTTTAGGCCATCTACGGATCTTATACTTGGTTTGTTGGCGTCCTTAGAGGTGCGACCTACTCTTATGGATTATATAGGAACTTTGCAGCGAGAGGATCCATAGATAGCATACATTTTACATAGGCTTTGTAAAGGGGAGACTTCTAGTCACCTAAGTAGATATTCCACGGATGACAGAGGGTGGTTACGACGAGACGGAAGGCTTTGTGATCCCCTAGTTGGGAGTTTGTTGAAGACAGTCCTTGAGGAAGCCCATCATTCTAGGATGACTATTCATCCAAGCGGTGATAAGATGTATAGAGATATGAAGAGGTTTTTTTTGGGATGGGATGAAGAAAGATGTAGCAGAATTCGTAGCTCAATGTTTGATATGCCAGCAGTTTAAAGCTGAACAGAAAAATCCTAATGGGTTACTTCATCCTTTGGAGGTCCCACAGTGGAGTGGGAGAGCATCTCTATGGATTTTGTTGATGGTTTTCCTAGATCGAGGAAGGAATATACCAGCTTCTGGGTTATAGTAGACAGGCTTACTGAGAGCACTCATTTCATTGCTGTTAAGAGTAAGAGAACGGCAGCATGTTGGCAGCAGTTTATCTTCATGAGATAGTCCGTCTACATGGAGTACCTTCCGGTATAATGAGTGATTGTAACCCCATATTCACCAGTGAGTTTTTGAGGATCTTGCAGGAGGCATTAGGTACACAGTTGTGTTTGAACACTGCTTACCACCCTAACACCGATGGGCAAACGGAAAGGGTGAATAGAGTTCATGAGGACCTATTAAGACAGTGTATCCTAGACTTTGAAGGAACTGGGGAAGAACATCTTCCATTAGTAGAGTTCGCCTACAACAATAGTTATCGGTCTAGTATTGGCATGGCACCCTTCGAGGCATAGTATGGACGACCCTATTGATCACCGACTTGTTGGTGGTAGTCTACAGATAGGCTTCTACTTGGATTTGAGATGATTATAAACTTCAGAGAAGATTGATCTTATCTGCAGTGCATGAAGACAACTCAGGATAGGCATAAGTCCTACGCATATAAGAGAAGGACCGATTTTGAGTTTAAGGTGCGAGACATGGTTTTCATCAAGGTATCACCTTTGAGGAATGTGGTTTGCTTTGGATCTATAGGGAAATTGGTGCCAAGGTTTGTAGGGACATATCCCATAATTGAAAGGATTGGCCAAATGGATTATACAGAGAAGCAACCAAAGAAATTAGCGGGTGTTCATGATGTTTTCCATGTTTCTGATTTGTGGAAATGTCCACATGATACAACAGGGTAGTTAAGCCGAGTATGCTTGAGGAAGTAGAGGTGGAACGGGAGGCGACAGTTAGATGAATTCCAACCTGTATTTTTGGATCAGAAGTTAGGAAGCTACACAACCAAGAGGTCAAGTTGATGAATGTTCAGTGGGGAGATGACCATGAGGATGCAACTTAGGAGGCTGAAGACAAGATTCGCACTTCGTACCCTTTTCTTTTCAAGGGTATGTTCTTAACTTCTTTTTCCAAATCTTTTTTCATACTTGCTTCTGTCATTTGAGTATATCCTATAGATCGAATCTTCGACCTTTAGGTAGAAAGCCAATGGATGCAAACATGTGTTTGAGACATGTCTTGTTTGATGGATGCAAGTAGATGTAAATGTTTGCTAGTGGTCGCTCGTGAATGCATATACACCCAAACTAGGACCTAGATCGGCTCAATCACTCTCATACTGCATATGGATGCGTGTGCATTCTTCTTCTTTTATGCATGGAAATAGGTGTATTGTCATGTGAATGTTGCATTATGAATGATTATGCATACATATATAACTTACATGATATATTAGGATTATTTGCATACATGTTGGATTCATGGCACTGACATACATTGCATTAAGGAGGTCGACTGAATCAGTAGACTGCCTGATCTTTTGCACTAGTATAGGGACATATACACACACCTTTGCATATGTTCATATAAGCATTAGAAATATTTTAAGGACAATGGATGTCTGTGATTGGTGGATGAGTAAATGGATGATGGATGTTAGAATATACATTCTTCTTAACTTAGAGATTTCAGGTACGAAATCTTTTAAGTAGGGGAGAATGTAACACCCCGTAATTTTAAAGGACATTATAACAATAAACTAAAGAATATTTCATTAAATATTGGGAATAAGTAAAATGGACTGCGCCATTTCGTTCGTCTCAGAATTCTTCTTAAGATAGACTTTGAGTTGCGTAAAACGGACATCGTGTGAAGAGGTTATTAAGGTTTGAAATTTTATACACATAAGTAATATATATATATATATATATATATGTATATACATAAAATCAAGTCCGGAAAATCAAAAATCGAAGATCAGGAAGGTGCGGGAAATCGTCCCATTAGGGGATGACCCCTACAAGTGGGTGTCGACCTTAGGGTCGACCTCAGGGTCGACCCTACCCAGATCAAGGGCAGATCCATTTTCTAAACCGGGACTTGTTTCTTAACCAGATTCATTGGCGATAGGTTATGAATAGGACCTTATTTCTATTGCCTTATTCATCAAAAACAATGGAGACAACGAGGTGCTGCCCCAACTCAGATTGAATTAGCTTATTCTCTGCAGCAACAACTTATACATATGCAAGAATCTCAGTAACAACATCAATAGTCATTTCTCTGTTCTTTAGGTCCAGTCCCTTTGAGTTTATGTTGCTTTTAGATATAAACATTTAATAAGTAATCCTGACATGTTTATAAGTTTGGATCTAAACCTATGCTTATTAATAACCTGAATCATAACTAAACAAATCTACCATTACTTGTACACCTGATCTTCTGTTTAGTTCTTAAGTGCCTATTTTATTGTGCCTATGTCTGTTATCATATGCCTATTCTGTTAGTATGCCTGTTTAAGTCACCATATGCATATTCAGTTAGTATGCCTGTTTCTGTCATCATATGCCTGTTTTGGTATTATGCCTATTTTTGTTCTCCTCCCTCCCTCCTTCCCTTTCTGTATTTTTATAGCCAGACTACCTTCGAGCCTAGGCCTATCGCTGAAATATGCGAGTAAACGAAAATGGGAACGGTTGGGAATAATAGATTGGGGCATGACTTGTATTATAAAACATGACTAGGATTTGGGCATAACCTATACCTTGATCTAAAACTTTAATTTGGGATATAACTTTTATCGTGAATCATACTCGGATTTGGGGAATAACCTATGACAAACATGAAAAATTGTTTAAGAATGAATATGCCAAAATTTACAGTAAATAGAAACTGTAGCTGCACTTAGACACGAGGTTAGATTGCACTTGTGGTAGAAGTCTTCCTGGAGCCGCCCGACAAATCCAGCATCCATGAGTGGTTAATCTAACGTGGGGGGGCTAGTGCGTAAATGTACACGTAACAGTGCTAAGACACAAGGTTAAGTCCAACTTCTGGTAGAAGTCTGGTCGGAACCGCACGGCATATCCAGCATCTGCAAGTGGTCGACTTAATGTGAGGGTCTGGTGCATTAACATGCATGAACGGGAAATGATAACAAATTGTAAAGTTGTAGTACTTAACCTGTTTAAATCTGTAAAGGTTATATGAACCTGTCAAAGCATGTAAGGGCCAAGTAAACTTGTTTGAATCGATGTGGCTTTAAGTAAATCTGTGGGGGATTATACGAACCCGACAAACTTAATTTGTTTTATATGTTGGGGTTACACGGGCTTGTTAACCTGTTTCTGTGAGACATAACTTGTCGAAATCCTAGCAGTGGGGATGCAAGTCAAGAGGGCAGCTTGTATCATCTATTGTGTGGGACCCGTATCAGTCAGTAACCCATACTGGTATCCAAAGGGGACCCAGAACTAGGTAGGGGTCAAGGCACGCTTACTGAGCTGAATATAAGAGGTTCATATGGATGGAGGTGTTGACGGCGCGTTCTGACAGACCCATTTGCGTGCATGGATCCGCTTGCCTGGGAAAATAAGATGTTATAACACCAGTAGGTATGATTGTGCCTATCGTAAAAAGAGTTTGCCATTTTAAGAAGTGATACATCCTACTGGGGCCAACACAGGGTATCTGCGAGATAGGGAGTCGATCGATTTGGGTAGTAATTTGGGTACATCTAGTCCTATCTATTTAAGGCCCGTTATTATCGTTAGGGGTAACACCTGTTATTTTTTTTGGGCTGCCTATTATTATTGTTGGGGGTAAATCCCGTCACTAGAAGTACACCTAGGTCTAGTATCTGCTTCTGTTGTGATCATTCGGTTTCTATTATACTAGTATTGGTGCAGAGAAAAGTATTTGGGAAGCACAGTATATTCTATTTTGTTTATTCTGTTTATCCTGCTTAGTCTGTTATACCTGTCTTATGATATTGTTATCTTCTCTTTCAGTTTATATGCTTGTCATGATGTTTTTAATTTTTTATATGCTAAAAGTAACTGTACTCGCCAGACTTTATGTCTGACTCGTTTTGTTTCCTTTTCTCTCTCTTTCTTCCCCCCTACGTTCTCACGGTGGGAATGCAAAGGCTTGATTAAGATTATCTCTTCTGTTTATGCTTGGAGCTGCTTAGATGTACCACTTTGATTACTTGTCTATCTTGCTATGGCTATTTTTGGGGACTATGATTTTATATTACTATAATGATTTTGGTACAAGGCAGATATTTTAATTTGATGTAATGGGTTTTACGTATTTCAGACTTATATTGTAATTGGATTATGGACCATGATGTTTTCTATTTGGAAAATAAAGTTTTTAAATTTCGCTGCTATTTTATATTTGTCTTGTGATGTTTCTGTTCCTGTTTACCTATAATGCTTCACGAAACTTAATGCATTCTGTTAAAGAGTGACACTAACAGACGTAGGGTGTCACATTTACATTCTTTGCCTTCAAATCTTGAATCATAATATCTTAAAGCTAATTTTCTAATTTCTGAAAGATTTAGATATGAAAAAAGGCAGAGCCTTGGCGTCGTCTCATAAAATATGAGTTAAAGGTTGGGCCCTGCTAGTCTATTTATAAGTGTACAGGAAATTATGGTCTTTCGGATTAAACAACATAAAATACTAACTATCCAAACAACGAAAACACATCACACACAAGCAGATCTGACCCAGGGTGGGTCGACCTCTTTGTCGACCCACCTTAGAGGTAGGTCGACCAAATATACATACAAACTTTTTAATATTTATTTGCTAATAACTTTCTCATATAGACTCCGCTTTGGGCAAGTCATATATCAAAATGAATCATAAAATTGCCAAGAACACAATTATACATGTTTCGGGGGTAAATTCTAAAACTATAAATTATGGACATATTTATTTAATTCTTATATAAAATACGGGGTGTTACGTTAGGTATTAACAATCTTTCCCTTTTTGATGATGACAACCATATAAATATTTGATAGATAAAATATAATACTTTTATATTTGAATCCACCTAAATCTGTGCACCCCTCTATCATTTTGTCTAGTATATTTATATATTTTTCCCCTTCGTCATCGACAAAGAAGGTAAAAATAATTGTTTAATTTACTGATAGATAATATATAGTGTTTATATATGCATATAAATAAAAAAAACAAGTAGGGAAATCAAATGAATTCATAACATGAAATAAACTTTATCAAATAATTAGGTGATTTTTAGAGTTACCGACTTTACCGATGCCAATAACAAATCTTTTTCATGTTTTTCCAATGTTCAATGGATTTCTTGTCTTATGCTTTGAGTATATGCTATTTGGTACATGAAAATTTATAAAAATATGCACACTAGTACCCTTTATATTTTAGGGTGTATGGGAATAAGTTTTGAGATGCTAAACCCATAAAGAGTTTAATGCCCTTTCAAAATATAATCATTTGATTAATAAACCTTATTAATAAAATGATCAATATATTTTTGTTTTTCAATATTATCCGATCTTTTTGGAACCCATAAGTTAATGAACCTTTTGGAGGATTTAACTTTAATTTCCTAAAATTAGGTTTATGTCTGAACTTGGTATCCTTAACAAACTTAGTACTTTAAGTACTACTTTTCTTTGATTTAGTCTTAGGGGTGTATATAAATCCATGTTTATTCCTAGTGTGTTTAGATGCAAATAATTTTTTTTTTCTAGACTATCCTTTCCTTTGTTAAATTTATCAATATCAGTTTTCATTATATCAAAATCCTTACTATTGTTAAGAATAATTTTGTCTAGAGATGTTATTTTGTACTTCAGATCAGTGATTTGTGACTTCATTAAAATACTTTCTGATTTTAAGGACTTATTTTTACTTTTCAGTTTTTCAGAACTTCCAAGTGTTAAATCCATTCCATTTTTATGAAAATTAAATCTTTCAATTTTATCTTCTAGGCATTGTTATTCTTTACCTAACTTTTAATTAGATATTTTTAACTTATCTGTCTCTGCTAAACAATCCTCTTACTCTTTCCTAAGCATTTTTTATCCTTTATCAATATCATTTAAGGCATTAGTAATATGTTTATTAAAATTCTATATATGATCATCTATTGCTATGAAGCACATGTTGATGGTTTCTATTTCTGAATCACTATAATTTGATGATGTATCTGAGTCATCCCATGTTGAATTGAGTGCGTGTTTCCTCTCCTTATTGAACATATTTGAAATGTGCTTTGGTTTCTTCCAGTTGGGACAATCTCTTTTCAAATGACTGGGTTTATCACTTCGAAAAATTTCCATTTTTGGAATTATTGTTGTTAGTTTTTTGAAGTTTTTTCGCTATCCAATACTTCAAGAATTTCTTGAACTTTTTGGTAATAAACTCGATACCATCATCAACAGTATCATCATTTAGTTCATCATTGTCGATCATAGCATTAAGTACTAGTGATTTCTTCTCATTTCCCTGATTCTCTTTTCTAACTGCAATTTTACTTCATAGGACATTAGATAACCAATTTTTCTTTTATTTCCATAGTACTAATATCATTGGCTTCTTCGATTGTAGAGTCTTCTGATCCCATTCACTAGAAAGTGAATTTAGGATTTTTCTGACTTGGTCTTCTTTAGTAATTCTTTTTTCTAATGATATACAGGCATGTTCTGTATCTTGAAATCTATAATACATACTAGATATAGACTCATTTTGTTTCATTTGAAGGAGTTGAAACTGGTCATAGATATCTTTGTCTATTTTACTTTACTGGTGCCTTCATGCGGGACTTTCAGTGTTCTCCAAATTTCGTATGCAGAATTACAAATAGATACTCGATCTAATTCATATCGATCTACAGAGCAAATTAAAATATTCGTGGCCTTCGAATTATTAAGTTCTTGTGTCTTTTGGTCTAGAGTCCATTTTGAATATATAGTTTGAGGCTCTATGTATTCTATTTCGGTAATATTCCAAATGTCTAAACCATTAAGGCTGCAAATAATATTTCATCCTACAAGCCTGATAAGCATAATAGTGTTGAAAAATGTAGTGTCGTTGGCTGTTTATACTTTTGAAAAACCAAATGATATATTTTAAAAAAACAAATGCTCTGATACAAGTTGTTGGTAACTGGGATGTCAACAACACAGTATTGGATGGATCTTAAGGCTATTCAAACACTAGACAAGTGAAGCGTATTTACTATATCTATTTAAATTGCAATCAAAATGAAATAAGTAATAAAATAATATACATTAAAGTAAATAACACCAAGTTTTTTTATACTAGTTCGGATTAACCAATCCTCTACTTCACTATGTAGAATTTCACAATAATCGCTTGTTTTCCACGGGTGGTAAGAACACCTTTACTGTAACACTTCGAATTTCTAGTTAAATGATAAAATATTTTTTTAAAAGTTTTCAAAATTTGGTCACAGAATTAGCGTCGTTGTGTTCATGACAATTTTCTGATCAATTTAGACCTATGATTTGCATAAAAACGTATTTAAAATGAAATGATTATCCTTAAATGAATTTTTAGAATAAACGTGAAAAGAAGATATAGAAAAACATTAATAAGAATAATAAATACCAATGTTTTAATCTTGTGAACAAAAGGCTAAGTAGATGAGTTGGTAAAGGTATGCCTCTCCCATGTGAGTGGTGCAAGTTCGAGCCCCGCTAACATCAAATTTTTTATTTTAGAGGGACAACTAAAGAAATGCATATTCTAAGTGAAAAATTTATTAAATATACATATAGGAAAAATTATACATAGTATATATATATAAATAGGAAATCCACTGCAAACAATAAATTGGGCAAAAAATAATGACGACATAACATCGTTTGAATTTTGAAAAGAAACGATATTATGTGTAGATATATATGCAATAATTCAAATGTTGGAATTAAAATTGTAATCTAAGAGCGGGAAGTAATAAATGTATAATGGATGAAAAATAGGGAAGAAGATAGCAACATTTGAAACTTAAACATATATAAAAAGGAATAAAATAATAAATTGATAGCGTTATAATGACATTAATTAAGCAGCTATTAACGGACAAAGATTTGAAGAGTTAACACACATACATACATATATATATACACACATAAGTTTGAAATTTAAATATTGGATGTATGTCATAAATGGAAGAAAATAATTTACATAGCGTTATTTTGCGATAAAAAGAAACGTTATCAGCAACATTAAACAAAAATTAATGATGGAAAAATCAACGTTAAAGACCCAGGTCGTAGTTCGACCCAGGCCTTACATGGGTTGACCCATGGGTCGACCATGGGGTTAACACACTATAAAGGCGGGTCGACACCTGGGTCCATCCTCCAGAGACCAGATCTAGAATTTCTGATGTGTGTGTCTTGGCTTGTACGGTTTGGATTTTATATTATTAAATCAGACGGACCAGAATTTCCTATGTACCTATAAATAGACTAGTAGAGCCTAGCCTCCAACTCATATTTTCTAAGACGATGCCAAAGGCTTTTCTATTTTCTTTCTTCTCCAAATCTTTCAGAACTTAGAATATTAGCTTTTAGAAGTTCTGATTTGTGATTTGAAGACAAAGAATGAAAATCTACAAATAAGTGTTCGGGTTTCTTGTCAACATGAGGTAAATCCTATGACTCTGATTTTTTTTTTCTTTCCTTCTTATTTAGCATTAGAATTCTAAATCCGTTGTTAACTTAATATTAGATTCAATTAGAACCACGGAATAGCATATTTGAATCAGATTCAAGGATTGGAAAACTGTCAGGTAAGTGGATTTAAAATTATGCCTTTTAGGTAACGGTATATTTATCGATTACTTTTCCTGTAATTCTTAACGTGATAAATAACTGAAATTTGTGGTAATTGCAATATAATATATTCCCTAAGTACACTAAGGATATTGTTGTTGTAATTTGTTGAATCAGTTCTCTGTTTTGGTTAAGAATTACTATAATACTGAAATGGTAAATTTGACAATAATTATGCATATATTCTTGAGATTGCTATTCAATAATAAATTTAATATGTTGAAAAAGGGAATTACACTGAATTGTGGAAATAAAGGTAGATGAATTGATATGCCTAGTTTCATATAAAAATTTACAGTAATTGGAAATGGTAAATGAAAAACAGGAATTAACATCTAACTCAGAAAATAAATAGGGGAAAAGTTAGTAGTGGACTAAGTTAGTTGTATTTTTAGAAAATGAATACATTTAGATAACTGTAAAATTATTAAGAACATAGTTGAAAGAAAAGAATGGAAAAATGGCATTAGTGTGAAAAAGGGTTTCTTTTACCGTGTTGCACACTAATCAAATAAAATGTACATGTATGTCTGCAACGAAAATAAAAGAAACAGCTTGCAACTACGGATCTTAATTGATGTATGTTATGGAAATAGATCTTTATGTCTTTCCTCTAACCAATCTAATGAGGTTTGTGAAATATTCTCCTGAAATAATTAGAATGTACATGACGGTAACTAAAGAAAGATTACAACAATAAAAGTAGGTTCATATTAAGGAACCTAAGAAGAATTGTGATAAATGGGGAATATAACCTATTACAATTAATTATATGAATGAGAATGAAATATAATATTTAGGCATATATTAGGGACAAAAGAAATTATAACATAGGTTGTAATTTAGAGAAGAGAACTTATTAATAAACCTTAGTTAAGGTAACTAAGTTAATAAGTAAACAACAACAAGTTGTGATAATTGTGTAAGACAAGGTTATGATTAAATATAAATAATAAAGTAGGCTTATTACTGGTAAACTTATAATTGAGAGTGTTAAGTCTAATAAATGTAATAAATAATAAGCGAAGGTGCCCTTCGGCGGCATAGGGCTGAATAAAGAAAGTAAGAAACTAACTATGAGCTAATGAACCAAGTAACTTGAATAAAAAGTGAATGTGTGGATAATCAAGTTAATTAACAATGTGATAAGGTAATGAGACGACCCCAAATCTCGTTCTGACGGAGATAAGGGTAATCTTTGGAATATAACATAGAAACAAATAATAGCAGAACAGAATTAAATAGATACACCAGATAATGAACAATAGAATATACTGGATAAAAGTAATCATCAGAGTTACACAGTATACATGATCTTACTTAGTACAAATACAGTTCAGCTATACATAAATGTCTACAGCGGAAAACAAACAAAATATGTACAATAGGAGCTGAACAGCAAAAAAAAAAGAGATAAATGATAGAATCCATCTTCAGCTCCAGCTATCCAGAAAGAACCAGCTAAACCTGAATACAAGGCTGCCCGTGTAGAAAAAGGGGCACCTGAGTTTGAAAGTGAAACAAACTATGAGTCAGTCATGGGACTGGTATGAGAAATCTACTCAACACATATATAATTTGGCTAATCACGGGACCACGCCACTTTCATGGAACGGGTTTACTCCATTGGATTGCCAGTGCTTTAAAACAAATCATTCTTTTCATCACCGCAATGCTTTTTATAAAAAAATGAAGCCATTATAAGACTCAGTTCCCATCACACAATGCAACGCAAACCGGAGGATAGAGTTTTACCTTATAATGGCAAAAATATGACTGATACGAATAAAACAAAGGCATTTGATATTATTGCTAGTGTTTATATGTCTTGAAAACAATTTCAAATCATAACTATCAATCCTAGACGGCATGGGTACCATATATCATGTCTCCATATATATACAATCAAAATCGCACGATGTCGTATTTGGAAATTGGATTTCCGTCATGAACCAAGGCAAAAGATAGTCCTTACCGAATTCGTGACTCTCTAGCCCGAACCACAGGCAAGTACTCAGTCAAGCCTTTGGATCGTCAGGGCCGGTCCACCGATGTGGATTAAAATGCCTGAACAATACGTTTCCCCGCCCTTTGGGGGCGTAAACGAGCCAACGAATGACTCCATCGGACCCGGATCGTCCGATCTAACCGAGGCGCCTCGCAACAGCAACAACCACACAGGTGAAAAGTATATAAATGTCAGGGCTGGTAGGTCATTGACACCACCCTAGCTAGAAAGAAACGCATGCCCTCCCTGATGTCCTCTCCCGTTTCTGGTTCATACCAGGGTGTGAGGCTCGCGATTTTACGTTATACACAAAGCTACGCCACACAGGCGGTGCTTTGATCATCACCACAAGACTTTGCTTTTCAACAGAAGCCCTGATCATTTGCCACTTAGGCATGCCACATTAGCAATTCATGCCAAGCGAATTATGTCCATCGATGTACAACCTCTGAGCTCATGCGTTTCAGAGAAGGGCGTTAAGCAAAAGAATGAATTCTCCGCCGCCAAACAAATGTATATTTAACAGAGATCAATCATCACAGAATAAAATCCAATGTCAGACACACAGTCCATTTACAAGTCCGTTCTGGGTCTGAACGATACCGGAAGCACTAAATGCCTCGCAAACCCATCGATCACCACGTACGTTTGGATGATCACCACTCATTATCCATATTTCGGGATGCCTCCCAATCAGGACCTCGGTTAACATCCAAACGAGGTGAAGATCTCCGGTCTTCGACCACCGTCTTCATCTTCGACTTTCAATCGTCGGTCAATTATTTGAAATGAGAATTAACTCGGCCTTTTCAAATAATTCACGTATATTTAGAATTTCAAATCAATTTATTTCAATGGTTAAATCATTCGACAACACCAATTTTGTTCTTTAATGTAATTTTCACACCAAACACATTCAACCATCAAATACCACATAAATCGAGCAAATTCAGTTTATTTCCATTCCATATTGTTTATGGTATTTTATAACGATTTATCGCTATTTTTATTTCTTTTAAAATAGCTAATTTAGTCAAAACGACGCTTCGGGCCATAACGCGACCATGGCGCTATTTTTCTTCAGATTTGATTCAAACATATCTGAAAATCTAACTGTTGGATCTTCACAAAATTTACATCATTAGAAAGGTCTTTTCAAAACGAATCCAACGGTTCCAGTTTCGGGAAAATCCGACGGTCGGATCTCTCGGTACAATCGTTTGAAGTTTCGATTTCAAAATACGAACTGTAGCGTCATTATTCGATTAAATATAATTATATATATATAATCGTTTCTGGCACTGCTTTTCTTCAGATTTGAATTAAACATTCCAGACAATCCAACCGTTGGATTTTTACAAAGTTGGTGCCGTTGGAAAGATATTTCCAAGGCGAACCCAACGGTTGCGGTTTCGGGAAAATCCAATGGTCGGATTTCTCGCACTAGTCGTTTGAAATCACGGTTTCAAAACACGAACTGCATGGCCACGTTTCGTTTTAATTTTATTTATATTTATATATTTATAGTTCATTCAACAATTTCAATATCGTTTTCACTTCAAATATTTCACTAACGCCTTTAAATTTTGGAAAATTTCGCCATAACCTCCTTTGTACGGGAGAGGCTGGGAAAATTCCCAAATAGCCACACGGGCGTCTCATGTCAAAAAAGAAAAAGAAAAAGCCAAGCGGCTAGCCAACAGGCTCATCAAATCATCACCCAACAAAACAGTAAATGTGTACCTATTTGTCGGGCACAAAATTTTATTCCTCTTCTCTAGCCCCTTTGCTATAACCTGTTCAATAAATATGCATGTACATGTATACAGTTCTTATCACTTATCATTTTCTATTCAACTTCATATTTGATTCCATTTGGTTTAAAAACACCATTCATTCTAATGTTGCATGCATAGGTAAAAATCACATCATTAGCTAATTAATGAATATTTCAACTCATGCATATTTATTTGAACGAGTTGCTATTTTTAACACTTCACATTTCAATAATTCATGTATATAATAAAAATGTGATTTTTATTGTAAAACAATTTATTTCAAAACACTATTATTTTATATAGTTTATATAGGTGATAAAAATAGGATTTTTATTATAAAACAATTCCTTTTAAAACGAGATTATTTTACATAGTCCATATAGTTGATAAAAGGTGATTTTTATTATGAAACAATTTATTTCAAAATATGAATACCATTCAACACATGAATTTCAATTCAACGAATGAATATCGATTCAACACATGAAGGTTTTCTATAGTTTCTATATATAAATAAAAATGTGATTTTTATATTTAAAACACGAATACCATTCAACACATGAATTTCTAATCAACGAATGAATATCGATTCAACACATGAAGGTTTTCTATTCAATGAATAAATATGGTTTCAGCAAATGAAAATAATTCAAACACATGAATATTATTCAAAATTTCGGTAGTATAATGGCAGGGTAGTTAAAACCGGGACCGTCCCTAGTACGGCTCCTCGCTATACCTTAAAACCTCGCGGTTTTTGACAATGGGAATCATGCATCTAGTTCGCACGCAGGCGGCATGTATATATTTATTTCATTTCAACAAACTAATCCTATGTGGTTTCAACCAAATATTTCTCAACCACAAACGGGTATTTTTCAACCACAATCAACCAATATCAATCACAAACAATCCCAAACAACCATTCGCTATCAATCAGTTTTCACACCAATCACAACCAATAAATATCATCCATGGTTTGTGGGCGAGGGGCGTGTATATATATATATATATATATATATTTATATTTATATATAGCAATTCACTTCTATTTCAACACATATATAATTTTTACAACGCATATATAACTTATACATCGAACGTACAACTTATACAACGCTTATACATGAGGTGTACAACGCTTATATAACCCATATATCGACTATATAATTTATACATCGTCGTTTTCCATATCGTTTATAAATTAGAAATCTCACATTGAGTTCCACTCCACCAAAAGTAGCAGAAGGCTCAGAAAAATATGCGGTCTCTTCTGAAATGTAGAAGGCGTCCACATGGTCACGATGTTTCCTGTTTCATCGAATTTCGTTAACACAGCAAAAAGATATGATTTTTCAAAGTTTGCAACGGTTTAAAGGTGTTAAAACTGTTGAAAATATATATAAGCCGTACCTCAGCTGAAAGGTTCAAAACTAGGTTCGCAATTTTCGATCAAACCGTGAATCGATAGGAGGATCGGGCGATGCAGCGATGAAGAGGGGGGAGATGCGCGTCTGCGCACGGTGGTGGGGGTCCACTCGGTGGTCCCAGGCGACGGCGGCGGTGGCTGGAAGTTCGAAACTTCATGACGTCGATTCTCCCTCCACAGGCCATGAAAAATTCCAAACTTTATATGGATTTGAAGATCTCTCCTAGCTCTACAAAATCTTCAACTGGAGAAGGGACTGATTTTGCTTGTAGAGGGAGGAAATGAAGAGAGAAGGAATCGAATGTTTTCCGCCTTCGGTCGAACTTCGGGGAGAGAGAAAATAGAATTTCTGACCAATGATTTTTTTTTGTTTATTTATATATTTTTAAAAATCCGAAAATACCCTCTTTCATACACGAACACCAATTCAAACCGAACGACTGTCGTCCCTAGCGTTTTACCCCCATTCTGAACACAATGGGATATGTTTCGAAGGCCCATTCGAATGTTTCATTCAGTTTTCCTTTAAATTAAAATATAAAACATTCAATATTTGATTTGAACGTACATTTCAATTTGCCAGGACCACAAACTGATTCGAAAAATTCAAGAAAAATAAATCTAGCTATGTTTTGACGATACGGTCCCAACAAAACTAGTTTCGTCGAATTCTGAGACCGTTTGCAAAAAGGCCCATTTCTGGTCGATCTAATTTAACTATAATTGACCAAAACACATTTTCCTTTGCCACGCTCACATACTAGCTTCAAAAATTATGAAATTTGAAACCTAGCAATAACTTCACATCTCGGATCTAACAAAAGTGGTTTCGTCGAATTCCGAGGTCGTATGCAAAATGGCCAATTTCACGGGCTATATAAATTCCTTAGCGACCTTTCTGAAAATTCATTCGGCCATAACTTTTGCTTTCCGCTATGAAATTTCGATTTTTAAGATTCGTTAGAAAGGTATTCACTAACAGATTTAAATATTTTTGGTTTCACAAAAATCCGTTTTGTTTTGCACCCGGTGCAGTCCAACAAAGTTTGAATTCAATTTTTGAAACTACAGCGCCTTTTCAGGCCTTGTTTATAATTATAATTAATTATATTCGTTTTCAATTGTCGATTAAAACTCACTTTTTATTGCCTTTATCTAAAATATTTATTTTAAATATTTAAAACCCATTATTTTAGCCAATTCAAAAATTTTAAATTGGTTCAGATTTTCTGGGTTGTTACAGGTAAAGAAAGCACATGGTCAAAAGATTAGACGTAGGATCTAATAACATGTTGCGTAATGCGCTTGGACCAGTCCGTATGTTTGACGGTGAAGAACCCAACGAGGTAGATCATCGTAGTGTTTGGAGACACGAGAGGAGCACGTCCAATTGATTGTTCTGCAGGGATGGAGGGAAGCATGTGGCTTCTACAGGACGTGATAGGGTGCTCTATAATGGTCCTTTGTGTGGTACGTGCTCAAGCCGTACTCGCAAGGGATTGGTCTGTACGGTATCATACGGTGAGTATACCTTGACTGCAATTGTAGTTTGGCAATCAAAAGGCTATGGCGGATGGCGCTGGGTGATTCAGCGGTTTTCCTCGGGAGAGGTTGGTCAGGACCAAATCAAAGATAGCAATCATCGGATACCTATCATTGGCAATCAATGTGATGAGGAAAGGCTAGAGCAAAACCTACAGACCTTCGATCTTTCACTATCGAAACGTTGGTTGTGGGATACGCCAAATTGGATGTTAGATTGGTTGACAGAGGCATGTCACTTAGCTTGTGATGTTGTCTTTTATTAGTTGAGGAAGGGTATAGGGTGGGGCCATAGCCACCATAAAAGACAAACAATACTTGAATATCTGTGTTGTGGGCCTAATGAGGCGGTCCTTTAACGATATTCAAAGCAATTGACTAAGTTCATGCTTTGGATGCAACCCTATTACGGGACTGGAATTATAGTAGACAGTACGCTTGCGTGAGTGCCTAGGTACACACACTAGGTTATTTAATGTATACAGTAGGTCATTACTCCGTGTTGAGACATGATTCAACTGAGGAATTCATATACGACGATCTGTATGCTTACATGGCATAGCGATGGTAGTTTTTTGTGATTTCATGGCGTAGCGTTATAGATTTATGTATGCCGTTCAGCGTAGGATGAAGGTTGCATAGGCTTTCGTGGTATGACAGCGGAGACCATACGAGAAGGTTACTATAAGAAATACATTGAGATGTTGGGTATAGCTACATAGATGCCATTTTAGCTTAGTCTACTGGGGAGTAGACGGGTACAACGTGAGTACACAGTCTTGAGTGTTGTTAACCCAAACAACCTAATAGTTAAGAAACAATAATTAAATGGTATATATAGGGTTATTTCAGAATGTATAGTTTGTTCATTTACCAGAACTTTGTGTTCTGACCCCTTCCTCATAACATACTCGCAAGTTAGGTTTATGGTAAAGATTTTGTAGCCTTTGGACACTTGTTAGACATTGTTGTTATTTCGGTAATGCTACATTTGATTATTTTATTTTATCCATTCCAGTGTGAGATGTTTTATCGAGCTCTGATATATAGTTTTTATCTCTTTTTTTTCTATAGGATATTAGACAAGCCAACTCGAGCTTTGATAGATTGGGATTTTTGAAAATAAAATCGGTCTGTCAAATTTCGGGTTGTTACATTTGCAATCTTGATTTTACGGGACACAAGATACACCTTCCCATTATCAACAACAATAAACAATGTCAAGTAGTCGTGTCTTTACAACAGATTTGGTACAATGATCCTTTAGACCTCCAATGGCAATATATCTTTGAATTCTTTGAGGAAATAGGACGAAATCAGAGAGACAATGATGTGAATTCAAGTACAACTCTTGATATTGTGTGACATGCAAATCAATAAAGAATTGTAATGAAAGAAAGTGGATTCGCAAGATTAATTGGAAAGTATTCATTGGATTTGAAGTGCAAATGCATGGAGAAGGAGTAGGAGAAAACGAGAATAGTTGATGTTAAAATTTGTTTCCAAAAGCCTTTAAATAGTCGTTGAATAGATGTGTTTTTAATGAAGGATGTGAAGGGATGGTGGAAAATTTAAATTTTGAAAAAGGGTACATATGTCGACATATATAAACTTTTTTTAAAAAAAAACAGAAATGTGTGATCTTCTAAAAAGAAGAGAGCACACATATATAATAGAATACAAAAAAATTACAATATCCGACTACAGAACAAAAGGAGATGAAGCAAAACAAAACACGGCACAAAGAATGTAAAGGATAGTATATAGATGAGCTCTGGAAAAACCACCACCTATCATACTCCAATATCGAATTTCGGCAAAGCCACCACCCGATAGTGAAGTATATCTACTCCAATAGAATAAACCAGTCTTCCCAAGCAAAAACAACAAAAATAAAGAAGAAGAACCCCAAAAACTCTCCGAAACCAAGCACAAAAAAACTCCAAAGCTAATGCCAATCACCAATCCAGACAGAAATCCACTAAGCTGCACAGCAATAGACAACAACCTGAAACCTGAAAGAAACTAGGCAAACCATAAGTACCCATCACATGTATATATATATATATATATATATATATATATATATATGAGTATATTTGTGTATATATATACACCAAAATATATATATATATATATATATAAATATATCCATACATATATGTGAAGAAGAAATAAAAATGAAAAAGAGAAAAACAAGCAATACCAAAAAACAAAGTTAACAGCAAATGCGAGATCTAATGCCTCTAAAATAACTATTGACTCTAATAAATAAGCTCAAATTAAACCTAACTTTAAGAAAAAAACAATCAAAACAAGAATCACAAAATTACTTAAAGCGCGAGTTGGACATCCAATCCGAACAATAATTAACTATCTTAATGATTAAATTATCAGTGGATACTGAAATAGAATGAAAAAATCTCTGATTCCTCTCCAGCCAAATGAACCAACAGATGATAATAACTAAAGAATCCAACATATATCTCTGTCTAGAATTATAAATAAATCTACAACGATCCCAATACTCAACACATATACTAAAGGAATTAAAACAACCAAAACAAAAATCCTAAAAACAATAGTTAAAATATAATTAGTAAATTGCAAGAGAAAAATAAATGATCAACATCTTCATCCAAACGACTACAAAAACAACACTTAACATCAAAATTAATATTCTTCTTCTTTAAAAGCTCAACCGTATTAAGCTTCTTATAAATAATCAAACACATAAGAAACTTAGCTTTAGGAGGAGAATTAGAATTCCAAATAAACTTAAAAGGGAGCAAAGAAACACCAGAAAAATTAATAAAATTATACATAGAATTAACAGAGTAAACTAAACTCTTATCCAAACCCTAACTAAAAGAATCACCATTTTCATCCAAATGATACAAGGCTAACTTAGCTTTTAGTAAGGCTAATTGCCTTAATAAGCCCCCTTCTAAAATATTAACAAAGGAAAACTCCCACAGGGATCTAAATCCCTTCTATAAACATCTACAATTAAGGCATTCTTAAAGACGCAATTATTAAAAAGCTCACTAAATTCAATTTTAAGCGGCACACTAGGAATCCAAGCATCATACCAAAAGTAAGTAAAATTACCGGAATGAACATTCACCTTACAACCTAACTTGAATAAGTCAAAACAATACAAAACAGACTTCCAAAAATAAGATAATCTATTAGTCCACCAAAAACCAGGCCCAACAATAAACACGCCCCCAGAATAATAAAATTTGGAAACAATAATCTTCCAAGTAGCCGACACATCAGGGCACCTAATTCTCCATAACCATTGGGCTAACAAGGAAGAATTAAAATTATAAAAATAATGATCCCCAGACCCTCATCTTTCTTGGGCTTGCAACACACCTCCCAATTAACTAAGCATTTGAAACCTCTACAAATAGGAGCACCACTCCAAAGATAATTCCGCCTGATCCTGCCAATTTTCTCAATAACCCAATGAGGAAATCGATGAACAACCATCTAATAAGTAGGAATAGCATATAACACCGAATTAACTAGAACTAATCTACCTGCTCTAGACAGAAATATATTATTCCACCTCGATAATATATTATTAATCATATCTATAATAACTACCCAGTCGTCCTTCTTGAGCTTCGAAGGCCTAATCTTAAATCCAGATAATCAAAAGGGAATTTCATGACAGAATAGTTTAAGGTGCTAGTAACCAAAGACTCAACATTATCAAAATCATTATGGACCATAACAACACTCTTGTCGAAATTGATTCTGTAACACCCCGAGAATTCTATAACTGTGAAATTCATGAATTAAAGTATAATTAATTTGAAATTAAAGAACCAAGGGAAACGGGATACGCCATTGCGTTCGTCTCGGAAAAATACGCGAAATAGAGTCCGAGTTTTCGAAAAACGGAGTCCGTACGAATAAGATATGGCCTTCGGAAATTTTGAATTAAATTTAAAATTCAAACAGAATAAAATAATTAAAAATTGGGCCCAGTGGGCCAGGGCGGATAAACACCCGCCTAGGCCACCCAGGTCGACTGGGCTGTCGACCTGGGCTACCCATGTCGACAGGGCTGTCGACAGCCCTATCGACAGGGGTGTCGACCTGGTCGAGCCCAGTCAACCTGGCTGGCCAGGTCTGTGTTTGGTCGAATTTCTGCGGTCTACTTTGTCATTAGGGCTAGGTGGCGGGTTCTAATTGGTCTCTCTATCTAATGAATGGCTACGATCTAACCTAGCAACATCAATGGTCCTAATCAATTCCTAACCTCTATATAAACAACCCTAGACTAAACCCTAATCTATTCATTCAAATTAAGAACATAGCCGCCATGTTGCTGAGGAACGACTAAGAGTAGCCGCCAACTAGAGAGGGAATTAGGAAGAAAGTTCTAAAGCCTAAAGCAATTCAAGCAACCTAAAGCCAATCAATTCAACAAAGGAATCATATCTCTTAATTAGAGAATTCGCCGCAACCATTGTAAGTAGAGTATTACTTTGGTATGAATAAACAACTGTATTGATTTGTATGCTTGAATTGGGATAATAAAGTAATTCATATTTGTGCAAAATTATGTTATTCATTATAAAGAACTACATGCGGTAGTTCTATGCAAGTATACGTTTGGAATATTGCGCAAATTATGTAATCTATGTTGAAGCTACATGTATGTAGTTGATTGAAATTCATGCGAGTTTGGGGCTTTGTTATTATGCCATCATGATGTATATTTTTGTGCATAAACCATTTTGCAAGTAATTGAAACAAGTTTGGTTGTTATAGTTCATATGAAACTATGTTGGAATTTTGACACCATAATCCATGTATTAAGTCATGCTTTTGCAAAACTTATGAATATGGCTAGGCTATGAATGATATTTGGCATAATTGGAATCTATGATTAAGTCTATCTTGTTTAAAAGAATTATATGATGACATATGTGAGACATGGCTAGGTTAGACTCAAAAATCCATTTTTGCAAGTTTAAAGCAAACACCATGATTAGGAATATTTATGCATAAGTATATTTATACAATCGTTATGTGATTAGAATTAAACCAAAATTTAGTTGATCTATGCTTCTGTGTTAGTAGCAAAGTATCCCCTTTGTAAACATGTAGAAACCTTATGAACATGACTTGTTTATGTTTATGCCATGAACAAATTTAACTTTACTTATGCCATGCTTATGTTTGACATTATGCTATGCTTATGCTAGGAATATTTATGACATGCTTATGTTTGACATTATGCCTAAATAAGAATATAGGTTCATGTTGTAGTTAAACCTATGCAAGTTCACATGCTTTGATTCATGTCACCTATGTTACCACTATGCAAGTACACCAATTTCTATTTTGTATTTCCAACGTCGTATTGCAAGTTCATGAGCTCACCTTCCCCTCTTTGTGTATACGCCATAAGCCTCCCCTTTTCGCATGGCTAAATTGGGCTTTAAAAGGCTAAGCCCAATATATATATAAACGGACGTGTAAAACGGGGGAAAATAACGTTGGGTTAAAAATTAATTAATGAATGAAAATATAAAATAGAAGGGCCCAAATTCAAGTATGGGTTGGGCCCGTGATTGGTGTAACCTTTACACCATTAACTTAATAATGGGTCGCAAATATTTACATATAAGAAATAAAGAAGAATGACAAGATATGTAAATGTAGTACATACGATGTGTTTAACCCGAGGTTGGATTGAGTTGTGATGTAAACCTGCCCGGAACCGCCCGGCTGTCCAGTAGTCACAACAATACCTATCCAATGTGGGAGGTTAAACATGGAGCCCAGCAAGGACCCGAGGTTAGACTGAGTTGTGGCGTAAGACTGCCCGGAACCAACCGGCAACAGGCAGCCACAACAATACCTGTCTAATGTGAGAGGTCAGGGCCTTAATAAGACAATTAAGGCTGAATCAGGATTGTTAGGATTAAGTGGACTAAAGACTTAATCAAAATGGAACATGCTAAACTAAACGGACTGGTGGGGTTAGGTTAGGAAACACTTAACCAACTTAGCATGTTGGCTAGAGATAGAAAACCTAGTAACGGGGGACCCTTTTTAGCAGTAACCCTAAAAGGTGTATCAGGATACCCTGAAACTAGGCAGGGTAGGGCACGATTACTGGGCTGATTGTAAGAGGTCAAAGAGACGGCGGTGGTGTAGCAGTGTAGGTTCTAACGGTGTGCGGGCGTGCACGCACTCCGGCGCAGAAAAATAAAGCACTGGGCACCAGTAGCATACCTGTGCATTCTAAGGTTGTGTCGGGCCGCTGCCATGGGACTTGATACACCCCATGGTGGGACCAGCATAGGTAACTACAGACATCGGGGGCCGTAAGACACATGTAACTATGCGAGTAGGAGCCGATCATCATAGAATGGATCACATCACCCTGATTATGGGGTGCAAATTGGAAACTAGTTTATATGGGTTCAGAGATTTACATGGGGTACGATAGTATATTCGACCCTAGACAACTTAACCAAGTTCATAGTGCTTGCCCACTTCTTGTTTATACTTATCATACCCAGTTCTTTATTCATAGACAAAGTAGTACTAGACTTACTCAGGCTTTATGTCTGACTCTATTTTTCTTTCGTCTTCTTTCTTCCGTTCCCCCCCCCCCCAGGTCCTCAGGGAGGGAACACAGCAGCTTGACCAATCTCAACATCCAGCTTGAAGAAGAGAAATGTATTGCTTGGACTTTCCTGTTTTGAACTATGGCTTTGGACAATCCACTATGGGGCTTTAGCAGTTTATCTATGTTTTATTTATGCTTCTTTAAATCATGTACTCAAGACAGATTATGAAAGTGTTTTGCTATGTTTTTGGAAAGGATGTTGTTGTAACACGTATTTGACTTTATGAAATAAAAGTTTGTTGTTCTTCCGCTGTTTACAAATATGTGTTCTTATATCTGTCTTGTATATCTGTGACTTGTACTTATAAACCTCCACTAAAATTAGGGCATTTCCTTTGAGAGTGACCCTAACGGAGGTGGGGTGTTTCACTTGGTATCAGAGCATAGGTTTACCAGATAAGATAAAAAGTTTTGAAAAATTATTTTCAAAAGAAAAAAAAATGGAAATTTAAAGAAGCATTTTTAAAAGAAAAATATTATTTTATTTTAAAAAGGCAAAGTCCACTCCCCAAAGCCATAGGTACTATCTCTTATCCTTCGTTTTGAATCTATCCTTTTTGTTTCAGCATGTCCCAAGAACTTAACTTGCCGGAGGGGGTACCAATACCTGGTTGGTTTAGACGGTTCTTAGAAGCAAGGGCCACTCAGCCAGGTCCTACCATTCCTCCTCCCCCAGCTGAAGGAAACCATCCAGCTGCAGCAGCACCTTTTCCTCCACCTCCTCCTCGGGGAAACACGTTTGCTAAGATATGTAAAGATTTTAAAGCTATGGGAGGAAGGGATTTCCATGGAACTGAGTCCTTCGTAGCAGCTAGAAATTGGTTGAAAGAAACTGAGGACCTATTCATTATCTTTGAGGTAGAGGATAGACAAAAAGTACAGTTGGTAGTGTGGCTATTGAAGGGCGAGGCTTCCTACTGGTGGGAAGTCACTAATGCTGAAAGACCAGTGGAGACATGGGAGGACTTTAGGGCAAGGTTTGAGACCAAATTTCTCTCAGATGCGGAAAGAAGTTTGCAGTTGGAAAAATTCTTATTTCTTAAGCAAGGGGACAAGACTGTCAGAGAGTATGTGAATCAGTTCGATGAGCTGGCTAGGTTTGGACTTGACCTAGTCAACACCCCGCACAAGAAGGCTCTCCATTTCGTCAAAGGGTTAAATGAGCCATTACACAGTTTGGCCATGACCCATATACCCATGGGAGCCACGTATGAAAGATTGGTGCAAATGGCATTGCTGAATGAAGAGGATAAGGGCAAGAAGAAAGAGGGTTTGCAGCCCAAGAAGACAGACTTTAAGAAAGGCGGAAAAGGCAACAAAGAGAAGAGGAAGTGCAATTTCTGTGGCAAAGTGGGGCACTTAGTAAAGGACTGCCGGAAAAAGAAGGCCAAGGAGAATGGTGGGTGCTTTTCATGCGGTCAGACAGGCCACAGGGCTAAGGACTGCCCAAAGAAACGAGGACAGGGGCAGGGCGCCGGATCCACCCCAGGGGCACAGGTTCATGTGCTAGAAGCGCCACCATTGCAACAGCGAGGTATAAATACTTCAGTAGAAAGTGTAGTTTATCTTTATGATCACCCCGTTCGCACTTTATTTGATTCTGGCGCATCACACTCCTTTATCTCGTCTGCTTTAGTAGAATCTCTGCACCTAAAAACTAGTATGGTAGAGGACCCCTTAATTGTTTCAAACCCAATTGGGGGCCCAGCTCATTTGTCTATGATCTGTGTGGGATTGAAAATTTCTATTCTAAGTGTTGAATTTCAATGTAGTGCCTCTGTTTTGGGCTTTTCGGGGTATGGTTTGATTTTGGGTATGGATTGGCTATCCAGTAATGGGGCCATCCTTGATTGTGAGAAAAGGGTTGTTAGGCTCCTAACCCAGCTCGGTAATACTTTGGAAATTTCTTGTAATCCCTCGTATGCGGTTATGCTTAGTTATCTTGAATCGCTAGATGCCTCTGTTGAAAACTTGCAATCAGTTAGAGTGGTCCGGGAATATCCGGATGTCTTCGAAGAGGTGAAGGGCTTGCCTCCGAAGCGGGAAATAGACTTCTGCATATATCTTGTAGATAATGCAAAGCCCGTTGCGTTGCCCGTTAGACATATGGCTCCACGAGAAAGGAAAGAGCTCAGTAAACAGATTAAAGAGCTTCTAGAGAAGGGGTTCATTAGGAGGAGCATTTCAGAATGGGGCGCTCCGGTGGTGTTCGCTACAAAGGCGGATGGTTCACTCCGTCTATGTGTTGACTATAGGGAGCTCAACAAGCTAACGAAAAAGAATAGGCATCCTCTCCCTAGAATTGACGATTTATTTGACCAGCTTGTAGGAGCGTCTGTTTTCTCCCAACTCGATTTAGCAACCGGTTTTCATCAGCTAAGGGTGGCTGAAGATAGCATCGATAAAACGGCGTTCAGAACCCCAGACGGCTTCTTTGAATGACTTGTCATGCCTTTCGGCTTGACAAATGCACCTGCGTACTTCGTGGACCTAATGAGTAGGGTATTTAGAGATTTCCTCAACAAATTCGTAGTGGTCTTCGTAGATGATATCCTTATCTTCTCAAAGAGTGAAGAGGAACATGCTCAGCACTTAAGGGCAATCATGGAAACTTTGCGAGTCCATCAACTAAAAGCCAAATTCTCCAAATGCCACTTTTGGAGAGAAGAGGTGAGGTTCCTTGGGCACATAGTATCCAAACAAGGGTTAGCAGTGGACCCTGCTAAGGTAGTGGCGGTACAAGATTGGAAGACACCAAGGAATGCAACTGAGGTCCGAAGCTTTCTAGGACTAGCAGGTTTCTATCGAAAATTTATAAAGGATTTTGCGAAAATCTCAGCTCCGCTCACGAAATTGACTAAGAAGAATCTAGTGTTCAGTTGGGACTTGGATTGCGAGTTTGCTTTCCAACGACTAAAAAGGGCTCTCACAACAGCCCCAGTTTTGACGCTGCCAGATGGGAGCAAAATGTTCACTGTTTATACGGATGCATGTGGGACAGGGCTAGGCGCCGTCTTAATGCAAGAAGGAAGGGTAGTAGCTTATGGCGGGAGGCAGTTGAAGGTGCACGAAAAGAACTACCCAACCCACGATCTTGAGTTAGCCGCCATTGTCTTTGCACTCAAGTCTTGGCGACACTATCTCCTAGGTGAGAAGTTCGAACTTTACACTGACCATAAGTCGTTGAAATATCTTTTCTCGCAGAAAGATCTTAACTTGAGGCAACAAAGATGGATGGAGTTTCTTGCCTCGTACGATTTCGAAATCTCCTACACTCCGGGCAAAGGCAACGTAGTGGCAGACGCGTTGAGCCGAAAGAAATTGACCCTAAGCCCGTTGTTTGTTGAAAGACAAAGCCTAGAGTTTATAGCCAGCTTCGACTTTAGGCCCTCCTCCGATTTCGTACCAGGCTTGCTAGCATCTCTCGAAGTACGCCCAACTTTAGTAGATTCAGTAGGGGCAGCACAACGCGAAGACCCTCAGCTTGTGGAAATGATTGATAGGCTAATTAGGGGTGAGACTTCAAGTCACCTCAACAGATACTCCATTGACGATAAGGGTGTACTAAGGCGAGATGGAAGACTATGCGTCCCACAGACAAAAGATTTAATAAAGAAGGTTCTCGAGGAAGCACATCACTCCAAGATGACGATACACCCAGGCAGGGATAAAATGTACAAAGACATAAAAAGGACTTTCTTTTGGAATGGCATGAAAAAGGATGTGGCAGAATTCGTTTCTAAATGTATGGTGTGCCAACAGGTTAAGGCGGAACAGAAAAAGCCTGGCGGACTACTACATCCTCTGGAGGTCCCGCAGTGGAAGTGGGATAGCATCTCAATGGACTTCATCGATGGGCTGCCTAGGTCTAGGAGAGGCAACACTAGCATTTGGGTAATAGTGGATAGGCATACCAAAAGCGCCCACTTTTTACCTGTCAAAAGTAAAAGAACTGCCTCATCCCTAGCATCACTTTACCTCAAGGAAATCGTTCGACTCCATGGAATACCATCTAGCATTGTTAGTGACCGAGACCCCATCTTCACCAGCGAGTTTTGGCGGAGTCTGCAAGAAGAAGTAGGAACGCAGTTATGCTTGAGCACAGCCTATCATCCCCAAACCGACGGCCAAACAGAGAGGGTGAACAGAGTTTTGGAAAACCTTTTAAGGCTATGCGTCCTCGACTTCGGAGGGACATGGGAAGACCACCTTCCTTTGGTGGAATTTGCCTACAACAATAGCTATCAAGCAACCATAGGAATGGCGCCCTTCGAAGCTTTATATGGAAGACCGTGCCGATCGCCCACTTGTTGGTCGGAGTCCACGGATAAGCTCATACTTGGACCAGATATGATCCGAGAGACCTCAGAGAAAGTAGACTTAATACGAAGAAGGATGAAGACGGCCCAAGACAGACAAAAGTCCTACGCCGACAAGAGGAGGACCGACCTTGAATTTGAAGTTGGAGACAGAGTTTTTCTCAAGGTATCACCGCTAAGGAACGTTGTTCGTTTTGGAACCACAGGAAAACTGGCACCAAGGTTCGTAGGGCCATTCCCTATTATCGAGAAAATTGGGAAAATGGCCTATAGATTAGAGCTACCCGAGAAGTTGGCTGGAGTCCACAACGTTTTTCACGTTTCACATCTCCGAAAATGTCTGCATGAGTCAGCTGAAGTGGTAGAGCCAAATATCCTCGAAGAGGCCGAAGTGGAACGCGAAGCAACCATAAGAAAAGTTCCAACCCGCATCTTAGGAACGGAAGTGAAGAAGCTACGCAACCGCGAAGTCAAGCTCGTCAAAGTCCAGTGGAGCGACGCCGAGGGAGACGCGACTTGGGAAACTGAAGCGAGAATCCGTACTGCCTACCCTTTTCTGTTCGAGGGTACATCCTTGATCTTTCTTTCCTTAAGTTGCGCTTTTATCTATCTTTTTAGGTATATTTCCTCGACCGTATCTTTTAGGTAGAATCTTTTTGGATGGAAACATGTAGTTGAAACATGTTATGTATGATGGTTGCAAATGGTTGCAAGTGATTGCTAGTGGTTGCTCGTGGTTGCATATACACACACAATCTAGGTTTTAGATCGGCTCAGTCACTTCATATTGCATATGCATATATGTTTGCTTTCATATGTGGTTGAACTTTAATGTGTTGTCATGTGGATGTTGCATTTGTATTGAATGATTGTGCACTCATGTAGAATCAAGAATAGGAAAATTTGCATACGTAATGGATTCATGGCACTTACATAATTCGCATTAAGGAGGTCAACTGAATCAGTAGACCGCCTGATTTTGCATTAGATAAGTACATGTACACACACACTTCGCATATGATCATGAAGCATTAGAAGTCTTTTAAGGACAATGGATGCTCGTGTTTGATGGATGAGTAGATGGATGATTGGATGTTAGGATTCACATTCCTCCTAACTTGAAGATTTCGGGGACGAAATCCTTTTAAGTGGGGGAGAATGTAACACCCCGAGAATTCTATAACTGTGAAATTCATGAATTAAAGTATAATTAATTTGAAATTAAAGAACCAAGGGAAACAGGATACGCCATTGCGTTCGTCTCGGAAAAATACGCGAAATAGAGTCCGAGTTTTCGAAAAACGGAGTTCGTACGAAGAAGATATGGCCTTCGGAAGTTTTGAATTAAATTTAAAATTCAAACAGAATAAAATAATTAAAAATCGGGCCCAGTGGGCCAGGGCGGATAAACACCCGCCTAGGCCACCCAGGTCGACTGGGCTGTCGACCTGGGCTACCCATGTCGACAGGGCTGTCGACAGGGGTGTCGACCTGGTCGAGCCCAGTCAACCTGGCTGGCCAGGTCTGTGTTTTGTCGAATTTCTGCGGTCTGCTTTGTCATTAGGGCTAGGTGGCGGGTTCTAATTGGTCTCTCTATCTAATGAATGGCTACGATCTAACCTAGCAACATCAATGGTCCTAATCAATTCCTAACCTCTATATAAACAACCCTAGACTAAACCCTAATCTATTCATTCAAATTAAGAACATAGCCGCCATGTTGCTGAGGAACGACTAAGAGTAGCCGCCAACTAGAGAGGGAATTAGGAAGAAAGTTCTAAAGCCTAAAGCAATTCAAGCAACCTAAAGCCAATCAATTCAACAAAGGAATCATATCTCTTAATTAGAGAATTCGCCGCAACCATTGTAAGTAGAGTATTACTTTGGTATGAATAAACAACTGTATTGATTTGTATGCTTGAATTGGGATAATAAAGTAATTCATATTTGTGCAAAATTATGTTATTCATTATAAAGAACTACATGCGGTAGTTCTATGCAAGTATACGTTTGGAATATTGCGCAAATTATGTAATCTATGTTGAAGCTACATGTATGTAGTTGATTGAAATTCATGCGAGTTTGGGGCTTTGTTATTATGCCATCATGATGTATATTTTTGTGCATAAACCATTTTGCAAGTAATTGAAACAAGTTTGGTTGTTATAGTTCATATGAAACTATGTTGGAATTTTGACACCATAATCCATGTATTAAGTCATGCTTTTGCAAAACTTATGAATATGGCTAGGCTATGAATGATATTTGGCATAATTGGAATCTATGATTAAGTCTATCTTGTTTAAAAGAATTATATGATGACATATGTGAGACATGGCTAGGTTAGACTCAAAAATCCCTTTTTGCAAGTTTAAAGCAAACACCATGATTAGGAATATTTATGCATAAGTATATTTATACTATCGTTATGTGATTAGAATTAAACCAAAATTTAGTTGATCTATGCTTCTGTGTTAGTAGCAAAGTATCCCCTTTGTAAACATGTAGATACCTTATGAACATGACTTGTTTATGTTTATGCCATGAACAAATTTAACTTTACTTATGCCATGCTTATGTTTGACATTATGCTATGCTTATGCTAGGAATATTTATGACATGCGTATGTTTGACATTATGCCTAAATAAGAATATAGGTTCATGTTGTAGTTAAACCTATGCAAGTTCACATGCTTTGATTCATGTCACCTATGTTACCACTATGCAAGTACACCAATTTCTATTTTGTATTTCCAACGTCGTATTGCAAGTTCATGCGCTCACCTTCCCCTCTTTGTGTATACGCCATAAGCCTCCCCTTTTCGCGTGGCTAAATTGGGCTTTAAAAGGCTAAGCCCAATATATATATAAACGGACGTGTAAAACGGGGGAAAATAACGTTGGGTTAAAAATTAATTAATGAATGAAAATATAAAATAGAAGGGCCCAAATTCAAGTATGGGTTGGGCCCGTGATTGGTGTAACCTTTACACCATTAACTTAATAATGGGCCGCAAATATTTACATATAAGAAATAAAGAAGAATGACAAGATATGTAAATGTAGAACATACGATGTGTTTAACCCGAGGTTGGATTGAGTTGTGATGTAAACCTGCCCGGAACCGCCCGGCTGTCCAGTAGTCACAACAATACCTATCCAATGTGGGAGGTTAAACATGGAGCCCAGCAAGGACCCGAGGTTAGACTGAGTTGTGGCGTAAGACTGCCCGGAACCAACCGGCAACAGGCAGCCACAACAATACCTGTCTAATGTGAGAGGTCAGGGCCTTAATAAGACAATTAAGGCTGAATCAGGATTGTTAGGATTAAGTGGACTAAAGACTTAATCAAAATGGAACATGCTAAACTAAACGGACTGGTGGGGTTAGGTTAGGAAACACTTAACCAACTTAGCATGTTGGCTAGAGATAGAAAACCTAGTAACGGGGGACCCTTTTCAGCAGTAACCCTAAAAGGTGTATCAGGATACCCTGAAACTAGGCAGGGTGGGGCACGATTACTGGGCTGATTGTAAGAGGTCAAAGCGACGGCGGTGGTATAGCAGTGTAGGTTCTAACGGTGTGCGGGCGTGCACGCACTCCGGCGCAGAAAAATAAAGCACTGGGCACCAGTAGCATACCTGTGCATTCTAAGGTTGTGTCGGGCCGCTGCCATGGGACTTGATACACCCCATGGTGGGACCAGCATAGGTAACTACAGACATCGGGGGCCGTAAGACACATGTAACTATGCGAGTAGGAGCCGATCATCATAGAATGGATCACATCACCCTGATTATGGGGTGCAAATTGGAAACTAGTTTATATGGGTTCAGAGATTTACATGGGGTACGATAGTATATTCGACCCTAGACAACTTAACCAAGTTCATAGTGCTTGCCCACTTCTTGTTTATACTTATCATACCCAGTTCTTTATTCATAGACAAAGTAGTACTAGACTTACTCAGGCTTTATGTCTGACTCTATTTTTCTTTCGTCTTCTTTCTTCCGTTCCCCCCCCCCCCCCAGTTCATCAGGGAGGGAACACAGCAGCTTGACCAATCTCAACATCCAGCTTGAAGAAGAGAAATGTATTGCTTGGACTTTCCTGTTTTGAACTATGGCTTTGGACAATCCACTATAGGGATTTTGCCGTTTATCTATGTTTTATTTATGCTTCTTTAAATCATGTACTCAAGACAGATTATGAAAGTGTTATGCTATGTTTTTGGAAAGGATGTTGTTGTAACACGTATTTGACTTTATGAAACAAAAGTTTGTTGTTCTTCCGCTGTTTACAAATATGTGTTCTTATATCTGTCTTGTATATCTGTGACTTGTACTTATAAACCTCCACCAAAATTAGGGCATTCCCTTTGAGAGTGACCCTAACGGAGGTGGGGTGTTTCAGATTCGGAGTCCAGATAACATCTCAATACAGTAAAGAATAAACTTAAGATCAATAATATGCTTAGGCAAATGTAAGGAAAACAATAATGTATCATCCGCAAATTGAAGAATAGATAATTCATTATTAAACTCCTCATTACCAACGCTACCTAAGACACCTAATCTCCCAGCTCTCTTAATAATTCTAGAGAAAACATCAGCCTCTAAATTAAATAGAAAAGGTGAAAGGGGATCACCTTGTCTAAGACCTCTCTTAGACTGGATCTTCTTGCCCACAACCCCATTAACAACAATACTAGAGCAACCAGCCCTAAGCAAAAGCATGATCCAGTTGATCCATCTAACACTAAAACCCCTAGCAAGACATAACTCACAGATAAAATCCCCATCAACAGAGTCAAACGCCTTCTCAAATTCTAACTTCAAAACTGTGCAGGAAAAATTATTTTTGCAACAGACATTAGTATACTCCTGCATAGCGGCCACTCCACCCACTATGTTTCTACCCTTGATAAAGGTTTTTTGTGAACAATCAATAAGATCGTTCATCTTAATACTAAGCCTGTTAGCAAGAACTTTGGAAATAATGTTGACCGAACAATTAATTAAGGAAATAGGCGTGAAATCCTTTAGAGAATTAGCATTCTCTCTCTTATGAATAAGGATAACATTAACAAAGTTAAAACTACCTAAACGCAAGTCACCACTATTAAAATCATTAAAGAGGTTGATAATATCAAACTTCAGAACCTCCTAAAACTGCTTATAAAAAAGGACGGAAAGATCATCAGGCCCAGGAGCTTTGTCACTAGGCATATCACAGATTGCCTTCCAAATCTCCCGTTCAGAGAAAGGTCTGTCTAAATCAGCTAACTCAACCTTAGTGGCCGGCGAAAAAATGTCAACCCAACTAACATTAATCCTTATCTTAGTCCTAGTTCCTAAAATCTGCTTATAGTACCTAGTAAAAGCCTCATTTAATTCCTTATGAACAGTCACCTCCACATCATTAATAAAAATAGAATGAATCAAATTATCACGCCTCCTCTTATTAGCCAAACTATGATAGAATTTCGTGTTATTATCCCCTTCCTTAATCCATTTAACTCGGGATCTTTGCTTCCACATGATCTCTTCTTTCTCTAAAATCAGCTTGAGATCCTTTCTAAGGTTGCAAAGTCTATCCCTCTCATATGGATTAAGAATCCTGGACTCGCAAACCTTGTCTAAATCTAACATCTCACACATAATCTTATCTTTCCTAATTCTAACACTATCAAAGATGTACTTATTCAAATGCTTGAGAAAAAACCTTAACTTACCAAGCTTCGCAACAAAGATCTTTGCAGAATTTCCCTTATAAAAATTATTAAAATAAAATAAAGAATTCCACTTAACAGAAACCAGATTACTAAAACTAGAATCCAATAACCACATCTTCTCAAATTTGAAGCTGTTACCAATAGAAATATTCGAGTCACACGAAAGAATGATAGGACAATGATTAGAAAATAAAAAAGGCAAACCCTTAACTCTAAAAATAGAGAATCTATCATCCACCTCTGTACTGATAAAAAAAACTATCTAATAAAGCATAAGAAGGACTATCTCTAACATTAGACCAGGTGAACATTCTAATATTGAGAGGAATCTCAATCAAATTATTATCTAAAATGAAGTCATTCAATTCATCCATATCATAGAAATCACCTTCTCAAGGTGATCTCTCTCCTAAAAATCTAGTGACAATGAAATCTCCCCCCACAATCCATTGATTAGGAACAAAAATTCTAAAATCAGCACATTCGGCCCACAAAAGTCTCCTCTCAATTTTTGTATGAGGACCATACACATTAGAAATGCCCAATAAAGAGTTATCTACAAGAGAGGCTAAAATGATGTGCAGAGAAAATAACTTAGGAAGCTCTTGAATGAGTCTAAATTGATTATCTTTCCAACCGATCATAAGTCCACCAGCACTACCTATGGCTGGAAGATAAGACCAGTTTCGAAAGAGAGACCCACCTAACCCAGCAAAAAATCTAGAATCAGGATTACCTATTTTAGTCTCCTGAAGCAAAACAATATCAATATGAAAATCTTTAAAAAAAGCCCTAACCTTAGCACATTTTTTAGGGTCATTTAGACCCCTAATATTCCAACTAATAAGCCTCATCGTCTTAATGAGATAACTTTCTCTAATTTCCTACTCCTAATGTAATCCGCATCTAAGTCAATATCAAAAAAGATAAAAGCAGTGTGACTAGCAAGCTGAAATAACTGACTAGTCGAAAGGCTACCTAAAGCAAAAGGAGTATAATCACTACCATAACATACCTGAGCCCAAACTCGCATTGCTACTCCTAGGAAACAAGCTTGGGGACCTACCACGAGATGAAGCAGATCTATATCTAATCCTCATGCTACGTCTCGCCAATCCAGAACAATGCTATATTCTCTTCTGTCTCCCCCTCCTGAAAGAAGAAGAAGAAATATCTCTAATCGGAGAGTGTCTGCCACAACCCTCAAGCACACCGACCGAAACCGACTCACTGAACTGATCAACGGCAACAAGCCCCGAGCAAGTCAAAGTGCACACCGATTGGAACACACAAAAACACGGACTCCAAATCAAGGAAAAAACTCTCTCACACGACTCTCACAACCATAGCAAACATCATGTCTTACCCAGCAACACCAGCAACCCACTTGAACCACCACAATCCAACCACCTAGACGTCACCAAACCAACCCCAAGCTCAAAAACACTCCTGCCACACACAGTAAAACGCTCCATATCTCTAACCAAGCAATCCATATTCTCCGCCAAGCCACTCCTAACCAAAACAAAAGCAGCGCAACCACCGATTGAGGGACAGCCACATCCAACCTTTCACTGCTAGCAACAGCACACTTACTGAGATTAAAGAATCAAACCTCGGACCAACAACTCTCGCTCCACTCCATGAAAACTGCTTCTTCCTCCTAACAAATTTTACTCTACCCACTTTAAAACCCTTCCTAAATTTCAAAGAGGAATTCAACACACCCAACTTTTGATCCACTGAGGCAACGCCACCCTCCTCCTCCTCAAGATCCATCAACAAATCAAAACAATTAGATAAACCCACATCGTTAGCCACACACCAATCTATTCCCTCCTCCATACTGTGAGACTGATCACGACTAACAGAAAATACCACATCGTAATCTATCATGTCCACTGAGTCATCTCCCGTCATCACCTCCTTAACCTTTCCATGGCTCACACTCTTGCACACATTAAACCAATCAACACCACAAAAACTCGAACAACACAATACAGAAGGATCACATCTCATGGGGTCAAAATTATGTAAAGCCGAACAACTCCCAACAACACCAACCATTTCTTCCTCAGAAAACACTTTACCATAATCAGCCATGCCCAATAAAGCCTCCTTCCAAAAAGACTCGGACCTCAAATGCAACGAAATCCCATCAGTCCTCAAGAAAGCAGAATCAACCCCATTATTCGGCAACTGAAATTCTGCAACACATCGTTCACAATTAGTGGCCATGTTGATCGCATCAAAATGAGACAGAATTCCCTCCAACAACAATAAAGCCCTCTTCTTGTTCCTCGAAGATGAGTCTGAAAAAATCCTTTACAATTTCAAAAGATTTAAACTGAAATAAAATGCATGCTCCTTTATATTCATCGAAATCGGTAATGGTGGGAATACAATATCAAAGTAATTGCTTTTATACGACAATAAACCCACAATAAGACCTTCCAGATGCCAACCCAATAGCAACAACATATAAGCCCTACCATTTTCCTGATAAGAAAAGTCAAAGACGTAAAGATCTATAAGTTCTGATAGTTTCAGGCATAACCGTGAATAGTTGATGTGAAAAAGGTCATAAACTGATTTGCCTCTAAAAATATCTAGGAAACTGTTAAATCGATGACCAACACCTCTACAAAAGAAACAACGAAAACCATTCCTACAAGCTTGCGCAAGATGATCAGAATCTCCACACTTAAAGCAAGAACGAACTCTGAATTTGTTCCTCCGAAAAGATCTATTAAATGAGCTAGGCTTCCAACTATAATCTGGTAGAGAATTCCTAATCACATCCGCAAATGATCTCTATGAAGATTTTGAATCAATCAGAGAAGAAGATTGATTCGAAGAAGAATTAAAGAGAATACGAGAAGCCGCCATTTCTTCGCGAGTTTCTTCAGGATGTGTGAAGTCTCGACATATATAAACTTATATGTCGACATATCTCTATATATGTGACATCCCGCCCCGCACCAGTCGATATTTCCAATGGGATGCACTATGTTGATGCCCAACCAGCACGGTACAGTGGTCAAGAGAAAGGAAAAGGGAAAGGAATTTGAATGATGAACCAACAAAGAACCTATAGTATATCTCACAGCACATGGAACAAAATATAATAATAACATAACTTGATATAAATAGGCGAGACAGTGCATAAGATGGAAACTAAACCATCATAGCAGTGGAAAGATTCAATATACAGCTTATGATCTAAACAATCATTATTACAACTTTTAAAACTGTCTCTAAAGCAAAATAAGAAGTTACACAACTAATGCCCAAAGTAGTGACGAGCAACAACACAGGGAGGATATTTAGGAACAATAAGTGTAAGCCTCTTGCTCGTCTCCGGACAACTACTCGTGCATAACCAGCTAACCTGTCTCTAGTCTGCTCGTTTAGGAGCACCCAGAGTAATAAGAAGAGAGAAAAACTTTAGGTTAGAAAAAAGTCTGGTATGAGCGATAAGCAGCAAAAACAAAACAATAACAAGTATACATGACCATACCTGAACCTGGACCTGCAACCAAAGAGTTAGCATGACAAAATGTATAATACTCTAAGGTGACACTAACACATAGTGTGAAAATAATGGGGAGGGGGTGTGCATGACATGATGATAGCAAACATCAAATATAGCAATCATCCTCACATCTCTCACTCGGTGCATAAAGCATACAATATCTACTACTTTGATCACCCAATCCTTTGCTATAATCAGTCTGCCCCGATGGAGTCACGATGACCCCACTACACTGATCCATAGCCACTAATCCTTTGCTATGTCCACTCTGCCTCATGGAGTCATGAAAACTCCACTACACTGGCTCATAGCCTTGCTACGATCACTCTGCCCCATGGAGTCATGATGACCCCACTACACTGATCTATAGCCAATAATTCGTTCCTTAGTGGTAAGTCAAAGCTATAGACATCGATAACCCCTTTGCACATGTCCCGCAGAAAAGTCCAACTCATGAATTTAACTCATTGGTTCCCATCTGGATCCTGAGTTACAACTTCTCATTTGGACTACCTTTGCATCTCGGGTTTGGTCTTCTCCGGATTGGTTCGGTCCTTCTTCTCATCTTTGGTTCGGTTCGGAATCGTCATTGGGGTCAGATCGTGTTTCCCCCTCCTTCGGTTAGGGTCGTGATCCCCTCTTTACTTCGGATCGGTTCGTGATGTCCTCCCCCCGGCGGCTCGGTTCGTGATACTTCTTCCAAGCATCAGATCGGCTCGTGCTTCTTCCACCGGGTCGGGGTGCTTCGGATCGGTCATGAGCTTCTAGTCCGTGGTGCTCTGCGTCCACCAAATCATCGGGTCAGTTCGTGGTCACTGGCCACGAGTAGGGTGTCACGATCGGGTCAGTTCGTGCCTCCTTCCTCTGATCCGATCCGGTTCGGGCCAACTTCCTATAACTTTTCTATTGAGCTGTTTACGCCATACGACGGTGTTTTCGACCATTCTAACATAACTATTCAATCACGAAGCATTCCAAACAGTAATAGCAACATGTATAACCAACTATAAACACGCAAAACAATAATATGACATGTTTATATGGATCAAACATACCCAAAACCCATGTTTTCCCCTTAATCATGTTTAACCATAACTAATGATAGGACTAGTAAAACATATCCAAATTAACCCAAATTTTTATTAGATACCTAAAATAATATTTTACAATTTTTTCCAGAATTTTAACATGCATAATTTCGCTAATTAACACTAATCACCCCTAATTAGCCGTAATTAGTGAAAAACAATGCAAATCACTCACCTTAGCCACAAATGAATTATAGATCTGAACTTCTCTACTGTTTTGGGTCGAATTCCTATGCAACAAAGCAGCTCCAACTTTGATTTGGTTTTGATTTGCCTTGATTTGATGTTGATTAGACTAATATATGCTTAAACGGTGATTTGGAGGTGATTTATAAGGTGGATGCCATTGTTAGGGTTGAAGAGAGGTAAGTGGCGAATGAGAAAATGAAAAATAAATCGTTTCCTAACCGATTTCAGCCTCCCCATAACCCTAATCCCGAAATGGGTTATGGGCCTAGCTGCCAATCACCCTAATTAGGCCCGGTTAAGCAGTTTTTCACCTTCCAAACATTATTTCAGCTATATCTCCCAAACGGCAAGTCCGTTTGGCTAATGTGACCACTCTACGGAAAGTTAAACCATCATCTGAATCAAATGGAAGTTGTTTTAGGTCAAAACTCCTTACCTTTCAAAAGTTATAGGAGAAACAAGATTCACCAAGGGCAAAACAGTCATTTAAAAATAGGCAAAAACCGTGAACATGAAAAATGACCCCAATAGTCGTTCCCCAAAGTTACACAACCATACGACCTCATACGAAAATGAAATAAATATTCTATGATCCTCCGATGCGTAGAATGCGGGTCATTACATTTTCCCCCTTAAGAAATTTCGCCCTCAAAATTCCTTAACTAAGAAACAACAATGGGTCCCGCATGCCTATCAATCATTTGCAACGATCAAACATACATAGCAACATAACAAGCCTATCCTAGCATGCAGTTTACTAACAAGAGGATAACTAAATGGTTGTTAAAATATTACCAGGCAAAGAGTTCTGGATACATCTTCCTTATGCTCTCATCTGTTTCCCAAGTACAGCCATTCTCATTCTCGCCCCATTGAACCTTGATCAATTTCACCGCCTTCCTTCTAAGTTTCTTCGTATCGCACTCAACAATATAGATCGGCCTGCGGTTCCCAACCGCCTCGGGTTCTACTTCGATGTCATCCAACTGATCCGGTGAAATCGTCATATCAGGGTCGTGTACGAACTTCCTTAATTGGGAAACATGAAATACGTTGTGAACTCCTGCCATCTTGTCAAGTAATTCAACTTTATACACTAAATTACCAACTTGCTCGGGAACTTGGAATGGACCAATAAATCTTGGTGCTAACTTGCCTCTCCTACCAAATCGAACCACGCTCTTTAACGGAGAAATCTTGACAAACACCAAGTCGCCAACGGAGAATTTCACTTATCTTCGTCTCTTATCAGCATAACTCTTCTGCCTATCTTGGGTAGCCTTTATTCGCTATTGGATAACATTGATCTTATCTGAAGTTTCTCTTATTACATCCGGTCCAAACACGAACTTCTCACTGATTTCCAACCAACATGATGGTGAGTTGCACAATCTTTCGTACAAAGCTTCAAATGAAGCCATACCAATACTGGACTGATAACTATTATTATATGCGAACTCAACCAAATGCAAATGGTCATCCCATGACCTTCTAAAATATAATACGCAAGCTCTCAAGAGATCTTCTAATATTCAATTCCCCCTCTCTGTTTGACCGTCGATTTGAGGATGGTACGCGGTACTGAGATGTAATTCTGATCCTAAAGCCTCTTGTAAGCTCTTCCAAAATCCACTAGTAAACAAAGGATCTCGATCACTCATAATGCCTTTGGGTACTCCATGAAATCTCACTACCGACTTCATATACAGTTCCGCTAACTTAGCTGCCGTTCTACTCGACTTGAAAGGTATAAACCTTGCACTCTTAGTCAATTGGTCCACAATCACCCAAATGCTATCATGGCCCGATCTAGTCCTTGGTAATCCAGGAATGAAATCCATTGAGACTTGTTCCCATTTCCATTCGGGAATTTCCAATGGTTGTAACAAACCACTAGGCTTCTTTTGCTCAACTTTAACTAGCTGGCAATTCTTGCACTTGGATATAAACTCCCTAACATCTCTTTTCATCCCTTCCTAGTAGTAAGCCTGCTTCATGTCTCGATACATCTTGTTACTACCGGGGTATATAGTCAGTTTTGAGTGATGACATTCTCTAAGCACTTAATCTCTCAATCCATTAGCAGTGGGCACAACTAGTCTCCCATTATTTCTAAGCCATCCATCTCGATTAAGCCCATACTTGTTCATCTCCTTACTGTCGATACACATCTCTAACTTGGAGATGATTCCCAATATATTAGGATCGTCCCTCTGACTTGAACCAATCCGCTCAATCAAAGTGGGTCTGATCGTCAAACTTGCTAGCATTTCTAGATCCAATTCGCACTTTGGTCTGAAATCATACCCAGAGATTTACTCCAGTTGCTTCCATTTTAGAAACATAGCCCCTAAACTAGCATGTCTCCTACTCAATGCATCGGCAACCGCATTCCCCTTTCCTGGTGAATATGCGATATCGAAATCATAGGAAGCCAAGAGTTCTAACCATCTTTGCTGTCGGAGATTTAGATCCTTCTGAGAGAAGAGATACTTTAATGACTTATGATCAGTAAACAACTCGAATTTTTCTCCCAAGAGATAATGTCTCCACATCTTCAACGCGAATACGATCGCTGCCAATTCCAAATCATGGGTAGGATATCTTTTCTCATGCGGTTTCAGTTGTCGACTAGCGTAAGCTACGACTCTTCCTCCTTGCATTAATACAACACCTAGTCCAGTACCACATGCATACGTGTATACTATCATCTCTTCATTCCCTTTAGGAATGACTAACACTGGCGCACGCGTCAACTTTTCCTTCGGACTCTCGAATGCATTTTCACACCTTTCGAGCCAAACGAAAGTGTAGTGTCCCGAAATTCCGGTCTAATTTGAGCTGGCCAAATAACACAAGTCCAACCCCAATTGCACTGGAAACCAGAAAACTAATAGAAAGATAATAGAGGGTGAGAATAGATAAGATAGAAACTTAGAATAGAAGAAGAAGAACATACAACATCAGAGTAAACACGAATCTCACAGTTGAACGAGTAAATATATTTCATAACATAACTTTGAAATAAAACAGTATCTGTATATAATACCATTATTAGAGTATAACACTTATAACACAGCGGAAATAACAACAGCTATATTATCCTGAAGCCTACTGCTCCAGCTCTTCAAGTATCTGTAAATCCGGACTACTTGACTACCCGTACAAAATTGGGCACCCAAGAGTTTAGGGAAAACAAAACAAAATAAACTCTGGGTCAGTCCTGTGATTGGTGTGAGTAAACTCAAATCATTTGATTTAACTTTCAAAATTTCTTTTGAAATAAAGGATAATCATAAGACCGATCCACACATAAACACGGATGGCTTTTACCTTATGATAACCCAAAATATTTCTAAAACGATACTTGTCTAATACTATAATAATGTCTAGATCAAGTAAATAGAAATCTAGCAGAAATGCTTGCATCTAACGTTCTACATATATAATATACAATCAAAACCGTGGGCTCTTATTTGGGGATTGGATTCCAACTATGAGAAGGTATGGATCCACCTTCCGCTCAGTGTACTCTAGAAGCGATACACTGGAGTTCAACAAGAACATCTTGCAACTCGGCCACACATGACTGACCACTCATTTCGCTTGAGTGTGTCGAATATATTGTCACCTCACAGTTGGTAAACCAACATAACCATTCCCGGGACATACAAAATTGAAAGAAGTAACAAATATGAATATTCTCTAGATGGTGACAATATACCCTACTTAGGTGCGGCCCACTTAGCCATGCTTCCTGCTCGATTTCTGTCATTTCCCAGTTGACGAGGTTGGAGGTCATAACGTATCTTTCAACAAATTACTCATTCATTTACTTTGAATGCCACATCGTCATACCCATCAAACAACAAATTGATTTCCCCAAAAATACCACGGGTATAAGCTAAGAGAAACTAATTCCTCCGCCACCAATGTAAATAAGTTTGAAACGATCAACTTACGTGATCTACCAGATATACTCTGTCAAACATTCGTCCATTCAAGTTGTCCTGGGACTGGACAAACTAAAGGCACTATTCTGTAAATCCATCTTATGCAATTTCTACCTTGGATTTCCATAATAACCCTTGTATAAACTCCATCTTCAATTTGTCTTCGATCTATTTTGGTTCGAAATGCTAACTCCCATACAGAGTGCTTCTCGGATAATAATCCAACCGGTCTCTCCGTATTGACGATGGTAAAATGGTCAAAACTTTGATAGTCTGTGATTTAAATATCAAAGAAAACACGTTTGCAAACAACGATATTATTTCCAAATGCAAATTATATCGATCAATCATCATGTAATGTTTATCTCTTTAGTTCATTAATTTACATTTCTTATGTTTCCATATATTCTAATTTCTTATTTTCTATTATCATAAAACATTTCTGATTCTTATTTGGAAAACATTTCCAAAACTCCTTCACTGGATTTAAACTGATGTTTAAATCAAACATCGCGATGCCAACTCAAACCATTTCACTAATTAACTAAATTCACTTAACCATCCTTTACTATCAAACCTTAGCCGTTCCTTTGTTAAGAAGGAAGTCAATCAAGTTGGGGTATAATTACCTCTCAGACCTTAACTGAATAACGTTTTAACTTTGGAATAGACAAAGTTTATCTTTAAAACCTTTAACAAACTCCCTTACGTAACTCTCGGATTCTATTTACGTATCCACTTCTTTATTGAAAACATTGATTATAACTATAGCGTTATAATCCCTACTTTCGAAATATCTAACTTCGTATATAACTTTTATTCTTTAATTTGAATAAATAAATAAACACCTAACTTATAAATAAATAAATCTTGATTTAAAAACTGGAAAGTATAAATACTTTCCCGAATTCGACGATTAACTCTCTTCGAATAACTTATATCCGATTAACTCTCTTCGAATAACTAATATTCGAATATCTCTCTTCGAACAACTAATATTCGATTATCTCACTTCAAATAACTTATATTTCGGTTACCTCTCTTCGAATAACTAATATTCGATTATCTCACTTTGAATAACTGACATTTGATTAACTCTCTTCGAATCTATTCGAATAACTAATATTCGATAACTTCTTTCGAATAACTAATATTCGATAACTCCTTTCGAATAAACAATATTCGACGATCTTCTTTAGAATAAACTATATTCGATTAATTTCTTTTCAATTAACTCTATTCGATTAACTACTTTTGATTAACTCTAATTCGATTTAACTCTAACTCGATTAACTCTAATTCGATTAACTACTTTTGATTAACTCCTTTAATTCTATTCGAATAAACTATATTCGATTAGCTCTTCTAATTCTATTCAAATAAACTATATTCTATCAACTCTACTTCTATATTTAGTTTTAAATATAGATGTTGAAATCGATTCTTACTTCTCTACATAAGTCCTGACTTATATATTCTATTTATTCAATGATAAATATTTTATTTAATTTATAAAATATTATTTATAAATTAATCTTCTCAAACTATCAGTTAGAACAGATTCTATTTAAAATCTTTGCTTTAAATCCATGTCATGTTAGACCATGTGCGAAGCACGGGTCTAAACTTTCCTGATGTAAAATTCTATTCATTTATCAAATATTTCCTTATATGACATTCTTTTCATTTCCCAATAAATTCCTTTAAGAACTCTATTTATTTTCTAAATAAATATTTTTTTTAACTCTATTTATTTAACAAATAAATATTCTTTTCCAATCCTATTTATTTAACAAATAAATATTTTCTTTTCAATTCTATTTGTAAATGTTATACAAATATTTCCTCTTATAAAATCCTTTGATTTTATAATCATGTTCTTTTATGAAATTCTTTGATTTTATAAATATTTTCTTTTATAAAATTCTTTGATTTTATAAATATTTCTTTTTCAATATAACATTGAAATTTTCCTTTTTAACATTCCAGTATTTCTTACGGTATTTAAAATACCAAATAACAATGATCAATATCATTCTAACACACATCATCAAGAAAAGATTATATATCACATCATATATCATCATATATGAAAAACAATTAAATAAATGTTGAGGAATCTAGTTGGATTCCTCCGACCTGTTTCCCTGCATCCACAGATGTTAAACAATACAATTAACATCAATTTCATTTCACTATGAAACATTCTGCTAAACAAAATCAATTTATATTTATTTATTTATAACCAGATCTATAATTTCAACCAATTACTTAGCAGTTCAATCAAACAGTCAACACACAGAATTCAACCAACATCTATCAATTCTAAAAATACGTTGTAAAAATATAAACTGATCAGAACAGTGAGATTTACTCACATTGGACGATCATCGTTAATAACGATAACCATCGCTTGATTCAGACGGACAATTTATTTTGCTATAAATTGTAACGAGCTCCGATGGACTTCTAGTCAGTTCCATCGTGTAGTGTCCGTCCATAGTATCCTGTCGGATCTTGTTTCGTTGAATTTTGATAACATATGAATAAGATACGGTTATTTAAAGTCAATACACTAATATACCTTAATTAAAACTTATTTAAATTTTTATTGGGCTTTTACCAATACTTAAATGGCCCAAATCATTTTGCACCCGCACCTTACTGATATTGTCTTCCCCAAATAAGCGACAGCACCAAACTCACGTATCCTGCTTTCTTCCAACATAGCCGCAATTCAAACCTCCCACCTCGTTCATCCTTTCACAAATCTTTAGAAGTAAATAGACAAAACCCTACCCCTTCAAAATATCGTCAGCTCCACTTTCCCGTACAAAACAACACGCTCTTCTTTTTAATTCACTGTTCAAACCCACCCAAACATACATCCCATGGCCGACGTTCACCCCCCATCTTCTCCTCCCACACTTCGAATAAATTCTTACAAAAATCACCAAAAATCACCCCTTCGAAATCTCTACAACCCCAGTACCTTTACCTTCAACTCGCATATCGGATTCGAAATCCGTTCTCCAGTTTTCACATTGAGCCAAGAAAAAAATACCAAACAAAATTTCAATAGTTTAACCCCAAACTTTGCCAAATCGATGCTACTTCTCGCCCTAAACCATAATGCAACATTGAAACAGGACGAAGCTCCTCAAATCATGAATACTCAGCAACCCTACTTGCTGCTGGAAAAACCAGCGAACCCAGAATGAAGTCGAACGGAGAAAAACACATATAAAAATGAAGTTCTTTCGTTGTTGATTCCATGTGTATTTATTTTGGGGTTTTTACGTTTTTTTTTGAATTTCGATTGAATTTTGAAGATCGATTTTCAACGTTGGTTTTCAGAGGTGAAAAAGAAAGGTTGGCGGCTCAATTTTTTGACCATGTAAATGTAGTGTTAGGGTTAGAGAATAGTTAAGGGTACTTAAAGGATTGTTTTAATATTTTTATATTCAATATTTTATTGATTTATAAGGTAGAGCTATTTACATTTATCGATTTAAAATCCATATGGTCCCATACTATATCCAAATTCGACGAGAATGGACATACTGCTACAGTTCGACATTAAGGACCCAACGAAACTGGCTTTCTCGAATTCCGACTTCGTTTCCTCACATAGCATATTTTTAACCGTCAAAATACTGACTGTTTTTCACATTAAAAATCCGTACGGCCACATACTAACCCCAAAAATAACAAAAATTGGAATCTAGCAATAATTTAATATTGCGGATCCAACAAAATTAGTTTCGTCGAAAACGGAGGTCGTTTGCAAAAACTGGCTATTTTTAAAGCTCTAAATAAACCCTTTTAAATATATAAATATATTTAAAAATAATTAAATTTAATATTTAAAAATAAATATTATCGTATATATTCACAATAGAATATCATACAGCTGCATTGGGATTTATAACTCGATATTTCAAAGTTCTCAGTTATATCGATATTCGACTTATATTTAAATCTTTTTTTAAAATATAAATAAATCATTATAAATTATAAAGGAATTCCATAGCGACTTTTCTAAAATTTGATTTGGACATAAATCAAAATCTACACGACGAAATCCCGATTTTTCTCTTCCATTTGCAAAATATACTTCACCAGCTCCTAACGTTTTTTATTTCATAGAAATCCGATTTAAAATGGATTCTGTATATTCGTTTGAAGTTCGAATCGCCAAACAACGAACTGCATCGCCATTTTGAGCTTGATTATAATTATATTATAATTATACATTCAACTGTCGTTTTTATAATATATTCGTTAATATAATTCAACTCCAAACAGAATTATATATTATAACTAATCCAATTCACACAATATTGTGAATTCCACTATTTCTGATTATTTCAGAAATTAAATATATTATTCTATTATTTAATTTAATTAAATATTCAATATTATTTAATTAAACAACCTTTAAATTACTAACCATTATTTTAAATAATTAAATTAATTAATCATTCGACCTTAAAATATGGGTCGTTACAGCAAGCTTGATTCTTCTTGGTCAACTGAGTTAACGGTGCCGCTATCTTGGAGAAGTCTTGGATAAACTTACGATAATATCTAGCTAATCCCAAGAAACTTCTTACGCCTGTTGTATTCTTGGGCGTAGACCAATCTTGTGCCGTAGCCACCTTCGTAGGGTCCACGACAATACCATTCTCTGAAACAACATCGCCCAAGAATCTCACTTCCCTCCTCCAGAATTGACACTTAGAAAACTTCGCTTTCAGTTAGTGTTTTCTCAACACCTCCATCACTACTCTCAAATGTTCCTTGTGTTCTTCCTCTGTCCTCAAATAAACAAGTATATCGTCCACGAACACAAGAACAAACTTATTCAATTGATCTCGGAATACGCTATTAATAAGATCCATAAAATATTTTGGTGCATTGATCAAGCCGAATGGCATGACCAACCACTCATAGAACCCAGACGACATCCGAAATGCCGTTTTTGGAACACTCTCAGCTGCTACTCGAAGTTGATGAAATCCTGTTGTGAAGTCCAACTAGGAGACCACTCTTGCTCCTTCCAGTTGATCAAACAAATCGTCTATCCGTGGAAGAGGATACTTATTCTTCCTACTCACTTTATTCAACTTGCGATAGTCCACACATAAACGCAGGGAACTATCCTCCTTGGTAGCAAATACAACTGGTGATCTCCACTCGGAGACACTCCTTCGGATAAATACCTTCTTCAAAAGATCGCTTACTTGCATCCCAAGCTCTCGTTGCTCCCTTGGCACCATACAACGAAGTGGCATTACTATAGGTCTGGAATCTTTTACTAAATCAACACGAAACTCAATCTCTCGGTGTGGTGGAAGTCGGTCACTTCCTTGAAGATATCTAGATTATGGCCAGCAACGGGAACCCCTAATAACTTGCCCTGCGGGATGTCGAGGGAATTTAGAAAACTAGCCATCACCTAATCACTAGGTAGGCCACCAAACAATACCCTCCGCCCATCATCCGCCCTAATAGTCACCGAAAATCCCTTACAGTCTACCACCACCCCATATCTTTGGAGCCAATTGACTCCCAAAATAATGCCAAACCCAATAAAGCCCAAAACAAAGCAATCACAAGAAAACATACATCCATGACTCGATAAGACCAAATTTCAACAAATCATACTAAGGCTAGTCGAACCACCAATTGGGTTCGTCACCACTAAAGGTCTATTGATTATCTCAGGTTCTAATCCCAACCTATCTACTAGGTCACTAGATATGAAGGAACGGGTAGCCCTAGTATCAAACAATACTCGAACGGGAACATCATAAACAGAAAGCATACCTTGAATGACGACATTCTTTCCTTTCTACGCCGCAGTTGGGGCATTCAACGAAGAAGCAACATCATTAATAGCATATGCTTTCACAATCTGCTTCTCTTTAGGGGGTTGCAAACATTTATCCTTGTGATGTGCCACTTGGTTGCTGTTGAAGCACTTCCTGTCCGCTGGCTTTGCTCGACATTCTTTGGCATAGTGGCCCTTCTTGCCACAGATAAAGCACTCAACATCTTTCTTATCTTTCTTTTTCTGACAATCCTTGGTCTGACTCTGCTTTTTTTTATTCTGAGAATTATTCTTGTCTCCACCGCTTACCTGCGGTTTTGGCCCCTCTACAGATGCAACAGCGACTTCAGTCTTGGGCTTAGGATAAAGACTCTCTGATTTCAATGCAATCCCAACAATCGATTCAAAAGTTTCATCAACATGGTTTATAAGCCTTTCTCCCAAGTATTGATCAAAACCAGTTATGAAATTCTTGTTCTTCTCCTCGGCAGGATCGATAAGAGATGATCTGTACTTCGATAAAGTATAGAATTCAGCAATATACTCCGAGACTGCCCTAATATTCTATTTAAGCTCCAAGAACTTCCTAAACAACTCAATCAGGTCTTAAGCTGATCCCAAGTAACTTGATCCTCAGGGGTAGCTGCCGTATTAGTGTTCCACGGATTCATAGCCTGTCCTTGCAGCTGACGGGATGCTAGCTTCCTCTTCATCGCGTCTTCGATTCTCAGATCCTCGAAGATGCGCTCACAGCTATCAAGCCAATCCTGAACTTCTGTAGTTGATTCCGTCCCGTGGAACGGCTTCCCACCAAGACAAGTGTAGTCCTTATAGAGCTTGGCTAAATCGGCCCTAGGTTCTTACACCGCTGCACCACCACCATTTAAAACATTAGGAGCTTCCCTCTGAACATTCCTTAGCTTATCTCTCATGAAATCAGTGAACATCGTCCTCATATCAAGAGCATTCCTATTATTGGCTCCTGAACCAGTATTCCTCGTATATTGGCTCACCATTCAATCTGTAAGGAGAAAATGATTAACCATCCCCATAGTGATGCCAGTGCAGTTTGACTCCATTCTTAAATATACTAATATTACATATAGATACAGTTTTTGAGAATCAAAATATCACAAATACGCGCTCTTATATACATATAATTTCTCTCCCTGTTGTCTTCCCCTAGGTTAACTACGCAACCTAGAGCTCTGATACCAAGTGTGACGGCCCGCCCCACACCAGCCGATATTTCCAATAGGATGCCACACCAGCCGATATTTCCAATAGGATGCGCTGTGCCGATGCCCAACCAGCATAGGACGGTCGTCAAGAGAAAGGAAAAAGGGAAGGAATTTGAACGGTGAACCAAAAAAGAACCTGCAGTATATCTCACAGCGCATGGAACAAAATATGATAATAACATAACTTGATAAAAACAGGCAAGACAGTGCATAAGCTGAAAATTAAACCATCATAGAAGCGGAATGATTCAAAATACAGCTTATGATCTAAACCATCATTATTACAACTTTTAAAACTGTATCTAAAGAAAAACAGGAAGGTACACTACTAGTGCCCAAATAGTGACCAGCAACAACACAGAGAGGATATATAGGAACAATACATGTAAGCCTCCTGCTTAGCTTCGGACAGCTACTCATGCATAACCAGCTAACCTGTCTCTAGTCTGCTCGTTTAGGGGCACCTAAAGTAATAAGAAGAGACATAAAGCTCTAGGTCAGACAAAAGTCTGGTATGAGCGATAAGCAGCAAAAACTAAACAATAACAAGCAGACATAACCATACCTGAACCTGGACCTACAACCAAAGAGTTAGCACAACATGATGTACAATACTCTAAGGTGACACTAACACATGGTGTGAAAATAATGGGGAGGGGTGTGCATGACATGTTGATAGCAAACATCAAACATAGCAATTATCCTCACATCTCTCACTCAGTGCGTAAAGCATACAATATCTACTACTTTGATACCCAATCCTTTGCTACGATCGCTCTACCCCATGGAGTCACGATGACCCCACTGCACTGATCCATAGCCACTAATCCTTTGTTATGTCCACTCTGCCTCATAGAGTCATGACAACTCCACTGCATTGGCGCATAGCCTTGCTACGATCACTCTGCCCTATGGAGTCACGATGACCCCACTGCACTGATCCATAGCCAATAATCCATTCCTCAATGGTGAGTCAAAGCTATAGACATCAATAACCCCTTTGCACACATCCTGCAGCAAAGTCCAACTCGTGAAGTTAACTCATTGGTTCCTGTCTGGATCTTGAGTTACATCTTCTCATTTGGAGTACCTTTGCATCTCGGATTTGGTCTTCTTCTGATCGGTTCGGTCCTTCTTCTCATCTTTGGTTCGGTTCAGAATCTTCATTGGGGTCGGGTCAGGTTCCCTCCTCCTTTGGTTCAGGACATGATCCCCTCTTCAGTTCAGATCGGTTCGTGGTGTCCTCCCCCTGGCGGTTCGGATCATGATACTTCTTCCAGGCATCGGATCGGTTCGTGCTTCTTCCACCCGGTCGGGGTGCTTCGGATCGGTCATGAGCTTCTGGTCCATGGTGCTCTACGTCCTCCAAATCATCGGGTTGGTTCATGGTCATTGGCCACGAGTAGGGTGTCATGATCGTTCGGTTCGTGCCTCTTTCCTCCGATCCGGTTCGGGCCAATTTCCTGCAACTTTTCCAGCGAGCTGTTTATGCCATATGATTGCGTTTTCGACCATTCTAACCTAACTATTCAATAAATAGCAACATGTATAATTAACCATAAACACCAAAAACAATAATATGACATGTTTATATGAATCAAACATACCCAAAACCCATGTTTTCCCCTTAATCATGTTTAACCATAACTAATGATAGGACTAGTAAAACATATCCAAATTGACACAAATTTTTATCAGAGCCATAAAATAATATTTTAGAATTTTACAAATTTTTCCAGAATTTTAACATGCATAATTTCGTTAATTAACACTAATCATCCCTAATTAGCCGTAATTAGTGAAAAACAATGTAAATCACTTACCCTAGCCACAAATGAATTATAGATATGAACTTATCTACTATTTTGGGTCGAATTCCTATGCAACACAGCAGCTCCAACTCTGATTTGGTGTTCATTTGATGTTGATTAGACTAATATATGCTTTAACTGTGATTTGGAGGTGATTTAGAAGGTGGAGGCCGTTGTTAGGGTTGAATAGAGGTAAGTGGCGGCTGAGAAAATGAAAAATAAATCGTGTCCTAACTCATTTCAGCCTCCCCATAACCCTAATTCCAAAATGGGTTATGGGCCTAGCTGCTAATCACCCTAATTAGGCCCGGTTAAGCTATTTTTCACCTTCCAAACCTTATTTTAGCCATATCTCCCAAACAGCAAGTCCGTTTGGTTAATGTGACCACTCTACGGAAATGTAAACCATCATCTGAATCCAATGGAAGTGGTTTCAAGTCAAAATTGTGAACATGAAAAATGACCCCAATAGTCGTTCCCCAAAGTTACACGACCATACGACTTCATACGAAAATGAAATAAATATTCTATGATCCTCCGGTGTGTAGAATGCGGGTCGTTACAATATATGTCGACATATATAAACTTATATATCAACATATATCTGGTATCGATTTTCCTATATGTGGATTTTGGTGATTCAATTGAGGTCAATGATTAATGAGCTTCAAGTATAATTTCCATGGGATTTTTAACAAGAAATTCTAAGGTTTAGCCAACTCGTCATCACTTCTGGCACCTCTGCACTTCAGCATTCTTCCCTAATAGGTTTCGGTCTTCAATTGCTTTGATTATCCTTTCTCTATGATTCCTCCATTGCTCTGATTAACCTTCTTATATACTTCTTCTTTTGTATTATTGTTTATCTCTAAAAATGTCCCTATAATATATCTGATGTAACTACACAACTCGAAGATTATTTAGTGCTAACGTTCATATGGTTGTTGTCATCAAAATCAATACCTACGGCATTAACAATTTCCTCTTCTAATTCACCATTTAAAAAATACAGTTTTAACATTCATTCAATGTATTATAGATTTATGAATAGATGCAAGTGAAATTAGTACACAAATGGATGTAATTTTAGTTATAGGTGAAAAAGTGTCAAAAGATTTACATTTTCTCTTTGCTTAAATCCTTTAGCTACAACACGGGCTTCATATTTATTAATTATGCCATTATTTTTATTTTTTTTCGGTACCCATTTACAACCTACAGAGTTCAGACTGGTGGTTAGTCCATTAAATGCCAAGTCTTATTTGATTCCAAAAAATTCATCTAATCATTTATAGCCTCTTCCTAAAAAGTCGACATATAGGGAACATAAGGCCTCTTGGAGGCTTAAGGTATCCTCCTCTATAGCATAAGTACAAAAATCTGAACCAAAATATTTTGACGTTCTTACTCTTTTATTCTTTTAGGTTCATTTTTAGAATATTCATTAAGTTCTTTTCTAATAGGCATAGAGTTACTTGATCTGGCCACATTATCCCATAATTTAAAAGGAAATTTTGGTTCATAAAAATCAACATCATTTGATTCTATTATATTATTTGTATTGAGGTCATAAAATCTATATGCTTTGCTACTAATAGCTTAGCCAAAAAAATAAACTTTCATATGTTGTACTTGCTAATTTTATTCTCTTAGGTATGGAATATGTACATATTCCAAACTTCCACAAGTTTAAAATAAGACCCATTTGGCTTATAAATTCTTAATATTTTTAAATTATATATTAATTATTTTTGGAATACAAAGGTGAAATATCTTTTTTCCCTAGAATTAGGAATTCTACATATTCAGAAGGTTAAAAAAATTCATGTCAATATGCTACATTACAAATGTCATTCTATATTTAATTAGTGTCACTTTTAATTAATAACATTTTCAAATGTACACATTTATTATTTAATCAATTTTTTTACTTCTGCATTCAATCAATGTTATTTACTTTCAAAAAATATAAACTCATTGATTATTAAATCCATGTTATTTGAATAATGTCATTACTTATTAAATATTTTGTGTAACGACCCAGGGATTTTCGGCCTCGAAAATCGACATAAATACCTTTACTATAACTCATGCCGACCTTCCAAACACCGAAAACACTGGATAGTTAATAGAAAGAAAAATTTATTGAGAGCTTTAAATAAAACTTACAATATCAGAGTACATCAACACCACTGGACAGTTGTAATAATCGTCCTATATACAAGACACAGCGGAATAGTAGTCATATAATATCATACGTCTGAACACTTCCAGATCGTCTCTGGACTTCGTAGCATCCGATAACTTGAACCTGTACGCCTCGGGCTAACCCGAGCATTTACAAAATACCGGGTCAGTCTGGTGAACCAGAGTGAGATAAACACACTAAGTTTAAGGGTATCACACAACTTGATTTTTAAAGTTAAAATCTTTCAAAGAAAAGGATAATTGTAAGACCAAATCCACACATAAATAAGGAAGGTTTTTACCTTATGATAACCCAAAACATTTTTGAAACCAATATCTTGTTTGATATTATAATAATGTTTAAATACAAGTAAATAGAATCTAGTAGAACGCTTACATCTCACGCTCCACATATATAGTATACAAACAAAACCGCGGGCGCTTATTGGAGATTGGATTCCGACTATGACAAGGTATGGGACCACCTGCCGATAGTGTATCTCTAGAGGCGAATACACTGGGTTCAACAAGAACGTCTTGCAACCCGGCCCTCACTTGACCGACCACTCATTTCACTTGAGTGTATCGAATGTATATCACCAACGGTTGGAAGCTACCCACCGTTTCCCGAAAAGGGACAACATCGAAATAGATTAAAGAACGAAATGGAATTTCTCTAGATAGGTGATTATACACCCTAATGGGAGCGACCAACATAGCCATGTTGCCTGCCCGATTTTTGTCATTTCCCTGTTGTTGAGGCTTGAGGTTTAAATTTCCCTTTTGGAATAACTAGTTACCATTTACATTGAATGCCACATTAGATCCGTCAAGTCACTAATTGACGTCCACAAATATACTCTGGGTATAAAAGAAGTGCCCCTCTTTGCCACCACTTGGTATATTTGTAAAAATCAACGTACGTGGTTTCCGGAAATACTTTGTCAGACATTCGTCCATACAAGTCATCCAAAAACAAGATGAACCGAAGATACTCTCCTACTGCATCCAATATAGGAATCACCCCATGGATCAGTAGTGAGAAGTCCTTGCAAACCGTAGATTCCAACCACAATTGAACCATAGTTTATCTCTGGCCGCTAAACCAAAGATTATTAGTAGTGCTTCCGTTTATGAAAATCCATGGTCTTCAATGCTCCATCTCGATCATCTTCTAATATCTTCACGTATTTGTTGGTTGGAATGGTTTTCGAATATGAATTCGATCCCGGTCTTTCCGTACCAACAATTGTATTGGATAGATTTGATAGTCGGTGATTTAACTATCAGATTAGACAGTGTTTCAAACATGACAATCCAATGAGTTCACTGGTTCCAATATTCGGCATCACTTGGCCTTTTTATTAAAAAATGTAAATCCAAAACTCTTAAATCTCTCGATATTAAAAATATAGTTTTCTCGCTTCTTATTTAACATAAGATAATTCTTTGACAAATTCTCTTTTTAATACTTAGGAAATCCTATATCATATTTAGTTATTTATTTTCACATTCAACATTTGCCACGTTATTAGAATATTGGGAAATCATTTTAACTTATTACTCGCAAAATGACGCTACGAAATATCATCTATTTCATTCTTGAAACAATACAAATGCTTATTATGATAGAATAAAATTCAACTTAACGTTTCCTTCTAACTTGAAAATATCGTTATAATTTCACGCAACGCCTTCTATTCCCCTTTTACTTTGGAATCTTCATTATATATATACACCAAATTTTCATTTAAACGTTGCGTTATTATTCCTTTAATGGAAATAATAAATTATTACTAACCCCTTTCACCATTACCAACTAATATCATCCTCAGATAATCATGAAGTCATTCAAGTTGGGGTATTTTAATTACCTCTCAGACTTTGATCAACAATGTTTATATCTTAAGATAAATACAAGTTGTAATCCAAACCCGTTACTTCATTCCAATATCAATACAAATCCCATTTCACTAATTTATTCAAAATATGGTTTCATAAATCTTCTTGCGCTTTGAAAATCTCTTTCTCGGATATGCCCATTCTTTCTTAATTCAATAATTGAGTAACTTCTTTATAAAACATCACTTTTAATCCGACCTCTTTAACCAAACTCATTTAAAATTCGAATTTGGTTATCAAATCCTACGACCCACTTCATTCACCAAATTCACCTTTACTAGTTCCTTTTCAAATCCATTCAACCATTCTCTATTTTGGAAATTTTATTCCAATTTTCCCCGTTTTCTTAATCACATTTTTAAGTAACGTTAATTTAGAATTAACGATATAACACCTCAAGCCTCTTTTATATAACTCTGGTTCATTATGAAACCTTTTATCTAAATTGCCTTTTTACTTAATTCAAATAATTAAGTAACATTTAATTTAAGCTATAATATTCGCTTAAAATTTTCATTTACAACTTTGTTATGAACTCAGTTTTAAAATAAAAACTTGCTCATAAACTCCTTTCACCAACTCATTAGGTCTTATTCCAACTCGATTACTTTTTAATTGAATTCCAATAAAAAGTAATTCCCTAAATTGTTATTAATTAAAATAATATTTCACTTCGATTATTAACTACCTCCATAGTTAATTTATTTATTAACTAAAATAAATAGTAAATCTTTTTTTTTAAACTTAATAAAATTAAACAATATTCTTTAAACCATTTTATTAGATTAATTCAAACAAACAATTTAATAATCAACTCCAGTTTAGACGTTTGATTTAGTCAACTCAAAACATGGTTATCTCATTAACCGATTCCAATTTGTTCTCCCTTTTAAATTAATTGATCATATAACTAATTTAAATAATTCTATTCTATTTAACAAACATTTATCCAAATTTAACGTTAGGTTGAATTCCTACTCTCATAGATATAAATTTAATTAACATCAGAATTGACTTTATAAAATCAATTTATAACTAATTATTAAAAATAAATATTTATTTCCTCTTAATAAAGTTTTATTCAATATATATATATTTCAAATTCTACCTTTAGTTATAAAATAAATTTCATAACTTCATTTCTATCAAATTTACCTGACGGTACTTCAATATACGTAAAACAATTTACCTTTAGGCCATTTACTACCGATTACTCCACCAATATTGCCCATTGGTTAAAACCAAACACAGGTTGAATTTCCAATCCATGATCAATAATCAAATCAATCACCCAAACATGACAGTTCATATGATAATATGAAAATAAATAATATATTTGAGGAATCCGGTTGGTTCCCTCCAACCTGTTCTTCCCTGAATTCAGTTTGGTTAGCTAAATCAGATCATTCCATTTCATTTAATTGATAATTTCTATAATAATAAATAACTGCTGTTTAACATCAACCAAATAAACAACCAATTCAAACAATTAAACACGTTTATAAATAAACGCGGTCAACAGGGTAAGTTACCTCTATTGGGTCAAATCATTAAAATAACGATTTGTTATTTTACTGAAATTAAATGACCGTTTAATTTCACCAACAAATAAATGTATAACTAGCAAACAGTCAACCATCGGTAAACAGAACACACAAAATAAAAACCCAGTTTATATAAAATATAAATGGGAAGAACTGAGTGAGTTTAACTCACCTTGTTTCCCGTTATCGCTAAAGCGGTTCAGTTTCCATTCCAATTAAATTAAACCATTGTTTAATTTAACAATAAGCTCAAATAGTCTCCGGCTTTGACCAGAAAAATTCCAAAATGTTTTGTTAGTCTTTACGATTTCGGAGTAGCTCATTTGGTTCAATTCTGTTCACGTGATCAAAACACGGTTGAATATACAATTTAATTAATATAATATAATTACTTAATTATTATTTAATTTTAATTACATACGGTGATTACTAACAAAAAGAAATCGGGTTGATCCTCTCTTTCTCTACTTTGTTTTCCGTATATATCGTTCCATCTGTTCAGGAAAAGAGATTTTAAGTTAATCCTATTTAATTATAATAATTATCCTTAGATAAATAACTTAACATTATTTAATTACAGTTAAAATGTAACGTAGGAGATTCTTATTCTTTTGTTCGAACTACTCCCATCTTCATTCTCAAGGCTCTCACGTTTAACCCTGTCATGAAGATATATTATGTAACGATTAATAAAATTAGCTAAATATAATTACGTTTAATTATAACTGATTATGTTAGAAAACAACCATGGCCGATCGATTTATATATTTCCTCCTTCATCGGCAAAACCATCATTCCTCAGCTCCTCGTTTAAAACTTTCATTTCCGACCTCGATTTTAATTACATACGACATCGGTTTGCCACGCAATTCAACACCATAAAATAATTTAAAGATACAGTTCTAATGAAACTAGTTTCGTTGAAAACGAAGTCTGTTTGCAAAACGGCTATTTTACAGGCCTATGTTTTAATAACGATTTTCCATAGCCACTATTTCCAAATTTAATTTGACCATAACTTACAAACTATAACACAAAATCTGAATTTTTTTCTCTTTTATATGAAAATAATTATCAACACGGTTCCAACGTTTTCTGGTTTCACAGAAATACGACTTATATCGGATCCTATATTCTCAGTTGAAGTTCAAAACCAAATATTACGAACTGCCGCGCCATTTCGAGCTCGTTTTATATTATAAATAAATTAACGTTATAACTTCATTTTTAATAACGAATTAAATATTAAAATCCATTAATATTCCAAATATAATATTTAAAATAATAAATTAAATAAAATATTTGACTACCAAAAATACGGGACGTTACATTCTCCCCCCTTAAAATAATTTCGTCCTCGAAATTGCTAGGGTAAGAAAGAACGTTTCAAATCCATTACCTTTACAAAAATAATAAATTTGAAACTCGATTTTTATTTCTAAAACTAATCTAATTGGTTTTAAAACCAATTTAATCCAAATAAAAGGATTTTCCAAAAATCTTCAAAAAATTTCTAACACCTTAAATTTTGGAAATTTTTTGGCAGAGTCTCCCCTGTATGGAGGACATCTGCAATATCGTAGGTTCAAGAAATATATATCCATCAACCAACAGGGTCGGCAAAAATCAAAAACCTAAATAAACCCCAAAATTTCGTATTCTGCATAGGCATACCTTTTTGCGAGCGTTATTATCCGGTAAGTAATATTTTATATTCGAGCTTGCTTAGTTATTATGCAGCTCTATTTAAACTGGATTCGATTAACTCCAGAATTTTCTCTTGGATGGATTTTAAAGCTGAATTGGCACTTTTGCACCTATTCTGAACTTAAATAAATTTCATTAGTCCCCAAAACAACATCGATTAGTTTCAAATATCCATATCATACGATCCAACTAGTTCTATACACAATCTAATCCACATGAGAATGTAATTATTTATAATCACTTCATTTATTTCTTTAATTATCCATTCAGGTTTATTTATCTGGATTATTTATTTAACTTATTTATTTCGGATTGGTTTTAAACCAAGTCTATCATTTTCAGATATATATTCAAGCAACCAACAACACAATCCAAACATATCATTCACATCAACATTAACATTTCCAATTGATTTCCCATATTATAATAATTTGAGAAAATCATTACTTTTGTTATAAAATAAAATGGGCAATTTTTTTTTCAAAAATAACTTTATATCAAATTACAAATACGCGCTCTCATATATATAAAAACACAATCTAGGGTAATACCAACCCCATCTCTATTGAGTCACACCACAAAGCCAAGATTAATACTAAACCAATAGCTCTGATACCACTGTAACGACCCAGGGATTTTCGGCCCCGAAAATCGACATAAATACCTTTACCGTAACTCATACTGACCTTCCAAACACCGAAAACACTGGATAGTTAATAGAAAGAAATTAGAGGGTGAGATAAGAAAGAAATATTAGAATAGTAGAAGAAGAAGAAGAAGAAACAACACAACACAAAATCAGAGTCTCACATCGCACCGGAATGAAATATAATACAGAAATAAAAATTTATTGAGAGCTTTAAATAAAACTTACAATATCAGAGTGCATCAACACCACTGGACAGTTATAATAATATATCCCATATACAACACACAACGGAATAGTAGTTATATAATATCATACGTATGAACACCTCCAGCTCGTCTCTGGACTTCGCAGCATCCGATAACTTGAACCTGTACGCCTTGGGCTAACCCAAGCATTTACAAAACACCGGGTCAATCTGGTGAACCAGAGTGAAATAAACACACTAAGTTTAAGGGTATCACACAACATGATTTTTATACTTAAAATGTTTCAAAGAAAAGGATAATCGTAAGACGAAATCTACACATAAATACGGAAGGTTTTTACCTTAAGATAACCCAAAACATTTTTGAAACCAATATCTTGTCTGATATTATAGTAATGTATAAATACAAGTAAATAGAGTCTAGTAGATCGCTTACATCTCACGCTCCATATATATTGTATACAAACAAAACCAAGGGCGCTTATTGGAGATTGGATTACGAATATGACAACGTATGGGACCACCTGCCGATAGTGTATCTCTAAACGCGAATACACTGGGTTCAACAAGTACGTCTTGCAACCCGGCCCTCACATGACCGACCACTCATTTCGCTTGAGTGTATCTAATGTGTATCACCAACGGTTGGAAGCAACCCACCGTTTCCTGAAAAGGGACAGCATCGAAACAGACTAAAGAATGAAATGGAATTTCTATATATAGGTGATTATAAACCCTAATGGGAGCGACTCACATAGCCATGTTGCCTACCCGATTATTATCATTTCCCGGTTATTGAGGCTTGAGGTTTAAATTTCTCTTTTGCAATAGCCGGTCACCATTTACTTTGAATGCCACATTATCAAACCATCAAGTCACTAATTGACGTCCACAAATATACTCTGGGTATAAAAGAAGTGCCCCTCTTTGCCACCACTCGGTTTATTTGTAAAAATCAACGTACGTGGTTTCAGGAAATACTCTGTCAGACATTCGTCCATACAAGTCATCCAGGAACAGGATGAACCGAAGATACTCTTCTACTGCATCCAATATAGGAATCACCCCATGGATCAATAGCGAGAAGTCCTTGCAACCCGTAGATTCCAACCATGACAGAACCACAATTTATCTCTGGCCATTAAACCAGAGATTATTAGTAGTGCTTCCGTTTATGAAAATCCACGGTCTTCAATGCTCCATCTCGATCATCTTCTGATATCTTCACGTATTTGTTGGTCGGAACGGTTTTCGAATATGAATTCGGTCCCGGTCTTTCCGTACCAACAATCGTATTGGACAGATTTGATAGTCGGTGATTTAACTATCAAAGTAGATAGTGTTTCAAACATGACAATCCAATGAGTTCAATGGTTCCATATTCGACATCACTTGGCTTTTTTATTAAACAAATGTAAATTCAAAACTCTTAAATCTCTCGATATTAAAAATATAGTTTTCTCGCTTCTTAGTTAACATAAGATTATTCTTTAACAAATTCTCTTTTTAATACTTAGGAAATCCTATATCATATTTAGTTATTTATTTTCACATTCAACATTTGCCATGTTATTAGAATATTGGGAAATCATTTTAACTTATTACTCACAAAACAACGCTACGGAATATCATCTATTTCATTTCCTGAAACAATACAATTGCTTATTCTGATAGAATAAAACTTAACTTTACGTTTCCTTCTAACTTGAATATATCATTATAATTTGACGCAACGCCATTTATTCCCCTTTTACTTTGGAATCTTCATTATATATATACAACAAATTTTCATTTAAATGTTGCATTATTATTCCTTTAATGGAAATAATAAATTATTACTAACCCCTTTCACCATTACCAACTAATATCATCCTCAGATAATCCTGATGTCATTCAAGTTGGGGTATTTTAATTACCTCTCAAACCTTGATCAACAATGTTCATATCTTAAGATAAATACCAGTTGTAATCCAAACCCGATACTTCATTCCAATATCAATACAAATACCATTTCACTAATTTATTCAAAATATGATTTCATAAATCTTCTTGCGCTTTGAAAATCTCTTTCTCGGATATGCCCATTCTTTCTTAATTCAATAATTAAGTAACTTCTATATAAAACATCACTTTTAATCCGACCTCTTTAACCAAACTCATTTAAAATTCGGATTTGATTATCAAATCCTACGACCCACTTTGTTCACCAAATTCACCTTTACTAGTTCCTTTTCAAATCAATTCAACCATTCTATGTTTTGGAAATCTTATTCCAATTTTCCCTTTTTTATTAATCACATTTTTAAGTAACGTTAATTTAGAATTAATGATATAACACCTCAAGCCTCTTTTATATAACTTTGGTTCATTATGAAACCTTTTTATCTAAATTGCCTTTTTACTTAATTCAAATAATTAAGTAACATTTAATTTAAGCTATAATATTCGCTTAAAATTTTCATTTACAACTTTGTTGTGAACTCAGTTTTAAAATAAAAACTTGCTCATAAACTCCTTTCACCAACTCATTAGGTCTTATTCCAACTCGATTACTTTTTAATTGAATTCCAGTAAAAAGTATTTCCCTAAATTATTATTAATTAAAATAATAATTCACTTCAATTATTAACTACCTCCATAGTTAATTTCTTTACTAACTAAAATAAATCGTAAATCCTTTTTTAAAACTTAATAAAATTAAACAATATTCTTTAAACCATTTTATTAGATTAATTCAAACAAAAAAATTTAATAATCAACTCCAGTTTAGATTGTTGATTTAGTCAACTCAAGACACGGTTATCTCATTAAACGATTCCAATTTATTCTCCCTTTAAATTAATTAATCATATAACTAATTTAAATAATTCTATTCTATTTAACAAACAATTATCCAAATTCAACGTTAGGTTGAATTCCTACTCTCATAGATATAAATCTAGTTAACTTCAAAATTGACTTTATAAAATCAATTTATAACTAATTATTAAAAATAAATATTTATTTTATCTTAATAAATTTTTATTCAATATATATATATATATCAAAATCTACCTTTAGTTATAAAATAAATTTTATAACTACATTTCTATCAAATTCACCTGACGGTAAATCAATATAGGTAAAACAATTTACCTTTAGGCCATTTACTGCCGATTACTCCACCAATATTGCCCATTGGTTAAAACCAAACACATGTTGAATTTCCAATCCATGATCAATAATCAAATCAATCACCCAAACATGACAGTTCATATAATAATATGAAAATAAATAATATATTTGAGGAATCCGGTTGGATCCCTCCAACCTGTTCTTCCCTGAATTCAGTTTGGTTAGCTAAATCAGATCATTCCATTTCATTTAATTGATAATTTCTATAATAATAAATAACTACTATTTAACATCAACCAAATAAACAACCAATTCAAACAATTAAACACGTTTATAAATAAACGCGACCAACAGGGTAAGTTAACTCTATTGGGTCAAATCATTAAAATAACGATTTATTATTTCACTGAAATGAAAAGACAATTGAATTTCACCAACAAATAAATGTATAACTAGCAAACAGTCAACCATCGGAAAATAGAACACACTAAATAAAAATCCAATTTATATAAAATATAAATGGGAAGAATTGAGTGAGTTTAACTCACCTTGTTTCCCGTTGTCGCTAAAGCGGTTCGGTTTCCGTTCCAATTAAATTAATCCATTGTTTACTTTAACAATAAGCTCTAACAGTCTCCGGCTTTGTCAAGAAAAATCCCATAATGTTTTCTTTTTCTTCACGATTTCGGCGTAGCTCATTTGGTTCAATTCTGTTCACGTGATCAAAAGTTATACACGTTTGAATATACGATTTAATTAATATAATATAATTACTTAATTATTATTTAATTTTAATTACATACGGTGATTACTAACAAAAAGAAATCGGGTCGATCCTCTCTTTCTCTACTTTGTTTTCCGTTTATATCGTTCCATCGGTTCAGGAAAAGAGATTTTAAGTTAATCCTATTTAATTATAATAATTATCCTTAGATCAATAGCTTAAAATTATTTAATTACTGTTAAAATGTAACTTGGGAAACTCTTATTCTTTTGTTCGAACTGCTCCCATCTTCATTCTCAAGGCTCTCACGTTTAACCCTGTCATGAAGATATATTATGTAACGGTTAATAAAATTAGTTAAATATAATTACATTTAATTATAAATTATTATGTTAGAAGAAAACCGTGGCCGATCGATTTATATATTTCCTCCTTCATCAGCAAAACCATCATTCCTCAGCTCCTCGTTTAAAACTTTCATTTTCGACCTCAACATCAAATGCTGCCTGCGTCACAGAATCACAGATTTTCTTTAATACACTTTTTAAATCATTAGTACCCTAATTAAATTGAACTAATTATATATATTACGTTCAAATTCATTCTGCAAAAACAACCCAGGTCGATTAAATCTGCTTCCTACTCCAATAAAACATGGAGTCACGGACCAATCTCGTTTCCAAAGAAATGTACCAGGACCCTCCTGCTCGTACTACTCCTCTGTTGTTGCCATTCGAAACTGCTCCAATACTGCTCCACACCGCTCCTTTGCTTTCGGTTTGTTCAGCATATACCCGTTCACTATTCACCAATTAGATAGTTATCAAAGTAAAAAACAAATTTTGGTTAACTAAGTAAGTTTCTAACTTAGATAAATTAACATTTAATTACTCAGTAATCAAACACGGCCCGATTATCACTTCATTTCCATTATACCAGTTCGTTCCTGTTTAGTTCACGATGCCAGTTGTTTTCAGACCTGAGGAAGTACTAGTAATATTAGATCTTGAAAAACTTACTGTTAATTAATTAATGATTATCCTAATTATTTTGATTAGAGGACCGTTACATCTTCATATACTCCTGCTTTAACTACCAGATCCCACGCTTGTCCTCACTCCATTACTATCGCGCGTCCTTTGATTGGAAATATACAAGCCAATTTCCTCTTCAGATTTAAATGGCACGATCCTCTTACACGCTTCCTTTGAATTAATTCAAGGCATCCTCTTCCATCCTGTATACTGCTTCACTAAACAATACCAACGCTCGACCTTGACCATTCACCATCGCACCCCAATCGTGCCCCCGGACGGTGATCTGATGTTCCCGAATGACGCCCCTTAGCCTCGCCTGCCGCCACCCCAAGCCTCGTCAGTACATCCTCCTCCAGTTGCTAGTAAAAAGTCCACAACTGCCACGCATTTCAAAGTTAACAGCAGCCTCCACAGTACCTTAAATCCAATCGTCGCCGTCCCTCCGAAGGATCTCCAAGAGCCGGTGATTTATGTGGTTGTAAGCAATTGAATTCGACAAATGTTTAGAGAGAATTAGTGGGGAATCGACTGTGGCTTTTCAGCTGTTAGAAACAATGAGTGGTGGCCAAACGATTGTTGACCACGCAGTGATTGGAAAAAGGGTTTTTGACCAATTGAATGGTATTTATAATGGCCATGATTTATTAATTTAATATTATACCAAACTTCATCGTGAAGTTTTGATAAAAACCACTAAAAACAATTTCTGTTTTCTGATAAAAAGGCTAATCCTGGCATAGAAAAATATTCCGGACCCAATGGGACAGGTTTCGTCGAATTTCGACATCGCTTGAAAAAAATTCCTTTATAAAACCAGCGAAAAACACGCGTTTAAATTTCCCACGATCACTAAATAAATCCAATCTACTTGAAACCTTGAAATCCTATAAAAATTAATTAACACAAACCCAACCGCACCAGTTTCGTCGCATTCTGAGACTGTTTTCCCGGTAGGCTATTTTTTCATGCACCGAAATGCCATTTTGGACACCAAATTACCCGGTCTTCAAAAATAACAAACTATATACCTATCCTGACTCTAATTGACGATACGAACTCAAGGGAACTTTTTTCGTGGCCTAATTCGATCGTATGTTCAAGTTACAATCAAATATCTCTCTATTGAATTAAATTAATTTAATTACGCGTTATAGAAATTGAACGGGCGTTTGTGGCTGCTGTGGTCATATACGACATTGGTTTGCCACGCAATTCAACACCGTAAAATAATTTAACGATACGGTTCTAATGAAACTAGTTTCGTTGAAAACAAAGTCCGTTTGCCAAACGGCTATTTTACAGGCCTATATTTTAATAACGATTTTCTATAACGACTATTTCCAAATTTGATTTGACCATAACTTGCAAACTATAACACGAAATCTGAATTTTTTCTCTTTTATATGAAAATAATAATCAACACGGTTCCAACATTTTCTGGTTTCGCAGAAATCTGACTTATATCGGATCATGTATTCTCGGTTAAAGTTCAAAACCAAATATTACGAACTGCCGCGCCATTTCGAGCTCGTTTTATATTATAAATAAATTAACGTTAAAACTTCATTTTTAATAACGAATTAAATATTAAAATCCATTAATATTCCAAATATAATATTTAAAATAATAAATTAAATTAAATATTTGACAACAAAAAATACGGGATGTTACATTTTGTCAAAATTTGAATTTAATTAATGTCAAATTTTATCAGTGACATTTTCCAAACTTATACATTTAATTAATGTCAATGTATTTTAATGCAAAAGCTTATTCAATAAATTAACGTCATTTCTTAATGACATTTTCAAAAACATTATTCATGCAATTAATGTTCGTTCATAATAAAGGCATTTTCAAATTTTGCATTCAATTAATGTCAATTTATTGACATTTTCAAAAAAACCTTCTTGTACTTGATTCTTATTGTCCATAAGATGTACACAAGTGACAGAACAATCATCAATAAATGTTATAGAGGAGCAGTTATTTTTCCATGTTACTTTAAGTGATTCACATGAATTAATTCCGAAGGTTCAAATTATCTAGTAATAAAAGTCACATTTTCAAAATAGTTAACTTTAGGTCAAAAGTAAATGTAACGTTAAAAGTTTATTATAACATTAAATTCTCTATCAAAATTATTACAATATGTATAACCCACTGAGTGTAACTACTATACCATTTATCATTTCATTAAATCATATTTACTAACATTTATCATGTTATTAGATGTTTAGTTACAAACATTTATTTCCTAGTTAAGTGTTCTCAAAACTAGAAAGTCAACATTTGAATATTTAAATGTTTTCTCTCCTTCTTTTTGCAAATTTTTATGGATTAGTAAATTATTTGTAACACCCCGCATTTTATGACAATTAAATAGTGCATATGTGTATATATATGCATAAGCATAAACATTTAAAAGAAGAAAATGATTATTGTAAATAATAATGCAATCCATGCGTTAAAAGAATGAAGAAATAAGTTGCATGCAGTGTAATATGTTGCATGCAATGATTTACAAATATTGTGCATTAATAATGAAAAAAAGATGCATACAAATTGATAAGGTTACATGCAACAGTTTAAATGAAATATTGTAGCAAACATGAAAAGGAGGAATAAGAAAAGAACAATGACCACCATTGTTCTAAGCCTTGTTAAAAAAAGCCTTAGTAGTCCAGTTGGTTAAAGCATGTGGCTTTCACGCGAGAGGTACAGAGTTTGATCCCCACTGGCACCATATTTTTGTTTCAAGGGAACGACTAAAATAATGCATGCTCTAAAGAGAAAATATATATAAACGTACATACAAGGAAAAGTATACATATAAGAAAGTATAGAAAAATATATGTATATGAGAATATATATGTATATATGTGTAAATATATATATATATATATATACATACATATATATACAAGAGAAAAGTTCAAAATAAAGCTGCAATCAAAGAAATATGGTAAGAATTAAATAACAGTATAACACCGTTTGAATTTTGAAATTCAAAATAAAAGTTGTGCGTATATATATACGCATAAAATAGGCATTGGAAGTTTTGTATACATATAAGGAGATTATGTGTAAATATAATATTTAAATAAATTCCAGAAATTCAAATGTTTAAAACAAATTATACAAATAAACTTCTATGCCAAAACAGCTCGCAGGACCCATAAGGGGGTCGACCCACCCCAGATTCGGGCAGATTCATCAAAGAATCTTGTAACGACCCGCATTCTACGCATCGGAGGATCCTAGAATATTTATTTCTTTTTCATATGAGGTCGTATAGTCATGTACTATTGGGGTCATTTCCCTTGTTCACGATTTTTGCCAATTTTTAAATGACCGTTTTGCCTCTAGTTGATCTTGTTTCGGCCATAACTTTTGATTGGTAAGGAGTTTTGGCCTGAAACTACTTCCATTGGATTCGGATGATGGTTTATAATTCCGTAGAGTGGTCACATTTTTTTAACCCTAGCCATGGCCTCCACCTTCTAATTTCATCCCAAATCGCTCTTTAACCAAGGATTAAGCTAATCTATGTCAAATCAAGGGGAAATAGCGCCAAATCAGAGTTGGAGCTGTTGTGTTGCATAGAGATTCAAACCAAATCAGAGATAGTTTCAGATCAAAGTTTTATTTGTGGCCAAGGTGAGTGATTTTCATTGTTTTTCACTAGTTACGGCTAATTAGCGGTGATTAGTGATAATTAGAGAAATTATAACTCAGAAAAATTTGTAAAAATTTGTAAAATTCTAAAATATTATTTTAGGGCTCTGATAGAAATTTGGGTTAATTTGGACGTGTTTTGCTAATCGTATGGTTAAATCATGATTAAGGGCATTAAGGGGAAAATATGGAATTTGGTGTATGTTTGACCCATAATAACTTGTTAGATTACTGTTTTGATGTTTATGGTCGATCCTATTTATTGCTATTACTGTCTATAATGACTTGTGGTTGCATAGAGAAGTTAGAATGGTCGAAAACACCGTCACATGGCCGGAATTACTTGTTGGAAAGTTGCAGGAAATTGGTCAGAAACCCGTTCGTGAGGCACCATAGCGACACGACCCGCTCGCACCAAGTTAGCATGACCCGACTCGACCGCGACACCTACTCTCCACAAACCGCCTTCATGAGCCGATCGCTATGATTTCACTATGACCAGAAGTTTGGTCACGACCCAAGATGTTAACGATGAGCCGATCACCTAGAGGGACTCACGAGTCGATGCAGGGACTGAACCACGAACTACCAGGGGGTGTTATCACGAACTGATCTGATGGCCATGAGCCATCACGATCCTGGAGTCACCACGAGCCGATATCAGGAGGGACGAACCGCAAGTCGATGCAAGGGGGATCACGATCTAATCTCCAAGCCTGGACAACGAACGAACTGAATGGAAACTGAAGTGCGAATGGGATGATGATCAAAACCCGAGATATAAAGGCAGTCCACATAGGAAGTAGAACTCAGGATCCAGTTGGAAACCAACGAGTTAACTTCATGAGTTGGGCTTTGCTGCGGGACGTGTGCTAAGGGGTTATCGACGTCCATAACTTTGATTCTCCACCAAGACGAATGTTAGGCTACAGATCAGTGCAGTGGGGTAGTTATTACTCCATAGGGCAGAGTGATCGTAGCATGGCTATGAGCTAGTGCAATGAAGTAGTCATGGCTTCATGGGGGCAGAATGGACATAGCAAGGCCTAATGGCAATGTATCAGTGCAATGGAGTCGCCACGGCTCCACGGGGTAGAGTGATCATAGAAAGGATTAGGGTGATCAAAGCGGTGGATATCGTATGCTTTACGCACTGATTGAGAGATGTGAGGATGGTTCCTATGCTTGATTGTTTGACATCACTATGACATGCACATCCCCCCTCCCCGTATCTTTACACCATATGTTAGTGTCACCTTAGAGTATTGTACATCCGGTTGTGCTAACTCTTTGGTTGCAGGTCCAGGTTCAAGTATGGTTTAGTATACCTATTATGGTTATGTTTTGCTGCTTATCGCTCATACCAGACTTTTGTCTGACCCAGAGTTTTATATCTCTTCTTATTACTCTGGGTGCTCTTAAACGGGCACACTAGAGACATGTCAGGTGATTATGCACGAGTAGCTGTACCGGAGACGAGCAGGAGGCTTCTACGTAATATATATATATATCCATATATATATATACATACGTGTATATATATATATATGTATAATCTCCCTGTGTTGCTGCTGGTCACTACTTTGGGCATTAGTAGTGAACCTTTCTTATTTTTCTTTAGAGATAGTTTTAAAAGTTGTAATAATGATGATGTGGAACATAAGCTGTATTTTGGATTTTCCCCTGCTATGATGGTTTAGTTTTCAGCTTATGTGTTGTCTTAAGTTATGTTATTATTATTATTTTTCCATGCGCTGTGAGTTATACTACAGGTTCCTTGCTAGTTCAAATTCCCTTCTTTTCCTTTCTTCGGAGACCGTCCCGTGCTAGTCGGGCATCGGCACAGCGCACTTTCATTGGAAATGTCAGCTGGTGCGCGACGGGCCGTCACACGTGGTATCAGAGCTCTAGGTTTCGTAGTTAACCTAGGGAAAGACACCAGGGAGGGATAATACGTATATGAGAGTGCGTATTTGTGATATTTTGGTTTTCAATATATATATACTATTAGTATATTTAAGGATGGAGTCGCACTGCACTGGCACCACTGAAGAGATGGTTAATCGCTTTCTCCTTACAGATTGAACGATGAGCCGACATACGAGGGGTACTTGTAGAGGAGCCAATAATAGGAATGCTCCTGATATGAGGACGATGTTCACAGACTTCATGAAAGAGATGCTTAGTAATGTGCAAGGAGTAGTTCCTAATGCTGAAAATGGTGGTGGCGCAGCGGTGTAGGCGCCTAGGGCCGATTTCGCCAAGCTTTGCAAGGATTACACTAGTCTTGGCGGGGGTCGTTCCAAAGAACGGAATCGGCTACAGAAGTTCAGGATTTGTAACGACTCGGGTTTCTCAGCTATTTGAGTCTGAATATTTAAACTGGTTTTAAATATTATATTTGGAATATTAATGGATTTTAATATTGAATTCGTTTATTAAACGACAATTAAACGTTTATATTTATATTAAAACGAACTCGAAACGACACGGTACAGAATCTGTTTTAAGTCGGAATTCTGTGAAACAAGAAACGTTAAAACCGGATTGATCATAATTTTCTAATGGAGAAGAAAAATCAGGATCAGAGCTTAAGTTAAGTTTTACCTTGGCTCTGTGGCTTGACTCGGTAGAGATAGGGTTAGTAATACCCTAGATTGAGTTTGAGTGTATATATACGAGTGCGTATTTGTATTTGATATAAAAATGGTTTTATATTGTGGAGATTCATTGGCTGAGTTGTTTATGAGTTCTGGTCGATCAGTTTGATCCACTGTATCGGTAGGAGTAAATAAACACTTGAATACGATGGACCGACACAGTATGGATATGTGATATATTATCATATATAGGATATATTGGTTGTAATTATAATCGAATACGATTATAAAGTGAAATGGTTATATATAACCAATCGGAATCATATAAGTAAAGTATATGAAATAAGATGAATTAGATATGAATTTAAATCAGATTTGGAATTAAAATAAGGAAATTTTAAGTTCCTGGGAGATTTTGAAATATTTTCAAAATGGAAGTATTTAGTAATGGTTTTGAAAATGATATAGTATTGAAATCACTTGGGTCGCTGGAAAATAATTCCGATGATGACTGCGCAGTATCATCGGTGTGATTTTCGAGTTCTAAGTGGTGAATTACTACCAAAGATTTTAATTTGAATTGTTTTTAGAAAACAAGTTGTTTAGAAAATTCAAAGGTTTTGAATTGGCAGTATGATTTCAAATTGATTTGAAATAAAACCGGGAATTTAAGTTCTAGAAATTAAAATTTAACTAATGAAGTTAAATAAAATGAGATGGTAAAAATAAATTGAAATTTAACTTGAACATAGTTAAATAGAATTGAATTGGATTAGAGAATAATCTGTTATGTAATTGGGTTGATGAGTCAATAATTTGGAATTTGATATTGGGGTTCGAATGAAAATTCGATTTGGATTTGAGGATATGAACCGATTAGAATTTGATTGAGATAACACTGGTATATGCTGAGTTGATAGCATATGGAAGTGATAGAGTTGATATGCCCAACAAAAAGGTACCAGATTATAGTATATATGGATACGAGATTTATGAGCCGAATTGGCAAGCCGCTTGGCTGTTTGATTTTCTTTTGGGTTGAAGAAGGCCCAGAGAGGCGAGTTGGAGTTTGAGCTATTGAGCAGTACAAAGGAGGTACCGGCGAAATTTTCCGAAAATTTAAAGTGTTAGAAAATTTTCAGAATTTTTGAAAATTTAGTTAGTCGGAATGAATAAATATTTTAGTCGATATTAATTGGTTCATTTGGAATCAGAAATGAGGGGTAAACAAATCTTAGGAATTCCAATAGATAGGGTCGTCCTCTAACTTAGCAATTTCGAGGACGAAATTATTTTAAGTGGGGAAGAATGTAATGACCCGCATTATTAGAGATATATAATTAATTTATTTAATTATATAATTGGTGATTTAGAGAAGTTAATGATCGTTTAATTAAATAATATTGAATATTTAATAAATAATTATAATATAATAATATATTATAATGTCGAAATAGTCGGAAATAGTGAAATTCACAATATCGTGTGAATTGAATAGCATACGAGATTTGGTGGAGTTTCGATTCGAAATATAAAAACTATTATATTGAATCGACGACAGTTGAACGTATTGTTTATAATATATTTATAAACGAGCTCGAAATGGCACGGCAGTTCGCTATTTGGTGATTTGAACTTCAACTGGATGTACAGGATTCGTTTCAAGTCGGATTTCTGTGAAACAAGAAACGTGTGGAGCTGGTGGAGTATATCTTTCTAGTGGAAGAGAAAAATCAGGATTTCATCGTGTAGATTTTGATTTTTGTCCAAATCAAATTTCAGAAAAGTCGCTGTGGAATTCCTTTATAATTTCGACGCTTTATATACGTTACAAAAAGGGTTTTCAGTATAAACTGAATACCGAGATAATCTGGAATCTGAAATATCAAACTGTAAATTCTGATATGGTATTTTGGAGCTGTATGGTATTCCACTGTGAATATATATACGATAATATAAAATTATAAATATTTAATTTAATTATATTTAAATATATTTATATATTTAAATAGGCTATTTAGAGCGTTAAAAATGGCCACTTTTGCAAACGAAGTTGGAATTCGACGAAACCAGTTTTGTTGGATCCGCAATGACAAATTATTGTGAGATTCCAAGTTTCGTTATTTTTAGAGTCACTGTGTGGTCGTACGGATTTTTAGAGTGAGAAACAGTCAGTATTCTGACGGTTAAAAATACGCTATGTGAGCAAACGGAGTCGGAATTTGACGAAACCAGTTTCGTTGGGACCGTGATGTCAAACTCTAGCTACATGTTCAGTTTCGTGATTTTTAGATATCATGTGTGATCACACGGATTTTTAGAAAGCAAAACGAATATTATAATAGAAAATATCTACCAAAATATCTAGATATTTATATCTCCTATAAATACCACTACCCTCCTTTCTAACCTAAATTCACACCTCTGGTCAAATTCATTTCTAGCCACCACTATCTCAGAAGAAAACGCAAGAAAGAAATTCAAAGAAAATAATGAAAAGAAATTCAAAGTAAATCTCTAAAATCCTCAACAAATTTTATTGGCTTCCTTGTGTGTTTATCTTCATTTGTATGTCAATATCAAGGGGTTCGATCCCTTTTTCTTTCCGCTGGTTTCATATAGCGTGAGTATGAAGTAGTTCTAGGGTTTTGAACTTTGGGGATTTTGGTACATCGAGGATCGGTTGTGAGTTGTTGTTTGAGTTAAGGAGTTGAATTCGGTCTGGTATACATGATTTTGTGGGAATCCATGAACAAAGACGTCGATCTTTGTCTGAGCAGCGCACTCGAACGGTGAGGTTGCGATGAATACCTCCTGTGCGAGACCAGTAAAATGATGGTGGAGCCGAAGAGAGCGAGGAAAGAAGAGGACTGATGTAGTCGGATTGAATTTCTATAAAGAGGATGAAGGTGCGATGTAGGTATGAAAGAAGTCGAATTACTGGAGTTAGAATGTAAGAGGGAGGACGGGTTGTTGGACCTGGAAGAAGAAGAAGAAACGTAAGAGGGTCTGGGCTTTTGAATTGAATGGATGGGCTGGGTTGGAGAGTAAGGCCCAATATAAATTAGAATTTAAGTTTTAATTTAAATTTAATATGGTACCAACTTGTAATCCTAATATCTTTTGCGTACGTAATCAGAATTGGACAAAACAGGATCCGACGGGATCGTATGGACGGACACTACACAATGGGATTGACCGCGAGTCAATTGGAGTTCGTCACAATTTATGGAGAAATAAATTGCCCATTGCAGTCAAACGAACGAAAACCATTATTTAACGATTAACGCGCAACTATGAGTAAATCTCCCCAACTCTGAACAGTTTATAATTTCAGGTTGTATCTTTAGAACTGTTAGAAATTGTCTGATTTACTGGGTGTTGATTGTTTGATTGAACTGCTAGTCAGTTAGTTAAATTTCTATATTGATTCTGTTTAACAGAATGTATCATATGGAACTGAAAATGATGTTATCTATATTGTCTAACATCTGTGATGTAAGGAAACAGGTTGGAGGAATCCGACTGGATTCCTCAACAGTTATTTTATTGGTTTTCATATATTTTGATATATGTTGTGAATTATAACCTGTTGTTGATTGTGTGTGTATGAACGATATTGAACATCGTAATTTGATATGATTGAATACCATAACATACCGAAATGTTGATAAAGGGATTTTCAAAGTGATATTGAAAATAGAATATTTATAAAATGGGATGTTTATAAATAAGAGATATTTATAAAGTGGACTATTTATAAATAAGGAATATTTATAAAATGGGATATTTTATAAATAGGAGATATTTTAAAAAGGAAAATAAATTCAATACATTTCTTTTTGAATGGAAAGGCCTGTGTGGCAAGTTTGGGGATTTTCCCGATGCTCCCGTTACAAAGGAGGTTATGGCGAATTTTCCCGGAAAGTTAAGGAGTTAGAATATTTTTAAGAATAAATTTGAAAAGGGAATATTTGCAAACCATTTGCAAATAGAATAAAATAGAGAAAAGAAATATTTGTAAACCATTTACAAATAGAATAGAAAGGGGAATATTTAGAAAATATATAGAGTTAATAAAAAGGAAATTGGTTTATAAAGGAAACCGTTTTAAAAAGGAAAATGTTATTAAAAGGACATTTATAAAGTGAAGAACCGTTACTAATAGTAAATCTTTGTAAATGAATAAACGTGTTAAAAAGGGGATCTTTTAAAAATGGATAAACGTTATAAAAAGGAGAAATCGAATATGGTATTCGAAGTTAGAAATCGAATATGGTATTCGAAGTTAGAAATCGAATATGGTATTCGAAGTTAGTAATCGAATATGGTATTCGAAGTTAGTAATCGAATATGGTATTCGAAGTTAGTTATCGAATATGGTATTCGAAGTTAGTAATCGAATATGGTATTCGAAGCTAGTAATCGAATATGGTATTCGAAGCTAGAAATCGAATATGGTATTCAAAGTTAGAAATCGAATATGGTATTCGAAGTTAGAAATCGAATATGGTATTCGAAGTTAGTTAATCGAATATGGTATTCGAAGTTAGTAATCGAATATGGTATTCGAAGTTAGAAATCGAATATGGTATTCGAAGTTAGAAATCGAATATGGTATTCGAAGTTAGAAATCGAATATGGTATTCGAAGTTAGTTAATCGAATATGGTATTCGAAGTTAGTTAATCGAATATGGTATTCGAAAGTTAGTTAATCGAATATGTTATTCGAGAAGGGGTTAGTCAAGTCGAGTTAGTCAAATAGAGTTAACCAGTTAGAGTTAATCAGTTAGAGTTAACCAGTTGCAGTTAATTAGTTAAAGTTAATTGATTAGAGTTAAAACGAACTAGAGTTAATCAAATATAGTTATTTGAGACAGAGTTAGTCAAACATAGTATTCAGGGTAAGTTGCCATCTCGTACGACTGCTAGCGTAATTCGCAGGGCTGTAAATAGCCTACGGCGGTCGGATGTTTCCTGAGGGCATCAGGCGTAACCATTGTGATCGCTGCGATCTAGAGTCAAGCGAATGGAGTTTAATCGAATATTAGTTATTCGATAGGAGTAAATCGAGTTGATCGAGTTGAGAAATAAGTTAAGTTAAATAAGTTGAGTTGATCGGGTGGTTCGACCAAGTTAGTCGAGCCTAGTTAATCGAATCAAATTGGTCGAACCAAGTAAGTCGAGTTAAGTTAGTCGAGCCTAGTTAATCGAATCGAATTGGTCGAACCAAGTAAGTCGAGTTAGTCGAGTCAAAGGAGTTATCAATGTTAGTTTCATCGAAAGAAGTTATCGATGTTAGTTTCATCGAAAGGAGTTATCGATGTTAGTTTCATCGAAAGAAGTTATCGATGTTAGTTTCATCGAAGGAGTTATCGAATATAGTTTATTCGATGGAGTTAATCGATTAGAGTTAAATCAAATGAGTTGATCGAATATAGTTTATTCGAATAGAGAAAAGGAGTTAATCGAGTATTAATTATTCGAACAGAGTTAAACGGAGTTAAATGGAGTTAATCGAATATAGTTTATTCGAATAGATTAAAGGAGTTAATCGAATATAGTTTATTTGAATAGAGTTAGAAGAGCTATCGGACATAGTTTATTCGACAGGAGTTAAGTGAATTAGTTAAGTTAAACTAAGTGAATTAGTTAAGTGACTTGGTTAAGTTAACCAAAGTGAATTAGTCGAGTTAATCAAAGTGATTTGTTCAGTTAATCGAGATAAGTAAATCAAAGTTAGGTTAATCGAGTTGAATTAGTCAGTTGAGTTAAGAAATTGAGTTAGTCAAACCAAGTAAAAGCAGTTAGAGTTAATTAATTAAGGTTGACCAGTTAGAGTTGATCAGTTAGAATTAACTAGTTAGAGTTAATCAATCAGAGTTAATCAAATAGAGTTAAGTAAAATTAGAACTGGCTAGAGATTAGTAAATTGAATGGTTTTCTAAGTGTCTATCTGATGTTGGTTTCGGCCTTCGGGATTTATACTTAGGGAATTGTTCTCATACTACTTCACAGTCTGGGACTGATAGTTGGGGGAAGAATAGTGATTTGTAAATAAACAGATGTAAACGTTTTCCAGTGTTAATAACATATATTTTCTAAACATAGAAAATAAGGCAATGTGAATATATATATAGATATATGTTGATGATTTATCGATATAATTTCCATCTGGAAATAATATCGTTGTTTGCACACTTGTTTTTCTGTGATAGTTAAATCACAGACTATCGGAGTTTTGACCACTTTAACGTTGTTAATACGGAGAGACCGGTTGGATTATTATCCAAAGAACCACTCTGTATTGGCATAAGCGTTGCGAATCATTTATGCCAAAGATAATTGAAGACGGAGTAAAATGCAAGGGCTGTTGTATAAGTCTTAGATAACAGTGACTAAGATGGATATACGGAATAGTGCCTTCGGTTTGTCCAGTCCCAGGACAACTTGTATGGACGAAGGTCTGACAGAGTATATCCAATGGATCGCATAAGTTGATCTGTTCAAACGTATTCACGTTTGGTGGTGGAGGAATTCGTTTCTCTAAGCTGTATACCCGTGTTATTTTTGGATAAATCAATTTGTGATTTGGCGGGTATGACGATGTGACATTCTAAGTGAATGAGGATGACTTGTATGAATGAATGTCTGACAGAGTATTTCCAGAAGGGTCACGTACATTGATTTCTTCGACCGTGCCAAGAGTGGAAGCGGAGAAGGAAACTTCTTTTAGCTGACACGTAATGTTCTGTTATAGACGTCAATTAGTTATTTTCGATGGATCTGACAATGTGGCATTCGAAGTGAATCTGATGAAATGATAAAGCGTAGCTTCTAGCCTCATCAACCGGTAAATGACAGAAATCGGGCAGGCAGCATGGCTAAGTCGGTCGCACCGAAGTAGGGTGTATAATCACCTATCTAGTGAATATTCATTTGTTTCTTAAATCTATCAATGATAACCCATATATATACGGGAACGGTTGCTGATCCCAACCGTTGGTGATGTACATTCGATACACTCAAGCGAAATGAGTGGTCGGTCATGTGTGGCTGAGTTACAAGATGTTCTTGTTGAACTCCAGTGTATCGTTCCTAGAGTACACTGATCGGAAGGTGGTTCCATACCTTGTCATAGTTGGAAATCCATTATCCAATACGTGCTTGCGATTTTGATTGTATACTATATATGTAGAACGTGAGATGAAAGCGTTTCTGCTAGTTGATATCTATTTGTACATAGACATTATTATAATATCAAAAGGTTTTTGATATAAAGATATTTTGGATTCTCATAAGGGAAAAACCCGTTCCGTTCTGCGGCGTGGTCTTATGAGATATCGTTCACTTGTTCATATACCTGTTTAAATTGTTTTACTCATACCAGTCCCATGACTGACCCGGAGTTTACTTTGTTGTTTTCCCTAAACTCTTGGGTGCCTAAATTTGTACGGGCAGTCAAGTAGTCAGGAATTTGCAGATATACTTGAAGAGCTGGAGCAGGAGGCTTCTGGATCATATAGCTATAGTTTATTTCCACTGTATTGTAAGTGTTGTACTCTGATAAGTGCTATTGTATATATAACTGTTATATTTCAAAGTTATGATATCTATTATATGTTATTCGTTCCGCTGTGAGGTTCGTGTTACTCTGATGTTGTGTTCTTCTTCTTCTTCTTCTTCTATTCTAAGTTTCTGTCTTATCTATCCTCACCCTCTGTCTTCTTTCTATTAGTTTCTTGAATTTCCAGTGCGATTTGGGTTGGACTTGTGTTATTTAGTCAGCTCAAATTCCCCCGGATTTTCGGGTCACTACAGTCGGTATCAGAGCTTAAGTTAAGTTTTACCTTGGCTCTGTGGCTTGACTCGGTAGAGATAGGGTTAGTAATACCCTAGATTGAGTTTGAGTGTATATATACGAGTGCGTATTTGTATTTGATATAAAATTGGTTTTATATTGTGGAGATTCATTGGCTGAGTTGTTTATGAGTTCCGGTCGATCAGTTTGATCCACTGTATCGGTAGGAGTAAATAAACACTTAAATACGATGGACCGACACAGTATGGATATGTGATATATTATCATATATAGGATATATTGGTTGTAATTATAATCGAATGAGATTATAAAGTGAAATGGTTATATATAACCAATCGGAATCATATAAGTAAAGTATATGAAATAAGATGAATTAGATATGAATTTAAATCAGATTTGGAATTAAAATAAGGAAATTTTAAGTTCCTGGGAGATTTTGAAATATTTTCAAAATGGAAGTATTTAGTAATGGTTTTGAAAATGATATAGTATTGAAATCACTTGGGTCGCTGGAAAATAATTCCGATGATGACTGCGCAGTATCATCGGTGTGATTTTCGAGTTCTAAGTGGTGAATTACTACCAAAGATTTAATTTGAATTGTTTTGAGAAAACAAGTTGTTTAGAAAATTCAAAGGTTTTGAATTGGCAGTATGATTTCAAATTGATTTGAAATAAAACCGGGAATTTAAGTTCTAGAAATTAAAATTTAACTAATGAAGTTAAATAAAATGAGATGGTAAAAATAAATTTAAATTTAACTTGAACATAGTTAAATAGAATTGAATTAGATTAGAGAATAATTTGTTATGGAATTGGGTTGATGAGTCAATAATTTGGAATTTGATATTGGGGTTCGAATGAAAATTCAATTTGGATTTGAGGATATGAACCGATTAGAATTTGATTGAGATAACACTGGTATATGCTGAGTTGATAGCATATGGAAGTGATAGAGTTGATACGCCCAACAAAAAGGTACCAGTTTATAGTATATATGGATATGAGATTTATGAGCCGAATTGGCAAGCCGCTTGGCTGTTTGATTTTCTTTTGGGTTGAAGAAGGCCCAGAGAGGCGAGTTGGAGTTTGAACTATTGACCAGTACAAAGGAGGTGCTGGCGAAATTTTCCGAAAATTTAAAGTGTTAGAAAATTTTCAGAATTTTTGAAAATTTAGTTAGTCGAAATGAATAAATATTTTAGTCGATATTAATTGGTTCATTTGGAATCAGAAATGAGGGGTAAACAAATCTTAGGAATTCCAATAGATAGGGTCGTCCTCTAACTTAGCAATTTCGAGGACGAAATTATTTTAAGTGGGGAAGAATGTAATGACCCGCATTATTAGAGATATATAATTAATTTATTTAATTATATAATTGGTGATTTAGAGAAGTTAATGATCGTTTAATTAAATAATATTGAATATTTAATAAATAATTATAATATAATAATATATTATAATGTCGAAATAGTCAGAAATAGTGAAATTCACAATATCGTGTGAATTGAATAGCATACGAGATTTGGTGGAGTTTCGATTCGAAATATAAAAACGATTATATTGAATCGACGACAGTTGAACGTACTGTTTATAATATATTTATAAACGAGCTCGAAATGGCACGGCAGTTCGCTATTTGGCGATTTGAACTTCAACTGGATGTACAGGATTCGTTTCAAGTCGGATTTCTGTGAAACAAGAAACGTGTGGAGCTGGTGGAGTATATCTTTCTAGTGGAAGAGAAAAATCGGGATTTTATCGTGTAGATTTTGATTTACGTCCAAATCAAATTTCAGAAAAGTCGCTGTGGAATTCCTTTATAATTTCGACGCTTTATATACGTTACAAAAAGGGTTTTCAGTATAAACTGAATACCGAGATAATCTGGAATCTGAAATATCAAACTGTAAATTTTGATATTGTATTTTGGAGCTGTATGGTATTCCACTGTGAATATATATTCGATAATATAAAATTATAAATATTTAATTTAATTATATTTAAATATATTTATATATTTAAATATGCTATTTAGAGCGTTAAAAATAGCCACTTTTGCAAACGAAGTCGGAGTTCGACGAAACCAGTTTTGTTGGATCCACAATGTCAAATTATTGTCAGATTCCAGGTTTCGTGATTTTTAGAGTCACTGTGTGGTCGTACGGATTTTTAGAGTGAGAAACAGTCAGTATTCTGACGGTTAAAAATACGTTGTGTGAGCAAACGGAGTCGGAATTCGACGAAACCAGTTTCGTTGGGACCGTGATGTCAAACTCTAGCTACATGTTCAGTTTCGTGATTTTTAGATATCATGTGTGATCACACGGATTTTTAGAAAGCAAAACGAATATTATAATAGAAAATATCTACCAAAATATCTAGATATTTATATCTCCTATAAATACCACTACCCTCCTTTCTAACCTAAATTCACACCTCTGGTCAAATTCATTTCTAGCCGCCACTATCTCAGAAGAAAACGCAAGCAAGAAATTCAAAGAAAATAATCAAAAGAAATTCAAAGTAAATCTCTAAAATCCTCAACAAATTTTATTGGCTTCCTTGTGTGTTTATCTTCATTTGTATGTCAATATCAAGGGGTTCGATCCCTTTTTCTTTCCGCTGGTTTCATACAGCGTGAGTATGAAGTAGTTCTGGGGTTTTGAACTTTGGGGATTTTGGTACATCGAGGATCGGTTGGGAGTTGTTGTTTGAGTTAAGGAGTTGAATTTGGTCTGGTATACATGATTTTGTGGGAATCCGTGAACAAAGACGTCGATCTTTGTCTGAGCAGCGCACACGAACGGTGAGGTCGCAATGAGTACCTCCTGTGCGAGACCAGTAAAATGATGGTGGAGCCGAAGAGAGCGAGGAAAGAAGAGGACTGATGTAGTCGGATTGAATTTCTGTGAAGAGGATGAAGGTGCGATGTAGGTATGAAAGAAGTCGAATTACTGGAGTTAGAATGTAAGAGGGAGGACGGGTTGTTGGACCTGGAAGAAGAAGAAGTAACGGAAGAGGGTCTGGGCTTTTGAATTGAATGGATGGGCTGGGTTGGAGAGTAAGGCCCAATATAAATTAGAATTTAAGTTTTAATTTAAATTTAATATAGTACCAACTTGTAATCCTAATATCTTTTGCGTACGTAATCAGAATTGGACAAAACAGGATCCGACGGGATCGTATGGACGGACACTACACAATGGGATTGACCGCGAGTCAATTGGAGTTCGTCACAATTTATGGAGAAATAAATTGCCCGTTGCAGTCAAACGAACGAAAACCATTATTTAACGATTAACGCGCAACTATGAGTAAATCTCCCCAACTCTGAACAGTTTATAATTTCAGGTTGTATCTTTAGAACTGTTAGAAATTGTCTGATTTACTGGGTGTTGATTGTTTGATTGAACTGCTAGTCAGTTAGTTAAATTTCTATATTGATTCTGTTTAACAGAATGTATCATATGGAACTGAAAATGATGTTATCTATATTGTCTAACATCTGTGATGTAGGGAAACAGGTTGGAGGAATCCGACTGGATTCCTCATCAGTTATTTTATTGGTTTTCATATATTTTGATATATGTTGTGAATTATAACCTGTTGTTGATTGTGTGTGCATGGACGATATTGAACATCGTAATTTGATATGATTGAATACCATAACATACCGAAATGTTGATAAGGGGATTTTCAAAGTGATATTGAAAATAGAATATTTATAAAATGGGATGTTTATAAATAAGAGATATTTATAAAGTGGAATATTTATAAATAAGGAATATTTATAAAATGGGATATTTTATAAATAGGAGATATTTTAAAAAGGAAAATAAATTCAAAACATTTCTTTTTGAATGGAAAGGCATGTGTGGCAAGTTTGGGGATTTTCCCGATGCTCCCGTTACAAAGGAGGTTATGGCGAATTTTGTCGGAAAGTTAAGGAGTTAGAATATTTTGAAGAATAAACTTGAAAAGGGAATATTTGCAAACCATTTGCAAATAGAATAAAATAGAGAAAAGAAATATTTGTAAACCATTTACAAATAGAATAGAAAGGGGAATATTTAGAAAATAAATAGAGTTAATAAAAAGGAAATTGGTTTATAAAGGAAACCGTTTTAAAAAGGAAAACGTTATTAAAAGGAAATTTATAAAGTGAAGAACCGTTACTAATAGTAAATCTTTATAAATGAATAAACGTGTTAAAAAGGGGATCTTTTAAAAATGGATAAACGTTATAAAAAGAAGAAATCGAATATGGTATTCGAAATTAGAAATCGAATATGGTATTCGAAGTTAGAAATCGAATATGGTATTCGAAGTTATTAATCAAATATGGTATTCGAAGTTAGTAATCGAATATGGTATTCGAAGTTAGTTAATCGAATATGGTATTCGAAGTTAGTAATCGAATATGGTATTCGAAGTTAGAAATCGAATATGGTATTCGAAGTTAGAAATCGAATATGGTATTCGAAGTTAGAAATCGAATATGGTATTCGAAGTTAGTTAATCGAATATGGTATTCGAAGTTAGTTAATCGAATATGGTATTCGAAGTTAGTAATCGAATATGGTATTCGAAGTTAGAAATCGAATATGGTATTCGAAGTTAGAAATCGAATATGGTATTCGAAGTTAGTTAATCGAATATGGTATTCGAAGTTAGTTAATCGAATATGGTATTCGAAAGTTAGTTAATCGAATATGTTATTCGAGAAGGGGTTAGTCAAGTCGAGTTAGTCAAATAGAGTTAACCAGTTAGAGTTAATCAGTTAGAGTTAACCAGTTGCAGTTAATTAGTTAAAGTTAATCGATTAGAGTTAAAACGAACTAGAGTTAATCAAATATAGTTATTTGAGACAGAGTTAGTCAAACATAGTAATTGTAAAGACCCGCAACTTCCCCGTAAAGGAAAGCGTCGGATAGTTCGAGAACAAACCACAGCAGAACGCATACAGAAGAACATTTCATTGTATATTACAACAATGCATTAGATTACAAGAATACACAGAGTATAAATGAATATTACACAGAAATATCAGAGATTTAAATTACATTTAAATACATAGCAGCGGAAAATAATACAATACACAACTAGAAGAGATATACGGATACAAAGCTTTCCGGATATCGTTCCAGCTGTAAACCAGGATCCTGTGAATATAAATCTGCAAAACCGAAACTACTAGCTGCCCGTGTCAAAAATAGGGCACCCAGAGTTTAGGTTAAAACAATAAACTCCAGGTCAGTCATGGGACTGGTGTGAGAACTAAAACAGTTATTAATCTTTATTTTAAATCATTAGGTAAAACAAGGGACCACGCCGTATAACACGGAACGGGTTTCCTCCCAAGAATACCAGTGCATAAAACAAACAGCGCAATGCTAAATAAAGAAAAATGAAGCTGTTATAAGACCCAGGTCCCATCACACAATGCAACGCAGCCGAGGATAGGGTTTTCCCTTATAACAGCCAAAGAATGCTTGATACGTTTAAAACAAATCATTTGATACTATTATAAGTGCATAGTGTATAAAACACTTCAAATCATAAGTATCAATCATAGGCGGCATGAACGGCCCATAACACTATGTCGCCATATATAAGTTTACAATCAAAACCGCAAAACGACGTATTGGAAGTTGGGTTATCATTTATGGTATGAACCGAGGCAAGGGGCAAGATCCTCTACCGATTCGAGACTGTCTAGTCCGAGCCTCAGGCAAGTACTCTGTCAAGCCTTTGGATCGTCAGGGCCGGTCCACCGATGTGGATTAAAATGCCTGAACACTGCGTTTCCCCGCCCTTTGGGGCGTAAATCTGGCCCGTCAGCCGACCAGAAGCATCGGCCGAAACCGATATCACGAGGCGCCTCGCTTTTCAGCAAGTAATAGTAAGTAACATCCACATGAGTCAAACTCGTCAGCCAGTTCAAGCACTGACGCCACTCATAACTAGAAAGAAACGCATGCCCTCCCTGATGTCCGTCTCCCGTTTTTGATTCATACCGGGTGTGATACTCGCGAATCAACGTTACACAAAGCTATGCCACAAAGGCCGTGCTTCGATCATCACCACAAGACTTTGCTTTTCAACAGAAGCCTTGATCATTTGCATCTTAGCATGCCACACAGGTAATTCACTCCATGCGATTGATATCCATCAATATATAACCCCTGAGCTCGTACGTCTCAGAGACGGGCGTTAAGCAAGAGAATAAATTCTCCGCCGCTAAACAGATATATATTTAATAGAGATCAATCACACGGACTAAAATCCAATGTCAGACACACAGTCCATTTACAAGTCCGTTCTGGGTCTGAACGAAACCGGAGGCACTTTCCTCGCATATCCATCCATCTCCAAATACGTCTAGACGATCACCAACTGTTTCCATCTTCTTGGGTGTACAGCCCAATCAAGATCATCAGTAATCACCCAAACGACGTGAAGACTTCCGGTCTTCCCATCGTCTTCATCTTCGACTTATCGTCGTATCAGTTATTCAGAATGGGATAAACCCGGTCTTTCCGAATAACTCGCGTATATTTAAATAAGTGTTACACAAACACAACATACGCCTCATTCCAATTCATCAGTCACTAACCGTAAATTAATCAAGAGAATAATTCCCCAAACATTAACCCCGAAGGCCGAAACCAACATCAGATCAATATCCAGAAAACCATTCTGCTTGGCTAACCGACAGTTAGTTTCTAAATTTCACATTCATAGGGAAAGGTTCCCATTAATTTTATCAAAGATAAATTCTTGAATTTATGCTTTAATCTACTTTTGAATATCAATTCACACTAGTCGGGATTAGCGAACCTTACCGAAGTAATCATTTGTTTTAATTTCCCAATCCTAACCTATTCATCCCATGAAGTAAAACTGGTTATACTTCATATCTAACACCACGGTGTTATTGGTAAATTCAATTACCATTTCACGTTCAAATCTAATTAAAGATTTAACTATCGCCTGGAGCAAAACTGGTGATACTCCACTTCGATTATTTCAATCTAATTAAAGATTCATTAAAACTCCACTTAGTTTTAATCTTTGACTGGGTTAAAGAATCAGTGTCATTTAAAAACACGGTTCACGATAAACCCAAAATCACATTCATTAATCATCGGGTTAAAGAACGAGTGTTATTTAAAACACTGTCCACGATAAACCCAAAAATCAATATCAATTCAATTCCAATTAAATGTCATTTAATTGGTACACTTCATTAAATCTAAATAAAAAGATTTAATCTTTTCTCAACTGGGTTCAAGAACAGTGTTAGTGAAGACACCATTCACGACAAACCCAAATCACATTCGATATTCAATACAAGGCTCTGAATAGAAAATATATCGGCTTATATTCAATATCGAATTCTACGACTAACAAATGTCGTATTGGAAATAACGATACAAATATATATCTTTCAAATTTCCATAACAACACCTGTATTATCACGAATTCCAACATCGAAATATTCCGAAGACAATTTCGATTCAAATCCACTCCAATGCAATCATTGGAAATTTTGGTTATTTTCAAAACCATTTCAAATTCAATTTATTTATTTAAAAATAAATAGAATTATAATTCTAGTTCAAAACTAGTTCATTTCGATAAAAATCTATTTTTATCTTTTCAAATATGGAGTTTTTCATCCCAAACTTTCACAAATCATTTCTTATGATTTTACACAAATTATTACTATTTTTAATAATTTTATCAAGGCCCGTACAGTCGATTTCCAACAACGGCCATCGAACTGCACTTACAGCGACCTTTTTCGAATTTGATTTGGACGTATCTCCAAATCCAACCGTTAGATTTCAAATTTCTAACATTCATTAGAAATCTCTTTTCGATACGAACCCAACGGTTCCGGTTTTAGGAGAATCCGACGGTCGGATCTCCCGTAATGTCCGTTTGTAATAAATGGTCGAAATTCGCGAACTGCCGCGGCGCGGCGCGTTCTATTCAGGCCATTATATTATATATATAATATATATAATATATATTTCGTCGATTTCTATTTAAAACGAATTATATAAATAGTTTTGAATTCGTTTCAAAAGCAATTTCAACTTCCTTTTCAATTCAAATCAAAATTGAATTCTTCTTTATAAATTCGTTTCAAAATTCATTTCTATTCAATTCAAATTTCAATTCAATTTGAATTCATTTCAATTTGCTTTCAATTCAATTTGAATTCGTTTTCAATTCATTTCGAAATCGTTTTCAATTCAATTCATTTCGAAATCGTTTTCAATTCAATTTGAATTCGTTTTCAATTCAATTCATTTCGAAATCGTTTTCAATTCAATTTATTTCGAAATCGTTTTCAATTCAATTCATTTCGAAATCGTTTTCAATTCAATTCATTTCGAAATCGTTCGATTTCGAGATTACTTTTCAATATTCATTTTAAAATGAATAAAATCGATATAAATATCGTTTACGTCAAAATGGCGTCAATCTAATCAACGCGGCTTCATAAATTTCTATTTTTAAATATTCTATTTCAAATATTTCCTATTATCAAAATATTTGTTATTATCAAAATATTCTTTATTTTCACGATTGGAATGAGGCCCAATCAATTACCATATAAAATTAATTATATGGATTTTCATACAACACATGTATATAATAACATTGAAAATAATCAACCATCAACCAAAGTGCACTACACTGTATAAGCATCAAATATAGATATTCAACGCTCATAACAGCCTGTCAATCAATCGATCGACATATTTAATCAATCAGGATGAGTGAAATTCATATTTCATCCCAACACCCGTGTGGGGTTTCAAACAATCAAACACAGATTTTAGTTGTGCAGTTGGGCGATGTGTAAAATTTATCGTCCCAATCAATGTCATTCAAATAAGTGTACATAAACAAACCATCTGGTTTGTAAATGAATATTTATTTATTCACTTCACTATTTTCATATTCACGTTAAAAATTATATTTTTAACGATAAAACATTTTATTTCCACCTATGAATTTCTATTCAATTCATTTATTCAATAAAATGATATTTTTATTTTTCTAACATATTTTAGAAAATTTCGGCGGCATAACGGCACGATACTAGAAACGGGACAAGGCCTAGCCTTATCCCCGGTCTAGTGAAGGCCCACGCCATTCACACATCATCATATCAATTTCATTTCACCAAACTATTCAAATCAACCCAAACAATCTAACTAACAACACAGCCAAACAAACAAGTCCATGGTCTGTGGACGATTGTGTCGGGTGCTACTAAGCACCGTCTGCATCCTAGTATATATATATATATATATATATATATATATATATATATATATATAACTAGAAAAATAAATTGAAAGGTGAGAAATTCTCACAGATTAGCTATCCTAGCTCCACGGCACTCCTTTGCAGAAGTCTTCGTCGTTTCGCCTTTTTGTCACCTTCGTTGCTGCTTTCACTACATACGTAAAAATCACATTTTTACTTCGCTATTCAATATATATAAAAATCGAATTTTTACTATGTTATTCAATATATAAAATTCTATTTTTCTATCGAAGTTCAATATATAAAAATTCTATTTTTCTATTTCAAAGTTCTATTTACAAAACAAAGTATGTTTTTTCTATTTTCAAACAAGGTATGTTTTTTTTCTATTTTCAAACAAGGTATGTTTTTTCTATTTTCAAACAAGGTATGTTTTTTCTATTTTCAAAACCATATCTTTTTATATTTATAAAATTCTGAAAAATAAGTTACTGCTTATTTATTTAAAATCAGTTTTAAATCATTTAAAAATCAGTTTTCAATCATTTAAAAATCAGTTTTCGAAAACCTAAAAATCAGTTTTTTTCCTTTAAACAAAATTAGTTTTTGAAAACCTAAAAATCAGTTTTTAAACTGTTAAAATAAAAAAAACAAAAACAGTATTTAATCTGTAAAATAAAAACAGTTTGCTAACCAAAAATAAAAACAGTTTGCTGACCAAAAATAAAAACAGTTTGCTGTAATATAAAATAAATATAAAAAAAAAACAGTTTTACTTACAGGAGGGGGGGCCTGATACGAGGCGGTGGCGCTGGGCTCCGATGGTGGACTGCGGCGAGGGGGGGGCTGATAAGAGGCGGTGGCGGTCTGCGTTGGAGGGGCGGCGCGCGGTGCGAGAGGGGGCAACGGGGGAAGTGAGAGACGGAGAGGAGGATCGGAGTTGGGGAGGGCGGCCACCAGAGGCGGCGACGGCGATGCAAGCGCGCCTCGGAGGCGCGAGGTCGAGGTCCGCCCTTCGTTTTCTTCTTTTTTTTTTTTTTTCTGAATCTCGATTTATGAATCGGGGGGGGGGGGGGGCTGGAGGGGTTATAGGAGAGGAAAGATAAATTTTATTTCTTTTATTATTTTATTATTTTAATTTCAAAAATATTGATTTTTACATACGACCTCTAAACGAGGCCCACCGCCTGTCGTCCCTAGCGTATTACCCCCATTCCGAACACAATGGGATATGTATCGCAAGCTGATTCGATCACTTGAATCAGTTTCCGTCTAATCTACATATAACTCTATATATTAAATTTGAACGCGCATTTCAATTTACCGGGGTCACATACTAACTAGAAAAATTCCCGAAAAATATTTTCTAGCTTCGTATTTACGATACGGTCCTAACAAAACTAGTTTCGTCGAATTCTGAGACCGTTAGAAAAATGGCCAATTTCCAGTTGATTTAAAATCAACTGAAACTGGTCAAACGCGTTTTCTTTTGCCACGCTCACATATTGATTCGAAAAATTATGAAATTTGAAACCTAGCAATAACTTTACATCCCGGACCCAACAAAACTGGTTTCGTCGAAATCCGAGGTCGTTTGCAAAATGTCCATTTTTAAGGGCCTGAATTCCATAGCGACTATTCAGAATTTTCAACTGGACATATCTTTTGATTCCCGCCACGAAATTTTGATTTTTCGGATTCGCTGGAAAGATATTATCCAATAGATCCCATTATTTTTGGTTTCACTAAAATCCGGATTGTTTTGCACCCGGTACTTTCAATTGAAGTTTGAAATCGAATTATCGAACTACCGCGCCATTTTCAATTCCTTTTATAATTATATATAATTATTTATAATCTAACGACGACGCGTATAATATATACGTTCGAATTATATTCAAAATAAATTTCTCGTCGATATTATTTAAAATAATTCATTTTAAATAATCAAAATTCGCTAAAATTGCCAAAATAAAAATTTTAAACTGGCCCAGATTTTCCGGGTTGTTACAATCTCCCCCACTTAAAACTTTTCGTCCCCGAAAAGGAACAAAGTCGAAAGTGGTTTGATTAATCAACTCTACGCTCGACCTGGCTTCCATTCTCCAACTTTTCAGTTTCTGAGAATTTCTAAAATTTCAAAAATTTGGCTAACACCCTAAATTTTTGAAAAATTTCGCCATAACCTCCCCTGCACCGGGAGCATCGGGGAATTTCAAATAGCTTCCCCGGTCCTTCAGATCTCAAAAAGAAAAAGAAAAAGCCAAGCGGCTAGCCAATAGGCTCATAAAATCATCATCACCCAAACAAAACAGTAAATTATGTAGTAAACATGTACCTATTTGTCGGGCAAACAAATTTTATTCTCTGGCTCTAGCCTCCTTGCTATGACCTGTTCAATGATATATATGTATATGCAAACAAATGCGACCAATTTTCAATACAATTCAATATTTGATCAAATTAGGCTAACGGTTCAAAATTAGCAAACAAATGAACAAACAACACAAACATCAATCAATTAGTGCCTTAGAGTTTCAAATTCATAATTTTGATACATATACAAAAATCAGGTTTTTGATGCCAAATCACAACAATAGGCCCTATCTAATTCTGGTTCTCACACCAGTCAATAGGAAATATAGAAATCTCACTTTCGTCGCTCGAAAATAAATACGGGCAATGGTGCCCCATCACCAGAATTATCCCCGGGCAACTAGAGTATGATCCTATAACTATCCAATACATTGAAACTTCGAATACACGTTTGCAAGACGTATATGCAAAATCTTTATATATCGGATTGTCCTAATCAATATAAAATAAATAATCAAATACGAATAATTGATTTAAATTTTCAAAACGAAATTTGTTTTCATTTGAAAGAAATATACTCTTCAAACTCGTTCTAGGATACTACTGATCCTATCTCTAACGAGTCATTCTAATTGGATATTACTAACCCAATATCTGATGAATTCTTTTGTATGTTTCTAATGTGTCTTGTTCTCTAGCTTTGTAAACCAAAGCTCTGATACCACGTGTAAAGACCCGCAACTTCCCCGTAAAGGAAAGCGTCGGACAGTTCGAGAACAAACCACAGCAGAACGCATACAGAAGAACATTTCATTGTATATTACAACAATGCATCAGATTACAAGAATACACAGAGTATAAATGAATATTACACAGAAATATCAGAGATTTAAATTACATTTAAATACATAGCAGCGGAAAATAATACAATACACAACTAGAAGAGATATACGGATACAAAGCTTTCCGGATATCGTTCCAGCTGTAAACCAGGATCCTGTGAATATAAATCTGCAAAACCGAAACTACTAGCTGCCCGTGTCAAAAATAGGGCACCCAGAGTTTAGGTTAAAACAATAAACTCCAGGTCAGTCATGGGACTGGTGTGAGAACTAAAACAGTTATTAATCTTTATTTTAAATCATTAGGTAAAACAAGGGACCACGCCGTATAACACGGAACGGGTTTCCTCCCAAGAATACCAGTGCATAAAACAAACAGCGCAATGCTAAATAAAGAAAAATGAAGCTGTTATAAGACCCAGGTCCCATCACACAATGCAACGCAGCCGAGGATAGGGTTTTCCCTTATAACAGCCAAAGAATGCTTGATACGTTTAAAACAAATCATTTGATACTATTATAAGTGCATAGTGTATAAAACACTTCAAATCATAAGTATCAATCATAGGCGGCATGAACGGCCCATAACACTATGTCGCCATATATAAGTTTACAATCAAAACCGCAAAACGACGTATTGGAAGTTGGGTTATCATTTATGGTATGAACCGAGGCAAGGGGCAAGATCCTCTACCGATTCGAGACTGTCTAGTCCGAGCCTCAGGCAAGTACTCTGTCAAGCCTTTGGATCGTCAGGGCCGGTCCACCGATGTGGATTAAAATGCCTGAACACTGCGTTTCCCCGCCCTTTGGGGCGTAAATCTGGCCCGTCAGCCGACCAGAAGCATCGGCCGAAACCGATATCATGAGGCGCCTCGCTTTTCAGCAAGTAATAGTAAGTAACATCCACATGAGTCAAACTCGTCAGCCAGTTCAAGCACTGACGCCACTCATAACTAGAAAGAAACGCATGCCCTCCCTGATGTCCGTCTCCCGTTTTTGATTCATACCGGGTGTGATACTCGCGAATCAACGTTACACAAAGCTATGCCACAAAGGCCGTGCTTCGATCATCACCACAAGACTTTGCTTTTCAACAGAAGCCTTGATCATTTGCATCTTAGCATGCCACACAGGCAATTCACTCCATGCGATTGATATCCATCAATATATAACCCCTGAGCTCGTACGTCTCAGAGACGGGCGTTAAGCAAGAGAATAAATTCTCCGCCGCCAAACAGATATATATTTAATAGAGATCAATCACACGGACTAAAATCCAATGTCAGACACACAGTCCATTTACAAGTCCGTTCTGGGTCTGAACGAAACCGGAGGCACTTTCCTCGCATATCCATCCATCTCCAAATACGTCTAGACGATCACCAACTGTTTCCATCTTCTTGGGTGTACAGCCCAATCAAGATCATTAGTAATCACCCAAACGACGTGAAGACTTCCGGTCTTCCCATCGTCTTCATCTTCGACTTATCGTCGTATCAGTTATTCAGAATGGGATAAACCCGGTCTTTCCGAATAACTCGCGTATATTTAAATAAGTGTTACACAAACACAACATACGCCTCATTCCAATTCATCAGTCACTAACCGTAAATTAATCAAGAGAATAATTCCCCAAACATTAACCCCGAAGGCCGAAACCAACATCAGATCAATATCCAGAAAACCATTCTGCTTGGCTAACCGACAGTTAGTTTCTAAATTTCACATTCATAGGGAAAGGTTCCCATTAATTTTATCAAAGATAAATTCTTGAGTTTATGCTTTAATCTACTTTTGAATATCAATTCACACTAGTCGGGATTAGCGAACCTTACCGAAGTAATCATTTGTTTTAATTTCCCAATCCTAACCTATTCATCCCATGAAGTAAAACTGGTTATACTTCATATCTAACACCACGGTGTTATTGGTAAATTCAATTACCATTTCACGTTCAAATCTAATTAAAGATTTAACTATCGCCTGGAGCAAAACTGGTGATACTCCACTTCGATTATTTCAATCTAATTAAAGATTCATTAAAACTCCACTTAGTTTTAATCTTTGACTGGGTTAAAGAATCAGTGTCATTTAAAAACACGGTTCACGATAAACCCAAAATCACATTCATTAATCATCGGGTTAAAGAACGAGTGTTATTTAAAACACTGTCCACGATAAACCCAAAAATCAATATCAATTCAATTCCAATTAAATGTCATTTAATTGGTACACTTCATTAAATCTAAATAAAAAGATTTAATCTTTTCTCAACTGGGTTCAAGAACAGTGTTAGTGAAGACACCATTCACGACAAACCCAAATCACATTCGATATTCAATACAAGGCTCTGAATAGAAAATATATCGGCTTATATTCAATATCGAATTCTACGACTAACAAATGCCGTATTGGAAATAACGATACAAATATATATCTTTCAAATTTCCATAACAACACCTGTATTATCACGAATTCCAACATCGAAATATTCCGAAGACAATTTCGATTCAAATCCACTCCAATGCAATCATTGGAAATTTTGGTTATTTTCAAAACCATTTCAAATTCAATTTATTTATTTAAAAATAAATAGAATTATAATTCTAGTTCAAAACTAGTTCATTTCGATAAAAATCTATTTTTATCTTTTCAAATATGGAGTTTTTCATCCCAAACTTTCACAAATCATTTCTTATGATTTTACACAAATTATTACTATTTTTAATAATTTTATCAAGGCCCGTACAGTCGATTTCCAACAACGGCCATCGAACTGCACTTACAGCGACCTTTTTCGAATTTGATTTGGACGTATCTCCAAATCCAACCGTTAGATTTCAAATTTCTAACATTCATTAGAAATCTCTTTTCGATACGAACCCAATGGTTCCGGTTTTAGGAGAATCCGACGGTCGGATCTCCCGTAATGTCCGTTTGAAATAAATGGTCGAAATTCGCGAACTGCCGCGGCGCGGCGCGTTCTATTCAGGCCATTATATTATATATATAATATATATAATATATATTTCGTCGATTTCTATTTAAAACGAATTATATAAATAGTTTTGAATTCGTTTCAAAAGCAATTTCAACTTCCTTTTCAATTCAAATCAAAATTGAATTCTTCTTTATAAATTCGTTTCAAAATTCATTTCTATTCAATTCAAATTTCAATTCAATTTGAATTCATTTCAATTTGCTTTCAATTCAATTTGAATTCGTTTTCAATTCATTTCGAAATCGTTTTCAATTCAATTCATTTCGAAATCGTTTTCAATTCAATTTGAATTCGTTTTCAATTCAATTCATTTCGAAATCGTTTTCAATTCAATTTATTTCGAAATCGTTTTCAATTCAATTCATTTCGAAATCGTTTTCAATTCAATTCATTTCGAAATCGTTCGATTTCGAGATTACTTTTCAATATTCATTTTAAAATGAATAAAATCGATATAAATATCGTTTACGTCAAAATGGCGTCAATCTAATCAACACGGCTTCATAAATTTCTATTTTTAAATATTCTATTTCAAATATTTCCTATTATCAAAATATTTGTTATTATCAAAATATTCTTTATTTTCACGATTGGAATGAGGCCCAATCAATTACCATATAAAATTAATTATATGGATTTTCATACAACACATGTATATAATAACATTGAAAATAATCAACCATCAACCAAAGTGCACTACACTGTATAAGCATCAAATATAGATATTCAACGCTCATAACAGCCTGTCAATCAATCGATCGACATATTTAATCAATCAGGATGAGTGAAATTCATATTTCATCCCAACACCCGTGTGGGGTTTCAAACAATCAAACACAGATTTTAGTTGTGCAGTTGGGCGATGTGTAAAATTTATCGTCCCAATCAATGTCATTCAAATAAGTGTACATAAACAAACCATCTGGTTTGTAAATGAATATTTATTTATTCACTTCACTATTTTCATATTCACGTTAAAAATTATATTTTTAACGATAAAACATTTTATTTCCACCTATGAATTTCTATTCAATTCATTTATTCAATAAAATGATATTTTTATTTTTCTAACATATTTTAGAAAATTTCGGCGGCATAACGGCACGATACTAGAAACGGAACAAGGCCTAGCCTTATCCCCGGTCTAGTGAAGGCCCACGCCATTCACACATCATCATATCAATTTCATTTCACCAAACTATTCAAATCAACCCAAACAATCTAACTAACAACACAGCCAAACAAACAAGTCCATGGTCTGTGGACGATTGTGTCGGGTGCTACTAAGCACCGTCTGCATCCTAGTATATATATATATATATATATAACTGGAAAAATAAATTGAAAGGTGAGAAATTCTCACAGATTAGCTATCCTAGCTCCACGGCACTCCTTTGCAGAAGTCTTCGTCGTTTCGCCTTTTTGTCACCTTCGTTGCTGCTTTCACTACATACGTAAAAATCACATTTTTACTTCGCTATTCAATATATATAAAAATCGAATTTTTACTATGTTATTCAATATATAAAATTCTATTTTTCTATCGAAGTTCAATATATAAAAATTCTATTTTTCTATTTCAAAGTTCTATTTACAAAACAAAGTATGTTTTTTCTATTTTCAAACAAGGTATGTTTTTTTTCTATTTTCAAACAAGGTATGTTTTTTCTATTTTCAAACAAGGTATGTTTTTTCTATTTTCAAAACCATATCTTTTTATATTTATAAAATTCTGAAAAATAAGTTACTGCTTATTTATTTAAAATCAGTTTTAAATCATTTAAAAATCAGTTTTCAATCATTTAAAAATCAGTTTTCGAAAACCTAAAAATCAGTTTTTTTCCTTTAAACAAAATTAGTTTTTGAAAACCTAAAAATCAGTTTTTAAACTGTTAAAATAAAAAAAACAAAAACAGTATTTAATCTGTAAAATAAAAACAGTTTGCTAACCAAAAATAAAAACAGTTTGCTGACCAAAAATAAAAACAGTTTGCTGTAATATAAAATAAATATAAAAAAAAAACAGTTTTACTTACAGGAGGGGGGGCCTGATACGAGGCGGTGGCGCTGGGCTCCGATGGTGGACTGCGGCGAGGGGGGGGGCTGATACGAGGCGGTGGCGGTCTGCGTTGGAGGGGCGGCGCGCGGTGCGAGAGGGGGCAACGGGGGAAGTGAGAGAGGGAGAGGAGGATCGAAGTTGGGGAGGGCGGCCACCAGAGGCGGCGACGGCGATGCAAGCGCGCCTCGGAGGCGCGAGGTCGAGGTCCGCCCTTCGTTTTCTTCTTCTTTTTTTTTTTTTTCTGAATCTCGATTTATGAATCGGGGGGGGGGGGGCCTGGAGGGGTTATAGGAGAGGAAAGATAAATTTTATTTCTTTTATTATTTTATTATTTTAATTTCAAAAATATTGACTTTTACATACGACCTCTAAACGAGGCCCACCGCCTGTCGTCCCTAGCGTATTACCCCCATTCCGAACACAATGGGATATGTATCGCAAGCTGATTCGATCACTTGAATCAGTTTCCGTCTAATCTACATATAACTCTATATATTAAATTTGAACGCGCATTTCAATTTACCGGGGTCACATACTAACTAGAAAAATTCACGAAAAATATTTTCTAGCTTCGTATTTACGATACGGTCCTAACAAAACTAGTTTCGTCGAATTCTGAGACCGTTAGAAAAATGGCCAATTTCCAGTTGATTTAAAATCAACTGAAACTGGTCAAACGCGTTTTCTTTTGCCACGCTCACATATTGATTCGAAAAATTATGAAATTTGAAACCTAGCAATAACTTTACATCCCGGACCCAACAAAACTGGTTTCGTCGAAATCCGAGGTCGTTTGCAAAATGTCCATTTTTAAGGGCCTATATTCCATAGCGACTATTCGGAATTTTCAACTGGACATATCTTTTGATTCCCGCCACGAAATTTTGATTTTTCGGATTCGCTGGAAAGATATTATCCAATAGATCCCATTATTTTTGGTTTCACTAAAATCCGGATTGTTTTGCACCCGGTACTTTCAATTGAAGTTTGAAATCGAATTATCGAACTACCGCGCCATTTTCAATTCCTTTTATAATTATATATAATTATTTATAATCTAACGACGACGCGTATAATATATACGTTCGAATTATATTCAAAATAAATTTCTCGTCGATATTATTTAAAATAATTCATTTTAAATAATCAAAATTCGCTAAAATTGCCAAAATAAAAATTTTAAACTGGCCCAGATTTTCCGGGTTGTTACAGTAATCAGGGTAAGTTGCAATCTCGTACGACTGCTAGCGTAATTCGCAGGGCTGTAAATAGCCTGCGGCGGTCGGATGTTTCCTGAGGGCATCAGGCGTAACCATTGTGATCGCTGCGATATATAGTCAAGCGAATGGAGTTTAATCGAATATTAGTTATTCGATAGGAGTAAATCGAGTTGATCGAGTTGAGAAATAAGTTAAGTTAAATAAGTTGAGTTGATCGGGTGGTTCGACCAAGTTAGTCGAGCCTAGTTAATCGAATCAAATTGGTCGAACCAAGTAAGTCGAGTTAAGTTAGTCGAGCCTAGTTAATCGAATCGAATTGGTCGAACCAAGTAAGTCGAGTTAGTCGAGTCAAAGGAGTTATCGATGTTAGTTTCATCGAAAGAAGTTATCGATGTTAGTTTCATCGAAAGGAGTTATCGATGTTAGTTTCATCGAAAGAAGTTATCGATGTTAGTTTCATCGAAAGAAGTTATCGATGTTAGTTTCATCGAAGGAGTTATCGAATATAGTTTATTCGATGGAGTTAATCGATTAGAGTTAAATCAAATGAGTTGATCGAATATAGTTTATTCGAATAGAGAAAAGGAGTTAATCAAATATTAATTATTCGAACAGAGTTAAACAGAGTTAAATGGAGTTAATCGAATATAGTTTATTCGAATAGATTAAAGGAGTTAATCGAATATAGTTTATTCGAATAGAGTTAGAAGAGCTATCGGACATAGTTTATTCGACAGGAGTTAAGTGAATTAGTTAAGTTAAACTAAGTGAATTAGTTAAGTGAATTGGTTAAGTTAACCAAAGTGAATTAGTCGAGTTAATCAAAGTGATTTGTTCAGTTAATCGAGATAAGTAAATCAAAGTTAGGTTAATCGAGTTGAATTAGTCAGTTGAGTTAAGAAATTGAGTTAGTCAAACCAAGTAAAACCAGTTAGAGTTAATTAATTAAGGTTGACAAGTTAGAGTTGATCAGTTAGAATTAACCAGTTAGAGTTAATCAATCAGAGTTAATCAAATAGATTTAAGTAAAATTAGAACTGACTAGAGATTAGTAAATTGAATGGTTTTCTAAGTGTCTATCTGATGTTGGTTTCGGCCTTCGGGATTTATACTTAGGGAATTGTTCTCATACTAGTTCACAGTCAGGGACTGATAGTTGGGGGAAGAATAGTGATTTGTAAATAAGCAGATGGAAATGTTTTCCAGTGTTAATAACATATATTTTCTAAACATAGAAAATAAGGCAATGTGAATATATATATAGATATATGTTGATGATTTATCGATATAATTTCCATCTGGAAATAATATCGTTGTTTGCACACTTGTTTTTCTTTGATAGTTAAATCACAGACTATCGGAGTTTTGACCATTTTAACGTTGTTAATACGGAGAGACCGGTTGGATTATTATCCAAAGAACCACTCTGTATTGGCATAAGCGTTGCGAATCATTTATGCCAAAGATAATTGAAGACGGAGTAAAATGCAAGGGTTGTTGTATAAGTCTTAGATAACAGTGACTAAGATGGATATACGGAATAGTGCCTTCGGTTTGTCCAGTCCCAGGTCAACTTGTATGGACGAAGGTCTGACAGAGTATATCCAATGGATCGCGTAAGTTGATCTGTTCAAATGTATTCACGTTTGGTGGCGGAGGAATTCGTTTCTCTAAGCTGTATACCCGTGTTATTTTTGGATAAATCAATTTGTGATTTGGCGGGTGTGACGATGTGACATTCTAAGTGAATGAGGATGACTTGTATGAATGAATGTCTGACAGAGTATTTCCAGAAGGGTCACGTACATTGATTTCTTCGACCGTACCAAGAGTGGAAGCGGAGAAGGAAACTTCTTTTAGCTGACACATAATGTACTGTTATAGACGACAATTAGTGATTTTCGATGGATCTGACAATGTGGCATTCGAAGTGAATCTGATGAAATGATAAAGCGTAGCTTCTAGCCTCATCAACCGGTAAATGACAGAAATCGGGCAGGCAGCATGGCTAAGTCGGTCGCACCGAAGTAGGGTGTATAATCACCTATCTAGTGAATATTCATTTGTTTCTTAAATCTATCAATGCTGTCCCATATATATATGGGAACGGTTGCTGATCCCAACCGTTGGTGATGTACATTCGATACACTCAAGCGAAATGAGTGGTCGGTCATGTGTGGCTGAGTTACAAGATGTTCTTGTTGAACTCCAGTGTATCGTTCCTAGAGTACACTGATCGGAAGGTGGTTCCATACCTTGTCATAGTTGGAAATCCATTATCCAATACGTGCTTGCGATTTTGATTGTATACTATATATGTAGAACGTGAGATGAAAGCGTTTCTGCTAGTTGATATCTATTTGTACATAGACATTATTATAATATCAAAAGGTTTTTGATATAAAGATATTTTGGATTCTCATAAGGGAAAACCCCGTTCCGTTCTGCGGCGTGGTCTTATGCGATATCGTTCACTTGTTCATATACCTGTTTAAATTGATTTACTCATACCAGTCCCATGACTGACCCGGAGTTTACTTTGTTGTTTTCCCTAAACTCTTGGGTGGCTAAATTTGTACGAGCAGTCAAGTAGTCAGGAATTTGCAGATATACTTGAAGAGCTGGAGCAGGAGGCTTCTGGATCATATAGCTATAGTTTATTTCTGCTGTATTGTAAGTGCTGTACTCTGATAAGTGCTATTGTATATATAACTGTTATATTTCAAAGTTATGATATCTATTATATGTTATTCGTTCCGCTGTGAGGTTCGTGTTACTCTGATGTTGTGTTCTTCTTCTTCTTCTTCTATTCTAAGTTTCTATCTTTTCTATCCTCACCCTCTGTCTTCTTTCTATTAGTTTCTTGAATTTCCAGTGCGATTTGGGTTGGACTTGTGTTATTTAGTCAGCTCAAATTCCCCCGGATTTTCGGGTCACTACAATATGTTGCCATTTATGTTCGTATTTCTCCTCAAAAGAAACTTAAGCTTTTAATTTCTTTCAAACCAAAACGCGACTCACTGCTTCTAAAACAAAATAAATAAACGAGACAAAATGGTGTTGTGTGTTCATATGCGTGGGAAGCAGCGTCAGGCGGAGCAGTCAATGGGGTGGGTGGAAGCAGCATTTGGTTGGAGGAGAGAGGAAGGTACTGTGGTAACGTATGGGGTATGGGAAGTTTTGGTGGCCTGATGCGTGTAACAGGAGGCGGACGTACTGAGAACATGGGAAGAATGGAGCACGCTGTGATAATCCCAAACTTCCGTGGTTCAAAAGTAAGGATAATCATTTTGGAATACAACATATTTACAACAAAAACAGATCCCAGATAATTATCATAACACATAAATCATTGCAGCGGAAATAAATGTCATCAGCATCATAATATCCAATACATCAGAGTACGTAGTACAGGATACAGCTTAGCCAAAATAAAGAGTCTCAACAAAAGGGAAATAAATTTCAATGGAAAAGAAAAAAACAAGTCCCAAACTCCATTTCATACATCAAAGCTATAGAAGATAAAACGTCTTAAAGCAGAAGTAAAAACTAGAGAAAAGATCTTCTTCTTCTTCCTTCCAAGCAAGCTCCAATTAGAATGTATCAGCTGAACCTGTCAATTGGCTGCCCGTGTGGAAAGAGGGCACCCGAGTTTGTAAAAGTGAAACAAACTACGAGTCAGTCATGGGACTGGTATGAGAATTCTTAACTAATTTATCTAACAACATGGCAAATCACAGGACCACGCCGCTAACGCGGAACGAGTTTACTCCATTTGATTGCCAGTGCATAAGTAAAGTAAATCGTTGAAAAATCGCTATGCCCTTTTTGAAAAAAAATGAGATCGTTATAAGACCCAAGTCCCATCACACAATGCAACGCAAACCGGAGGATAGGGTTTTACCTTATAATGATCAAAAAATGATAAATACGTAAAACGTATTACTACTAGTGTGTATATGTTTTCATAAATCATTTCAGTATAAATGTAGCAATCCTAGACGACATAGGTACCATATACTATGTCGCCATATATAAGTTTACAATCAAGACCATAATGTCGTATTGGAAATTGGTTTTCTGTCTTGAAATCGAGGCTATGGATCGTCCTCCTCCGATTTGAGACACTCTAACAAATGCCTCAGGATCCCCCGTAGTGAACCCTTGGATGCGGTAGGGCCGATCCCCACCTAATGGTAGTGGATTGGCAATTCCTGAACACACGTTTCCCGGTCCCTTTGGACCTATAGTATGACCACTTCCGGCCTATAAAACCTGAGGTACCTCAATCCATCATCCACATAAGTAAAATGTCATCCAGTTTAAGCACTGACACTACCCTTTAGCTAGAAAGAAACGTGTGCACTCCCTACGGTCCATATCCCGTTTTTGACTCATACCGGGGTGTGAGGCTCGCGAAGTCACGCTATACACAAAGCTATGCCTAAACAGACTATGCTTTGATCATCGGCCACAAGGCCTGCATTTCAACAAAGCCTTGATCATTGCATCTTGGCGTGCCACATTGACAATTCAATGCCATGCGATCGATAACTATTCCTATATACCAGGGTGTTAAGTAGAGAATAAATTCTCCACCACCAAGCAGACATATATTAATACAAATCGATTTAATTACATGGAGTGAATTCCAACGTCAGACACACATCCATTTACAAGTCCGTTCTGGGTCTGAACGAAACAGGAGACACCAAAAGGCGCTCGCTTATCTGCATGACCAACACACACGTCCGGACAACTACTGCTTCAACCCCGTCCTGGGAGCAAGTCAGTCCAAGGCATCAGTAGTCGTCGTCCATTCGATGTGAAGATCGCCGGTCTTCAACGTTGTCTTGTTAAATCTTTGATTTAATCGCCGTGCAATTATTTGAAATGAGTTAAACTCGGTCTTTTCAAATAATTGTCGCATAATTATAGTTTAAAACATTTCAAATATATTTATGACTATTTATCGCTATTTTTATTTATTAAAAATAGCACGAAATAAACAAACGACATTTCGGGTCAATGGGCGGCCCTGGCGCTGCTTTTACCAAAATTTGATTTACACATATCTTAGAATCTAACCGTCAGATTTTGATGAAATTTATATCGTTAGAAAGCTCTTCCCAAAGCAGTTCTAACGGTTCCAGTTTTGGGAAAATCCAACGGTCGGATCTTTCAGAATAATCGTTTGAAGTTACGATTGTCGATACGCGAACTGCCGCGCTCGTTTCGTTTAATTATATATATATAAAACCATTGGCCGATTTCCCCTATTAGAATCCATTCTTTTTTTATTCTATGAAAATAATATTTTTGTCCGCCAATTCTAATGCGACAAAAATGACGATTTCAACCATATATATTTTATATTCAATAAAAATAACATTTTTGTTTGCCAATTCTAATGCAACAAAAATGAAGTTTTCAACAATGTATATTTTATATTCAATAAAATGTTCCTTTTTCTCCAATTCCTTTTTACCACATAAAAATGTGCTTTTCTCTAATCATTTTAAATACACCAAAAATGTACCTTTTATCTAATTCATTTTAAATACACAAAAATGTACTTTTTACCTAATTCATTTTAAACGAAAATGTAAATATTTTATCTCTTTTCTTTTACATTGAAAAATGTAAATTCTTTACCTTTATATTGAAAAATGTAAACCTTTCATTGTTACATAGAAAAAAGTAAGTCTTTCATTTTCACATAGGAAATTGTAAATCTTACATTTTTACAGAGAAAAATGTAAATCTTTTAATTATCTTTATTACATTAGAAAAATGTAAATTCTCTAATTCTCTATATTACATAAGAAAAATGTAAATTCTCTAATTCTCTATATTACATTGGAAAAATGTAAATTTTCTATTTCTCTATATTACATTGAAAAATGTAAATTTTCTAATTCTCTATATTACATTAGAAAAATGTAAATATTCTATTTCTCTATATTACATTAGAAAAATGTAAATATTCTATTTTTCTATATTACATTGAAAAATATAAATATTCTATTTCTCTATATTACATTAGAAAAATGTAAATATTCTATTTCTCTATATTACATTAGAAAAATGTAAATTTTCTATTTCTCTATATTACATTAGAAAAATGTAAATTTTCTATTTCTCTATATTACATTAGAAAAATGTAAATTTTCTATTTCTCTATATTACATTAAAAAATGTAAATTTTCTATTTCTCTATATTACATTAGAAAAATGTAAAATTTCTATTTCTCTATATTACATTATAAAAATGTAAAATTTCTATTTCTCTATATTACATTGAAAAATGTAAATTTTCTATTTCTCTATATTACATTAGAAAAATGTAAATTTTCTATTTCTCTATATTACATTGAAAAATGTAAATATTCTATTTCTCTATATTACATTAGAAAAATGTAAATATTCTATTTCTCTATATTACATTGAAAAATGTAAATATTCTATTTCTCTGTATTACATTGAAAAATGTAAATTTTCTATTTCTCTATATTACATTAGAAAAATGTTAATATTCTATTTCTCTATATCACATTGAAAAATGTAAATATTCTATTTCTCTATATTACATTGAAAAATGTAAATATTCTTTTTCTCTATATTACATTAGAAAAATGTAAATTTTCTATTTCTCTATATTACATTAGAAAAATGTAAATTTTCTATTTCTCTATATTACATTGAAAAATGTAAATATTCTATTTCTCTATATTACATTAGAAAAATGCAAATATTCTATTTCTCTATATTACATTGAAAAATGTAAATATTCTATTTCTCTATATTACACTGAAAAATGTAAATTTTCTATTTCTCTATATTACATTAGAAAAATGTTAATTTTCTATTTCTCTATATTACATTAGAAAAATGTAAATATTTTAATGGAAATATTTTCCTATCTAACACACATGTCAATTTGGTGTCAAAATATGATAATAAAAATATAATGGTTTTTGTCTAACCATTTCTATAATTTATCCAACGTCGTGATTTCTTTATATTACATTAGAAAAATGTAAATATTTTAATGGAAATATTTTCCTTTCTAACACACATGTCAATTTGGTGTCAAAATATGATAATAAAAATGTAATGGTTTTTGTCTAACCATTTCTATAATTTATCCAACGTCGTGATTTCAATATTAACACAAACAATAATATGGTTTTTGTCTAACCATTTCAATAATTTACCCAACGTCGTGATTTCAATATTAACACAAACAATAATATGGTTTGGTGTATACTTTTAATGAATCACAATAAAGGTCTCATCTTTATTTTATTGGTAAATCAAGATAAAAAAATCAACTTTTTCATTGTATGTCAAAATATTTTAACTTCCTTTTATTTTGTAAAACAAAATATAAATTCAAACTTTATTTCCTTTGTGCCAAAATGTTCTAACTTTCTTTTATTTTGTAAAACAAAATAAAGATTTAAATTTTATTTCTTTTATTTTATTTCAAAAAAAAAACAAAAGATTCAACTTTGTTTTGCTTTGTTTCAAAAACAAAAGGTCAAAACTTTATTATGTTTTTTAAATCAAATTAAAATTTTAACTTTGCTTTTTGTAAATCAAAATAAAAAAAATCAACTTTAATAGAAAGGAATAAAAAAATAAAAAAAATGAGAACTTTATTATGATTACATCAAAATGTAGATCTAGACTAGCATGGCTATTTCAACACAGCACAAAAACATTACAAATCACACAACAATAAATATTCTACATTACCACATCGCAGATCAGCAATAATAACATACAGATCATGATTTCACAATTTTAATTAATTAAATAAATTAGAATTCTCACATTCATTGAAGATTTGGTTAAAATTCAAACTGTTCAGAATCAGCTCCAGTCAGTTTAGACTCGTAGAACTCAGTCACACGATCACACAACTTCTGAAATTATTCAATTTCATGTTCGTATGGATTAGTTATGTTCAAAACAAGATTAGAAACACTTTTAATTAATTAATTAAATAATTAAATAAAAAATACCCTCTTCTCTTTGAACAAAGCACGGCCGTGCGTTTCGTTTATGGGTTCAGAACTTGGTCTCGACTTTTTACTCAACACAGGGGGCTATAGGTTGATCGGGTGGTGTGACGGGAAAGGGGCAGGCAAGGCGCGCTTGGTGGTGGGGTCCACGTCTAACTCGATGGCGGCCTTCGGCGATGCACGGCTGTGAGCGGCGACAGGTTTCACCTCAAATTCGAAACCAATACGCGATGAAAACACGATCTACCCGTATGAAATCGAAGAACGGAGATTTCTCTTTAAACTTCCCTTTAATTTCTGGTTTTAATTCGAAAAAGGTTGAGTGAAATTAGTGAATTGATTTCGAACGATTCTGTTCGTTCATAGCAGGATACGGCGGCTGTGTTCTTAAGATTCGGGTTTTAAAATGATTTTCCACTCCTTTTTATAATATTTAATTGCTATTTTACAAATATATCCGTAACTTCTAAACCGGCTCAATTTTAGTCCAGCAGAAGGTGCCCCTAGCCAATGGCCCATATTACGGATGCAATGGGATAGGTCCCGTCAGCCCAAACGGCTGTCTATGGCCTGTATTATTTAATTTAATAATTAAATCCTTTATTAATTTAATTATTCTGCATAAATAAATTCATACAGGCCACATACGGACTCAGACAAATCCAGAAAAATATATTTTCTTTGTTATGACGATACGGTCCTAACGAAACTAATTTCGTCGAATTCTGAGACTGTTTGAAAAATGGCTATTTTTTAGTTGATTAAATTTGACTGAAATCGACAAAACACATTTTCTTTCTCCACGCTCACATATTAATTGGAAAAATTCTAAAAATTTAAACCTAGTAATAATATGACCTTCCGGTTCCAACAAAAGTGGTTTTGTCGAAAATAGAGATCATTTGAAAATTGACTATTTTCACTGGCTTTAATATTATTTAAAATTGAAAATTTTAATTTCTGCTAAAATTTTCAACCAAATTATTTAAAATAAAAAATTTAAATTGGTTCGGATTTTCCGGGTCGTTACAATCTCCCTCACTTAAGAATTTTCGTCCTCGAAAAGGAAACAAAGTAAAGCAGGAACCAAGATGGAAAATGTAAATTGGTGTAAACGAACCTCAATACAAGATTTACTCGGAGATATCCACTCTGCACTTGGGGTAAGCTTTTTTGATGCTATCCTCTGTCTCCCAAGTACAGTCTCTAGGATCCCCACTCCATTGAACCTTGACTAGGTTGATCTTCTTGTTCCTCAAAATTTTTGTTTCTTTGCCAATGATCTTAATCGGGTCCTTTCTCACTGTCAGATTTGGAGCAATATCTAGGATCTATTGATTTAGTTCATCCTCAATCAGATCTGGATCATGCACATGCTTGTGGAGTTGAGACACATGAAATACATCATGCACCCCTGGCAACCAGTCAGACAGCTGCACTCTATAAGCGAGAGTACCAATCCTTTCGAGAATAGGAAATAGACCAATGAATCTCGGTGCCAACTTTCCCGTCTTCCCAAAACGAATCACGCCTCTCAAAGGAGAAACCTTTAAGTATACTCGATCACCCACAGAGAAATTTAAATTTCTTCTTCGCTGGTCTGCATAGTTCTTCTGTCAGCTCTGAGCAGTCAACAAGCGCTTCTTAATCAAGTCAACCTTATCTGATGCTTCTCGAACCTTGTCGGGGCCCAAGACTAGTCGATTGCCTGACTCCACCCAACATACCGCAGATCTGCATGGCATGCCATAAAGTAATTCAAACGGTGACATCTTCAAGCTTGCTTGGTAGCTATTATTATAGGAGAATTCCACCAAGTGCAAGTGATCCTCCCATGAACCACCATAATCAAGAATGCAAGCTCGCAACAAGTCTTCCAAAACACGATTCACCCTCTCAGTCTGGCCATCTGTCTGAGGGTGATAGGAAGAGCTCAGATTCAACTTGGTCCCAAGCACTTCTTGAAAAGCTTCCCAGAATTTGCTGGTAAATAATGGATCCCGATCACTTACAATGCTTTTGGGAACCCGTTGTAGTCTGACTATCTCTTTGAAATAAAGCTATGCCAAACTACGAGCTGTTCTATTGGACCGAACAGGGATGAAATGGGCAGACTTTGTTAAGCAATCCACAATCACCTATATGCTATCATTCCCTTTTCTGCATCGGGGCAAGCCATCTATAAAGTCCATAGAAATTTCCTCCCACTTCCAACCTGGAACTCCCAGTGGTTGCAACAAACCGGTCAACTTCTGTTGATCACTTTTAACTTGCTGACAAGTGGGACATCTAGCAACATGAATAGAAATATCTCTCTTCATCGACCTCCACCAAAATGTGCGCTTGAGGTCGTGATACATCTTGCTCACTCCAGGGTGAACACTAAGCTTAGATTTATGACATTCATCCATAACCTCCCTTCTGAGCTTAGAGTCATATGGGACACAGATTCGGCCTAATAGCCTTAGAACCCCTTTGTCGTCAATTTGGAAACTTGTGGTTTCGCCATCCTGAATTCTTTTGATAATCCTCTGAATAAATTTATCATTTTTCTGAAGAGCATAGACTTTATCAATCAGAGTAGGAGTGATAGTGATATCGGCGATAATGAGATTGTTGCATTCTGCATTCTTTCTACTAAGCGCATCGACTACAACGTTAGCTTTTCCCGGAGTAAATAGGATATCCAGATCATATGATGCAAGAAATTCAACCCAGCGTTGATGCCTCATATTCAAATCTTTTTGGGTAAAAAGGTGTTTCAAGGATTTGTGATCCGTGTAAATTTCAAACTTTTCACCCAAGAGATAATGCCTCCATATTTTAAGAGCAAACACAATGGCCATTAGCTCAAGATCATGTGTGACGTAATTCTTCTCATGTGGTTTCAGCTGGCGGCTAGCATATGCGACTACTCTGCCTCTTTGCATCAGCACCGCACAAATACCTTAAATAAATAAGGGATAACATGTTAAAATGAGATTTGACATTAAAGGAAAATGTTATCTCTGACATGTTAATTTATAAAAAAACAGCCTTGTTTAGAAGCGTCGGTCCAGACCTTCAAATCCTGATTGCCATCTATGATGGTCAACACAGGAGCATTGGTCAACCTCTTCTTTAGCTCTTGGAAAGCTGTCTCGCATTCCGGTGTCCACTTGAATTTTGTATGTTTCTTGGTCAGGTTTGTCAATGGGCAAGCTACCTTCGAAAAATCTTTGACAAATTTCCGATAATAGCCACCCAGTCCTAAGAAACTTCTGACCTCTGTGGGAGTTCTAGGCTGCTTCCCCTCTTGGATGACTGAGATCTTTCCTGGATCTACTGAGATCCATTCCTTCGATACAACATGGCCGAGGAATTTCACCTCTTCTTGCTAGAATATGCATTTGGAAAATTTGGCTTTCAGCACATTTCTTCGCAAAATCTCTAAGACTTCTCTCAGATGCTGTTCGTGCTCAGCAGTGGATTTAGAAAAGATGAGGATGTCATCTATGAACACGAGCAAAAATTTATTAAGAACATCTCTGAATACTCTATTCATCAAATCAACAAAGTGCGCTGGAGCATTACAAAGACCGAAGGGCATTACTAGCCATTCATAAAAGATATCCGGTCCTTTGAAAGCAGTTAAAGGCACACACTCTTCTGCAATGCGAAGTTGATGGAAGCCTGTAGCTAGGTCCATCCTAGAGAATACTCGTGCTCCATGCAAGCGGTCAAGTAAGTCATCAATACGAGGCAGTGGGTATTTGTTCTTCAGGGTTTTTTTGTTGAGATCACGGTAGTCTACACATAGCCTGAGAGTACCGTCTGATTTTGGGACGAACACCACTGCTGCTCACCATTCTGAGAAGCTGGGCCTAATCAGACCCTTGCACAAAAGCTGCTTGGTTTGGTTTCTCAGATCCTCTCTTTCTTTTGGAGACATCCTCCGAATGGGATGTAGGACAGGCCTTGCTTTCGGAGCTAAATCAATTCGGAAGCTGATTTCTCTATATGGAGTAAGCCCTCAACTTCTTTGAATACATCAGCGTAATCTTTGACAACAGGGATATCCTCAATAGAAGTAGGGGTAACTTCTAGAGAAGACCAGAATGTTTTTCTGTCGGTGGCTGAGCCGTGGCATGGGATACATACATTCCCAAGATTAGTTTTAACTTTGACAATTCTTTTGGCACATTTGACTTCAGCCTCATATTTTGTCAGCCAATCTATCCCAAAAATAACATCATAACCGGAGAAACTCATAACGATCAAGTCAAAGGGAAACTGGTAGCGAGAGTAAGAAACAGGTACTCTACAATATTGATCAAGAACAAGAGAACCTCCTATCGGGCTATTAGCTCTAATCAGATTTTTGAGTTTTCTTGGTTTCAGTTTCAACTTTTTAATTTCATCATTGGAAATAAAGCTTCGTGCAGCACCAGTATCAAATAAAACAGTAATAGGGATGTTCTTAATATTAAGCGTACCTCCTAAGACATCGGGTTTACTAGGCCCCTCAGTCGAAGCTAGTGCATCTGCTCCCTCATAAACATGTGCCACCTGAGCATTCCTTAGCAGTGGGCAGTTCGCCTTAATGTGCCCCTTTTGATGACAATTGTAGCATTCCCTCTTGTCCTGAGAACTCTAGCCACGATTCTGAGGATTCGGGTTATGGTTCTGGCTAGGTCCTGAATCATTTCTCTTGACCTTTTTAGGTGCTCTACACTCTTAATCAAACTGTCCAATCTTGCCGCAGTTATAGCATGTCACCTTGCTCCTGTCCCTCTTCTTCCCTTGGGGCTTAGCGGTAGAAGAATTGCTTGCCTCCGGTTTCTTGTTAGCCTGTTCCTTCTGGTTGTTGCCTTGACTTTTCCCTCTATCCTGCGGTCCAGACTTGTCATTTTCCTCGTAGCGGCATGCCATCTCTACAACTTCATTGAAAGGAAGCTTAATATGAGCAGTGACTCGGTTCAAATATTTCTTTGACAGACCCTTGATAAATCTTTTATTCTTCTCTACTAGATCTTGAATCAAACCAGGAGCATATCGTGAAATCTCATCAAACTTCCTCACATACTCAAAAACGGTCATATTCCCTTGCTGTAGGTTAACGAACTGCTAGCGCAGGCGCTCTCTAGCTTGTGAGGGTATATACTTCTCAATGAAAAGTTCCTTAAATTTGGCCCAAGACATATTGGACACGTCATTGTAGATTTTGATCGTATCCCACCAATGTCATGCTTCCTCTTTTAATTGCCAAACTGCCAGGTAACACTTTCGCTGATCTTCCAGTTCTAAGCCCTCTAGGATCTTTTCACAATCTTTAAGCCATGCTTCCGCCTGAATCGCAGATTCTCGCCCCGTGAAAGGTACACCTCCGAGGTTTTTGAATTTCTTTGACATTCTCTCCAAATTGAAGGGCTGTGGAGGTGGAGGTGGAGGTGGTTGTGCTACGACCTCTGAAGTATGCTGTTCCTAAGTGATGGGGGTCTCGTCTCTAGCTTGCCCTCCAGCTCCCACTTGGGCTCCTCCTCTGGTCCCGCTTCGAGTTCCACCTCGGGCTCCTCCCCGGGCTGTTCTTGCTCTAGTATCCATTTAAATCAGTCTGTACCATAAAGGAAAGAGCCAAACCAACAAAAATTGATAATTTTCAAGAAAAGATAAGATAAGGACAAGATAAAGAGATGATGATGTAATGACTGATAAGTATGTGCTATTCTGCTGTGCCCATTCTAGGACATTACTAGTCCCATCTCTAATAAGCTACTCGCCTTAGAATAATGTGGATTCTATCTAGACGAATTGTTCTAAATATGTTATATTCCGAAGCTAAGGTTAACTTGGCTCTGATACCAACTGTGATAACCCCAAACTTCCATGGTTCGAAAGTAAGGATAATCATTTTGGAATACAACATATTAACAACAAAAATAGATCTCAGATAATTATCATAACACATAAACCATTGCAGCGGAAATAAATGTCATCAGCATCATAATATCCAATACATCAGAGTACGCAGTACAGGATACAACTTAGCCAAAATAAAGAGTCTCAACAAAAGGGAAATAAGTTTCAATGGAAAAGAAAAAAACAAGTCCCAAACTCCATTTCATACATCAAAGCTATAGAAGATAAAACGTCTCAAAGCAGAAGTAAAAACTAGAGAAAAGATCTTCTTCTTCTTCCTTCCAAGCAAGCTCCAATCAGAATGTATCACCTGAACCTGTCAATTGGATGCCTGTGTGGAAAGAGGGCACCCGAGTTTTTAGAAGTAAAACAAACTACGAGTCAGTCATGGGACTGGTATGAGAATTCTTAACTAATTTATCTAACAACGTGGCAAATCACAGGACCACGCCACTAAAGCGGAACGGGTTTACTCCATTTGATTGCCAGTGCATGAGTAAAGTAAATCGTTCAAAAATTGCTATGCCCTTTTTGAAAAAAAAATGAGATCATTATAAGACCCAAGTCCCATCACACAATGCAACGCAAACCAGAGGATAGGGTTTTACCTTATAATGATAAAAAGATGATAAATACGTAAAACGTATTACTACTAGTGTGTATATGTTTACATAAATTATTTCAACATAAATGTAGTAATCCTAGACGGCATAGGTACCATATACTATGTCGCCATATATAAGTTTACAATCAAGACCATAATGTCGTATTGGAAATTGGTTTTCTGTCATGAAATCGAGGTTAGGGATCGTCCTCTTACGATTCGAGACACTCTAGCAAATGCCTCAGGATCCCCCGTAGTGAACCCTTGGATGCGGTAGGGCCGGTCCCCACCTAACGGTAGTGGATTGGCAATTCCTGAACACACGTTTCCCGGTTCCTTTGGACCTATAGTATGACCACTTCCGGCCTATAAAACCTGAGGTACCTCAATCCATCATCCACATAAGTAAAATGTCAGCCAGTTTAAGCACTGACACTACCCTTTAGCTAGAAAGAAACGTGTGCACTCCCTACGGTCCATATCCCATTTTTGACTCATACAGGGGTGTGAGGCTCGCGAAGTCACGCTATGCACAAAGCTATGCCTAAACAAACTATGCTTTGATCATCATCCACAAGGCCTGCTTTTCAACAAAGCCTTGATCATTGCATCTTGGCATGCCACATTGACAATTCAATGCCCTGCGATCGATAACTATTCCTATATACCAGGGTGTTAAGTAGAGAATAAATTATCCACCACCAAGCAGACATATATTAATACAAATCGATTTAATTACATGGAGTGAATTCCAATGTCAGACACACATCCATTTACAAGTCCGTTCTAGGTCAGAACGAAACAGGAGACACCAAAAGGTGCTCGCTTATCTGCACGACCAACACACACGTCCGTACAACTACTGCTTCAACCCCGTCCTGGGAGCAAGTAAGTCCAAGGCATCAGTAGTCGTCGTCCATTCGATGTGAATATCACCGTTCTTCAATGTTGTCTTGTTACGTACTTGATTTAATCGCCGTGCAATTATTTGAAATGAGTTAAACTCGGTCTTTTCAAATAATTGTCGCATAATTATAGTTTAAAACATTTCAAATATATTTATGACTATTTATCGCTATTTTTATTTATTAAAAATAGCACGAAATAAACAAACGACGTTTCGGGTCAATGGGCAACCCTAGCGCTGTTTTTACCAAAATTTGATTTACACATATCTTAGAATCTAACCGTCAGATTTTGATGAAATTAATATCGTTAGAAAGATCTTCCCAAATCGGTCCTAAAGGTTCCAGTTTTGGGAAAATCCAACAGTCGGATCTTTCGGAATAACCGTTTGAAGTTACGATTGTCGATACGCGAACTGCCGTGCTCGTTTCGTTTAATTTTATATTTATATTTATATATATAAACCATTGGTCGATTTCCCCTATTAGAATCCATTCCTTTTTTATTCTATGAAAATAATATTTTTGTCTGCCAATTCTAATGCGACAAAAATGACAATTTCAACCATGTATATTTTATATTCAATAAAAATAACATTTTTGTTTGCCAATTCTAATGCGGCAAAAATTAAGTTTTCAACAATGTATATTTAATATTCAATAAAATGTTCCTTTTTCTCCAATTCCTTTTTACAACATAAAAATGTGCTTTTCTCTAATTCATTTTAAATACACCAAAAATGTACTTTTTATCTAATTCATTTTAAATACACAAAAATGTACTTTTTATCTAATTCATTTTAAACGAAAATGTAAATATTTTATCTCTTTTCTTTTACATTGAAAAATGTAAATTCTTTACCTTTACATTGAAAAATGTAAACCTTTCATTGTTACAAAGAAAAATGTAAATCTTTCATTTTCACATAGGAAATTGTAAATCTTACATTTTTACATAGAAAATTGTAAATCTTTTAATTATCTTTATTACATTAGAAAAATGTAAATTCTCTAATTCTCTATATTACATTAGAAAAATGTAAATTCTCTAATTCTCTATATTACATTGGAAAAATGTAAATTTTCTACTTCTCTATATTACATTGAAAAATGTAAATTTTCTAATTCTCTATATTACATTAGAAAATTGTAAATATTCTATTTCTCTATATTACATTAGAAAAATGTAAATATTCTATTTCTCTATATTACATTGAAAAATGTAAATATTCTATTTCTGTATATTACATTAGAAAAATGTAAATTTTCTATCTCTCTATATTACATTAGAAAAATGTAAATATTCTATTTCTCTATATTACATTAGAAAAATGTAAATTTTCTATTTCTCTATATTACATTCGAAAAATGTAAATTTTCTATTTCTCTATATTATATTCGAAAAATGTAAATTTTCTATTTCTCTATATTACATTAGAAAAATGTAAATTTTCTATCTCTCTATATTACATTAGAAAAATGTAAATTTTCTATTTCTCTATATTACATTAGAAAAATGTAAATTTTCTATAGAAAAATGTAAATTTTCTATTTCTCTATATTACATTGAAAAATGTAAATATTCTATTTCTCTATATTACATTAGAAAAATGTAAATATTCTATTTCTCTATATTACATTGAAAAACGTAAATATTCTATTTCTCTATATTACATTGAAAAACGTAAATTTTCTATTTCTCTATATTACATTAGAAAAATGTAAATATTCTATTTCTCTATATTACATTAGAAAAATGTAAATTTTCTATTTCTTTATATTACATTAGAAAAATGTAAATTTTCTATTTCTCTATGTTACATTGAAAAATGTAAATATTCTATTTCTCTTTATTACATTAGAAAATGTTAATATTCTATTTCTCTATATTACATTAGAAAAATGTAAATGTTCTATTTCTCTATATTACATTGAAAAATGTAAATATTCTATTTCTCTATATTACATTGAAAAATGTAATTTTTCTATTTCTCTATATTACATTAGAAAAATGTAAAATTTCTATTTCCCTATATTACATTAGAAAATGTAAATATTTTAATGGAAATATTTTCCTATCAAACACACATGTCAATTTGGTGTCAAAATATGATAATAAAAATATAATGGTTTTTGTCTAACCATTTCTATAATTTATCCAACGCCGTGATTTCAATATTAACACAAACAATAATATGGTTTTTGTCTAACCATTTCAATAATTTACCCAACGTCGTGATTTCAATATTAACACAAAAAATAATATGGTTTGGTGTATACTTTTAATGAATCACAATAAAGGTCTCATCTTTATTTTATTTGTAAATCAAGATAAAAAATTCAACTTTTTCACTTTTTTTCAAAATATTTTAACTTCCTTTTATTTTGTAAAACAAAATATAAATTCAAACTTTATTTCCTTTGTGCCAAAATGTTCTAACTTTCTTTTATTTTGTAAAACAAAATAAAGATTTAAATTTTATTTCTTTTATTTTATTTCAAAAAAAAAAGATTCAACTTTGTTTTGCTTTGTTTCAAAAACAAAAGATCAAAACTTTATTATGTTTTGTAAATCAAATTAAAATTTTAACTTTGCTTTTTGTAAATCAAAAAAAAAATCAACTTTAATAGAAAGGAATAAAAAAATGAGAACTTTATTATGATTACATCAAAATGTAGATCTAGACTAGCATGGCTATTTCAACACAGCACAAAAACATTACAAATCACACAACAATAAAAATTTTACATTACCACATCGTAGATCAGCAATAATAACATACAGATCATGATTTCACAATTTTAATTAATTTAATAAATTAGAATTCTCACATTCATTGCAGATTTAGCTAAAATTCAAACTGTTCAGAATCAGCTCCAGTCAGGTTAGACTCGTAGATCTCAGTCGCACGATCACACAGCTTCTGAAATTATTCAATTTCATATTCGTATGGATTAGTTATGTTCAAAATAAGATTAGAAACACTTTTAATTAATTAATTAAATAATTAAATAAAAATACCCTTCTTCTCTTTGAACAAAACACGACCGTGGGTTTCGTTTATGGGTTCAGAACTAGGTCTCGGCTTTTTACTCGACACAGGGGGCTAGAGGTTGATCGGGTGGTGTGACGGGAATGGGGGAGGCGAGGCACGCCTAGTGGTAGGGTCCACGTCCAACTCGATGGCGGCCTTCGGCGATGGCACGGCTGTAAGTGGCGACGGGTTTCACCTCAAATTCGAACCCAATACGCGATGAAAACACGATCCACCCGTATGAAATCGAAGAACGGAGATTTCTATTTAAACTTCCCTTTAATTTCTGGTTTTAATTCGAAAAAGGTTGAGTGGAATTAGTGATTGATTTCGAATGATTCTGTTCGTTCATAGCAGGATACGGCGGCTGTGTTCTTAAGATTAGGGTTTTAAAATGATTTTCCACTCCTTTTTATAATATTTAATTGCTATTTTACAAATAAATCTGTAACTTCTAAACCGCTTCAATTTCAGTCCAGCAGAAGGTGCCCCTAGCCAATAGCCCATATTCAGGATTCAATGGGACAGGTCCCGTCAGCCCAAACGGCTGTCTGTGGCCTGTATTATTTAATTTAATAATTAAATCCTTTATTAATCTAATTTGTTTGCATAAATAAATTCACAGTGGCCACATACGGACTCAGAAAAATCCAAAAAAATATATTTGTCTTTGTTATGACGATACGGTCCAAACAAAACTAATTTCGTTGAATTCTATGACTGTTTGAAAAATGGCTATTTTTCAGTCGATTAAATTTGACTGAAATCGACAAAACACATTTTCTTTTGCCATGCTCACTTATTAATTCGAAAAATTCTAAAAATTGAAACCTAGCAATAATATGACATTCCAGTTCCAACAAAAGTGATTTCATCGAAAACAGAGATCGTTTGAAAATTGACTATTTTCAGTGGCTTTAATATTATTTAAAATTGAAAATTTTAATTTCTACCAAAATTTTCAACCAAATTATTTAAAATAAAATTTTAAATTGGTTCGGATTTTCCTGGTCGTTACACACGCAGTCTCGGAGAAGACGATGAACAGTGAAGGAAATCAGGGGACGTGGCACCGCGATGAGCTCACTTGCGAAGAGAAAAGAGCAACAGTGGAGGCTTCGTTCGGAAATAAAAATGCAAGTGAATATTATAAACTAAAAACAGTATACAATACGTTGTGCCTAATCATTTGATTATAACATGCTTAACTACGTTTATACGCCTAAACTAATTAGTTGGCTTGAGTATAACGTTGCTGTACTGGGAAGCATAAGTGCCAAATTGGTTTTAAATATAACTGAATGTGTTAGACATGTATACGGTAAGTTAGTAATGGGTCGGTCTTCAAACATATAATAACTAGCCTAAAACCTATATATGCGCCTAATTATATAAGTTAGCAGGCCTAATCTACCATTAAGAATGCCTAACCATTTTACGTGTCCAAATATGCCTAACATATATTATAAATAATGACAACGTTTGGGTAACATTGGTTTGATCCTTTTTGTATAGGCCTAACCAAGTTTAAGGCTGCCGACCATTAACATGTAGTGCATAATATATAATAATAATGTTGTTTGTAGTTAGTAAATTTTAGAATGGGAAAATAACGAAATTTATAAAAACATAGTAAACATTATTAAATATTAATTTAAGTTTATTTAATTCGGGTTAACGAGAGTGAACAGATATATCGTGTAATGTTAACAGAATCGGGTCAAACAAGGAAACACTGAAAAACCATATCGACGGACGTTACACTTTAAGGATGGACTGGATGGAGCGGAAACAACCGAAACAAACCGATCGATCAACGAATCAAACCAACGTGAGTTAATTCTCACACTTTTCTGGACTGCTCTGATGTGATAAATCCACATAATTAAAATATCATTAAATATATATATATATATATATATATATATATATATATATATATATATATTGGTCGATTGGCTGCATTGGTTGCTTATGGTTGATTAAATGGTTGCGGTTAGTTATATTATTATCGTTAATTTATTTATTTAAATTATTTGCTATCATGAAATGTTATAATAATCTATGATGCAGAGAAGGATAGGTTGGAGGAATCCGACCGGATTCCTCAAATATTATGGATGTTGTTTATTTTTATATTGTTCACACATGAACTGTTTGAACCCCAAATTGACATTGAACCTATCTGATTGTTGATGGTTGAATGGTTGTGATTATTGTGGTAATTTTTATCAACCGACCGTATTGATTAACTGGTTGGTGATGGTCTAAGTCTATTGATTTATGACGTTGTTTTGCTTATAGGCAAATTGACGGAGTTTAATTTATTTTATCAATAAATTAAAGGTTTCAAATTTATTTTATATGAGTCGATTAAAATCAAAATTTATATTTATATTTATAAATAAAATCATGTTTTAGAAATGTGATGGTTGAAAGTTTATATAATGAATTTCTATGTAGTTTTATGAACAGGAGTCAGAAACTAACCCACGAGTTAGTAGAAAGAGAATAAATGTTTTATAAATAATTAACTGGTATTTTTAAATTAATTAATATATTTAATTAATTTTAGAAGAAAATGCTAATGGAAATAGAAATGATGTATCGGATTTGGGAATTACAACTTGTATTATCTTGAGATAAGAACGCTGTCGATCAAGGTCTGAGAGGTAATTAGAATACACCAACTTGAACGGCTTCGCTATTATCGAGAGATGATATTTGTTAGTAATGTATAAAGAGGTGATCATCGAGTTGTTCGCGATCAATGAAAATTTATCATTATTTAAAATAATCTTTTAAATGGATTTAACTATGCAAGATTTAGTTAAGTGGAAATATAATTACTTTTAATTAATTATAACCAAAGCAAGTACTTTTCAATTGGAATTCTTTTCTGAAACGAGATAAAGCTAGAAATGAATTAGTATGGTAAAGATTTGGAGTTTGATGAAAATCATATAAACAAGTATGAAAAAAGTGATTTTTACCCAAAACAATGATTTTTTAAATAAAAAAACAAGCATTCACCTGGGAACGAGATTAAGTGAAGTTGTTTAATCGTAATATGAAAGAGAATTTGGTAATTAAATATTCGTCGTTGATTAAATGGAAATATATATGCCAAATGGTAAAGGAAAAGGCAAAGTGGGATTATAGAACTACAACCATGATTTCAAATCAAAGATGAATTGAAAAGGGGTTTTGAGATGATTGTACGATGTTCCACGATACAAGGGAAATAAAAGATGATTTAAAAAATATGGTAATATTTCCAAACAAAGGAAATCAAAAGAGAAGTTGGTAAAGGAGCATTGAGTAATGTTTTCAAGTAATTAACCCAGAGGAGTTTTGATAAGATTTAATTCATAGGAGCGACTTCAAGAGTTGAGGGAATAGAGTTAACGAATATTTTAAATAAAGGACCTGAGCTGCCAATTCACCTAGATACACTCTCATGATTTGATAGTTAAACAACCGACTATCAAAATATGCCCTTTTATCGATTGTTGGTATGGAAAGACCGGGATCGAGTTTATATTCGAAAACCATTCCGACCAGCAAATACGTAACATTGAAGAAATTAGAAGATGGTTGAGATGGAGCATTGAAGACCATTGATCTTCATGAGCGGAAGAACTACTAGTTAAATTTCTCTGGCTAGCTACCAGAGTTATGATGACTTGTGATTCTGTCGTGATTGAAATCTCTGGATTGCAAATACTTCTCGCTACTGATCCTTGGGGTTACTCCTAAAAAAGGATGCGGTAGGAGATCGCCTTCGGTTCATCTTGTTCCTGGATGACTTGTATGGATGAATGTCTGATAGAGTATTTCCAGAAAGGTCACGTACATTGATTTCTTCAATTGTACCAAGAGTGGAAGCAGAGAAGGTAACTTCTTTTAGCTAACACGTAAAGTATTGTTGTAGACGTCAATTAGTGATTTTTGATGGATTTGACAATGTGGCATCCGAAGTGAATCTGATGTGATGATAAAGCGTAGCCTCAAGCCTCATCAACTGGTAAATGACAAAAAATCGGGTAGGTAACATGGCTATGTGGGTCGCTCCCATTAGGGTGTATAATCACCTATGTAGAGAAATTCCATTTGCTTATTTAATTTTTATTCGATGCTATCCCTTTTCGGGAAACGGTGGTTTGAGCACAACCGTTGGTGATATACATTCGATACACTCAAGCGAAATGAGTGGTCGATCATGTGTGGGCCGGGTTGCAAGACGTTCTTGTTGAACCCAGTGTATTCACCTCTAGAGATACACTATCGGCAGGTGGTCCCATATCTTCTCGTAGTCGGAATCCAATCTCCAATAAGCGCCCGCAGTTTTGATTGTATACTATATATGTAGAGCGTGAGATGCAAGCGTTCTGCTAGATCAATATTTATTTGTGGTTTGATAGACATTATTATAGTATCAGAAAAAGATATTGATTTCGAAAATGATTTGGGTTATAATAAGGTAAAAACCGTCCGTGTTTATGTGTGGGCTGGTCTTACTATTATCTTTTGATTTCAGAAAGGATTTTCCAAAGTTAAACAAGTTGTGTGTTCTGTTAATTTATCACTGAAAGTATTCCAGACTGACCCAGTGAATTTTGCTTTGCTTCAAATGTGCTCGGGTCAAACCGAGTATGTTCCAGGTTAGGTTTCGCTTTGAGTTTTCAGGAGCTGGAAGCAGGAGGCTTCACCGTTAGTTATACAAAGTTTATTTCCGCTGTGATTGATGTATGTTGTACTTTGATAAATGGTATGTATATATACAATTCTTTTATAAAGCGATTTGTTATATTATATTTATTCGGTCCATTGTGAGATTCTGATGTGTTTTTCTTCTTTCTTCTATCCTAAATTTCTTTCTTTCTATTTCTCATCCTCTAACTTCTTTCTATTAACAGTCTGGGGTTCGATACTTGGATTTTTGATAAGTAATATGGGATTATGTATTATTGTTGAAAATTCGAGCGTCCAACTTTTCCGGGCCGTTACATTTGGTATCAGTGCCAGGTTTAGTAAAAACCTTGGCTCTGTGGTGTAACTCGATAGAGATGGGGTTAATAATACCCTAGATTGAGTTGAGTGTATATATATGCGAGAGCGTATTTGTAGATTTTATATATATAAAGATTTTGTATTGTGTTGTTTGATCGGTTCAAGTTGAACTGATAATTTAGACAATATTGTTTTGTAAAACGGGTAAATGAATAATTTTGCCAAATTATATTTTTATATAGAGAAAAAAATTATTAAATTATTTAGATATTGGCTTTTTGATTAATTAAAAATGGGAATTCAAATTAGATTATAAAGGAGTTTAATAAAACCAGAAGAGAATTTAAAATATAAAATTTATGAATATGAATTTAAAAGTGGGATTAAATAAGTCAAAAATGTAACTTAAAAACTATGTTAAATATGGAATGGTTTAGTTATATTGATTGTCGATTGTTTGTTGGTTAAATGGTATATTGATTGTGTAAAATTCATGCACAGTTAAATGGATTGAAAACTAAGACATAGATTCCAGTATAACAAATTCGAATAGAATCACATGTGTAATAAAACTAAATAAATGGGAACTTGTATTTGTGGTTCACATTGTATTCTGAGTTAGTGCAGGTTGAAAAGGCGAGAAAGAGTTGTTAATGTATTGCTGTGGAATTAGAGTTGAGTTGCCCGACAAATAGGTAAACCTTAATTATATTGATTTGGGTGATTGATTTTATACCCCAGAGATGTGTAGGTACTTGGTTTTTATTTTGATCAATGAGAGGCCCGAAGTGGCGAGTGTAGTTGCTTGGATCGAATAGTGCAGAGGAGGTATTGGCAAATTTTTCAGAAATTTTAAGTCTTACAAATTTTGATAATATTTAAAAATACTTATTTTGAAATAATTAGGTTTGAATCATTCTTCTTACTTTACAATTTCGAGGACGAAATTCTTTTAAGGGGGGAAGAATGTAACGACACGGGTTTCTCAGCTATTTGAGTCCGAGTATTTAAACTGGTTTTAAATATTATATTTGGAATATTAATGGATTTTAATATTGAATTCGTTTATTAAATGGCAATTAAAAGTTTATATTTATATTTATATCAAAACGAACTCGAAACGACGCGGTAGTTCGTAAAATTGAATTTTTAACTTCAATTGAATATACAGAATCCGTTTTAAGTCGGAATTCTGTGAAACCAGAAACGTTAGAATCAGATTGATCATAAATTTCTAATGGAAAAGAAAAATCAGGATTTCAGCTTATATATTGAAAGTTATGTCCAAATCAAAATTTAAAATTGTCGTTGTGGAATCGTTTATAAGCCATAACAATAATTTGATTATAATTAACTATTGAATTCGAATTTAGACAAGATTCTTTTGAGACATAAGTATAATTTAATTTTTAGAATTTTACTTGTAATTTTTATTTTGTAAAATAAGCAACTTTTTATTTGGAATATTTTGGGGTTTCACAATATGAGTTAACCTACCAATATTATTACATTTTTGGGATCGTGGCATATCGTTCGACTCGACCGTATTCTAATCTCTGTCCGTAATGGCTCGGACATGAACGTAATTTTTATGGAAAGCGGTACACGAAAAGTTTAAAACAGAACAGTACCTATGTCCAATACTTTTCGCATGACTTTTCTTTTCTTCCTATCACTTGAAATATCACATGCAGATGACTCATAAGGAAAAAATTGCAAGGTCACATTCATGTACAGCCAAAGACTACTTTTATAAAAACTGCTACCCTATTTTTCAGCCATGCACATGGAAAATCAACATCATACAGCTAAAGACCTAAATTTACCGCGTAGCCTGAACTAGATGGAAAATCAAATCTTTCTAATGAATAGTGTCTAGATTTTATAATATACTAATTCACAACTACCCTATGAACCATGTATACTCATACACATTGGAAAAAGAAATGGCTCAGTAGCGTCACCCTTAAGCTAAATAAAGTCCAACCCTACCCAAGTTTAGCCTTACTGCACTGTACGCCTAATTTAAAGGTCAAGCACATACCATATCCCATTTACTTAATTTCCAAGCTAAACTTATCCTACCCTATATGTTCTTTGTCATTTCTTTTCAACTATTTGATGTACTATCTCAGCAGTATAGAAGCATGGCCTAAGCTTGAACCGCATGGCCTATGTTGTGCCATCATGAAAGAACGTTTTACTGTATGGGATGGACGTTGTGCTGATCCTTTTCATCTCCACTCTATATATATATGGGGCGTTTGGGTTCATTTCTGTTTTCCTTTAGAAGCAGAGAAACTGAAAGAAAAAAATTCGTTACTATATATGATGCCATTTCTGTTCGTATTTCTCCTCAAAAGAAACTTAAGCTTTTAACTTCTTTCAGACCAAAACGCGACTCACTGCTACTAAAACAAAATAAATAAACGAGACAAAATGGTGTTTTGTGTTCATATGCATCGGAAGCAGCGTCAAGCGGAGCAGTCAATGGGGTGGGTAGCAGCAGCATTTGATTGGAGGAGAGAGGAAGATACTGTGGTAACGTATGGGGTATGGGAAGTTTTGGTGGCCTGTGCGTGTAACAGGAGGCGGACGTACTGAGAACATGGGAAGAATGGAGCCTGCGGTCTCGGAGAAGACGATGAACAGTGAAGGAAATCAGGGGATGTGGCACCGCGATGAGCTCAGTTGCGAAGAGAGAAGAGTAACAGTGGAGGCTTTGTTCGGAAATAGAAATGCAGGTGAAAATTATAAAGTAAAAATAGTATACAATACGTTGTGCCTAATCATTTCATTATGACATGCTTAACTATGTTTATATGCCTAAACTAATTAGTTGGCTTGAGTATAACGTTGTTGTACTGGGAAGCATAAGTGCACAATTGGTTTTAAATATAACTGAACGTGTTAGACATGTATACGGTAAGTTAGTAATGGGTGGGTCTACAAACATATAATAACTAGCCTAAAACCTATATATGCGCCTAATTATATAAGTTAGCAAGCCTAATCTACCATTAAGAATGCCTAACCGTTTTACGTGTCCAAATATGCCTAACATATATTATAAATAATGACAACGTTTGGGTTACATTAGTTTGATCCTTTTTGTATAGGCCTAACCAAGTTTAAGGCTGCCGACCGTTAACATGTAGTGTAGAATATATAATAACAATGTTGTTTACAGTCAGTAAATTTTAGAATGGGAAATTAACGAAATTAATAAAAACATAGTTAACATTATTAAATATTAACATAAGTTTATTTAATTTGGATTAACGAGAGTTAATAGATAAATTGTGTAATGTTAACAGAATCGAGTCAAACAAGGAAACACTGAAAAACCGTATCGACGGACGTTACACTTTAAGGATGGACTGGATGGAGCGGAAAGCAAACGAAACAAACCGATCGATCAACGAATCAAACCAAGGTGAGTTAATTCTCACACTTTTCTAGACTACTCTGATGTGATAAATCCACATAATTAAAATATCATTAAAAATATATATATTGGTCGATTGGTTGCTTATGGTTGATTAAATGGTTGCTGTTAGTTATATTATTGTCGTTAATTTATTTATTTAAATTATTTGCTATCATGAAATGTTATAATAATCTGTGATGCAGAGAAGGACAGGTTCGAGGGATCCGACCGGATTCCTCAAATATTATGGATGTTGTTTATTTTTATATTGTTCACACATCAACTGTTTGAACCACAAACTGACATTGAACCTGTCTGATTGTTGATGGTTGAATGGTTGTGATTGTTGTGGTAATTTTTATCAACCGACCGTATTGATTAACTGGTTGGCAGTGATGGTCTAAGTCTATTGATTTCTGACGTTGTTTTGCTGATAGGCAAATTGACGGAGTTTAATTTATTTTATTAATAAATTAAAGGTTTCAAGTTTTATTTTATATGAGTCGATTAAAATCAAAGCTTATGATTATATTTATAATTAAAATCATGTTTTAGAAATGTGACGGTTGAAAGTTTATATAATGAATTTCTACGCAGTTTTATGAACAGGAGTCAGAAACTAACCTACGAGTTAGTAGAAAGAGAATAATTGTTTTATAAACAATTAACTGGTGTTTTTAAATTAATTAATATATTTAATTAATTTAAGAAGAAAATGGTAATGGAAATAGAAATGATGTATCATATTTGGGAATTACAACTTGTATTATCTTGAGATAAGAACGCTGTCGATCAAGGTCTGAGAGGTAATTAGGATACCCCAACTTGAACGGGTTCGCTATTATCAAGAGATTATATTTGTTTGTAACGTGTAGAGAGGTGATCATCGAGTTGTTCACGATCAATGAAAATTTATCATTATTTAAAATAACCTTAAATGGATTTAACTATGCTAGATTTAGTTAAGTGGAAATATAATTACTTTTAATTAATTATAACCAAAGCAAGTACTTTTCAATTGGAATTCTTTTCTGAAACGAGATAAAGCTAGAAATGAATTAGTATGGTAAAGATTTGGAGTTTAATGCAAATCATATAAACAAGTATGAAAAAAGGGGTTTTACCGAAAACAATGATTTTTTAAATAAAAAAACAAGCATTCACCTGGGAATGAGATTAAGTGAAGTGGTTTAATCGTAATAAGAAAGAGATTTTGGTAATTAAATATTCGTCGTTGATTAAATGGAAATATAACGATATGCCAAATGGTAAAGGAAAAGGCAAAGTGGGATTATAGAACTATAACAATGATTTCAAATCAAAGATGAATTGAAAAGGGGTTTTGAGATAATTGTACGATGTTCCACGATAAAAGGGAAATAAAAGATGATTTATAAAATATGCAAAATTTCCAAACAAAGGAAATCAAAAGAGGAGTTGGTAAAGGAGCGTTGAGTAATGTTTTCAAGTAATTAACCCAGAGGAGTTTTGATAAGATTTAATTCATATGAGCGACTTCAAGAGTTGAGGGAATAGAGTTAACGAATATTTTAAATAAAGGACCTGAGCTGCCAATTCACCTAGATACACTCTCATGATTTGATAGTTAAACAACCGACTATCAAAATATGCCCTTTTATCGATTGTTGGTACAGAAACACAGGGATCGAGTTTATATTCGAAAACCATTCCGACCAGCAAATACGTAACATTGAAGAAATCAGAAGATGGTCGAGGTGGAGCATTGAAGACCGTTGATCTTCATGAGCGGAAAAACTACTTGTTAAATTTCTCTAGCTAGCTACCAGAGTTATGATGACTTGTGATTCTGTCATGATTGAAATCTTCGGATTGCAAAGACTTCTCACTACTGATGCTTGGGGTGACTACTACAAAAGGATGCGGTAGGAGAGTGCCTTCGGTTCATCCTGTTCCTGGATGACTTTTATGGATGAATGTCTGACAGAGTATTTCCAGAAAGGTCACGTACATTGATTTCTTCAACTGTACCAAGAGTGGAAGCAGAGAAGGAAACTTCTTTTAGCTAACACGTAATGTATTGTTGTAGACGTCAATTAGTGATTTTTGATGGATCTGACAATGTGGCATCCGAGGTGAATCTGATGTGATGATAAAGCGTAGCCTCAAGCCTCATCAACCGATAAATGACCAAAAAATTGGGCAGGAAGCATGGCTATGTGAGTCGCTCCCATTAGGGTGTATAATCTCCTATCTTGAGAAATTCCATTTACTTCTTTAATCTATATTCGATGCTTTCCCTTTTCGGGAAACGGTGGTTTGAGCCCAACCGTTGGTGATATACATTCGATACACTCAAGAGAAATGAGTGGTCGGTCATGTATGGGCCGGGTTGCAAGACGTTCTTGTTGAACCCAGTGTATTCGCCTCTAAAGATACACTATCGGTAGGTGGTCCCATACCTTGTCATAGTCGGAATCCAATCTCCAATAAGCGCCCGCGGTTTTGATTGTATATTATATATGTAGAGCGTGAGATGCAAGCGTTCTGCTAGATTAATATTTATTTATGGTTTGATAGACATTATTATAATATCAGAAAAGATATTGATTTCGAAAATGATTTGGGTTATAGTAAGGTAAAAACCGTCTGTGTTTATGTGTGGGCTGGTCTTACTATTGTCCTTTGATTTCAGAAAGGATTTTCCAAAGTTAAACAAGTTGTATGTTCTGTGATTTTATCACTGAAAGTATTCCAGACAGATCCGGTGAATTTTGCTTTGCTTCAAATGTGCTCGGGTCAGACCGAGTATGTTCCATGTTAGGTTTCGCTTGGAGTTTTCAGGAGCTGGAAGCAGGAGGCTTCACCGTTAGTTATACAAAGTTTATTTCCGCTGTGATTGATGTATGTTGTACTCTGATAAATGGTATGTATATATATAATTCTTTTATAAAGAGATTTGTTATATTATATTTATTCGGTCCGTTGTGAGATTCTGATGTGTTCTTCTTCTTTCTTCTATCCTAAATTTCTTTCTTCTATTTCTCATCCTCTAACTTCTTTCTATTAACAGTCTGGGGTTCGATACTTGGATTTTTGACAAGTAATATGGGATTATGTATTATTTTTGAAAATTCGAGCGTCGAACTTTTCCGGGCCGTTACAGGATTGGTTGGATAGTTGTGAGCATATCTTCGAGGATCTGGGAATCGAAGAGGCGATGAAGAGAAATCAAGCATCCCGTCAGCTGCAAGGACGGGCTATGAATTGGTGGAATGCTATTAAGGCAGCTACCCCTGAGGATCAAGTTACCTGGGATCAGTTTATGGCCCGATTCAGTGATAAGTTTATCTCAGCTGCTCAGAAATCAGAATTGTTTAGGAAGTTCTTGGAGCTTAAGAAGAATGGTAGGGAAGTCTCGGAATATATTATTAAGTTCAATAATTTATCGAAATATGGATTATCTCTTATTGACACTCCCGAGAAGAAGAATGAGAAGTTGATAACAGGCTTAGATCAGTACTTGGGGGAAAGGCTTATAAACCATATCGATGAGACTTTTGAATCAATTGTTGGGAAAGCATTGAGGTCAGAGAGCTTTATCCTAAGCCCAAGACTGAAGTCGCTGTTGCATCTATAGAAGGGCCAAAGTCGTAAGAAAGCGGTGGAGGCAAGAATAATTCTCAGAATAAGAGGAAGCAGAACCAAGCTAAGGATGGTCAGAAAAAGAGCAAGAAAGATGTTAAGTGCTTTAGCTGTGGCAAGAAGGGCCATTATGCTAAAGAATGTCGAGCAAAGACAGCGGACAGGAAGTGTTTAACTGCAGCCAAGTAGGACATCACAAGGATAAATGTCCGCCCCCCCTAAAGAGAAGCAGATTGTGAAAGCATATGCTATCAATTGCGGCATAGAATGGAAAGAATGTCATCATTCAAGGTATGCTTTCTGTTTATGATGTTCCTGTTAAAGTACTGTTTGATATCGGAGCTTCCCGTTCCTTCATATCTAATGACCTGGTAGATAGTTTGGGATTGGAACCCGAGATAGTCAATAGACCTTTAGCGGTGACGAACCCGGTTGGTGGTTCAACTAGCCTTAGTATGATTTTTCGTAATGCGGTCTTATCGAGTCATGGATGTATGTTTATTTGTGATTGCTTTGTTTTGGACTTTACTGGGTTTGGCATTATTTTGGGAGTTGATTGACTCCAAAGATATGGGGTGGTGGTAGACTGTGAGGGCTTTTTGGTGACAGTTAGAGTGGATGATGGGCCGAGGGTAGTGTTTGGTAGTCTACCTAGGAAAGGGGTAATGGCTAGTTTTCTAAATTCCCTCGACATTCCGCATGATGAGTTGTCAAATGTGCCCGTGGCTGACCAGCATCCGGACGTCTTCGAGGAAGTGACTGGACTTCCACCACACCAAGAGTTTAAGTTTCGTATTGATTAAGTGAAATATGTCAGACCTATAGTGATGCCACCTTGTCGTATGGCACTAAGGGAGCAACGAGAGCTCGGGGCGCAAGTGAGCGATCTTTTGAAGAAGGGATTTATCAGAAGAAGTGTTTCTGAGTGGGGAGCACCAGTTGTGTTTGCTACCAAGGCAGATGGTTCCCTTCGATTGTGTATGGACTACCGCGAGCTGAATAAGGTGACAAGGAAGAATAAGTATCCTCTACCACAGATAGATGATTTGTTTGATCAGTTGAGTGGCGCTAGAGTGTTCTCCTAGTTGGATCTCGCGATAGGTTTTCATCAGCTTAGGGTGGAAGCTGAGAGTATAGCTAAAACGGCCTTTTGGACGCCGTTTGGATTCTATGAGTGGTTGGTCATGCCATTCGGGTTGACCAATGCACCAACATATTTTGTGGATCTTATGAATAGGTTATTCATAAATCAATTGAATAAGTTTGTTCTTGTGTTCATAGATGATTTCTTGGTTTATTCGAGGACAAAGGAAGATCACGAGGAACATATGAGGATAGTGATAGAGGTGTTGAGAAAACACTAATTGAAAGCAAAGTTTTCTAAGTGTCACTTCTAGAGGAGGGAAGTGAGGTTCTTGGGCCATGTTGTTTCATAGAATGGTATTGCCATGGATTTTGCGAAGGTGGCTACGGTAAAAGATTGGTCCACGCCCAAGAATGCGACAGATGTTAGGAGTTTATTGGGATTAGCTCGATATTATCGTAAGTTGATCTAAGACTTCTCCAAGATAGCAGCTGTAACACCCCACCTCCGCCAGGGTGTCTCTTGCAAGCACTCTGACTTTGGAGGGGCGTTTGAATCAGGTAAACATGCATAATGATATATCAAGGCAGAACAAGAACATATGTATATATGTAAACAGAGTAAATAACATAGATAAAATAGCGGAAGATTTCAAACCATTTCAAAACAAGTCTGGTACAACATAATGTCAATTTTCCAAATACACAAGTCTAGATAAAAACAACATTACTGAAAAACTGAAATACATAAGTACTATCCCCAAAATAAGTGATAACCATAGCTAGCTTCCTGTCAAGACTGTACATGAGCTAAAATCCCACAAGCAAGTAAATCCAAAATCCAAGCTAAGCTCCAACGTTCCCACCCTGAGAACCTGGGGGGGGGGGGAACGGAAGAAAAGAGGCGAAAGAAAACAGGTCAGTCAAAAAGACTGAGTAAGCCCTACTACAATCAATGTAAACTGGTAAAGTTAACTGGCATGAGAAGCAGGGATGAACATAAGGATAACATACTAGCATGATGATTAACTAACAAGGTAGATAAAGGTGTCATCGCATAATCAGGATTAAGGTTTTGCACCACAGGTGTACTAGCAAACTAACATGACTTGAATAAACAAGTATCGATCCCTTGGCCCAAGCTTTGGCCCAATAACATGAAGTGACCCTAACACGAGGTCCAATAACATGAAGTGACCCTAACACGAGGTCCAATAACATGAAGTGACCCTAACACGAGGTCCAATAACATGAAGTGACCCTAACACGAGGTCCAACCAAACGGTCTAGTCGATCGGCTCCCTAAGCCTAACTCGTCACGTGTTGGTGTCAATACGGCCCAAACATAATTGTAGTCAGACTGTGCAGGGTCTCCCGTCGGGTGTATCAAGCCATAGGGTGTCAACCCTTGGACACCATAAACATGAGTGCACAGTCTCGATCTACTGGTACCCGTGCATGTTTTCCCCGGCTTCGGACTATGTGCACGACCATGGTCCGCCCGGAACTACACCGGCGTACAACTCTGCCGTCGCTTTTGGTCACTTACCTCCAGTCCAGTAATCGTGCCCCCACCCTAGCCTAGTCCTTAGGGTCATAATGATACTAACTTGGGATTACTGCTGGAGTGGACCCCCATTGCTAGGATTTTTCTAGTGGGTTAAGTACGGTTTAACCCTCTTGCTAATAATGGATTAACTTGGTTAAGTGTAACGATGAGTTCACGACTTAACCCTGATTAATCTACCAAGCCCAAATTGGTTAAGTATTAAGTGGACCATGACTTAACCCTAATCATGGGGCATTAATTAATTTCACTTGCCTTAACCTCTCACATTAGTCTTTTGTTGTGGTTACTATTTAAGCCGGGCGGGTCCGGGTAGCTTTACACCACAACTTGGTCTAACCTCAGGTTCAAGGCATCACCTGGCCAACTTCTCACATTGGGTCCTATTGTTTGTAGCAACTAGTTAAGCCGGTCGGTTCCGGGTAGTTTTACGCTACAAACTCAACCCAACCTCGAGTTGGTCACACTTATATTTTCTAAGTGTCATGTCCATCATGTTTCCAAAACATGTTACAAGTTTTCAAGCATTTGGGTAGACCTAACTTAATAGGTAAATTCCCAAAGGGTAGACCTAACTTAATAGGTAAATTCCCAAGCTTATGTTTTTATGTCTTTTAAGTTTACCCAACCCCAAACGCAATCCCATCGCTTACATATCGCAATAGCGCATAAAGGATAGAAAGAGGGAACTTGGCATAATCATGACATAAAGGTGTTGAAGCCACAAGTTTAACATGGTGGCATATGAAATGTACATATGTTCATATACTTGCATATTACATTTTTAGGCCTCAAAAGCATGCATAAAACCAAACTTAGCATATTGGTGATACATGGTGATAAATGACATGTAGAAATGGCCATAAGTTCGCATTTAGCCTCACATGCAAGTTATCATAAGAGATACGATAACTTACATGTTGTCAAAATGCAACCTTGAGCATAAAGCTTGAAGCTTTATGTCCATATACTCAAGATAAGCTTGCATAACATCATAACATGAACAAAATGATCATCCCAAACTTGCATAACATACTTGCATATCATATGACGAACTTGCATATCAAACTTGCATAACATAACATGATAAACTTGCATATCATAACATGGCAAACTTGCATAACATAACATGATAAACTTGCATATCATAACATGGCAAACTTGCATAACATAACATGATAAACTTGCATATCATAACATGGCAAACTTGCATAACATAACATGATAAACTTGCGTATCATAACATGGCATACTTGCATAACATAACATGATAAACTTGCATATCATAATGGCCAACCAAACTTGCATCATTCATTTAACTTTAGAGTTTAAATATGAAAGTAGAATAGGGCTTACAATGCTTATGAAGGCACAAAAATATGACAAAGCCCTTATGCAATCAATTAGACCCAAAATGCAAGCTCTAATAGAAAAACCCTTGAGCCAAAATGATCAAAACCCTTGCTTTATGATGCAAATATAGAAACTTCACTTGAGTGCAAGCTAATGATGCTCATACAAGCTTGAAAACACTTGTATGCATGGAAAATCTCTCATAGAAATTTATTTAGGAATTAGATGAAGAGAGTGGAGGCCATGAGAGGTAAAATTTTGCCATAGTTTAGTTGTAGGGTTGAATAATGATGATTTAGGGTTAGGTTAGCGGCTTATTTATAGAGATTAGGATTAGTTTCAACCTTAGGATTAAACCCTAGTTCTAATCTCAGCCCTCAAAACCGAATCTGGCCCAAAACCTAACCAAGACCCCAAAATGGTGCACCAGCCAAAACTGCCCGGCTGGACCAAGTCGACAGCCAAGTCGACAGGGCTGTCGACTTGGGTCCGACCAAGTCGACTCCCAAGTCGACAGGGCTGTCCACTTGGGTGCTCTGGCGGGAATTTTCCCGCCTAGCCCAATCTGCCCTAGTTTTCCAAATTCAAACTTGAATTTGAAATCTGTTTTTACTTTGAATTTTTCTGAAAACTTCGTTGGGCCTTAATCGGGTCATACGGACTCCGATTTTCGAAAACTCAGACTCTATTTCGCGTATTTTTCCGAGACGAACGCAATGGCATAGCCCGTTTCCCTTGATTCAGAATTATAAATTAAATTCTTCCTCGATTTACGTTATAATAGGTTATTGAAAATACGGGTTGTTACATTCTCCCCTCCTTAAAGGTTTTCGTCCCCGAAATCTTCAAGTTAGGAAGAACGTATCCTACCATCCAACATCCATCTACTCAAAACATCATCCACGAGCAATCATTGTCCTTACAAGATTCTAAATGTTGCATGAACATATGCAAAGGTGTGTGTATATGTACTTATCTAATGCAAATATCATCAATGCAAATTATGTTAGTGAAATGAATCCATATGTATGCAATTCCTAACATAATGTATAACGTCTATATGTGTGCACATAACATACATCCATATGCAACATCCATGTGATAACACAAAAATTTTCATCCATGAATAAGCATAAACCCTCATGCATATGCAATATGAGGAGTGTGTGAGCCGATCTAGTGCCTAACGTGTATAATGCATCCACGAGTAACCAGTTGCAAACACTTGCAACCACTTGCAACCATCAAGCATAACATGTTTCATCCAAAGGGTTTCTACCTAAGGTTCTCATGGCAAGATTAACATGATAAACTAGATAATCAAGACAAGCATGGATATCAAAAGATATGCTACAAAGAGATCGGGAAGATAAGCAGGATATACTCCTCTTTCGGATTACAAGAAATCCCTTCCTAACCCACCCATATTCTATAAAAGCCCAAAAGGTTTAGTCAACCTAACGGACCCCCTTCAAACCCTGACATGTATTACTAGCCAATAAGTCATACCTCTCGACAGAAATAGGACCGAAAATGGGACCGAGAGGATATACATAAAAAGATAATATGCGATTAAGTTCCACAGGAAAACAAGGATAAAGGATATGCTCTTAAAAAGAGATATGATGCGCGTATCTAGCCTTCAGTCTTCTAAGTCACATTTCCTTGAGCTTAACTCCACTGTGCTTTGACCGTCTTTTATGTCATGATTTCTTGGCTTCTTAACTCCTATTTCCCAATATGAGTTGGAACCCATTTCATTATCGCCTCTCGTCTTCCTTTTTCACTTACTCTTCTATCATTCTTGGCTTGAACATAACTATGACCCCATGGTTTCATGCAAGCTCTCCAAAATTCACTAGTGAATCCTGGATCTCGTTTACTTACTATAAAGTATTCCACGCAGCAGAACTTTTCTCGAAAATACCAATCCACGTTGCCAATGAACCATCCGCCTGCGAATGATAGGTCGTGCTTAGATTCAGTTGCTTGCCCATGACTTCCCGTAGACTATCCCAAAACTGGCTAGTGAAGATTAAGTCAGGGTTACTAACTATACTTTAGGGAACCTCATGCAACTGCTTTATTTCTTGAAAGTAAACTGTCGCTAGCTATGATGCAGTCCTTTCGCTCTTTACCGGAGTGAAATGAGCACTCTTTGTGAGTCTACCTACTATGACCCACATGCTCGTATTCCCTTTCTTGATCTAGGCAGTCCATCCACGAAATCCTTCGTGACGCTTTTCCCCCATCCATTGCGGGGACCTCCAATGGATATAACAGCCCACCGGGCTTCTATGACTCGGCCTTTAACCTGTTGGCACCACATGCACCTTGGGAAAAACTCGGCCACCTCCTCAGGTGATGTGCATGTTCAAGAACCTTCTTTCTCTCATCGCGTCTTAGCCATCCCTTGTCATCTATAACGAGGTGACTTACCATCTTGCCACGAATCAACTTGTCCATGATCTCGACTAACTGCGGGTCTTCTTTCTGCGAAGTCCCTACTTGATCCAGAAGGGTAGGTCTAAGCTCAAGGGACGCTAACTAACCAATTAAACTGAGAGAACTTCTTACTTCAGTTGCATTCCTTGGAGTCTTCAAATCCTGAACTGCAACTACCTTAGCGGGATCCACCACTAAGCCTTGCTTAGATACTATATGCCCAAGGAATCTAAATTCCCTTCTCCAAAAGTGACACTTGGAGAACTTGGCCTTCAACAGATGCGCTCTAAGCGTATCCATCACCTCCACGAGATGCCTTGCATGCTCTTCCTCATCCTTAGAGAAGATCAGAATATCATCTACGAAGACTATGACAAACTTGTTCAAGAACTCCCTGAACACCCTACTCATCATGTCCACGAAGTAGGCGGGTGCATTAGTCAAACTGAATGGCATGACCATCCATTCTAAAAATCCATCTGGAGTTCTAAACGCAGTCTTGTCTATACTATCTTCAGCTACTCTGAGCTGATGGAATCCAGTAGCAAGATCAAGAGAAAACAGATGTTCCTACAAGCTGATCAAACAAATCATCGATCCTTGGCAATGGTTGTCTATTCTCTTTGTTTAACTCACGATAATCGACACAAAGTCGAAGAGAACCATCTGCCTTGGTAGTAAATACTACAGTCGCTCCCCATTCAGATATACTTCGTCTAATGAAGTTCTTCTCAAGCAACTCCTTGACTTGCTTTCTTAACTCTCATCTTGCGGGGCCACGGGCCTAACCGGCCACGTAACTGGCTTGGCATTATCAACCGGATAAATGCGGGAATCAATCTCTCGCTTAGGGGTAACCCCCCCCCCTTCACTTCACCCAAGATATCAGGATATTCTCGGACCACCCTCACCGATTACAAACTATCGATAGACGAGTTGAGGGATTCAAGACAACACAACATGACGGGACTCATAGGGTTACTAGAAATTTTTAGGGTATTACCGAGGCGAGTCATGAGCTTCTCAACCCTATGCTCAAAAATCAAGAATGGCTCCAAAACTGGACAACCAATCCATGCCCAAAATCAACCCATACCCCATGAAACCGAGAATATAAGCATCACGCGAGAAGTCTATACTCAAGATAGGGATTTTCAAATCCACGTAGATAATGGGCAGAACTCCCAATTGGATTTGAAACACACGCGGGATCATTAACTAGACTAGTACTTAGGTACAAACCTTCAACTAAACCAGATGAAATAACCTATGCGATGCACCAAAATCAAACAAGGTACGAACAGGAAAATCAGAAATGTATACTAGGCTCTCAACAGAAATACTACCTCGATCGGGAACTGGAGCGGCATTGAGAGCATGAACTTGCCCTCCCGAAGGTCCAGCACGCTGAGTCTGACCCTGGCCTTGCCCTTGCTTCTTAGGGCAATCCCTAGTGAAGTGTCCCATTTTTCCACAGTTAAAGCAAGTGCCCTTCCTTTTCCTGCAATCCTTGTTTAGATGAGTCGAGCTTCCACAAGTAAAGCACCTTTTTTCCTTCTTATCTTTAGACTTCTCCTCCTTCTTGTCACTCCTATTCTCTTCGTTGAGTAGGGCCATATTCACCAAACTCTCGAAAGTTGCCCCTAAGGGTATATGAGACATGGCTAAACCATGTAATGGCTCGTTTAATCCTAGAGCAAAGTATAGGGCCTTCTTCTGAGCTGTGTTAACCAAGTCTAAACCGACTCGAACCAGTTGATTAAACTTATCTATGTATTCCCTAATAGTCATGTCCCCTTGTTTCAGTGATAGGAACCTTAGTCCAAACTTTCCCCGAAAGTCATCGCAAGTCTCAATTGGCCTAGTAGCGGTGGGGACCACCCACCAACGTGCAGCTTCTTCCTTTAGCAACCACACTGCTAATAAAACCTTCCTAAGGTCACCTATATCAAAGAAGGCAAAAAGATCTTCGGTTTCTTTCAACCAATTCCTTGCCTCTACATAAGTCTCGGTTCCAAAGAAATTCTTGCCACCCATCGCCTTAAAGTCTTTGCAAATCTTTGCGAAGTCAACTTGAGGATGCTGAGGGGGAAGAGGAAGAGGAACCTCAGCGACAGGTGGAGGAGGAACATTAACTACCGGAGGAGGAGGAGGAGGAGCATCTGCGGTGCCGGCTTCGGTCGCCCTAGCCTCCAAAAGTCTCCTATACCAAACAGGTACGTGTACTCCCTCCGGAATGGCAAAGTTATTGGCCATACTGAAAACGAAGAAAAAGACAGATTCAGAATGGAGAAAAATGAAGGAATTTTGCTAATGGCTTTTTAGGGAATAGCCTTTAAAATAAACTAGAATTTTCTTTGGAAAATACTTTATACTTGGTTTTGAAAATAGTTTTCCAAAATTTTTAAAAACCTTTTTGTTCCCTTCTCGTAAACCATATGCTCTGATACCAAATTGTAACACCCCACCTCCGCCAGGGTGTCTCTTGCAAGCACTCTGACTTTGGAGGGGCGTTTGAATCAGGTAAACATGCATAATGATATATCAAGGCAGAACAAGAACATATGTATATATGTAAACAGAGTAAATAACATAGATAAAACAGCGGAAGATTTCAAACCATTTCAAAACAAGTCTGGTACAACATAATGTCAATTTTCCAAATACACAAGTCTAGATAAAAACAACATTACTGAAAAACTGAAATACATAAGTACTATCCCCAAAATAAGTGATAACCATAGCTAGCTTCATGTCAAGACCGTACATGAGCTAAAATCCCACAAGCAAGCAAATCCGAAATCCAAGCTAAGCTCCAACGTTCCCACCCTGAGAACCTGGGGGGGGGGGGGGAAACGGAAGAAAAGAGGCGAAAGAAAACAGGTCAGTCAAAAAGGCTGAGTAAGCCCTACTACAATCAATGTAAACTAGTAAAGTTAACTGGCATGAGAAGCAGGGATGAACATAAGGATAACATACTAGCATGATGATTAACTAACAAGGTAGATAAAGGTGTCATCGCATAATCAGGATTAAGGTTTTGCACCACAGGTGTACTAGCAAACTAACATGACTTGAATAAACAAGTATTGATCCCTTGGCCCAAGCTTTGGCCCAATAACATGAAGTGACCCTAATACAAGGTCCAATAACATGAAGTGACCCTAACACGAGGTCCAATAACATGAAGTGACCCTAACACGAGGTCCAATAACATGAAGTGACCCTAACACGAGGTCCAACCAAACGGTCTAGTCGATCGGCTCCCTAAGCCTAACTCGTCACGTGTTGGTGTCAATACGGCCCAAACATAATTGTAGTCAGACTGTGCAGGGTCTCCGTCGGGTGTATCAAGCCCTAGGGTGTCAACCCCTGGACACCATAAACATGAGTGCACAATCTCGATCTACTGGTACCCGTGCATGTTTACCCCGGCTTCGGACTATGTGCACGACCATGGTCCGCCCGGAACTACACCGGCGTACCACTCTGCCGTCGCTTTTGGTCACTTACCTCCAGTCCAGTAATCGTGCCCCCACCCTAGCCTAGTCCCTAGGGTCATAATGATACTAACTTGGGATTACTGCTGGAGTGGACCCCCATTGCTAGGATTTTTCTAGTGGGTTAAGTACGGTTTAACCCTCTTGCTAATCATGGATTAACTTGGTTAAGTGTAACGATGAGTTCACGACTTAACCCTGATTAATCTACCAAGCCCAAATTGGTTAAGTATTAAGTGGACCATGACTTAACCATAATCATGAGGCATTAATTAATTTCACGTGCCTTAACCTCTCACATTAGACCTTGTTGTGGTTACTAGTTAAACCGGGCGGGTTCGGGTAGCTTTACACCACAACTTGGTCTAACCTCGGGTTCAAGGCATCACCTGGCCAACTTCTCACATTGGGTCCTATTGTTTGTAGCAACTAGTTAAGCCGGTCGGTTCCGGGTAGTTTTACGCTACAAACTCAACCCAACCTCGAGTTGGTCACACTTATATTTTCTAAGTGTCATGTCCATCATGTTTCCAAAACATGTTACAAGTTTTCAAGCATTTGGGTAGACCTAACTTAATAGGTAAATTCCCAAAGGGTAGACCTAACTTAATAGGTAAATTCCCAAGCTTATGTTTTTATGTCTTTTAAGTTTACCCAACCCCAAACGCAATCCCATCACTTACATATCGCAATAGCGCATAAAGGATAGAAAGAGGGAACTTGGCATAATCATGACATAAAGGTGTTGAAGCCACAAGTTTAACATGGTGGCATATGAAATGTACATATGTTCATATACTTGCATATTACATTTTTAGGCCTCAAAAGCATGCATAAAACCAAACTTAGCATATTGGTGATACATGGTGATAAATGACATGTAGAAATGGCCGTAAGTTCGCATTTAGCCTCACATGCAAGTTATCATAAGAGATATGATAACTTACATGTTGTCAAAATGCAACCTTGAGCATAAAGCTTGAAGCTTTATGTCCATATACTCAAGATAAGCTTGCATAACATGATAACATGAACAAAATGATCATCCCAAACTTGCATAACATACTTGCATATCATATGACGAACTTGCATATAAACTTGCATAACATAACATGATAAACTTGCATATCATAACATGGCAAACTTGCATAACATAACATGATAAACTTGCATATCATAACATGGCAAACTTGCATAACATAACATGATAAACTTGCATATCATAACATGGCATACTTGCATAACATAACATGATAAACTTGCATATCATAATGGCCAACCAAACTTGCATCATTCATTTAACTTTAGAGTTTAAATATGAAAGTAGAATAGGGCTTACAATGCTTATGAAGGCACAAAAAATATGACAAAGCCCTTATGCAATCAATTAGACCCAAAATGCAAGCTCTAATAGAAAAACCCTTGAGCCAAAATGATCAAAACCCTTGCTTTATGATGCAAATATAGTAACTTGACTTGAATGCAAGCTAATGATGCTCATACAAGCTTGAAAACACTTGTATGCATGGAAAATCTCTCATAGAAATTTATTTAGGAATTAGATGAAGAGAGTGGAGGCCATGAGAGGTAAAATTTTGCCATAGTTTAGTTGTAGGGTTGAATAATGATGATTTAGGGTTAGGTTAGGGGCTTATTTATAGAGATTAGGATTATTTTCAACCTTAGGATTAAACCCTAGTTCTAATCTCAGCCCTCAAAACCGAATCTGGCCCAAAACCTAACCAAGACCCTAAAATGGTGCACCAGGCAAAACTGCCCGGCTGGACCAAGTCGACAGCCAAGTCGACAGGGCTGTCGACTTGGGTCCAACCAAGTCGACTCCCAAGTCGACAGGGCTGTCGACTTGGGTGCTCTGGCGGGAATTTTCCCGCCTGGCCCAATCTGCTCTAGTTTTCCAAATTCAAACTTGAATTTGAAATCTGTTTTTACTTTGAATTTTTCTGAAAACTTCGTTGGGCCTTAATCGGTTCATACGGACTCCGATTTTCGAAAACTCGGACTCTATTTCGCGTATTTTTCCGAGACAGACGCAATGGCAAAGCCCGTTTCCCTTGATTCAGATTTATAAATTAAATTCTGCCTCGATTTACGTTATAACAGGTTATTGAAAATACGGGTTGTTACAGCAGCACCATTGACTCAGTTGACCAAGGAGAATCAAGCTTTCGTCTAGGAGGAAAAGTGCGAGAATGCATTCAAGAGTCTAAAGGAAAAGTTGACATGTGCACCAGTGTTAGTCATTCCTAAAGGGAATGAAGAGATGACAGTATATACAGATGCATGTGGTACCGGACTAGGTGATGTATTGATGCAAGGAGGTAGGGTTGTAGCTTACGCTAGTCGGCAACTGAAACCGCATGAGAAAAGATATTCTACCCATGATTTGGAATTGGCAGCAATCGTATTCGCGTTGAAGATGTGGAGACATTATCTCTTGGGAGAAAGATTCGAGTTGTTTCCGATGATAAATCGTTAAAGTATCTTTACTCTCGGAAGGATCTAAATCTCCGACAGCAAAGATGGTTAGAATTTTTAGCTTCCTATGATTTCGATATCGCATATACACCAAGAAAAGGCAATACGGTAGCTGATGCATTGAGTAGAAGACATGCCATTTTAGTGGCTATGTTTCTTGAATGGAAGCAACTGGAGTATATCGCAGGGTATGATTTCAGACCAAAGTGCGAATTGGATCCAGAAATATTAGCAAGTTTGACGATCAGAACCACTTTGATTGAGCGGGTTGGTTCCAGTCAGAGGGGCGACCCTAATCTTTTGGAAATCATCTCCATGCTAGAGATGGGAATCGATGAGGAGATGAACAAGTGTGGGCTTGATCGAGAAGGATGACTTTGAAAGAATGGGAGACTGGTTGTACCCAATGTCAATGGATTGAGAGATGAAGTGCTTAGAGAATGTCATCTCTCAAAATTGACTATACATCCCAGTAGTAACAAAATGTATTGAGACATGAAGAAGACTTACAACTGGGAAGGGATGAAAAGAGACACTGGGGAGTTTATATCCAAGTGCATGAAATGCCAGTTAGTTAAAGCTGAGCAAAAGAAACCTAGTGGTTTGTTGCAACCATTAGAAATCCCCGAATGGAACTGGGAACAAGTCTCAATGGATTTCATTGATGGGTTATCAAGGACTAGATCGGGCCATGATAGCATTTGGGTGATTGTGGACCGATTGACCAAGATTGCAAGATTTATACCTGTCAAGTCAAATAGAACAACAGCTAAATTAGTGGAACTGTATATGAAGTGGGTAGTGAGATTTCATGGAATACCCAAAGGCATTGTGAGTGACCGAGATCCGTTGTTTACTAGTGGATTTTGGAAGAGCTTACAAGAGGCATTAGGATCAGAATTACATCTCAGTACCATGCACCATCCTTAAACCGACGGTCATACAGAGAGGGTGAATCGTGTATTATAAGATCTCTTAAGAGCTCGCGTATTATATTTTGGCAAATCATGGGATGATCATTTGCATCTAGTGGTGTTCGCATATAATAATAGTTATTAATCCAGTATTGGTATGGCTCCATTTGAAGCTTTGTATGGAAGACTGTGCAACTCACTGTCATGTTGGTTAGAAACCGGCAAGAAGTCTGTGCTTGGGCCAGATGTGATAAGAGAAACCTCAAATAAGATTAAGGTTATCCGACAATGAATGAAGGCTGCCCAAGATAGGCAGAAGAGTTATGCTAATAAAAGGAGAAGAGATTTAAAATTCTCCATTGGCGACTTGGTTTGGCAGGAGAGGCAAGTTGTAACGACCCAGAAAATCTGAACCAATTTAAAATTTTTAAATTGGCTAAAATAATGGATTTTAAATATTTAAAATAAATATTTTAAATAATGGCGATGAAAACTGAGGTTGAATCGACATTTGAAAACGAATATAATTAATTATAATTATATATAGAATTGAAAATAGCGCGGTAGTTCGATAATTCGATTTCAAACTTCAATTGAATATACCAGGTGCAAAACAATCCGAATTTTAGTGAAACAAAAAACATTAGGATCTAGTTGGTAATATCTTTCCAACAAATCCGACCAATCGATATTTGATAGCGGGAATCAAAAGATATGTCCAGTTGAAAATACTGAATAGTCGCTATGGAATTCAAGCCCTTAAAAATGGACATTTTGCAAACGACCTCGGATTTCGATGAAACCACTTTTGTTGGATACGTGATGTAAAGTTATTGCTAGATTCCAAATTTCATAATTTTTCGAATCAATATGTGAGCGTGGCAAAAGAAAACGCGTTTGACCAGTTTCTGTTGAATTTAATCGACTGGGAATTGGCCATTTTTCAAACGGTCTCAGAATTCAACGAAACTAGTTTTGTTAGGACCGTATCGTCAATACGAAGCTAGAAAATATTTTTCTGGAATTTTTCTAGTTAGTATGTGACCCCGGTAATTTGAAATGTACGTTTAAAATTCGATATAGTGATTTAAATGTAAATTCAACGGAAACTGATTGTAACGATCAAATCAGCTTGCGATACATATCCCATTGTGTTCGGAATGGGGGTAAAATGCTATGGGCGACAGGCGGTGGGCCTCGTTTCGAGGTCGTGGGTAAAAGTCAACTTTTTGCAATAAAATTAAATAATTAAATAAAAAAAAATATTTTTAATTCCCTCTCCCCTTCATCTTCCTGCCCCCCCCCCGACTTCATTTAACAGAAACAAACGAGAAAAAAAAAAACCTAACCTCGAAGCCGCCGAAACCACCGAACAGCCTCCTCCTCCCACCGAACTACAAATCGAAGCCGCCGCCCTCACTATCGAAGACCCCTCCTCCATTCGAACCCCTCGCGACGCAGCCGCTCCTCCCCATTCGAAACACTAGCGCCGCCCCCCTTCTTCAAAATACTGTAAGCATTTTTATTGTATTTTATTTTAATTCGTTAAAACTAATTTCGATTTTAGGGATTAAAAACTGATTTTTAAAGCATTTTAAAACTGATTTTTAAAGCATTTTAAAACTGATTTTTAATAGATGTTAAAACTGATTTTTAAAGCATTTTAAAACTGATTTTTAATAGATGTTAAAACTGATTTTTAAAGCATTTTAAAACTGATTTTTAAAGCATTTTAAAACTGTTTTTTTTAAAAGGAACAACTGATTTTAAAAGATGTTAAAAACTGATTTTTAAAGCATTTTAAAACTGATTTTTAAAGCATTTTAAAACTGATTTTTAAAGCATTTTAAAACTGATTTTTAATAGATGTTAAAACTGATTTTTAAAGCATTTTAAAACTAATTTTTAATAGATGTTAAAACTGATTTTTAAAGCATTTTAAAACTGATTTTTAAAGCATTTTAAAACTGTTTTTTTTAAAAAGGAACAACTGATTTTAAAAGATGTTAAAACTGATTTTAAAAGATGTTAAAACTGATTTTTATAGGAAGTTAAAACTGTTTTAAAAAAAAGTATTAAAAACTGGTTTTTTTAAAATGATTTATAAACTAATTTATTTTAAGATTTAAAATAGAAGGAGATTAGAAATTTAAAAAGAGAAAAATCAGATTTTTATATATTGAAAGTCGAAAGAAAAAATCAGATTTTTATATATTGAAAGTCGAAGTAAAAATCAGATTTTTATATATTGAATAACATAGTAAAAATTCGATTTTTACATATGTAGAGAATACGGGCGAAAGCGACAGAAAGGCGAAGATTTCCCTAAGGAAGTGTCGTGAAGTTGGATAGCTATTGGTGAGATTTCTGATTTAAAAATATTATATATGTGTTGAAGTAAAAGTGAATTGCTATATATATATATATATACGCCCCTCGTCCACAAACCATGGACGATATTTATTGATTGAAATTGTTGTGATAATTGGTTGATAACGAATGGTTGTTTGGGATTGTTTGTGATTGATATTGGTTGATTGAGGTTGAAAAATACCCATTGTGGTTGAAAAATATTTGGTTGAAACCACATAGGATTAGTTTGTGGAAATGAAATAAATATATACATGCCGCCTGCGTGCGAACTAGATGCATGATCCCCATTGTCAAAAACCGCGAGGTTTTTAGGTAGAGCGAGGAGCCGTACTAGGGACGGTCCCGGTTTAACTACCCTGCCGTTATGCTGCCGAAATTTTGAATAATATTCGTGTGTTTGAATTATTTTCGTATGCTTAAACTATATTTATTCATTGTATAGAAAACATTCATGTGTTGAATTGATATTCATTCGTTGATTAGAAATTCATGTGTTGAATGGTATTCATATTTTGAAATAAATTGTTCAATAATAAAAATCACATTTTTATCTATATATAGAAACTATAGAAAACATTCATGTGTTGAATTGATATTCATTCGTTGATTAGAAATTCATGTGTTGAATGGTATTCATATTTTGAAATAAATTGTTCGATAATAAAAATCACATTTTTATCCATATATAGAAACTATAGAAAACATTCATGTGTTGAATTGATATTCATTCGTTGATTAGAAATTCATGTGTTGAATGGTATTCATATTTTAAAATAAATTGTTCGATAATAAAAATCACATTTTTATCTATATATAGAAACTATAGAAAACATTCATGTGTTGAATTGATATTCATTCGTTGATTAGAAATTCATGTGTTGAATGGTATTCATATTTTGAAATAAATTGTTTGATAATAAAAATCACCTTTTATCGACTATATGAACTATATAGAAAAAAATAGTGTTTTGAAATGAATTGTTTTACAATAAAAATCACATTTTTATTGTATGCATAAATCGTTGAAATGTGAAGTGTTAAAAATAGCCACTTGTTCAAAATAAACATATATGGGTTGAAATATTCATTAATTAGCTAATGAAATGATTTGCACCTATTTATGTAACATTAGAATGAATGGTGTTTTTAAACCAAATAGAAATCAAATATGAAGTTGAATAGAAAAGGATAAATGATAAGAACTGTATATATATGTACATGCAATATTCATTGAACAGGTTATAGCAAAGGGGCTAGAGAAGAGGAATAAAATTCTGTGCCCGACAAATAGGTACACATTTACTGATTTGTTTGGGTGATGATTTTGAGCCTGTTGGCTAGCCGCTTGGCTTTTTCTTTTTCTTTTTGAGATTAGAAGGACCGGGAAAGCTATTTGCGATTTCCCGATGCTCCCGGTGCACGGGAGGTTATGGCGAAATTTTCCAAAATTTTAAGGTGTTAGAAATTTTTTTGAAGTGAAAACGATGTTGAAATCATTGAATGAACTATATTTATATAAATATATAAATATAAATAAAATTAAAACGAAACGAAGCCGTGCAGTTCGTATTTTGAAACCGTGATTTCAAACGACTAGTGCGGGAAATCCGACCGTTGGATTTTCCCGAAACCTCAACCGTCGGGTTCGCCTTGGCATAATCTTTCCAACGGCACCAACCTTGTAAAAATCCAACGGTTGGATTGTCTGGAATGTTTAATTCAAATCTGAAGAAAAACAGCGCCAGAAACGATTATATTTATATTTATATATATATATATATATATATATATATAATTATATTTAATCGAATAACGACGCTGCAGTTCGTATTTTGAAATCGAAATTTCAAACGATTGTACCGGGAGATCCGATCGTCGGATTTTCCCGAAACTGGAACCGTTGGATTCGTTTTGAAAAGACCTTTCTAATGATGTAAATTTTGTAAAGATCCAATGGTTAGATTTTCAGATATGTGTAAATCAAATCTGAAGAAAAACAGCGCCACGGCCGCCTTATGGCCCGAAGCGTCGTTTTGAATAAAATGGCTATTTTAAAATAAATAAAAATAGCGATAAATAGTTATAAAATATCATAAGCGATATGGAATGGAAATAAACTGAATTTGCTTGATTTATGTGATGTTTGATGGTTGAATGTGTTTGGTGTGAAAATTACATTAAAGGACAAAATTGGTGTTGTCGAATAATTTAACCATTGAAATAAATTGAATTGAAATTCTAAATATACGTGAGTTATTTGAGAAGGCCGAGTTAATTCTCATTTCAAATAATTGACCGACGATTGAAAGTCGAAGATAAAGACGGTGGTCGAAGACCGGAGATCTTCACCTCGTTTGGATGGTAACCGAGGTCCTGATTGGGAGGCATCCCGAAATATGGATAATGAGTGGTGATCGTCCAGACGTACGTGGTGATCGATGGGTTTGCGAGGTATTTAGTGCCTCCGGTTTCGTTCAGACCCAGAACGGACTTGTAAATGGACTGTGTGTCCAACATTGGAATTTGTTCTGTGTGATTGATAGCCATCAGTTGCACGGTGTGAATTGCCTGTGTGGCATGCTAAGATGCAGTGATCAGGACTTCTGTTGAAAAGCAAAGTCTTGTGGTGATGATCAAAGCACCGCCTGTGTGGCGTAGCTTTGTGTATAACATGAATTCGCGAGCCTCACACCTCGGTATGAACCTAAAACGGGAGAGGACATCAGGGAGGGCCTGCGTTTCTTTCTAGCTAGGGTGGTGTCAGTGACCTACCAGCCCTGACATTTATATACTTTTCACCTGTGTGGTTGTTGCTGTTGCGAGGCGCCTCGGTTTGATCGGACGATCCGGGTCCGATGGAGTCATTCGTTGGCTCGTTTACGCACCAAAGGGCAGAGAAACGCAGTGTTCAGGAATTTTAATCCACATCGGTGGACCGGCCCTGACGATCCAAGGGCCCACCTGTGTCTGGGTCCTGGGACACGGGCTAGAGCGTCTCGAATTCGGTAAGGACTATCTTTTGCCTTGGTTCATGACGGAAAACCAATTTATAAATACGTGACTGTGCGGTTTTGATTGTATACCTATATATGGCGACATAGTGGTATGGGGCATTAATGCCGTCTATGATTGATAGTTATGATTTGAAATTGCTTTCAAAACATATAAACACTACCAATAATATCAAATGCCTTTGTTTTATTCGTATCAAGCATATCTTGGCCGTTATAAGGTAAAAACTCTATCCTCCGGTTTGCGTTGCATTGTGTGATGGGAACTGAGTCTTATAACGGCTTCATTTTTATAAAAAGCATAGCGATGTTTAAAAGAAATATTTGTTTGAAAGCACTGGCAATCCAATGGAGTAAACCCGTTCCACGAAAGTGGCGTGGTCCTGTGATTAGCCAATTATATATATGGGTTGAGTGGATTTCTCATACCAGTCCCATGACTGACTCGTAGTTTGTTTCACTCTCAAACTCGGGTGCCCCTTTTTCCACACGGGCAGCCTTGTATTCAGGTTTAGCTGGTTCTTTCTGGATAGCTGGAGCTGAAGATGGATTCTATCATTTATTTCCTTTTATGCTATTCAGCTCCTATTGTACATATTTTGTTTATTTCCGCTGTAGACATTTATGTATAGCTGAACTGTATTTGTACTAAGTAAGATCCTGTATACTGTGTAACTCTGATGATTACTTTTATCCAGTATATTTTGTTGTTCATTATCTGGTGTATTTATTTAATTCTGTTCTGCTATTATATGTTTCTGTGTTATATTCCAAAGATAACCTTGTTTCCGTGAGAACGGGAAATCGGGTCGTCTCACAAGTTAGGACCAAGATTTGTTGGTCCATTCCTAGTTCTCGAGCAATTTGGGAATTTAGCATATAAAGTTGAGTTGCCAGACAAGATGGTGGGAGTTCATAATGTATTTCATGTTTCCTAGTTAAGGAAATTCGTGCGTGACCCCGATGTGGTTATTTCACCTGATCAGTTGGATGATGTCGAAGTTGAACCCAAGGCGGTTGGGAACCGCAAGTCGATTCGTATTGTCGAGCACAGCACGAAGAAACTTCGAAGGAAAGCGGTGAATCTAGTCAAGGTGCAGTGGGGCGAGGATGAGAATGACTGTACTTGAGAGACAGAGGAAAGCATTAAGAAGACGTATCCAGAACTCTTTGCCTGGTAAGATTTTGATTTAGTCTTTCCGCATGCTAGGATAAATTTGTTTTGTTTGTTTTGTGTGTTTGATTATTTGTGAATGACTGATAGGCATGCAGAACACTTTTGTATGTTTTGGTTAAGAAAATTCGGGGGCGAAATTTCTTAAGGGGGGATGAGTGTAATGACCCGCATTCTACGCATCGGAGGATCGTAGAATATTTATTTCTTTTTCGCATGAGGTCATATAGTCATGTAACTTTGGGGAATAACCATTGGGGTCATTTGCCAATTTCACGATTTTTGCCGATTTTTAAATGACTGTTTTGCCCCTATATGGTCTTTTTCGGCCATAACTTTTGATTGGTAAGGAGTTTTGACCTGAACCCACTTCCATTGGATTCAGATGATGGTTTACAATTCCGTAGAGTGGTCACATTAGCCAAACGGACTCATCGTTTGGGAGATATGGCTGAAACAAGGTTTAGAAGGTGAAAAACAGCTTAACCGGGCTTAATTAGGGTGATTAGCAGCTAGGCCCATAACCTATTTCGGGATTAGGGTTATGGGAAGGCTGAAATCGGCTAGGAAACAATCTATTTTAATTGTTTATCCACCTAAAACATTTTTCTAACCCAAGCCATGACCTCCACCTTCTAATTTCATCCCAAATCGCTCTCTAATCAAGGACTAAGCTAATCTACGTCAAATCAAGGGGAAATAGCAGCAAATCAGAGTTGGAGCTGCTGTGTTGCACAGAGGTTCGACACAAATCAGAGATAATTTCAGATCTAAGTTTTATTGTGGCCAAGGTGAGTGATATGCATTGTTTTTCACTAATTACGGCTAATTAGTGTGATTAGTGATAATTAGCGAAAATATAACTCAGAAAAATCTGGAAAGAATTTTAAAAGTCTAAAATTTTATTTTAGGGCTCTGATAGAAATTTGGGTTAATTTGGACATGTTTTGCTAATCGTATGGTTAAATCATGATTAAGGGTATTAAGGGGAAAATATGGAATTTGGGGTATGTTTTACCCATAATAACTTGTTAGATTGTTGTTTTGATATTTATGGTCGATCCTATATGTTGCTATTACTGTTTGGAATGACTTGTGGTTGCAAGAGAAGTTAGAATGGTCGAAAACGCCGTTGCATGGCGTGAATTGCTCGCTGGAAAAGTTAGAGGAAATTGGTCAGAAACCCGTTCGTGAGGCACCATAGCGACCCGACCCGCTCATACCAAGTTAGCAAGACCCGACTCGACCGTAACACCTACTCTCCACAAACCGCCTTCACGAGTTGATTGCTATGATTGCACTACGACCAGAAGTTTGGTCACGACCCAAGATGTTGACGACGAGCCGATCACCTGGAGGGACTCACGAGTCGATGCAGGGACTGAACCACGAACTGCCAGGGGGTGTTATCACGAACAGATCCGGTGGCTATGATCCTTCACGATCCTGGAGTCACCACGAGCCGATATAAGGAGGGACGAACCGCGAGTCGATGCAAGGGGGATCACGATCCAATCTCCAAACCTGGACAACGAAAGAATTGGATGGAAATTGAAGTGCGAACGGGATGATGATCAAAACCCGAGTTGCAAAGGTAGTCCAAATAGGAAGTAGAACTCAGGATCCAGTTGGGAACCAACGAGATAACTTCATAAGTTGGGCTTTACTGCGGGACGTGTGCTAAGGGGTTATCGACATCCATAACTTTGATTCACTACCAAGACGAATGTTGGGCTACGGATCAGTGCAGTGGGGTAGTTATTACTCCATGGGGCAGAGTGATCGTAGCATGGCTATGAGCCAGTGCATTGAAGTCGTCATGGATTTATGGGGCAGAGTGGACATACCAAGGGCTAGTGGCTATGGATCAGTGCAATGAAGTCACCACAGCTCCATGGGGGCAGAGTTATCATATCAAGGATTTGGGTGATCAAAGCGGTGGATATTGTATGTTTTACGCACTGAGTGAGAGATGTGAGGATGGTTGCTATGCTTGATTGTTTGACATCACTATGACATGCACACCCCCAACCCCGTATCTTTACACCATATGTTAGTGTCACCTTAGAGTATTGTACATCCGGTTGTGCTAACTCTTTGGTTGTAGGTTCAGGTATGGTTTAGTATACCAGTTATTGTTCTGTTTTGCTGCTTATTGCTCATACCAGACTTTTGTATGACCCAGAGTTTTATGTCTCTTCTTATTACTCTGGGTGCTCTTAACCAGGCAGACTAGAGACAGGTCAGGTGATTATGCACGAGTAGCTGTACTTGAGACGAGCAGGAGGCTTCTACATATGATATATATATAATCTCCCTGTGTCGCTGCTGGTCACTACTTTGGGCATTAGTAGTGAACCTTTCTTATTTTTCTTTGGAGACAGTTTTAAAAGTTGTAATAATGATGATGTGGAACATAAGCTGTATTTTGGATTATCCGCTGCTATGATGGTTTAGTTTTCAGCTTATGCATTGTCTTGCCTGTTTTATATCAAGTTATGTTATTATTATATTTTGTTCCATGCGCTGTGAGATATACTACAGGTTCCTTGCTAGTTCAAATTCCCTTCTTTTCCTTTCTTTGGCGACCGTCCCATGCTAGTCGGGCATCAGCACAGTGCACTTTCATTGGAAATGTCGTCTAGTGCAACGCGGGTCGCCACAAATCTGGACTGTTTTCTTAAGCAAGTTTCGTCTAACCTATGCCATTCTTCTTCCTCCTCAAATCTCTTCAGAAAAGCAAGATAATTAGTTTTGGAAAATTATGATTAAAGATCTGGAGGAAAAGGATGTAAATTAATAAAGAAGGTGTTTAGAATTATATTCGAAGTAAGGTAATTTCTTGGATCTGGTCTATTTGAATTTCTCCTCTTTCTTCACTTCTTCTTTTAGTTAAGAATTGTGGATCCATGGTTGTTTAGGTTTTAAATTCGGTTAGGCGAACCATGGAATACTAAATCTAGACCAGATTTAGGATTTGGAAAGCGAATAGGTGAGTGGATTTAAAATATACCTTTTTAATAATGGTATATTTATCGTTTGACATTCCCTATTAAATTCAATGTAAATCTATTTAAAATGTTAATTTGATATGATTAATATGTTGAAATGATTAAAATGTTGAAATGTTAACATATCGAAATGTAAACTTGTTAAAATATGGAAAAAAATATTGTTGTATGCATGCTTGTTCTAATTACATGTTAATCTGTGACATATTATGTAATTGAATTCTTAATTATAGAAATTGGGATAATTACATGTTAACCTGTGACATATTATGTACTTGAACCCATGACTGTAAGAATTGTGATAATTACATGTTAAATTGTTAGAATGGAATAATTACATGATTTTATGACTACATGTTGTTATTTTAAAAATGAAGTTAATTACATGTTAGGAAGAAAATGCGACATGATAATTAGAGGTGGACTTAATATGAAATTAAGCATGACATGTAATAATAGATTACAGCAAAATTTGGAAGAATGAATATGCTTAGAATTACAGTAAATAGAAAACTGTAACCGCAATCAGACACGAGGTTTAGTTCAACTTGTGGTAGAAGTCTGCCCGAAACCGCCTGGAAAATCCAGCATCCACAAGTTGTTAATTTAATGTGAGGGATCTATGCGTAAATATAAATGTAACGGTGCTAAGACATGAGGTTAAGTCCAACTTGTGGTAGAAGTCTGCCATGAACCGCACGGCAATTCCAGCATCCACAAGTTTTAATGTGAGAGGGCTAGTGTGTGTGTGTGTATATATATATATATATGTATATGTATATGTATATGTATATGTATAAGGATAGAAATAAAAGGCACTGATTGTGATTAATACAAATGAATGGAAATGAATAAGGAAATGAATGAAAGTTACAACAATAAAAGAAGTGGAATGAATGGGGAATGATAATAACCTATTATAAATAAATTACATTAATGAGAATGTTATATAATAGGTAGGCTTTTCCTAGGGACAAGTGGAAATTATAACTTAGGTTATAATAAACCATAAAGAAAATGGAATGACTTACGTAATGAGATAAGTTGAACTTAATTGTAAATTAAGTTATCTATAAGAACGAAAATCTGAAATCTACTGATGAGGACAACATAAGTTATATTAATGGAAAGGAAACTTACTAGTAAACCTTAGTTAAGAGAACTAAGTTAATAACTAAACAATGAAAAGTTGTAGTGAGAGTGTAAGATAAAATTATAATTAAATAGGAAAGAATGATGCTAACTTGTGAAATGAAATAAGTTATATTTAATCATAAATAATAAGTGACATGCTAAACAGAAAACATGTGAATTGAGATGAAGTATACTTAATTACATATTAAGTAGAACATGTTATTGTAACTATAGAATTGGATAATGAATAATATAAAGAGAATGTAGATTACGGACCTTGAATTACAATCTAGAGAATAACATGTTATGGGCTTATTAATTAACAAAAAAGGATTAATCTTTGTAACAAAAATTAATAAGAAAGAAGGTTCCATTCCTTAGAGATATAAGGGGCTCGGAAAGAGCTTGGTAACTTGAATAATAAGTTAATATAGTTGGAAATTACCAAGTTAATTGGAAACATGATGAGGTAGAGCAAGCGCATAATTGAATGTTTAGACATAGGGTCAAATAATACAATAAAATAAGGGACTTCGTCCATTCCATACGTTTGAGGGTGAATAACCCAACGGGGTAGATCATCATGGTGTCATAAGGCACAGGGAGCGCATGTCCATCGGATTATTCTTCTTGTTCTGCTTCTTGATATTCTGCTAGCTCCAAAGGACTGGAAGGGGAAGCACGCGGCTTCCTGGGATGTTGAGGGTACTCCTGGTAGTCCTCTGTGCTGTGATAGCATTCGACTGTGCTCACAGAGGTTAGGTCTGCGCGTTTCTACCTAGTGAGTATGCCTTGATTGCTACGATAGTGGGCAATCAAAAGATTGTAGGGTGGCATAGGTAATTCGATGATCCATGTTACCTAGTTACTGGCGGGGTTACAACCACTCTTGAAGTACTGACAGGTCAAACTTAGTGATAGCAAAACGTTGGGTACCTAACATCGACAGTCAACGTAATGCGTGATGCAGAAAGATGGAGAGCTAAACCAACAGACCATAAATCTCATGCCATCAAGGTTATGAGTGAGGGACATGCCAACTAGGATTTATTGTTTGTTGTTGCTCTTGGGACATGTCATTAGTTATCAATGTCATTCATCTTTCATTAGTTAAGGGAGGGGTTAGGTGAGACCATAGCCATAGAAAATGCAGACCATAGCAAATGTGTAAACAAATAACTGAAAAACTCCCGACTGAGTTCTGTGTTTCTTGTACAGTCCTTCCACGGGACTCGGCGCACAGTAGAGGATATGTGCGGTTAAGGCATCGAGTACGATTGATGATACGTACGTGGGAAATTCTAGATACATGCATGCCTACTCTGGGTGGTGAATCATAGACTCATAGGGAATTACTTTGTGATCTGATTCAATCAAAGGTGGTAGGTCGTACGTTTACATAGCATGGCAATGGCAGATCTATGCGTAATGTAGCAATGTTATATAAAGATCCATACGTCACTCTAGTGTAGGATGAGGGACTGCGTATATTCATGAGGCGTTATGGCAAAGACCATGCGAGTGGGGTATGGGTGTACCTTAATATGGGGGGTAAATACATATATACTGTATTAGGTTAATCTATTTGGAAGTTGATGAGTACGACGTGCGTGTAAGCCTTAAGTGTTGTTAACCCAAGTAACCTAATAAATAAGAAAATGTAACTAAACGATATATATAGGATTATCTTAGATGTTTAGTTTAAATCCAGTCATTAGGACTTGTGTTCTGACCCCCTCCTCATAACATACTCGCAGGTTAGATTTGTGGCAGAGATATGATAGCTTTACATACTAGTTAGGAAGTATTATTACCACGGTAAGGCTATATTTTGGTTATATTATATTTTATCCATTCCGCTGTGAGATATTTTCTGAGCTTTGATATATTTTATATGTCTATCTTTTCTGCAGACCAGAGCAACCAACACAGGTTTCGACGGATTAGAATTTTGAAAAAAAAATCGATCTATCGAAATTCGGATTGTTACATCTGGTATCAGAGCCTAGGTTTAGGATTCCTATATAGATAGTGAGTGAACGTATTTTTATTATTAAAATATAAATATATTATATATATACCTAGACCCATAGAGGAACCCATTGAATAGAAAGAGCGTAATATGGTAAGAATTGGGATATCTGTTTTGTACACTAAAGGAATGAATATGGAAATTTGAGACCCTTAGGTAATTTGGGTGGAAAGCGTACAATATACTTTGCATGGAAGAAATGTAAATCTCATATGATAGGATTTCAAGTTAGTGGGTTTGGCAGTAAAACCTTATAAACTGGAAAAGGTTAAAAGAAAAAAATGGATTAGGAATATATATAGTTGAGAGAATTTACTTGGTGGGAGTGTCTAGGGAAGCCTAATTAAGATTGGAAACCCACTATGAGTCTAACCTCATTGTCAAATTTTCAGAACTTGAAATTATAATATCTTTTGGAAGATGGTTTATGGTGTTTTCAAGTTTTAATCTTAAAAGTTGCAGTTTTAAAAATATGTAAAGACATATTAGAAAAGTACATATTGAAGTTTGATGCAAAATGGGGTATATTTTGTAAATAATGATTTCTTGCGAAAATTTTGTTTAAAATAAAATTCTCTTAGTAAAAGATGCATATTATAGAGTGTGTATAGCTGGCTAATTTACTTGTTATATTGCATGAAAGGATTAAAAAGCAAAACTTAGAAAATATTGCATTTTTGTTAAAATTCTCAGTAAAGAAAGTTTTGAGATCTCTATTCTTTTGACAATCATTTTTGACAAATTATTTCAAAGGAGAAAACGTTGTTGGGTGGACAAAATAAGTTGTAGTAAGTTTTAGTGAAGAAAATAAAGTTTTGATACTTTTAACTCTTGAAAGCAAAGAGATATGAAAAGACCAAACCGTGTTTTCAAAGTGTAGAGTAGGTGAGGATTAGTTCCTACAAAAGATAGGAAAATTTTTGAGGCTATGAAGTAGATAGAAAGAATTATCTTGGAATGATGGTAAGTTCCCATAGAATGCGTAAGCATTTAGAAGCCTAGGGTATTACCTAAAATTTTCAGTTAGTACATAGCAAGGACTAGTGGTAACTACTAGACAATAGAGGGCAAGTAAGTATTTATATATTGTTGTTTGAATTTTTCAGAGGGGGGCATAGTCCTAAGATTCTTGGCCCTTAGTAGTAGCTCTGTATAGCATTCATTTTCCTGTTTTAGTTGAAGAACTAGAAGGCTTATTTAAAATTAAACTTATATCAGAGGATTAAGTTAAATAAGCTAAGAAACGAGTAATGGCATAACTAAAAACGAAACAATAAATTCAGTAAAGCAACAAACATGACAGTTAAAGAAAGATGGAAAATTCTGAGAAAAGATGGATAAGAAAAAAAATTCCAAGATATGTTGAAAAAGAAAATCAATAACAAAGAAAATTTTCTTATGTGGGTTTTGCTTTGATAGGAAAATAGGGAATCTTTATAAATAATTTCATAAAATCCAGGTAATGTTGTAAAAAGGTCAAAAAAGAAAAACGGTAGATGTGAAGTTTTATGTTTTCCACCTTTTTGTGAAATAAGAAATCGAATTTAGAAAATTAGATTTTTCTGACATTCAAAGAATAAAGTTGCTTGGTAGGGTTTTGGATGCAAAATTTGGATGAACTACACTCTTGCTCGGTTGGAGTTTGGGAAAATTTTGGGTGAAAAAGCAATTTTAATTTTCAAAATATTGCATTCATGTAGAACTGCCAGTATTTTTAGGATGTGAGCATCATGTTTTTAAAGAATTTTTGAAATATTTGCATACATAAAGAGGTACCGCTTTGGCATACATGTATTATTATGTTATATTACACTTTGCACAAGTGCACAATGTTTGAAAAAAAAAAATTGATGCACACATGATGGATGGATATTATGCGAGGGGTTATTTGATTTTTAGCCTTATCAAATTTCGGGGACGAAATTGCCAAAGGGTGGGATAATGTAACACCCCACATTTTATGACAATTTAATAATTAAATAGTGCAAATGTGTGTATATATGCATAGACATAGATATATAAAAGAAGAAAAAGATTAATGTAAATAATAATGCAATGCATGCGTTAAAAGAATGAAGGAATCAGTTGCATGCAGTGTAATATTGTTGCATGCAATGATTTGCAAATATTATGCATTAATAATGAAAAAAAATGCATACAAATTGATAAGGTTACATGCAATGGTTTAAATGAAATATTGTAGCAAACATGAAAAGGAGGAATAAGAAAAGAACAATGACCACCATTGTTCTAAGACTTGTTAACAAAAGTCTTGGTAGTCCAGTTGGTTAGAGCATGTGGCTTTCATGCGAGAGGTACAGAGTTCGATCCCTACCGGCACCATATTTTTGTTTTAAGGGAACAACTAAAATAAAGCATGCTCTAAAGAGAAAATATGTATAAACGCACAAACAAGGAAAAGTATACATATAAGAAAGTATAGAATAATATATGTATATGAGAATATATATGTATATATGTGCAAATATATATATATATATATATATATATATATATATATATATGGGACAGGTTCAATGGCACCCCAAATAGTGAGCACCCCTTTAGCCTACCACTTTTCCACCACACATTTCCTCTCTCTCTCTCCTTCCACACATTGTCTCACCTCCCACTCACTTTCCATTCACTTTTTTTAATATAAATGTGTGGCTGAAATTGGGGTGCAAATGGGGGGCTGAAATTCAAGGGGGCTCCCTGATCCTATCCCTATATATATATATATATATATATATGTATATATATATATATATGCAAGAAAAAATTTCAAAATAAAGCTATAATCAAAGAAATATGGTAAGAATTAAATAACGGTATAACACCATTTGAATTTTGAAATTGAAATAAAAATTGTGCGTATGTATATACGCATAAAATAGGCGTGGGAAGTTTTGTATACATATAAGGAGATTATATGTAAATATAATCTTTAATTAAATTTCAGAAATTCAAACGTTTAAAACAAAATTTACAAATAAACTTCTGTGCCATAACATTTCGCGGGACCCATAGGGGGGTCGACCCAGGGGTCGACCCACCCCAGATTCGGGCAGATTCATCAATGAATCTGGACTGTTTTCTTAACCAAGTTCGATGCTGACTCAGTGCTGTGTGTATGATAACATCCTGAACACTTATTAATAGGCTAGCAGAGCCTAACCTAAATCTCACATTTTCTGAGAAGATGCCTAAGCTGTGCCATTCTTCTTCCTCCTTAAATCTCTTTAGAAAAATAAGATAATTAGTTTAGGAAAATTCTGATTCAAGATCTGGAGGAAAAGGATGTAAATTAATAAATATGGTGTTCAGAATTCTTATTCAAGTAAGGTAATTTCTTGGATCTGGTCTATTTGAATTTCTCCTCTTTCTTCCCTTCTTCTTTTAGTTAAGAATTGTGGATCTATGGTTGTTTAGGTTCTAAATTTGGTTAGGAGAACCATGGAATACTAGATCTGGAGCAGATTTTGTATTTGGAAAGCAAATTAGGTGAGTGGATTTAAAATATCCTTTTTGATAATGGTATATTTATCGTTTGACATCTCCTGTTAATATGCAATGTAAATCTGTTAGAAATGTTAATTTGATATGATTAATATGTTGAAATGATTAAAATGTTGAAATGTTAACATACGGAAATGTAAACTTGTTAAAAATATGGAAACAATTACTGCTGTATACATACATGTTCTAATTACATGTTAATCTGTGACATATTACGCATCTGAACAATTAATTGAATTGGGATAATTACATGTTAACCTGTGATATATTATGTACTTGAACCCTTGACTGTAATAATTGCGATAATTACATGTTAAGTTGTTAAAATGTAATAATTACATGATTTTATGATTACAGTATTTTAAAAATGAAGTTAATTACATGTTAGGAAGAAAATGCGACATGATAATTAGAGATGGACTTAATATGACATTAACCATGACATGTAAAAATAGATTATAGCAAAATTTAGAAGAATGAACATGCTTAGAATTACAGCAAATAGAAAACTGTAACCGCACTCAGACACGAGGTTAAATTCAACTTGTGGTAGAAGTCAGCCTAGAACCGTCTGGCAAATCAGGCACCCACAAGTTGTTAATTTAATATGAGGGGTCTAGTACGTAAATATACATGTAACGGTGCTATGACACGAGGTTAAGTCCAACTTGTGATAGAAGTCTGCCCGGAACCGCCCGACAAAGCATCCACAAGTGGTCGGCTTAATGTGAGAGGTCTAGTGCATAAACATATATTTACATATAAAAAAGGATAGAAATAAAAGGCACTAATTGTGATTAATAGAAATGAATGGAAATGAATAAGGAAATGAATGAAAGTTACAACAATAAAAGAAGTGGAATAAATGGAGAATGATAATAACCTATTATATATAAATTATATTAATGAGAATGTTATATATAAGTAGGATTTTCCTAGGGACAAGTGGAAATTATAACTTAGGTTATAATAAACCATAAAGAAAATGGAATAACTTATGTAATGAGATAAGTTGTATTCAATTGTAAATTAAGTTATCTATAAGAACGAGAATCTGAAATCTACTGATGAGGACAACATAAGTCGTATTAATGGAAAGGAGACTTAGTAGTAAACCTTAGTTAAGAGAACTAAGTTAATAAGTAAACAATGACAAGTTGTTGTGACAGTGTAAGATGAAATTATGATTAAATAGGAAAGAATGAGGCAAACTTGTGAAATGAAATAAGTTATATTTAATCATAAATAATAAGTGACATGTTTAACAGAAAACATGTGAATTGAGGTGAAGTATACTTAATTACATATTAAGTAGAACATGTTATTGTAACAATAGAATCAGACAATGAATAATATAAAGCAATTGTAGATTACAGTCCTTTGATTACAATCTAGAGAATAACATGTTATGGGCTTATTAATGAATGAAAAAGCGTTAAGCTTTATAACCTAAAATTAATAAGCAAGAAGGGTCCATTCCTTAGAGATATAAGGGGCTCGGAAATAATTTGGTAACTTGAATAATAAGTTAATATAGTTGGAAATTACGAAGTTAAATGGAAACATGATGAGGTAGAGCAAGCGCATAATTGAATGTTTAGACATAGGGTCTAATAACACAATAAAATGAGGCGCTTGGTCTAGTCTATATGTTTGTGGTTGAATAACCCAACGGGGTAGAACATCGTGGTGTCATGAGGCACGAGGGGAGCGCACGTCTATCTAATTATTTTTCCTGTTCTACTTGTTGATATTCTGCTAGCTCCGATTGACTGGAAAGGGATGCACATGACGTCCTGGTACGTGGAGGGTGCTCCCGGTAGTCCTCTGTGCTGTGACAGCATTTGATTGTGCTCACAAAGGTTAGGTCTACACGTTTCTACCTGGTGAGTATGCCTTGATTGCCACGGTAGCGGGCAATCAAAAGACTGTAGGGTGGCATAGATGATTCGACGATCCAAGTTGCCTAGTTACTGGCGGGGTTACAACCACTCTTGAAGTACTGACAGGTCTAACCTTTAGTGATAGCAAAACGTTGGGTATCTACCATTGACAGTCAGCGTAATGCACGATGTGTAACACCCCACATCTGTTAGTGTCACTCACAAAGGGAATGCACTAAGTTCTGTGGAGCATTTAGGGTAAAAAATGCAGATAAATTACAAGACAGACAGAAATTAAACAGCGAAATATAAAACTTTGCTTTATTGATAAAATAGTTTGTACAATGGTTTCTTTACAATATCAGAGTATCATCTGTCTTACAGAATAAAGAAGCATAAAAACAACATTTATATTCCCCGATTTTAGAAAGAGCCAGCCATAGCATCTGAAAAGAGAATCCAAGAAAACTTCGACAAAACTTCAAGCTGGGAAAGAGTGGCAGTCCAACTTAACCCGAGCTAAACTATTCCCTCCTTTACCACCTGGGGGGGGGGGAACGGAAGAAAAGAAGACGAAAGAAAAACAGAGTCAGACATAAAGCCTGAGTAAGTTCAGTAACTTCTAGCATGTGAACATCGAAAAACAAAATGACATGAATTAACTGAATACAAGATTACACCATGACGATAGGGTCAACAAGATTACACAAGGTAGTCACAATATATGCTAAGATAAGATAAGCTGGATATGCTCAAATACTTTCGCCGCTTCGCTATTTCTTTGTTATACTGGTTTCTATGTCTCTACCCCGCCTAACTAGTGTCCCAGCTAGTAACGATAACATGATCCCAATCCCTGTAGTTTCCATAGCCTTCAGGCATACATTTATTAATTGTTACCTGGATCTAATCTAGGGTTTTCTATCCAGTGCTTTCTTGTTTCAATAGAGTTTACGCTATCTGCTGAACGCTTCTCGGATTCAGGGTTTATGCCCCCTAGTCCAGTCGATACCCCCAAGTCTAGGACACACTACCTAGAGTGGTATATGTTCCTATACTTCCCCACGCATGTATCGCGAACCGTTTTCGCTTGTCTAGATGCACATGTCCTATAATGTGCAGTCCGAGTCCTTTGTCAGGGCAGATCAAGGAATTGGAATACAGGACTCGGTCGGGAGCTTTCAGATATCTGCCGATGCAGATGCTAAGGTCTGTTTCTGTTCCAGTGCCTATGGCCCCACTTGACCCCTCCCTCAACTAATGAAAGGCACACCTTGAAAAATGAGAACTATACGCCGGCCCCCGGTGCCCCACTATCCTATGGCCATCCTCAACCATAACTAGATAGCAAGTATATAGTCTTTTGGAGTTCTCCGCCTTTTCGCTTCACGTATCTTGATTGACTGAAGATGGATGGTAGACGACGAGTCGCTATCACAGGGCTACCGTTTGCTCGCTGAATCACGCCTGTCCATCCTAGTCTTTAGGTTTCCATGTATTGCAACCAAGGCATAACCCTGGTTCTTCAACGCAGACCTTAACCTCTGTGGGCCCAGGCGGATCATCTGCAGCCTCATAGAGGGATACCAAGAGTACCCTCATGTCCCCTCGAAGCCTTCGGCTTCGTAACCCAATTCGTTGGAGCCTCCTTTTTACTCAGACGGACATTCGCTCCTTCCCGCGTTATACTAAGAATTACTACTTAGTTCCCTTTCCCGTCAATTTGGATTGGTTAAGTGTCATTAGTCAATTCAAGCTAACTTAACCCCCTTCATTTATCCTGTTAAACTGGTTAAGTGTTATCAGTAATTCATGTTGACTTAACCCCATCACAAACCAAGTTATATTGGTTAAGTATTTCTTAATACTTAACCCTACCCATTCACCATGTATTGGTTAAGTGTTCCTTTTTAACTTAACCTTGCCCGTCTGTCTTAACTACCATGTTATTAATGGTTAAGTATTATCCCTTCATGTTTAGACTTAACCCTATTCTTTTATCACAACCCGATGGTTAAGTGTTTAGGTTTACTTAACCCTACGGTCTAGCCCAGCTAACATATCAAATTGGCTAAGTGTATTAGATTTTACTTACCCCAACCTCTAGTCTAGTTAACATATTAATTTGGCTAAGTGTATTAACTTTACTTAACCCCTACAAGTCTCGTTTTGCTACCTTGAGTTTGGTTAAGTGTCTCTATGGACTTAGCCCTCCCATTCTAGCTTAACTGTGTTAAGTTGATTAAGTGTTCCTATGGACTTAACCTTCCCATTCTAGCTTAACTGTGTTAAGTGTCAGTCTGAACCTAACCCCACCCATCGGTCTAGTTATCATGTTGAACTGGTTAAGTGTCTTAGTTAACTTAAACCTACCATTCTTGTTCTAGCTTTAACTAAATAAATTAAAGCCGCTACCACTCACATTAGACAGATATTGTTGTGATTACTGGATGTGCCGGTTGGTTCCGGGCAGGTTTACATCGCAACTCAGTCTAACCTCGGGATAGGCATATTCGTGTTTTTCTAAGTTCAAAGGGTTTTGATTAGTTTTCAAATCAGGTTTTGAAAGTAACCATCCCGTCTGTCGGATCAGTTAGGGATAGCCAGGGAGAGCAGGAAACTTGTATTTTCCGAACCCAAGCCTAGACACTATCCTCTCTGTCACCCTAGAACTTTCTGGTGTGTCATTAAAAGAGATGTCGTTAATAAACCTTTAATTCGTCTAAGTTTACATTTCATCATTTAGGCCAAATTCTACAAGTAAATTATTCCTAATTCCCCAATTACTCTTTTAATGTAAATTGTCTACATTTATTCTTATGGTCCATTTTCCCCTCTATATCATATTTATGCCTTTTGGTATGTAAACTATACCAATTAAGTGTCACTAACCATGATTTTGCTAAACCTGCCAATTATTCCCAATTATGGCCAATTTCAAATTTATGCTAATATACTTACCATGCCAAATTAGCTAATCCAATCCTGATTTAACATTCTAATTACAGTTCACGTCAAACTAGACTTATTATTCTAGTTCATAACTCATGTAAATGCTAGATTTACTAGTCAATACTAGACTCAAATTACACGTCCTATAAGTCATGTTAAATTTATCCAGTATGTATTTCTATGAACATGCCATAATACATGTTCCCAATTTATGCCAATTTCCAAGTTAAACTACATTTTTAGTAAATTTCATATTTTGCCCAAACCGCATTCCCACCGTTCGTATAATCGTGATTCATTCTAGATTATAAATAAAGCTAGGTTCGTAGAAAATAAGGAATGAACCAAAGATGTTATGCAAAAGTTAGACATACTAACTGGCATAAAAAGGGTTGAATAACGACGTCGGTTCAAGAACATAGGTAGACCTAACTTAATAGGTAAATTCCCATGGTCTAAAACCAAAGAATAGACAGTGTAGGTTTAAGAACATGGGTAGACCTAACTTAATAGGTAAATTCCCATGGTCTAAAACCAAAGAAAACCAAGGACAGGAAGAATAAATAACCGGTTTTAATCTCATAATCACAGATCTTAAGCAACACTTTCCTAATCATGAATCATAGGTGTTTAATCACAGATGTCCTTGTTATGTCATAGGCAATAGTTTATGCTTTTCCTAATCAAAGGCATAGGTTGGTTTTCACGGTCAAGAAAATAATTATCATAGTCACAGTCACAGTCATAGGCAATATTCATAGTCATGGACAATGTCCATAGTCATAGGCAATGTTCATAGTCATAGGCATATGGTTCTAAGGTCCATAGTTTCATAGTCACGGTCTTATTTGTCCTCGAAATCATAACAGTTCTTAATAAGGTTCAAGAGTATAGGCACTGATTTGAATAGAGAGAGAGAGAATTGGCATATTCTTTTATTCCTTTAATTTCATGTCACGAACAGAGAAAAACGTTCAAATCTAGAAATAACTGACTTATAGAGATTAGATTAGAACAGAAAGATGGCGTTGCCATGATTCGTAGAAAAACAGTCGTTGAAGTCGTTCGAATCTTCACTTGAATTCTAGCTTGAATCTCCTCTTTTGAAAGTCTTTGAGCAGCACCTCCTTGTCATGATTTATTTTATATATATATTATTTTATTTATTATTTAATTAAGAGGAGGAGAGGAAGCCATGTTCACTAAGAATCTTTGCAGCATAAGGGTAGAGAAGAATTGTGAATAGAGAAGGAGTCTAGGCCTGTTTATATAGTGTAGAAGTCAACGAATCTGGTCAGGATGGCGTCCGAATACAGAAGAACGAACCAGGTGCAGAAAACAGGAAAAAGCAGGGGGGTCGACCCCCAGGTCGACTACCCAGTCGACCTGGGTACCCCAGGTCGACTACCTAGTCGACCTGGGTGCCTTGGGCGGGAAAATTCCCGCCCAGCCCATTCTGGGTCCGATTTGAATTTTGAACCTGACCTGTTTTGAATTTTGAACTTCGCTGAATCTTCCGGAGGCCATATCTTCCTCATACGGACTCCGATTTACGCAAACTCAGATTCGTTTTCATGCAGAATTCCGAGAGACAAACGCAATGGCGCAGCTAGTTTCCCTTGATTTTGATATTACCTTTTAATTCTGCCTTGATTTGTGAATCTTAGGGTTACAGAATTACGGGGTGTTACATTCTCCCCCACTTAAAAAGGATTTCGTCCCCGAAATCTTCAAGTTAGGAAGAATGTGTCCTACCATCCAATCACCCATCTACTCAACCATTCACTCACAGGCATCCATTGTCCTTAAAAGATTTCTAATGCTCTCATGTTCATATGCATAGTGTGTGTATATGCCTTTATCTACTGTAAAATCAGGCGGTCTACTGATTCAGTCGACCTCCTTAATGCGAGTCATGTCAGTGCCATGCGTCCAACCATGTATGCAAGCATCCCTAGTTATGTAAATACTATATGCGTGCACGGCCATTCATCCATATGCAACACCCATATGATAAAATATCAAGTTCAATTTACAAACAAATACATATCTGTAAATGCAATATGATAGCGTCTAAACTGATCTAGTGCCTAATACGTATGCATATGCATTCACAAGCAACCATTAGCAACCACTTGCAACCATCAACCATAACATGTTTCAAATACATGTTTACATCCATTGGCTTCTACCTAAGGATCGAAGATACGACCTAGAGGATATACTTTGGAAAGAGAGAAACAATTATGCGTAAAGCTCCTACAAAAAGAAAATCAAGGATGCACCCTTAAGGAAAAGGGTATGTTGCTAGTATCTAGCCATCTTGAGCTTTTCTCCTTTATATCTTAACTAATTTTACTTCACGATTGTGAAGTTTCCGATCTCCATTTCCAAAATAAATAGATGTCAAACACGGTACCAAGTGTATGTACTTAAGATGTTTAGAGGTTTTTCTCTTTTATCCACCATGCCATAACCATAAGGGTTGAAAGGTCACTACGTGCTTTTTAGAGTGCCTGTCACAACTATTCATCTCTCACGCAAACCATCCTAGTCGAACTCGACATTCCTCAAGTACAAGCCCCAAAGGCCTAAACCAATATCAGACAAGCACCCAAGGAATATCTCCTCCGAATTTAGACGATTTATGTGAGATGACATAAGCAAACTCGATATTTATTCTCAAATCCCTACTAGCCAAAAATAAATTGGTCGGACCACCAAATGGATTTGAGACTCTAGTGGGATCTTTCTACTATACAAGTACTATGGTGCAGAGACCCAACTATGGAAGTGGATATGAACAAATGAGAAGCGCTAGAACCAAAGGAAATAGTACGAACAGAAAAACTAGACTCTTCCAACTACCTTTCTCCTAGGTACGCTTGGTGGCGAAAGTAGGTTCTTGCCCTTCTAAAAACCTTGTTCCTCGTTCTTGCCCTTCCCTTAATTATATGCCCTATAATTCCCTAGTAAAGATACTTCCTCTTGTCTTCGGTTTTTATAATTCCCTCCTCCTTCGTGAGCTAATTCTACATCCATGAATTCCTCATCCTAGGGTTGTGCTCCCTAGCCAAACTCCTCATTCCCTTCCGTGGGTAGTCAAGTTGACAAATCTCTCGAAAGCTGCCTCCATCGTATAAAAAACCCTATAAGCTTGAAACAAAACTGCCCGTAGGTGAAACAACTACGGCTATGGATGGAAGTCGGGCTCTATTTCGCCCATCGATGAGGTTACCTCCCAGAAAGCCAGGAGCCCCGGAGACTCAAGAAAGAAGGAGACAAGAATTCAAACAGAGGAGGAGAAGATAGTGCGTATGGCTTTGGGGAACATGCCTTTTTAAAACCAATCTTTTCTTTTGAAAATGCTTCTTTTAAAACCGTTTTGGAAATAATTTTTCAAATCCTTTATCTAATCTGGTAACCTTCAGCTCTGATACCACGTGTAACACCCCACATCCGTTAGTGTCACTAACAAAGGGAATGCACTAAGTTCTGTGGAGCATTTAGGGTAAAAGATGCAAATAAATTACAAGACAGACAGAAATTAAACAGCGAAAAATAATACTTTGCTATATTAATAAAATAGTTTGTACAATGGTTTCTTTACAATATCAGAGTATCATCTGTCTTACAGAATAAAGAAGCATAAAAACAACATTTATATTCCCCGATTTTAGCAAGAGCCAGCCATAGCATCTGAAAAGAGAATCCAAGCAAACTTCGACAAAACTTCAAGCTGGGAAAGAGTGGCAGTCCAACTTAACCTGAGCTAAACTATTCCCTCCTTTACTACCTGGGGGGGAGCGGAAGAAAAGAAGATGAAAGAAAAACAGAGTCAGACATAAAGCCTGAGTAAGTTCAGTAACTTCTAGCATGTGAACATGGAAAAACAAAATGACATGAATTAACTGAATACAAGATTACACCATGACGATAGGGCCAACAAGATTAGACAAGGTAGTCACAAGATATGTTAAGATAAGATAAGCTGGATACGCTATAATACTTTCGCCGCTTCGCTATTTCTTTGTTATACTGGTTTTTATGTCTTTGCACCGCCTAACTAGTGTCCCAGCTAGTAACGATAACATGATCCCAATCCCTGTAGTTTCCATAGCCTTCAGGCATACATTTATTAATTGTTACCTGGATCTAATCTAGGGTTTTCTATCCAGTGCTTTCTAGTTTCAACTAGAGTTTACGCTATCTGCTGAACGCTTCTCGGATTCAGGGTTTATGCCTCCTAGTCCAATCGATGCCCCCAAGTCTAGGACACACTACCTAGAGTGGTATATGTTCCTATACTTCCCCACGCATGTATCGCGAACCGTTATCGCTTGTCTAGATGCACATGTCCTGTAATGTGCAGTCTGAGTCCTGTGTTAGGGCAGATCAAGGAATACAGGACTCGGTCGAGAGCTTTCAGATATCTGCCAATGCAGATGCTAAGGTCTGTTTTTGTTCCAGTGGCTATGGCCCTACTTGACCCCTCCCTCAACTAATGAAAGGCACACCTTGAAAAATGAGAACTATACGCCGGCCCCCGGTGCCCCACTATCCTATGGCCATCCTCAACCACAACTAGATAGCAAGTATATGGTCTTTTGGAGTTCTCCACCTTTCCGCTTCACGTATCTTGATTGACTGAAGATGGATGGTAGACGACGAGTCGCTATCACAGGGCTACCGTTTGCTCGCCGAATCACGCCGGTCCATCCTAGTCTTTAGGTTGCCATGTATTGCAACCAAGGCATACCCCTGGTTCTTCAACGCAGACCTTAACCACTGTGGGCCAAGGCGGATCATCGGCAGCCTCACAGAGGGATACCAAGAGTACCCTCACGTCCCCTCGAAGCCTCGGGCTTCGTAACCCAATTCGTTGGAGCATCCATTTTACTCAGACGGACATTCGCTCCTTCCCGCGTTATACTAAGAATTACTACTTAGTTCCCTTTCCCGTCAATTTGGATTGGTTAAGTGTCATTAGTCAATTCAAGCTAACTTAACCCCCTTCATTTATCCTGTTAAACTGGTTAAGTGTTATCAGTAATTCATGTTGACTTAAACCCCATCACAAACCAAGTTATATTGGTTAAGTATTTCTTAATACATAACCCTACCCATTCACCTTGTATTGGTTAAGTGTTCCTTTTTAACTTAACCTTGCCCGTCTGTCTTAACTAACATGTTATTAATGGTTAAGTATTATCCCTTCATGTTTAGATTTAACCCTATTCTTTTATCACAACCTGATGGTTAAGTGTTCAGGTTTACTTAACCCTACGGTCTAGCCCAGCTAACATATCAAATTGGCTAAGTGTATTAGATTTTACTTACCCCAACCTCTAGTCTAGTTAACATATTAATTTGGCTAAGTGTATTAACTTTACTTAACCCCTACAAGTCTCATTTTGCTACCTTGAGTTTGGTTAAGTGTCTCTATGGACTTAGCCCTCACATTCTAGCTTAACTGTGTTAAGTTGATTAAGTGTTCCTATGGACTTAACCTACCCATTCTAGCTTAACTGTGTTAAGTGTCAGTCTGAACCTAACCCCACCCATTAGTCTAGTTATCATGTTGAACTGGTTAAGTGTCTTAGTTAACTTAACCCTACCATTCTTGTTCTAGCTTTAACTAAATAAATTAAAGCCGCTACCACTCACATTAGACAGATATTGTTGCGATTACTGGATGTGCCGGTTGGTTCCGTGCAGGTTTACATCGCAACTCAGTCTAACCTCAGGTTAGGCATATTCGTGTTTTTCTAAGTTCAAAGGGTTTTGATTAGTTTTCAAATCAGGTTTTGAAAGTAACCATCCCGTCCGTCGGATCAGTTAGGGATAGCCAGGGAGAGCAGGAAACTTGTATTTTCCAAACCCAAGCCTAGACACTATCCTCTCTATCACCCTAGAACTTTCTAGTGTGTCATTAAAAGAGATGTCGTTAATAAACCTTTAATTTGTCTAAATTTACATTTCCTCATTTAGGCCAAATTCTACAAGTAAATTATTCCTAATTCCCCAATTACTCTTTTAATGTAAATTGTCTACATTTATTCTTATGGTCCATTTTCCGCTCTATATCATATTTATGCCTTTTGGTATGTAAACTATACCAATTAAGTGTCACTAACCATGATTTTGCTAAACTTGCCGATTATTCCCAATTATGGCCAATTTCAAATTTATGATAAAATACTTACCTTGCCAAATTAGTTAATCCAATCCTGATTTAACATTCTAATTACAGTTTACGTCAAACTAGACTTATTATTCTAGTTTATAACTCATGTAAATGCTAGATTTACTAGTCAATACTAGACTCAAATTACACATCCTATAATTCATGTTAAATTTATCCAATATGTATTTCTATGAACATGCCATAATACATGTTTCCAATTTATGCCAATTTCCAAATTAAACTACGTTTTTAGTAAAATTCGTATTTTGCCCAAACCGCATTCCCACAGTTCGTATAATCGTGATTCATTCTAGATTATAAATAAAGCTAGGTTCGTAGAAAATAGGGAATGAACCAAAGATGCTACGCAAAAGTTAGACATACTAACTGGCATAAAAAGGGTTGAATAACGACGTCGGTTCAAGAACATAGGTAGACCTAACTTAATAGGTAAATTCCCATGGTCTAAAACCAAAGAATAGACAGAGTAGGTTCAAGAATATGGGTAGACCTAACTTAATAGGTAAATTCCCATGGTCTAAAACCAAAGAAAACCAAGGACAGGCAGAATAAATAACCGGGTTTAATCTCATAATCACAGAACTTAAGCAACACTTTCCTAATCATGAATCATAGGTGTTTAATCACAGATGTCCTTGTTATGTCATAGGAAATAGTTTATGCTTTTCCTAATCAAAGGCATAGGTTGGTTTTCACGGTCAAGAAAATAATTCTCATAGTCACAGTCACAGTCATAGGCAATATTCATAGTCATAGGCAATGTCCATAGTCATAGGCAATGTTCATAGTCATAGGCATATGGTTCTAAGGTCCATAGTTTCATAGTCACGATCTTATTTGTCCTCGAAATCATAACAGTTCTTAATTAGATTCAAGAGTATAGGCACTGATTTGAATAGAGAGAGATTTGGCATATTCTTTTATTCCTTTAATTTCATGTCACGAACAGAGAAAAACATTCAAATCTAGAAATAACTGACTTACAGAGATTAGATTAGAACAGAAAGATGGCGTTGCCATGATTCGTCGAAAAACAGTCGTTGAAGTCGTTCGAATCTTCACTTGAATTCTAGCTTGAATTTCCTCTTTTGAAAGTCTTTGAGCAGCACCTCCTCGTCTTGATTTATTTTATATATATATATATATATATATTATTTATTATTTAATTAAGAGGAGGAGAGGAAGCCATGTTCACTAAGAATCTTTGCAGCATAAGGGTAGAGAAGAATTGTGAATAGAGAAGGAGTCTAGGGCTGTTTATATAGTGTAGAAGTCAACGAATCTGGTCAGGATGGCGTCCGAATACAGAAGAACGAACCAGGTGCAGAAAACAGAAAAAAGCAGGGGGGTTGACCCCCAGGTTGACTACCCAGTCGACCTGGGTGCCTTGGGCGGGAAAATTCCTGCCCAGCCCATTTTGGGTCCGATTTGAATTTTGAACCTGACCGGTTTTGAATTTTGAACTTCGCTGAATATTCCGGAGGCCATATCTTCCTCATACGGACTCCGATTTACGCAAACTCGGACTCGTTTTCATGCAGAATTCCGAGACGAACGCAATGGCGCATCCCGTTTCCCTTGATTTTGAATTAAACTTTTAATTCTGCCTTGATTTGTGATTCTTAGCGTTACAGAATTACGGGGTGTTACACGATGCGTAAAGATGGAGAGCTAAACCAATAGACCATATACCTCATTCTATAAAGGCAATGGGTGAGGGATATGTCAACTAGGATTTGTTGTTTGTTGTTGTTCTTGGGCCAGGTAATTGGTTCTCAATGTCGTTCGTCTTTCATTACTTAAGGGAGGGGTCAGGTGGGACCATAGTCACTGAAAATGCACACCTTAGCATATGTGTAAACAAATATCTGAAAAGCTCCTGACTGAGTTCCATGTTTTTTGTGCAGCCCTGCCACTTGACTCGTTGCACAGTAGTGGATATTTGCGATTAAGGCATCGAGTACGATTGACGACACGTATGTGGGAATGTCTAGATACATGCATGCCTGCTGTGGGTGGTGTTTCATAGACTCATAGGGCATTACTCTATGATCTGATTCAATCAAAGGTGGCATTCATAATGTTTACATTGCATGGCGATGGCAGATCTATGCGGAATGTAGCAATGTTATAATATAAAGATCCGTACGTCACTTTGATGTAGGATGAGGGACTGCGTATATTTCAAAGGCGTTACGGCGTGTGTTTAAACCTTGAGTGTTGCTAACCCAAGTAGCCTAATAAACAAGAAAATGTAACTGAACGGTATATGTAGGAATATCCAAGATGTAGTTTAAATCCAGTCACCAGGACTTGTATTCTGACCGCCTCCTCATAACATACTCGCGCGTTAGATTTGTGGTGGAGATATTATAGCTTTGAATACTAGTTAGGCAGTATTATTACTTCAGTAAGGCTATATTTTGGTTATATTATATTTTATCCATTCCACCGTGAGATATTTTCTGGGCTCTGATATAGATTATATCTCTTTCTTTTCTGCAGGATACCAGAGCAACCAACATGAGTTTCGATGGATTAGAATATTGAAAAAAAATTGGTCAGTCGTAATTTGGATTGTTACATTATTAATATGCACCTTAATAAGTTGTCGCAAAATTAAATTCAAATGCTTTCATTTTTTATAAACTATGGTTCTTCAAAACAATTGTTTTAACTTACTAACTGAGTTAGTGATAACTTTTTTAGCTATGTTCGATGATGTGAATATGTGATTATATTTATATTATTTTTTCAATCTTAACCATGCTTAAATCAACCTAATTTCATTTAAAATTAATTTCAAGAATTGCTTTCTTTTCCAAAAGTCTCTTCATTGATATTTACTAAAAAGCTGTAACATGGATGATTGGGCAGCATCACCATTGTTTTGTACAGAAAGTCTTCAAATTGTTGGAAAACAAAGGTTGAGCAGTGTATTAGGTCATTTTCTTGAAGCCGTTTCGGCTATTTGCTCAGAGGTGCAAAACACTTCTTGAAATTACGTCGCCACCTTTGGGATAAAACAACCTCTCTAGTCTAAAATAATGTTGACCTTGTTTGCATCAACAAAACCAGTTTTGATTTGCACTTTGAAATACTACGCAAGGTGTTTTATTTTTGTTGAAGGAAGAAGATAAGAAAAAATTTGTTATACATTTTTTGAAGAAGAAAGAAAAGAAATGTTTTTGTTATCCTTTTTTTGAAGGAAGAAGAAAAGAATAGTGTACTTTGTTATTTTTTCTTTTATGTATATCTATCATTAAATAGACAGAATGAAAATTGTATACGTTGCTAAACTGATGAAATGCTAATGAATTTTAATTTAGTCTTATTTAAAATAATATTGTAATACCATTAGTTTTTGTAATGGATCAACAATAATGCCGCATAAAAATATTATCGTTGTACAAGTGTGACAACTCATTTATAATAATGATTCATAAATATATTAACGTTATGCAAGTGTAGTGACTCAATTATAATAATGTTTCATAAATATATTACCGTTATAAACTTGCAATGGATCAATTACAATAATGGTTCATAAATAAATTACTATTAACGTATTTTTTTAGTAAATTCACTTCATAAACAAACTATTTTCCAACAATAAGAATAAACCTCATTATTTTTGGTTCAAGCCCTGCCGACTACACTTTAATGACCTACTATTTGTAGGGGCATGTAATATTCTCTGAACATGGTTAAAATGTTGCAGGGACAAGAAGTATCAGTGCGAGGGCCTAACTTAAGGAGGTATCGACTAGGGCAGACAACCCGCATTCTTTGACTCTATTCACTAGAATAGGGTTTTTAAAATAAGAAAACTAAATAAAATTAAGGTCAAAAAATAAAGGGGCAAGCTTTTCATTTTAAAACGTGACTCTATGATGGTGCTATTTTTGTCACAAAAAATGGAATTTCAATTCCAACTCACTAGTTACTTCAACCTAGTCTTGTTTAGCTCATCCATACTCCAACTGTTTGGTTTGCACTTGCATCCATTCAACACAACCGATGCTGGTTGCACTATAAGAATCAATGGTACTTCTGATGGCTCTTAACTGTCGGTGGCCGCTGGAAGCCATCGGTAGCTGCCAGAATAATCCGCTGGAAAATATGGCGTCATTGAGCAGAATTTCGGATGGCTTCCAACACAGCTCATCATGGGTATTTCCAGCGGTTTCCAATAGTCTCTGACATGTGTCAGAGACCATCGGATAAAAAATGACGCGTAGGTCATCATTGGCCATACAATATAGTATTGTAAACAATATTCCACCAATACTATGCAATACCTAATATATTATATTCCAACCAAAAATCAAAAACCAAACTACACACAATTCACCAAACCAAAAAAAATACATAAAATCAAGTCAAACTTCATCATCAACAATCGTATAATACATAATATCCACAAAATCCACAATATCTTGTCTATCATCATACAACAACCAACCAAATCTACCATCACATAATACATATACATAATATCAAATAAGTCTACCAGCCACCAAGTCATACTAAGATAAAAAAATCCTGTTAAAGCAGTCAATCATTTCTAAAACCTCCAGAGCCAGCAGTGGAAGAGAAGCGGTCACCATACTGTTGCATGAACCTGGCAGTATGCTAATCCAATAGCTGAGTCATCTCTATGGCTTGATGATGGTTCTGATCCTCCAATTGCGCCACTCTAGCCCTCAAATCATTGATCTCTATTAGATAGATATCATCCCTGGTCATTCAGGCTCATTTCTAACTGCTAGCTTGTAATAATTATATAATTTAATTATTACATTTAATGAGGAAACACAAAGGCTTAGTATGTAATCAATATCCAAGAGTGTTATAATATTTTAAAGAAGGTTTGATGTTTATTTTGACTAGAATGGTAATTTATACAAACTTGAACTCAAAATATAATGTTTATTATGTGAAGGGTTAAAAATATTTTTTAAGTTGTTTAAAATTATTCTTAACTTGTAAAAATATGTTTGAAAGTTTATATAAACGAATTTAATAAACTTGTTTATGTTATAGTATATTAATTGTGATTAAACATGTAAAAAGTTGGAAAATGAGGACTAATTTGTGCTAATCACTTTAATTTTTCCTAATCCTTAATGTTTTTCTTTAATTGGGCCTTAAGCACCACTAATTACTATTTTTTCTTAGAGAAACTTAAAACTGAAGAAAAAGCGATGTACAATAAATTAAAATATTATTTTTTTAATATATTATTTACTTACTGTTAGATTGCCAAATAGGAATCGTCTGCTCAGCGATGGTGGATCCGTAACTGACTCAAATATAACATCTGTTGTCAGCTGCTCTCGACCCATATCAGCCAGGGGTTTCTAATGCTACACCATAAACTTTTCCTACATAAACAAATAAGTATGTAGCTAAATTTAATATCATATCTTATTTCATTATAGTTTAATAAATAAATAAATTACTAATACCAGATAAATTGAAATATTCTTACATGGTTCTTGCTGGATTTTTGATCGTGCCATGTATATGAAACTGTCCCGTTCGGATTTACATGCTCCACGACATGCACACGGGCAAACACGTCCATATATAACATGGGACCTTGCGCCTCAACTTCTTAAAACTGATTATTATATATAATTATTGTACATTTAAAATTATATAACACAACAACAATTTACAATTTGTATTCATCAAATTTACCGACTCATATTGATACTACTGAAATGACTTCTGTCCTCCTCGATGAGTGACAAGATTTTTATTTCTATTTTCAAAGTTTCTTTCTGTTGACAAGCCTTTTAGAAAGGCCCTCAAGGATGCATTGGTCTTGATCAGAGTGTTGCCCGACCCAGACTACATACACCAAGGATGACAGGCGAATGGACCATCTTTGTTCGTCTCGACGGATATTCAGATCAACTGGTAGAAAATTGGATCCCGGTCTTCTCCTCCATAAGGTAATCCAACATAGGAAGCTAATGGCCGGATCCCAATGGGTCGATCGGCCAGAGTCCAGCCATATTAAGCATCAGATATTCTCCTGAAGAATTGCTCCTATTCCTATATGACCACATCCTCCTATCCATGAAGAACAGATCGATTCCTACCTATTAGATTGATAGACAGATTCTCCAGGAAGAACGCCTCTACACCTCATTCTACGAACCCAGACCAAATAGCATGTGTCCAAACTGACTTGGGCAATATGGCATCTATAAATAGACCTTTTGGACTCCGAAGAAGATATATTTTTTGGGTCCGATTTTGTGATCTCTTGCGGTTGTAATGACTTTCTTTGTAATAGAATAATTCATATATAAGAGAGTATAAAGTGGATGTAGGCTCGTTAATACCGAACCACTATAAACTTGTGTGTGATTGTTTTCCTTTTTATTTTTTATTTTTTATCCTCATTTATTCTCTAAATCTTTACTTCTTGGGTGTTGTACCACTTTTTGGTGTCAACACTTTAGTGCTTTCACTAAGAATGTTGATATTCTCAGCATTTGAAGGATTTTTCTCTACTTGTTGATCACCAAGTCCGAGAGAAGGTCCTACATCTTTTCCTACATATATGAAACATGGTTTCCGAGTCCTCAGCCTGTGCTTTTGGGAAATAGCCGCAGGTTCCAGCAGAACCTGCCGAAGGATCAACTGATTCAGGATCAACTTCGGACCAGCCTGCACTGCTCCCCCCGGTGCAACAATCCACGGTGGACCAAGCTCATCCTTCATCATTAATGACCTGTAATGAGTTTATGACCATGATTAATCAACTTCGATAAACGACAATGTCATTAGATGCTCAAGCTCGGGAAAGCGCCGCGATGAGGCAGGACATGGGTCATATATCGAGGCAATGAGAAGAATTCAAGAAGCAAAAATCTTCCCACCAGCAGGCTCAAAACTTGGAAGGCTTGTTGTCATCTGGAGGAAGTACGGGCCGACCAAATCCACGACCCCCATCGGAAAGGCTCAAAAACATACGGCAGTTGCAGTTGGAAGGGAGCTCAAACCGGATTGAAATTTCAGATCAAGCCCAGGTTGACCCAAACGACCAAGAGAACATCAATCCAACAGCTCGGCAAGACCAGAGTGCCTTCCCATTGGCCCATTCAAATTCCACTCAAACAGCCTGACCTCCTTTTATTCCTCCCAAACGTCATGTGGCTAACCGGGATGTCCGAGGTCGAGGAAGTTCTGCCCAGACGGTGACCCAGGCGACATTGCTTGAAGAAAGAGTTGGGAGAACCCGAACCATTGATGATGTTGATCGATGTGCTCTTGATCCGACCTCCATGGTATGCCAAATCATGAATTATAATAAATTCTACAAGAATGAAAATTAAGGATCGACCTTAGTCACACGCCATTTACAAACGACATCCTCCAAGCCGAAATTCCTAGAAGATTCAATATGCCTCAGATGAGCCACTATGAGAGAGCCACTGACCCTCAACAACATTTGATGAGATACTCATGGCACATAGGTGGTTGTAGCTCCATACTCCATCAAATACAAAGCCTTCCCAATTTTCCTGAGCGGGGTATCCCTCATGAGGTTCACTCGGCTTCCCCCATGGTTGGTCCCAAACTTCAAGGATTTGAGTGAGAAGTTTTGAATCAATTCCACCTTCAAGCCTCTAAATCCAAGCATGTTATGGCCATTTCCGCAATAAAGCAAGCAAAGGGTGAATCCTTGAGAAACTACCTTAGTGGGTTTAACCGAGATGTCACTAAAGTCAATAATCTTAATCATGATACAGTCTTGATGGCCATAGTTGACAACATCGACAAAAGGATGAAATTTTGGAAGTATTTAATCAGAAAGCTCCCAACGACAACTGAGATGTTCTATGAAAAGTTTAACATCCGATTACAGTGGGAAGATGCGCAATTGGATGATGAGGATAGTTCGAAGGACATACCCATAGGTGCCTTTCAGAACAACGTAGCAGTCATACAATCCGGGGATAATTTCAGAAAAGTGGAAGTGAATGTTGGAAATCATGGCAAGAGAAATGGTACTGAATAGAGAGGTACTAATGGAAACCCTGGACAAAGAGAGAATGCTAGGAAACAACCAAGATTCCAAGTTTTCGAAAGCTATAATATATTGAATGATACACTTGAGAACATCTACCTAGATATATGTAGTACGGTTCAGTATAAGAAGCTGCCCTTGCGAGAATCTATGGAGAAGGAGCAAGCAACTGGAAAGTTTTGTCTATTCCATGAAATTTACGGGGGGTGCGACTAATGAATGCCGTCACCTGCAAGTCATCGTTGAAAAGCTAATTCAAGAAGGAAAACTCGATAAGTACAAAGTAACCCCAAGATATAGGGGCAAGGAATGTCAACTCCTAAGCAAAGTCAGGTGGCACCTAGAGCCATTGCTCAAAAGAAAGCTAAAAGGATAATCATTAATATTGTTGTCGGAGGACCTCACCCAGCTAGGCAATGCGCTCGGACTATGGAACGACATGTAAACTCCGCGAAACATCTTGAAGTCGGGGAGACTGGTATCCCTGGAACTACGAGTCCCATAAAGCAAAGGAAGTTGATGACCAATGACATCGTCTTCCGTGATCGAAAACCCATCGGAATAAAAAACCCAAGCATTGACCCGTTGGTGATAACCACAGTTATCGGCCCGACCACGGTACGAATGGTCCTGGTCGACGGTGGAAGTTCGGTAAATATTTTGTTCAAATAGGCTTACGACCGAATGAATTTGGAATTAATAGATTTGAAGCCATGCATGGGCTAGATATGCGGATTCAGTGGATTTTCAAATGATCTGGTTGGTCTAATCAACTTATCGATAGAATTGGGGGATGGAGAACGCGGAAGATTACAAATCTTGACATTTGTGGTAATGAATATACGCTCCTAATACATTGCATTTTTTGGATGACCCGCCTTAGCAGAATTCAGAGCCTGCATTGCTCCTTGGTGCCTGCATTTAAAGTTTTCGAACAATGGGGGGACCACAATTGTATAAGGAGACTAGGTGATCGGACAAGCATGTTACTCGACAGAGTGGAAAGAACTTAGGGTAAAAACGACATAGAGTCAGGGGACAATAACCCCATTCCCCAAAGAAGATGGAATCATAGCAACAAAAAAAGACATCTCGACCAGAACCATCCATTTGCCAACTTGAATACATTAATCCAAGAGAGGGAAAAGAGACGGGATGTACAAAAATGGCCCCTAGCGAGACTATGGTATAAGTATCGATCAACTACGACGACCCAGCTAGGGTCCTGGTGATCGATTCCCACCTTGACACCCTACGGACGAGGGTGTTAACTGAACTCCTCCGCGCTGGCCTCAAGTATTTGTGTAGGCCTATGTTGACGTGTGTGGGACTTAGCTTTCCATCATTACCTATTCTCTTAGCACCTACCCCAAGTATACTCCTATCAAGCAAGGCGAATGCTCGACCTAGATAGGTCTGTAGCCTTGAAAGAAAAAGTTGGAAAGCCTTATAATAGTGGACTCCTACGAGATACAACTTAACCTAAGTGGGTATGGACAACTAATCCAATGTTTGAGAAGAAAGTGAGGGGGAATGGCCTTATGTCTTCCAACAGAATTTTGAAAATGGAACGTTCAAGCTAACGATTATTGGTGAAGAGCTTCCCCCAAAAGCAAGAAATGTAGAGCACTTATGACTTTATTTTTCTTAGCATTTTTATTTTTAGTATTGTAATAATGAACGCACTGTCATTCATCATGAATAAAGGCTCCATTCCTTGTTCTATTCTATAACTCAGATAACATCAATTATACATAAAAACTTAATTGATATAGGTAAAAGTCAAAAACCCGGGAGCGGCCAGCTCCCTGAATAAGTTCGTCGACCCGTGCTCTAGCAAGTTGACATTGCTCGGGGGTCAAGAAAACATCAATCGACTGATATCGGATTTGGTGATGATGCTCAAATCTAAGAACCTCACTCTATGGACTAGATTTTTAAAATGACTTTGACACAATAGGCCTGACTACCTCTTTAAATAACTCTAACTCTCACGACTTAAGAAGGAGTATAAAACTATAGGCAAGTGAGACAGGTGCACCCCAACTTAAGACCACTCGATCCCTGAAAATCTAACTCCTGAAGACTAAGGAAAGAGTATAAAAGGACTTTTGAGCCTCCGCCAAAGGTCGACCGACTGCTGATCAAATTCAGATCGATTTCAGAAGTCTATGAAAGGACATAACGTCCATACTGATCCCCCCAAGACACAGGAGGCATGTAACACCCCGAATTTTAGTTAATACTAAAATTCACTAATTACAGAATAAATAATCTCAGATGTGGGAATTGGAGGTAAAGGGCTGCATCATTGCGTTCGTCTCGGAAAAATACGCGAAATAGAGTCCGAGTTTTCGAGAATCGGAGTCCGTATGGCCCGGTTATGGCCCAAAGAAGTTTGCAGAAAATTTAAGGTTAAAAACAGAATTAAAAATTTCAATTCAGATTTCAAAATGGAACCAGCAGGGGGCAGGCGGGAAGCTTCCCGCCCTACCCATGTCGACAGGGCTGTCGACAGGCCTGTCGACAGGGGTGTCGACTTGCCTGTCGACATGGGCGCGGCGTCCAAAGAACCTGGGTGCACCAGGTTGGGTTTTAGGCCGGCTTGGAGGGCTGGGTTCTAGAGATTTCCTAAATCTAACGGACCTAATCTAATCTAGGGTTAATCTAAGGGCCTAAAACACTCACCTAATCTATAAATACACCCTAAACCTACCCTAATCCATACTAAAAATAGAAATGATGGCCTCATGCCGCCAAATTAAATCCTAGAAGGAGCCTCCACTAATTTATGAAGGAAGTTGCAAGCTAATCATTCTCTAATCAATCTCTAATCATCATCTTCTTCATATTTAGCAACTAATTTCACTTCATAAGTTTGCTAATCTTGGTTTTGGTGAGTTTCTATCACTTTAACATCAATTGTTAAAGTAAGTAGATTGGGTGTAATGAGACTTATGGTCTTAAATGCGGATTAGTGAGTTTGAATCATTTATAATGATATGCTACTCTATGTTTTTCTATGTTTATGCATAATTAATAAGTGGGTTTATGCATGTTTGATAAGTTGGTTTATGTATGCTTAACAAGTTGGTTTATGCATGTTTAACAAGTGGGTTTATGCATGTTTAACAAGTGGGTTTATGCATATTTAATAAGTGGATTTATGCATGTTTAACAAAGTGAGTTATGCAAGTTCACATGCAAGTTATGTGTATGATATTATGTAAGTTATGTGTAGGTGGTTATGCAAGTTCATATGCAAGTTATGTATGTGCTTAAATGCAAGTTTAACATGATTTGCAAGTTATGCATGCTTATGCAAGTATATGAATGCTTATGCAAGATATGTATATGCTTAAATGCAAGTTTAACATGATATGCAAGTTATGCATGCTTATGCAAGTATGTGAATGCATATGCAAGTATGTGAATGCTTGTGCAAGTATGTGAATGCTTATGCAAGTATGTGAATGCTTATGCAAGTTATGTGTATGCTTAAATGCATGTTTAACATGTTATGCAAGTTATGAGAATGCTTATATGCAAGTTCAACATGTTATGCAAGATATGTGTATGATAATATGCAAGTTTGGGTTAAATGTAGTTGGGTTAATATATGCTCATATATGCAAGTTGACATCCTCTTAACCCATGACAAAATTATATGCTAAACCCATGATATTTGTGATGGATCTTCCCCTTTATTATGTCATGAAATGAGAACGATTTACGTGGGGAACGATGGGGTTGGTAAATATGTTAATAAAAGTATGATTGTGTATGATTAAGCATACCATAAAAATAAATTAACATAAGTGGGAATTTACCTATTGAGTTAGGTCTACCACATGGGAATTTACCTATTGAGTTAGGTCTACCCATGTTATGAAAAAAAAACTTGATATTAATTAGGGATAATTAATATGGGGGTGATTAATTAGGTGTAATTAATCGACTAAGACACGAGGTTGGACTCATTTGTAGTGTAAAACTGCCCGGACCCTACCGGCTTAACCAGTTGCTACAAATGTCAGCCCAATGTGAGAGGTCTTAGCCATAAATTAAATACGTGATTAAAGTAAATACACGAGGTTAGACTCTGTTATGACGTAAGACTGCCCGGACCCTACCGGCTTAACCAGGCGGTCATAACAGCCAGTCTAATGTGGGAGGTCTTTATGGGGGATCACGGTCTTAATTAATTAAGAAACACTTAACCATATTAGCATGTAGTGGGACATGAGGGGTTAAGTGGGTGCCTTGGGTGGCATGTGGAAAATTAGTGGTTGCCTTGGGGGGCATGTGGAAATCTAGTGGGTTGCCTTGGGTGGCAATAGAAAATACGATTAGAATACTTAACCAAGTGGAAACATGTAATTAAACATGATTAAAGGGTTAAGTGGGATACACTAGATAAGTGACAAGCTTAGGTGGGTAGCTTGTTGGGGGCCCATTTCAACCAATATCCCAAACGTATCTTTGTGGGCTCGACCCATGTCGAGTGACGGGACACGCATATTGGGCTTGATTATAAGAGGCCAAAACGGGTTAGCGATGGCAACGCAAGTCCAACGGGTTTCATATGCGTGTGTGGGCCCGGGCTGGTAGATAAGCCGTTGTTGCATCGTGTAGATATAAAGCCGTGCACCATTGATATTATCAGGTGGCCACTTTAGGGGAGTGATACACCCCACTGTGGGACCAGCACGGGTATCTACGGTAGGGAGCCGATCATTGGGGAGTAGTGGGGTACACCTAGTGGAGATAGGGGCAGACGGCACCTATGTGGTCAGCTAGGGGTACATGAAACTACTAGTTATATCTTTCTTTTAAGTTCTTGGGTGGGATCAATCTTTGAGGAGGGATGACTGGTGTGGTGCAGTTAGTAATTATCCTTGGGTGGGTAGATGCGTCTTTACAGTTATCTTAGTTTATCCTAAGTATACCAAGCTGCTTAGTGTAGCCATTCATCCCCAGACATTACCGTAGGTCAAGTTTATGTCTTCTCTGGTTACTTTAATGATTGTATTGTTAAAGTTATAGGACTCGCTCAGACTTATGTCTGACCCCGTTGTTTTTATCTTTTTCCCAACCCTCAGGTCCTACGGTGGATCCTTGCAGTAGTGGAGCTTGATCGGATTGCTGTTCCAGTCTTTAGGAGCTTGGATAGATGTAAAGCTCCAGTTACCCTGTTATCTTTTCTTTGTCCTGGCTATTGTATGAGAGAGTGGGATTATGTACTTCTTTATTTTGATGGATATTGTACTTGACATTTATTGTGGTTTTATGATGTAACCAGACATGTTTATTTCCGCTGTTATGAGATGATGTTTTAAATTTCATGTACTATTTATATCTGTCTTGTTGTAATTTTTCTGTTATATATTCACTAAAATACTCCACCGATGCTATGGCATTCCCTTAGAGAGTGACCATAGCGGGCGTGGGGTGTTACAAGGCATGAATGTAACGAACCAGATTTTTGGACATCAAATTCAGAACATTTAAATTGTATTAAATGTTGAAATGGAATAGTATAATGGATTATAATAGCGAATTTAATTATTAAACGAATGATGAACGTATTAAATTTTATTTAAATTTAAAAACGAGCTCGAAATAGTCGTGGTAGTTCGTAATTTACAATTTTAACTTCAAAAGGATGTACAATATCCATTATAAGTCGAATTTCTTTGAAATGAGAAATGTTTGAATCTATTAAACTGTATTGCCCTAATGCAAGTGAAAAATCGAGATTTTGTCTTATAAATTCTAAGTTATATCCAAATCAAATTTTCAGAAAATCGTTGTGGAATCATATATAGGCCATAACAGTTTATTTAATATAATTAAATAATGGTTTCAAATTTGGACAAGATTTTTGAGATGTTGTTATAATTTAATTTATAGAACTTTTCTGTAATTTTTTATTTTGAAAAATAAGGAAGTTTTTATTTGAAGCATTTTACAACTTATATCATCTTTTTGGGATATCACAGAATAAGTTAACTAGTCTTTTTTATTATATTTTTGAGATCGTGACACATTGCTCGTCATAATACTATTTTTATTTTTGTCTGTAGCAACTTGTATGTGAATGGAATTTTATGTAGCGAGGTACGCCAAACTCTATAACTTAAAATTTAAAAGCAATTTTCAAACCTAAGTAAACCAAATCAACCTTTCTTCTATATATACGCGTGCTATTTTTACAATAAAGAAAGAGTAGGACATAAGAAAGCAATGTACAAATTCAGCAAATTGCTTCATTTACACTTCGGCTATTTATACCTATCAGCCTTGGCGTTTTCCGCATATTTTCAACAACAACGGCATGTATTAATGTTGTGCATGATTGTCTACTCCTCTTACTTGGGTTCGTTCTACACATACGAGTTGTTTAAGATAATGATAACCATTTAAATTCGAGACACAGGCTGTTTATAAGATTTCGCATGATCTTCTCTCTAAACTAGAAGGTACCAAATTCCATCTGTGACCAAGATTCAACTTACCAACCAATGGAAAACACTGATCAATTTATTTTTGAACAAGCATCAAACTGATATACGTATGTAAATATGTTCGAGCATGGAAATTCACCTACCCCATCTCTTGCATTTATGCAAACTCTCCGTATAGTATTATTCTCAATAGAAGATAAGTGTGTATATATATTAATTTATTTTGGTACGTTTTTTATTTCCCAAAGAAAGTAAGAAATCTTAGCCCCATATATTTTTATGTCTGCAATACACCTAGTATGTACACTCATGTTCTCTTGTCTAAACTCACCCTACAGACATTTAACTCCCAGCCGACCTATACACCACCCTAAACTCGAAACCGTGGAGATAAAGTAATCTGCAAAAGCCAACCTACCCTATACCTCTACTGCGGCGACCCAAGTAAACTTACTCTATTTAATCACATCGTTGTTTCACTTTTTTCCCTTCCTTTTCAAGACAAAACCAAGCTTCTTCTTTCTTCTAAATACTGGATCTCTTCATTCCTTTTATCAATACAAAATACAAACGAAAAAGGGAAAAAATGTAAAATCAAACATAATGTTAGCGGAGGACATAGATTCTTCAACTAAGCTTTCAAGCTTTTGGTGATGGTTGTTTTTCTTTCCGGAAAATGAACTTCGAAACAGCCGAGGTCTCAGTAGGGACGCCGGAAGGAAATTCAACAGTAGCATGGTGTTCATGGTAGTTGCGTGGGTGGTCAGAGAGGGAGCATGGAGACACTGGTGGTGGCGTTACAGATGTGGCCTGGAGGTTCGTTTTCATTCGATTTCGGCTGGTAGACCTGGAGTTCTGGTGTTGTTCTACCCTTCGGTAAAGGGTGTTACTATAGTCAGTGAGAAGGTCGGTCGGTGGCCAAGGCGGTGGGGTCTGTTTGGCAGTCGAGAGAAGGACGTGATGGAGCTGGTAAAGGGAGTTGACTTTTGCAATTTTTAGAAGGTGAGGGAAGCAGCAGTTTTGGCTATGGTTCTTTTGGACAAGATAATTTGCATTGTTAGAAGGAGGGATGTGGTTATTATAATGTTTGGACGTCCGTATTGGTGTTCAAAGTTGCATGGGTTATTTTAGATGCTGTGTTAAAGAACAATAAGCTGATGAGTATGGTGTGTTGCTATATTTCGGTTCAAACATTGGATAAATTGGGTTCTTCTTTGCTTGCAGCATGGCGCGTGGCATCAGGCATGAAGAATGCCATGAAAGAAGAAACGTATAGGCCTATAGGTTATTATCAAAGTTATATAACTTTGGTTTAAGTTCAATTTAGATGTTAGGAGGGAAGTTACAAGGGGACTACTCACGAAATAGTGAAGTCTGGAGCGAATTTAGTTTATGAACGGGGAAGAAATACATTTACATTCATGACGAGGATTATGATTCAAGTAAGTATGATTAGAAGGTAATTATTATATTTAACCATGTTTAATTTAAATCAACCTTGTAATAAGTATAACAATTGCATATGTTGATAGAATTTGATGTCGTTAGTGGCGTTAGGTTCATATGGACGCAGACTATGAAATAAAACTGCTTTGAAGCAAATCTAGAGCTTATTACAGTTTTGGACAAGATAAAATGCCTGCTTCGAATCATTGACATTGACCGTTACTTAACTATAAATGGTAAAGGTAAGTAAATTCACTAACTCTGGCTTGTTTATATTTTTATATAAACGAGTTTTAAATTTATTTCTAGTAATTTTATACTGTGTGATGGGTGTTTGAATGAATGGCTGCTAAAATTGGTTGAAACAGTTGATATAGTTATATATAAATTTTGATCAGTAGATTATTGATGTGAAAATAATATTATTGATGTTTGACTAACATATGTGGATGTAGGGAAAATAGGTTGGAGGGATCCAACCGGATTCCTCAACATTTCTATTATTGTCTCGTTGATTGTGTTATTTGATGAGATATGCAATTGATGATTTAGTAAGTTGTGTTTAAATTGCAGTAGCCCTCGAATTTTGGTATTTTACATACCGTAAAATATAGAAAATGAAATTTGAGTTTTAAAAAGTAAATTTATTTCCAAAAATAAAAATGTAATTACGAATAGAGTTGAAATTAAAAAAATGTTAATGGAGAAAACAAGAAGTTGTTTATAAGCGAGAGTATAAATTAAGAGAATTATTTATCATTGGATAAATTAAAATATAAATTTGAATTTGAATTTATATGAAAAAGTAGAAATCTGTTTTGAAACCAATATTTGAAACGAGATTTGAACTTAGCAAATTATAGACGAGATTTTAAACAATTGCAATACAAATGAAATTGGTATGGAAAAATCTGAATAGAAGTTATAAATAGAATTTGTTTTTAAGTTATTATTTATAAGTACAAAATCAAACTGATTTGATTATATATAAAAGAAATATATTCACGATTAAAGTGAATAATGGATTAAAGGAAATAATTTGCAAATGAAATATCTGTGAAGGAAATTTAGATTTGAAATATGGATCCAAATTGGAAATTGAATGAAAAGGAAAATGGGTAATCGTTTTAAAAGAAAGCGATAAATTTTAGTTCAAAATTCGGAATATAGAATAAGGTGTGATAACGTTTTGTATAATGGAATGGTTATAAAGGAATTTGGTAATGATTTGGAAAGGATAAATTCAAAAGTGAATTTGGAACTTGTATTAACCAGAAATGGTAGGTAAATTCCGAAGTTCATAATATAAATCGAACATAGATTATTCAAGAGAGAGTTATTTATTGGAATCGATTATATCAAATTTAGGGAAGTAGTTATTTTTACATTCCATTTTAAATCAAATTTAATTATTTATTTATTTACATGTTAATTTATTTATTGAAATTAATAAGTACAAGTTATATTTTTATAAACCAAATATTTGGAAACAACGATTATAATGTTGCCATTAAAATAAATGATTTATAAATCTAAATAGCGTTATAACGCTACCACTGTAATAAATGTTTTGTAAATCTAAACAACGATTATAATGCTATCGTTAAAATAAATGTTTTATGAATCAAATATTAGGAAACAGCGATTATAACGCTACCGTTATAATCAATGTTTTTCCATAAAAGAAGTGGATTCTTAGAGTGAATCTGAGAGTCGCATAAGTGATGTTTTGTTTGAAGTTGTGAGCTTTAAATATTTCAAAGTTGATAATGTTGTTCAATTAAGGTCTGAGAGGTAGTTATATCCCAACTTGATTGACTTCGTGATTGATAGTGGAATGGTTAAGGTTCGATAGTGAAGATTGGTTAGCAATATGGTCAGTTAATAGATGATAAATGGGTCGAGTTATAATAACGATGTTTTTATAACATCGGGTTAATTTAAAGGATTTTGAAATGTTTTCCCCAAATAAAATGAGAGATATTTTCTACGCATAGTGTAACACCCCGTAATTTTATAACTTTAAAATTCACAAATTAAAGTATACTTAATTTTTAGAAAAGAATTAAGTGAAATGGGTTGCGCAGAGAAATATATATATTGATATATATATATATATATATATATAAATTAAAAATTAAATAAACAAATATGCGAAAAAGTTCAAAACAGCGAATTGGGAGGGGGAATAACCGAACCGGCCCATTTTTGAGGTCGACCCAAGCCCCACTGGGTCGACTAGGGGTTAATCCAGGGTGTTTGGCTGTCAACCCGTGGGCCGATTCGCTCAAATGCAGATTTTGCATTTGATTGGTTCTCATGGTTCAGGGTTAATCTAATGGTCCTAAATAACTTCCTACACCAATAAATACATCCTAATGCTAACCCTAAACCTAATTAAAATAGAATAGTTACTGTCATACCATCGCCATGGAAATCAATGGAGCCGCCGCCAACTAAGAAAGAAGAAAAGCAAATTCAATTCCAATTCTCTCAACCCTAAAGCAAAGCAAAAATCTCTCTTTTCTTCTCTAAATTGTGAGTATGATAATCTTAACAAGATTATTATCATTTTAATTAGGTTGAGTTATGAATGGATTATGAGTAAATGATGTGAATTATCATATATGTTGTTGTAAACCCCTTTTGCTATCATGTATATTGTAAATCCAATGTTATGTGATGATGATATCTTATATGTTGTAAATCATGCTATGATGTTATGTATGTTGAAAGTTTCTATTCTAAGTTGTGATGAATCATACATGTTAAAAAGGCCATGATGTTACCATCTATGCTAGTTAGTTCATATTAATTAAATCATCATGTTTGGGTTATGCTGATCTATATGACAAGTCACATATGCAAGTTAGATTGATTAGAAAAGTTATGAACATATACCAAGACATCTATTATGACATCTAGAATTATGCTATGACATATGTGATATCCTATGCTAGTTCACACCATCATTATGTTGCCTAAAAACCCCATATGCAAGTTTATGTATAGATTTGGGCTATGATCATATCATATAAATTGAGACATTTAACAAGTTAACACCTTTTGATCCTTAACATGTGTAGTTTATGCAAGTTTCACCCCTATTATGATTAGATTTATTTTAATTGTCTATATGTTGTGATAACTTATCTTTGTGCTTGGTGTTAGACTATACAAGTCTAGCCTATATTATGCATTGAATAAGCGAACGTATAAACGTGGGGTAGGGGTAATATTAAGGATTTAATATTAAAAAGTTGGGGTGTAATTGATATGATTTTGCATGCCATATATGGATGGCCATAATTGAGTCAATTATGGACATCATTAAAAGTTTAATTAATTAATAATTTGAATAGGGAATTATTAAAACTGGGGTAAAAGATTTTAAGTGTTAATCTATGCTTAGGACACGAGGTTGGACTCGTTTGTGACGTAAACCTGCCCGGACCCGCCCGGCAAATCCAGTGGTCACAAATGTCAGCCCAATGTGAGAGGTCCTAGGCCTAAAATAAAGCATAACGGTTGTAAAGACACGAGGTTAGACTCTTTTATGGTGTAAGACTGCCCGGACCCGCCCGGCAAATCCAGCTGCCATAAATGCCAGTCTAATGTGAGAGGTCTTTATGAGGTTATGGCCTGAATGAATTAAGAAATACTTAACCAGATAAACATGTAAGGTGAGACATGGGGGTTAAGTAGGTGCCTTGGGTGGCATGAGGAATCTAGGGGGTGCCCTTAGTGGCATGTGAAATACGATTAGTAAGACTTAACCAAACACACATGTAAATGAACATGACTAAGAGGGTTAAGTGGGATATACTAGTGACAAGCTTAGGTTGGTAGCTTGTGGGGGGACCATTTCGACCAGTATCCCAAACGTATCTTTGTGGGCTCGACCCAAGTCGAGGACGGGACACGCATGCTGGGTTCGACTGTTAGAGGCAAAACGGGGAGCGGTGGCAACGCAAGTCCAACGGGTTTCGTATGCGTGTGTGGACCCGGGCTGGTAGGTAAGACGTTGTTGCATCGTGTAGGTATAAGCCGTGCATTCTCATGTTGTATCGGGTTGCCACTTTAGGGGAGTGATACACCCCACTGTGGGGCCAACACGGGTATCTACGAGTAGGGAGCCGATCGAAAGTGGGTAGTGGGGTACACCTAGTGGAGATAGGGGCAGACGACACCTATATAGTCAGCTAGGGGTACGTAAGGCTATTTATAAAGTTTCTGTGTGAAGCAAGTGGGATCAAACAATAGGGTGACTGGTGTGGTGCAGTGTAGTAATGTGCGGTGCAGTGTAGTAATCATTCGTTAGTAATTAGGTGTGCCTTTACCGTTATCTTTAACGTTATCTTAAACGCTATCTTTATCTTCCTAAGAGTTCATAGACATTTACTTTTCTTCCAGCTTATGCCTTAGTCTAGTTATTTTGATAATAGTATTGTTAGAATCATCATACTCGCCAGAATTTATGTCTGACCCCCTCTATTTCTATCCTTTTCCCCCTCCAGGTCCTCAGGTTAGGCCCAGCTCTAGTGGAGTTTGATTGATTTGCTTCATCTCTCTTTGGAAAGCTTGGACCGTTGAAGTAAAATCTAGGTTGTTATCTTTTTAATGGCTATTTATGTAATAGGATTATGTATTTTGTTTTTATGAAGATAGATATTGTACTTGGTTATGATCTATGGTTTTATGATGTAACAAACATGTTTAATTTCCGTACAATAAAATGAAATTTTAGATTTCCAAGTACTATTTATTATCTGTCTTGTTGTAATTTTTCTGTTCTATATTCACTTATAACCTCCATGGAAGTTAATGCATTCCCTTTGTGAGTGACATTAATGGATGTGGGGTGTTACACGTGGTATTAGAGCTTAAGGTTACCAGAACAGATAAAAATACTTTAGAAAAATAGTTATTTTTGGAAGAAGTGTTTTCAAATACATGTTTTAATGAGAAATTTAAAGAGAAATTTTTTTAAGAAAAACATAATCCCCAATAGCCAAATATCTTTATCTTTCGAATTCTCCATTTTGAATCTTTCCTTTTTCGTTTATGCATGGCTGAAGATCTTAATCTACCCGACGGTGTAACGATACCACGATGGTATAGGAGGCTATTGGAGGCTAGGGCCGCTGCAGGTCCAGCCAATGTTCTTCCACCACCAGTTGCACCCGTTCCTCCTCCTCCTCCTCGCGTAGATACTTTTGCAAAGACGTGCAAGGAATTCAAGGCTATGGGTGGAAAACCATGTCAAGGGTCAGAAACGTTTGTGGAAGCTAGAGATTGTCTTAAGGAGGTGGAAGAATTGCTAGAAATCTTTGAAGTAGAAGAAGGGAGGAGAGTTCGTTTAGCAGCTTGGTTGATGAAGGGAAAGGCCGGAGGTCACTAATGGGGAGCGTCAAGTTGACTCTTAGGAGGATTTCAGACGTAGGTTCGAGGCGAAGTTTCTCTCATGGGCGGAAGAAAATCTATATATGGAAAGGTTCTTGACATTGAAGCAAGGAAGCTCATCAGTGAAAGAATATGTCAATAAATTTAATCAGTTAGCAAGGTTTGGCTTGGACTTAGTAAACACGCCGGAGAAGAAGGCTTTAAGGTTCGTGAATGGCTTGAATGAACCATTGCAAGGGTTGGCTATGACCCACATCCCGATGGGGGCCACCTTTGAGAAGTTAGTAGAAATGGCGCTCATGCATGAGGAGAAAAGCGCTAAAGCTGATATGGCACCCGAGAAGAAGGGGGATCAGAAGAAACCACAACAACAGAACAAGAAGGGTGGAAAAGACAATAATGGCAAGGGAAAGAAGAAGTGCTTTAATGTGGAACCCCAGGCCATCTCAGCAAGGATTGCCGAAAGAAAAAGAAGACAGGCTGTTTTCATTGTGGCGATGCGGGACATTTAGTGAAGGACTGCCCAAAGAAGGGGCAGAGTGCAGGAGCTACCTCGGGAGGACAGGTGCAGGCTCTTATGGCACCAGGGCAGGCTAGGGGACAAGTTCAGGCTCTCGCGGTCCCACCGCTGCAAGAACGAGGTAGAACCATTTCCGTTGAAAGCTTAGTTTTTCTGTTTGATGTGACGACCCGATTTCCCGTTCTCACGGAAACAAGGTTATCTTTGGAATATAACACAGAAACAGATAATAGCAGAACAGAATTAAATAAATACACCAGATAATGAACAACAAAATATACTGGATAAAAGTAATCATCAGAGTTACACAGTATACAGGATCTTACTTAGTACAAATACAGTTCAGCTATACATAAATGTCTACAGCGGAAATAAACAAAATATGTACAATAGGAGCTGAACAGCATAAAAAGAAATAAATGATAGAATCCATCTTCAGCTCCAGCTATCCAGAAAGAACCAGCTAAACCTGAATACAAGGCTGCCCGTGTGGAAAAAGGGGCACCCGATTTTGAGAGTGAAACAAACTACGAGTCAGTCATGGGACTGGTATGAGAAATCTACTCAACACACATATAATTGGCTAATCACAGGACCACGCCACTTTCGTGGAACGGGTTTACTCCATTGGATTGCCAGTGCTTTAAAACAAATCTTTCTTTTAAACATCGCTATGCTTTTTATAAAAATGAAGCCGTTATAAGACTCAGTTCCCATCACACAATGCAACGCAAACCGGAGGATAGAGTTTTTACCTTATAACGGCCAAATATGCTTGATACGAATAAAACAAAGGCATTTGATATTATTGCTAGTGTTTATATGTTTTGAAAACAATTTCAAATCATAACTATCAATCATAGATGGCATTAATGCCCCATACCACTATGTCGCCATATATAGGTATACAATCAAAATCGCATCGTCACATATTTGGAAATTGGATTTCCATCATGAACCAAGGCAAAAGATAGTCCTTACCGAATTCGTGACTCTCTAGCCCGAGCCACCGGAACAGCCGCAACTGCCCCTTGGATCGTCAGGGCCGGTCCACCGATGTGGATTATAGTGCCTGAACAATACGTTTCCCCGCCCTTTGGGGCGTAAATGAGCCAACGAATGACTCCATCGGACCCGGATCGTCCGATCAAACCGAGGCGCCTCGCAATAGCAACAACCACATAGGTGAAAAGTATATAAATGTCAGGGCTGGTAGGTCACTGACACCATCCTAGCTAGAAAGAAACGCATGTCCTTCCTGATGTCCTCTCCCGTTTTAGGTTCATACCGAGGTGTGAGGCTCGCGAATTCACGTTATACACAAAGCTATGCCACACAGGCGGGGCTTTGATCATCACCACAAGACTTTGCTTTTCAACAGAAGCCCTGATCACTGCATCTTAGCATGCCACACAGGCAATTCACGCCATGCGATTGATGTCCATCGATATACAACCTCTGAGCTCGTACGTCTCAGAGAAGGGCGTTAAGCAAAAGAATAAATTCTCCGCCGCCAAACAGATGTATATTTAACAGAGATCAATCAACACAGAATAAAATCCAATGTCGGACACACAGTCCATTTACGAGTCCGTTCTGGGTCTGAACGAAACCGGAGGCACTAAATACCTCGCAAACCCATCGATCACCACGTACGTCTGGACGATCACCACTCATTATCCATATTTCGGGATGCCTCCCAATCAGGACCTCGGTTACCATCCAAACGAGGTGAAGATCTCCGGTCTTCAACCACCGTCTTCATCTTCGACTTTCAATCGTTGATCAATTATTCGAAATGAGAATTAACTCGGCCTTTTCAAATAATTCACGTATATTTAGAATTTCAAATCAATTTATTTCAATGGTTAAATTATTCGACAACACCAATATTGTTCTTTAATGTATTTTCACACCAAACACATTCAACCATCAAAAGCCTCATAAATCAAGCAAATTCAGTTTATTTCCATTCCATATCGCTTATGATATTTTATAACTATTTATCGCTATTTTTATTTATTTTAAAATAGCCATTTTATTCAAAACGACGCTTCGGGCCATACAGCGGCCGTGGCGCTGTTTTTCTTCAGATTTGATTTACACATATCTGAAAATCTAACCGTTGGATCTTCGTAAAATTTACATCATTAGAAAGGTCTTTTCAAAACGAATCCAACGGTTCCAGTTTCGGGAAAATCCAACGATCGGATCTCCCGGTACAATCGTTTGAAATTTCGATTTCAAAATACGAACTGCAGCGTCGTTATTCGATTAAATATAATTCTATTTATATTTATATATAAATAAAATCGATTCTGGCGCTGTTTTTATTCAAATTTGAATTAAACATTCCAGACAATCCAACCGTTGGATTTTTACAAGGTTGGTGCCGTTGGAAAGATTATTTCAAGGCGAACCTGACGGTTGAGGTTTCGGGAAAATCCAATGGTCGGATTTCCCGCACTAGTCGTTTGAAATCACGATTTCAAAATACGAACTGCACGGCTTCGTTTCATTTTAATTTTATTTATATTTATATATTTATATAAATATAGTTCATTCAACAATTTCAATATCGTTTTCAATTCAAATATTTTTCTAACACCTTAAATTTTGGAAAAATTTCGCCATAACCTCCCCTGCACCGGGAGCATCGGGAAATCGCAAATAGCTTTCCCGGTCCTTCTAATCTCAAAAAGAAAAAGAAAAAGCCAAGCGGCTAGCCAACAGGCTCAAAATCATCACCCAAACAAATTAGTAAATGTGTACCTATTTGTCGGGCACAAAATTTTATTCCTCTTCTCTAGCCCCTTTGCTATAACCTGTTCAATAAATATGCATGTACATATATACACAGTTCTTATCATTTATCATTTTCTATTCGACTTCATATTTGATTTCTATTTGGTTTAAAAACACCATTCATTCTAATGTTACATAAATAGGTGCAAATCATTTCATTAGCTAATTAATGAATATTTCAACTCATATATGTTTATTTTGAACAAGTGGCTATTTTTAACACTTCACATTTCAACGATTTATGCATATAATAAAAATGTGATTTTTATTGTAAAACAATTCATTTCAAAACACTATTTTTCTATATAGTTCATATAGGTGACAAAATAGGATTTTTATTATCGAACAATTTATTTCAAAATATGAATACCATTCAACACATGAATTTCTAAACAACGAATGAATATCAATTCAACACATGAATGTTTTCTATAGTTTCTATATATAGATAAAAATGTGATTTTTATTATCGAACAATTTATTTCAAAATATGAATACCATTCAACACATGAATTTCTAAACAACGAATGAATATCAATTCAACACATGAATGTTTTCTATAGTTTCTATATATAGATAAAAATGTGATTTTTATTATCGAACAATTTATTTCAAAATATGAATACCATTCAACACATGAATTTCAAAACAACGAATGAATATCAATTCAACACATGAATGTTTTCTATTCAATGAATAAATATAGTTTAAGCATATGAAAATAATTCAAACACACGAATATTATTCAAAATTTCGGCAGCATAACGGCAGGGTAGTTACACAGGCACCGTCCCTAGTACGGCTCCTCGCTCTACCTTAAAACCTCGCGGTTTTTGACAATGGGGATCATGCATCTAGTTCGCACGCAGGCGGCATGTATATATTTATTTCATTTCCACAAACTAATCCTATGTGGTTTCAACCAAATATTTCACAACCACAAATGGGTATTTTTCAACCACAATCAACCAATATCAATCAATTATCACAACAATTTCAATCAATAAATATCGTCCATGGTTTGTGGACGAGGGGCGTATATATATATATATATATATAGATATTTATATATAGCAATTCACTTTCATTTCACACATATCTAATATTGTTAAATCAGAAATCTCACCAATAGCTATCCAACTGCACGACACTTCCTTTAGAGAAATCTTCGCCTTTTGTCGCTTTCGCCCGTATTCTCTACATATGTAAAAATCGAATTTTTACGATGTTATTCAATATATAAAAATCTGATTTCTACTTCGACTTTCGATATATAAAAATATGATTTTTACTTTTTAAAGTTCAAATCCTTTTTCGAAAAATCAGTTTTAACCTTTCTTTAAAAATAGTTTTAACTTTTCTAAAAAAAACAGTTTTAATCTTTTAAAGAAAATCAGTTTTACTCTTTCTATAAAATCAGTTTTTTCTTTTTAAAGAAAATCAGTTTTACTCTTTTTATAAAATCAGTTTTTAAAATCTAAAAAAAAAACAGTTTTATAAAATCTTTAAATCAGTTTTTAATTGCTTTTAAAACAGTTTTTAAAATCTTTAAAAAAGCAGTTTTATAAATCTTTTAAATAATCAGTTTTTAACTTTTCTAAAAATCAGTTTTTACTCTTTTAAAAATTTCAGTTTTTACTCTTTTAAAAATTTCAGTTTTAATACTTTTTAAAAATTCAGTTTTAAATTCTGTTTTTATAAAATAAAAATAAAATAATAAAAATAAGAAGAAATACTTAGAGGGGGGGTTTCTGTAGTTCGTCGGCGGCAAGGCGGAGTTGGGCTTCGAGGTGGCTGCTCGGGGTTCGAACGGGGTGGCAGGAGGAGTTGCTTCGAGGGGGGGGTGGCGCGACGTCTTCGCGAGGGGTTCGAGGGCTTCAAGGGGGGCGCGACGACTTCGAGGTGGGCGGCGGCTTCGGGGACTTCGTCGGCGTCGAGGTCTGGAGGGGCGGCGATGTCTAGGTTAGGTTTTCTTTTTTATTTTTTTTTATTTTTTTGTTTAACTGAATCGGGGGGGGGCAGAAGGAGATTAAGGAGGGAAGAGTATTTTTTTATTATTTAATTATTAAATTTCGCAAAGGGTTGACTTTTACATATGACCTCGAAACGAGGCCCACCGCCTGTCGTCCATAGCGTTTCACCCCCATTCCGAACACAATGGGATATGTATCGCAAGCTGATTTGATCGTTACAATCAGTTTCCTTTTGAATTTTCATTTAAATCACTATATTGAATTTTAAACGCACATTTCAAATTACCGAGGCCACATACTGACTAGAAAAATTCCAGAAAAATATTTTCTAGCTTCGTATTGACGATACGGTCCTAACAAAACTAGTTTCGTCGAATTCTGAGACCGTTTGAAAAATGGCCAATTTCCAGTCGATTAAAATCAACTGAAACTGGTCAAATGCTTTTTCCTATGCCACGCTCACGTATTGATTCGAAAAATTATGAAATTTGAAACCTAACAATAACTTGACATCCCGGACCCAACAAAAGTTGTTTCGTCGAAATCCGAGGTCGTTTGCAAAATGTCCATTTTTAAGGGCCTGAATTCCATAGCGACTATTCAGAATTTTCAACTGGACATATCTTTTGATTCCCGCTATCAAATTTCGATTGGTCGGATTCGTTAGAAAGATATCACCAATTAGATTCCATTATTTTTGGTTTCACTAAAATCCGTATTGTTCTGCACCCGGTATATTCAATTGAAGTTTGGAATCGAATTATCGAACTACCGCGCCATTTTCAATTCTATATATAATTATAATTAATTATATTCGGTTTCAAATGTCGATTCAAACTCAGTTTTCATCGCCATTATTTAAAATATTTATTTTAAATAATTAAAATCCATTATTTTAGCCAATTTAAAAATTTTAAATTGGTTCAGATTTTCTGGGTCGTTACATTTGATCATCTTGTCCGTACCTTATTTGATTCGGGCGCATCACATTCGTTTATCTCTACATCATTAGTTGAATAACTGCACTTAAACACCAGTTTAGTAGAGGATCCCTTAGTTGTTTCGAATCCAATAGGGGCTCAGCTTATTTGTCCATGATGTGTTTGGATTTGAAAATTTCCATACTTAGCGTTGAATTTAGATGTGATGCTTATGTGTTGGGCTTCACGGGCTATGGGCTAATTTTAGGAATGGATTGGTTATCCAAAAATGGGGCCGTTCATGATTGTGAAAGGAGAGTAGTTAGGCTCGTGACTCGCCTTGGCAACACTCTCGAAATCTTCTGTAATCCCAAAAATTCGGTTATGCTAAGTTATCTAGAATCGCTTGACGCGTCTGAGGAAAATCTACGATCTGTTAGAGTGGTATGAGAATATTCGGATGTGTTTGAGGAGGTGAAGGGCTTGCCTCCGAAGCGGGAGATAGATTTTCGAATATATCTTGTGGATAATGCGAAACCAGTATCTTTGCTAGTACGCCACATGGCTCCACGTGAAAGGAGGGAACTCGATAAGCAAGTGAAGGTGTTGCTTGAGAAGGGGATCATAAGCCGAAGTATATCGGAGTGGGGTGCTCTAGTAGTATTTTCCATGAAGGCGGATGGGTCCCTTAGACTGTGTGTTGACTATAGAGAACTTAATAAACTTACTAAGAAGAACAGACACCCACTGCCGAGGATTGACGATCTCTTCGATCAGTTAGTTGGCGCCTCATTGTTTTCGCAGTTGGACTTAGCCACTGGGTTCCATCAGTTGAGAGTGGCTGAGGATAGCATAGACAAGACTGCCTTTAGGACTCCGGACAGTTTCTACGAATGGCTAGTGATGCCCTTCGGTTTGACAAACGCCCCAGCATATTTTGTTGATTTGATGAGTAGGGTGTTTAGGGAGTACCTTAACAAATTCGTGGTAGTCTTTGTAGATGACATCTTGATCTTTTCTAAGGATGAAGAAGAGCATGCCCTACATCTTAGGGAAGTTTTGGAGACCCTACGAGCGCATGGCCTTAAGGCTAAATTTTCTAAGTGTCACTTCTGGAGGAAGGAAGTACGGTTCTTGGGGCACGTAGTTTCCAAAGAAGGGATAGCCGTGGATCCCGCGAAGGTGCTGGCCATCCAAGATTGGAAGGTCCCTAAAAATGCTACCGAAGTGAGAAGTTTCTTGGGGTTGGCTGGCTACTATAGGAAGTTTATCAAATACTTCGCAAAGATATCAGCTCCATTGACATGCTTGACGAAGAAAAACCTAGTTTTCACATGGGAGGTAGATTGTGATGATGCGTTCCAACGTTTGAAGAGAGCTTTGACTTCAGCCCCAGTCTTAGTATTGCCAGACGGGAGTAAGCCGTTTACCGTTTATACTGATGCTTGTGGGACAGGACTAGGTGCAGTCTTAATGCAAGAGGGTAGGGTAATAGCCTATGGTGGAAGGCAGTTGAGAGCGCATGAGAAAAATTATCCTACACATGACCTAGAATTGGCCACTATTGTTTTCGCGCTTAAGTCTTGGCGTCATTATCTTCTTGGCGAGAAATTCGAATTATTCACTGACCACAAGTCTTTAAAATACCTATTCTCTCAAAAGGACTTGAACTTAAGGCAGCAAAGGTGGATGGAGTTCTTAGCGTCCTACAACTTCGAAATAGCCTATACCCCTGGCAACGGTAACGTGGTGGCAGACGCCTTAAGTAGAAAAAGATTATCCTTAAGTCTTTGTTTGTTGAGCGGAGAATTTTAGAATTCATTTCGATGTTTGACTTTAGACCTTCCGTTGACTTCGTACCCAGTTTGCTAGCATCCTTGAAGGTCAGACCTACGCTTTTGGGATGGATTGGCGAGGCACAGCGAGATGACCCGCAGTTGGTTGAGTTAGTAGAAAAACTCAAAGGAGGGGAGTCATCAAGCCATCTCCGTAGGTATACCCTAGACGATAAGGGTTGGTTACGTAGGGACGGTAGACTTTGTGTACGAAAAGACGATGACCTAAGGAAGACTATTCTTGACGAAGCACATCATTCAAAGATGACCATTCATCCCGGCAGGGACAAGATGTACAAAGACATGAAGAGAGTTTACTTTTGGGCCGGCATGAAGAAAGATGTGGCCGAGTATGTCGCTAGATGCTTGGTGTGCCAACAAGTAAAAGCGGAGCAAAAGAAACCCGGTGGGTTGCTTCACCCATTGGAGGTTCCACTATAGAAGTGGGAAAGTGTCTCGATGGATTTTGTGGATGGGTTACCGCGATCAAGGAAGGGTAATACGGGAATTTGGGTTATAGTAGATAGACTTACTAAAAGCGCCCATTTCATTCCAGTAAAGAGTAAGAGGACTGCTCCATGGTTAGCCTCCGTATACGTTCGAGAAATAGTTCATTTGCACGGTGTTCCTTCTAGCATAGTGAGCGACCGCGATCCTATTTTCACTAGCGAATTTTGGAGAAGCTTTCAAGAGGCGGTAGGGACTCGCTTATGTTTGGGCATCGCATATCATCCTCAGACGGATGGCCAGACCGAGAGGGTGAATCGCATTTTAGAAGATCTGTTGAGGCTATGTATCCTAGACTTTGGGGGTACGTGGGAAGAGCATCTTCCATTGGTGGAGTTCGCATATAATAACAGCTTTCAGTCCAGCATTGGTATGGCACCATTCGAAGCTCTTTATGGACGACCTTGTCGTTTACCTACATCTTGGTGGGAATCTACGGATAAGATCTTACTTGGGCCCGATATGATTAAAGAGACTTCGAAGAAGATCGACTTGATTCGAAGGAGGATGAAAGCAGCACAGGATAGGCAGAAATCTTATGCAGATAAGAGGAGGACAGATCTCGAGTTTGAAGTTGGGGACATGGTCTTTGTCAAAGTGTCTCCATTACGGAACGTTGTTCGCTTTGGGTCCATTGGGAAATTAGCACCAAGGTTTGTAGGGTCGTTTCCTATTAAGGAGAAAATTGGACAGATGGCGTATAGAGTGGAGTTTCCCGAGAGACTTAGTGGTGTACACGACGTATTTCATGTGTCACATTTGAGGAAGTGCTTGCACGAGACCGCGGAAGTGGTAGAGCCGAGCTTTCTTAGAGAGGTGGAGATAGAGCGTGATGCGACAATTCGACAAGCTCTTATGCGCATTCTTGGGTCGGAGATCAAGAGGTTGAGGACTCGAGAGGTCAGACTAGTCAAAGTGCAATGGGGAGATGATGAGAGCAATGCTACTTGGGAGACAGAAGAGAAGATGCGTTCACGATACCCTTTTCTTTTTTAGGGTATGTCTTTAATTTCTCCTTTATCGCTTAGCTTGTACTTATCTTATCTTTAGTATATCCTCTCGCTAGTATCTTTGACCTTTAGTTAGGATAATCCTATGGTTGAAACATGTGTTTGAGACATGTTATGTATGGTGGATGCAAAGTGGATGCAAGTTTTTGCTAGTGGTTGCTCGTGGATGCATATACACACACTATTAGGCACCAGATCGGCTCAGTCACTTCATATTGCATATTGCATATATATGGATGTATTTAGTAAAATGGTTGTATTATCATATAGTTGCTGCATTCGGGTGGATGGTTGTGCACGCATATAGAATTAATATGTATCATTAGGAATCTTTTGCATACATATTGGACGCATGGCACTATCATGAATTGCACTAAGGAGGTCGACTGAATCAGTAGACCGCCTAATTTTGCATTAGATATGGACATATACACACACTGTGCATATAAACATTAAAGCATTAGAAGTCTTTTAAGGACAATGGATGCTGGTGTTTGATGGTTGAGTAGATGGACGATTAGATGGTAGGATATACATTCTTCTTGACTTGGAGATTTCGGGGACGAAATCCTTTAAGCAGGGGAGGATGTAACACCCCGTAATTTTATAACATTAAAATTCACAAATTAATGTATTATTAATTTTTAGAAAAGAATTAAGTGAAATGGGTTGCGTAGAGAAATATATATATTGATATATATATATATATAAATTAAAAATTAAATAAATAAATATGCGAAAAAGTTCAAAACAGCGAATTGGGAGGGGGAATAACCGAACCGGCCCATTTTTGAGGTCGACCCAAGCCCCACTGGGTCGACTAGGGGTTAATCCAGGGTGTTTGGCTGTCAACCCGTGGGCCGATTCGCTCAAATGCAGATTTTGCATTTGATTGGTTCTCATGGTTCAGGGTTAATCTAATGGTCCTAAATAACTTCCTACACCAATAAATACATCCTAATGCTAACCCTAAACCTAATTAAAATAGAATAGTTACCGTCATACCATCGCCATGGAAATCAATGGAGCCGCCGCCAACTAAGAAAGAAGAAAAGCAACTTCAATTCTAATTCTCTCAACCCTAAAGCAAAGCAAAACTCTCTCTTTTCTTCTCTAAGTTGTGAGTATGATGATCTTAACAAGATTATTATCATTTTAATTAGGTTGAGTTATGAATGGATTATGAGTAGATGATGTGAATTATCATATATGTTGTTGTAAACTCCTTTTGCTATCATGTATATTGTAAATCCAATGTTATGTGATGATGATATCTTATATGTTGTAAATCATGCTATGATAACGTTATGTATGTTGAAAGTTTCTATGCTAAGTTGTGATGAATCATACATGTTAAAAAGGCCATGATGTTACCATCTATGCTAGTTAGTTCATATTAATTAAATCATCATGTTTGGGTTATGTTGATCTATATGACAAGTCACATATGCAAGTTAGATTGATTAGAAAATTATGAACATATACCAAGACATCTATTATGACATCTAGAATTATGCTATGACATATATGATATCCTATGCTAGTTCACACCATCATTATGTTGCCTAAAAACCCCATATGCAAGTTTATGTATAGATTTGGGCTATGATCATATCATATAAATTGAGACATTTAACAAGTTAACACCTTTTGATCCTTAACATGTGTATTTTATGCAAATTTCACCCCTATTATGATTAGATTTTTTTTAATTTTCTATATGTTGTGATAATTTATCTTTGTGCTAGGTGTTAGACTATACAAGTCTAGCCTATATTATGCGTTGAATAAGCGAACGTATAAACGTGGGGTAGGGGTAATATTAAGGATTTAATATTAAAAAGTTGGTGTGCAATTGATATGATTTTGCATGCCATAATTGGATGGCCATAATTGAGTCAATTATGGACATCATTAAAAGTTGACTTAATTAATAATTTGAATATGGAATTATTAAAACTAGGGTAAAAGATTTTAAGTGTTAATCAATGCTTAGGACATGTGGTTGGACTCGTTTGTGATGTAAACCTGCCCGGACCCGCCCGGAAAATCCAGTGGTCACAAATGTCAGCCCAATGTGAGAGGTCCTAGTCCTCAACTAAAGCATAACGGTTGTAAAGACACGAGGTTAGACTCTTTTATGGTGTAAGACTGCCCGGACCCGCCCGGCAAATCCAGCTGCCATAAATGCCAGTCTAATGTGAGAGGTCTTTATGAGGTTATGGCCTGAATGAATTAAGAAATATTTAACCAGATAAACATGTAAGGTCGGACATGGGGGTTAAGTAGGTGCCTTGGGTGGCATGAGGAATCTAAGGGGTGCCCTTAGTGGCATGTGAAATACGATTAGTAAGACTTAACCAAACACACATGTAAATGAACATGACTAAGAGGGTTAAGTGGGATATACTAGTGAAAAGCTTAGGTGGGTAGCTTGTGGGGGCCCATTTCGACCAGTATCCCAAACGTATCTTTGTGGGCTCGACCCAAGTCGAGGACGGGACACCCATGCTGGGTTCGACTGTAAGAGGCCAAAACGGGGAGCGGTGGCAACGCAAGTCCAACGGGTTTCGTATGCGTGTGTGGACCCGGGCTGGTAGGTAAGACGTTGTTGTATCGTGTAGGTATAAGCCGTGCATTCTCAAGTTGTATCGGGTTGCCAATTTAGGGGAGTGATACACCCCACTATAGGGCCAGCACGGGTATCTACGAGTAGGGAGCCGATCGAAAGTGGGTAGTGGGGGTACACCTAGTGGAGATAGGGGCAGACGACACCTATTTATTCAGCTAGGGGTACGTAAGGCTATTTATAAAGTTTCTGTGTAAAGCAAGTGGGATCAAACAATAGGGTGACTGGTGTGGTGCAGTGTAGTAATGTGTGGTGCAGTGTAGTAATCATTCGTTAGTAATTAGGTGTGCCTTTACCGTTATCTTTAACGTTATCTTAAACGCTATCTTTATTTTCCTAAGAGTTCATAGACATTTACTTGTCTTCCAGCTTATGCCTTAGTCTAGTTATTTTGATAATAGTATTGTTAGAATTATCATACTCGCCAGACTTTATGTCTGACCCCCTCTATTTCTATCCTTTTTTCCCCTCTAGGTCCTCAGGTTGGGCCCAGCTCTAGTGGAGTTTGATTGAATTGCTTCATCTCTCTTTGGAAAGCTTGGACCGTTGAAGTAAAGTCCAGCTTGTTATCTTTTTAATGGCAATTTATGTAATGGGATTATGCATTTTGTTTTTATGAGGATAGATATTGTACTTGGTTATGATCTATGGTTTTATGATGTAACAAACATGTTTAATTTCCGCTGCAATAAAATGAAGTTTTAGATTTCCAAGTACTATTTATTATCTGTCTTGTTGTAATTTTTCTGTTCTATATTCACTTATAACCTCCATGGAAGTTAATGCATTCCCTTTGTGAGTGACATTAATGGACGTGGAGTGTTACACATAGAAAATGAAATGAACTGATCAACGAGGAATTAATAAATGGAATATGGAAATATTTTCCGATATTAATAAGGTATATTTTCTGAATATAAAAAAATAAGTATTCGTGAATATTTAAAAATGTCTTCTAACTGGAATAAGAGATATTTTCTTGAGTAAAGAAATTAGGATATTGGAAACTTTTCCAAGAATTAACAGAGAAAATAGAGCTTTGAAAGAATACGAAAGATGGGAAATGGGAATTGGAAATGATAATGTAATAAAGAATTGATTTAAAAAGGGGCCAGTGTTGTTTGATGGTTGATCGTTAGAATTTCCATTTGTACATAGGATTGTTGGTTGTATGGAAGCTTCTTTGATAGTTAAATCACCGGCTATCAAAATTTTGATTTATTTTATACCTCCATTGTCAGTACGGAGAGACGGGGATCAGGTTTAATATCTGAAAACCACTCCATATTCCATAAGCGTTACGAATCAACTTATGCTGAATATAATTGATGACGGAGTAAAATGCAAGGGCTGTTCAGTTAATCCTAGGTAGAAATTGCCCAAGATGGATTGATGGAATGGTGTATTCGGTTTGTCCAATCCTTGGACAACGTATATGGATGGATATCTGATAGAGTATGTTCTAAAAAGGAAACTGCGACCTCAAGCCTCATCAACCAGGAAATGGTAGAAATCGGGCAGGCAGCATGGCCACGTGGGTCATTCCTATTAGGGGTATTATCACCTGATCTTGAGAAATTTCATTTGCTTCTTATTCTATTCGTTGTTATATGCTTTCAGTAACAGTTGCTGATCACAACCGTTGGTGATAATATGCTCGATACATTCAAGTTAAATGAGTGGTCAGCCATGTATGGCCCCTGTGTGTCCCCTCTGGAGTACACCGATCGGAAGGTGGTTCCATACCTTGTCATAGTCGACATCCAATCTCCAATAAGCGCCCTGCGATTTTTGATTTTATATTATATATGGAGCGTAAGATGCAAGCGTTCCGCTAGATTGCTATTTTTTTGATTTAGACACTATTATAATATCACAGGATTTGATATCAAAAATATTTTTGGTTATCGTAAGGTAAAAACCATCCGTGTTTATGTGTAGATCGGTCTTATGATTATCATTTCTTTCGAAAGGATTTTGAAAGTTAAACAAATGGTTGGAGTTTACTCACACTAGTCCCATGACTGACCTAGAGTTTGTTTTGTTTATTTTACCTAAACTGTAGGGTGCCTAAATTTGTACGGGCAGTCAAGTAGTCAACATTTTATAGATTCACTAGGAGGATCTTGAAGCAGGAGGCTTCACCAGTTAGCCATAGACTATCATATTTTGTTGTGTACTATTTATGTATCGGGAAACAGGTGTTTGTAACTATTCCAGAAATAGATGTTGTTCTCTGATGATGGTATGTACACACGGTTATTGATTTGTATTTAAAAAGTTATGTTATTTGTTATATTTTACTCATTCCGCTGTGAGATTGTGTTCTTCATTTTCTTCTATTCTAATTCTTCATTCTTTCTATTTCTCATCCTCTAACTTCTTTCTATTAATAATTCGTATTTCTGTGCAATTTGAGTTGGACGTGTGGTATTATTAGTCGACTCAAATGGTACGGAAATTCGGGCCATTACGTTTGGTATCAGAGCTGAAGGTTGAGTAGTAACCTTAACTCTGTGGTGTAACTCAGTAGAGACGGGTTAGTAATACCCTAGATTGAGTTTGAGTGTATATATATGAGTGCGTATTTGTAGATTTGATATAAAAATGTTTTATATTGTGTTGACTGGTTTGTTGTGTGGTTTATGAATTCTGGTCGATACAGAATGTACAACTACATCGATAGGTGTTTCTAAACTCTCGAACAAAGCAATTCAATACATTATTGTTTTGAAATAGGGTAAATGAAATAATTTTGCTTAGAAATTATTTTGATATAAAAGGAATAATTTTCTGAAATTATTAATTTTGTTGGTCTATATTATAATCAAATGAAATTATAAAATATTGAAATGGTTATATATAACAAAATAATTTGTAAATGGATAATATATACAAATAAGATGAACTGGAATTAGATTCAGATCAGAATTTGGAATTTAAATCCCAGGTGCTTGGAAATATTTTTAAAAGTAATATAATGTTACTATTAAAGGATATTTGATTAAGAATGGTTTTAAATGGATTTTGAAAGTGATTAAGGACTGAAATCACTTCAGTGGCGAGAAAATAATTCTGATAATGGATCGCGACATTATCGGTATCCATTTTCGAGTTTCTAAGTGATGGGTTGCTACCATAATAGATTTATTAATGGAAATTGTTTGAGAAAAATAGAGTTTTTTTAGAAATTAAAATGTTTTGAATTGAGTTGATTACAAATATACATGTGTATAAATATATGATTTCAAACCAATTTGAAATAAAACCTGGGAATTTGAATTCTAAAATTAAAATTTAACTTGTATAAGTTGAATAGATTGAAATGGTAAAAATGTATCAAATGAATTGAAATTTAACTTAAGTTAAGTTAAATGAAATTGGATTGAATTAGAAATAATTCCGAATGAAATTAAATTAAAAAAATGTTTAGAATCGAATTATTAATATGAATTCGACTTATGAATAAGCAAGTTGAATATATATTGGATGTTGTTAATTGAGATTTAATTGTGATAAATTTGGATTCAAGCACAATAAGTGGACTAACTTAAATAGAAATCAGATTTGAATTGATAAAATGGAAGTGAACTAATCAGTAGTTGATTGGAGAGTAATAATCTGGATGTTGGATTGATTTAGAACCAACTGGAAATGGATGTATGTATACTGAGCAGATAATGAATGGAAGCAAATTCAAGAGATAGAATTATGCTCGACAAAAAGGAACATGTTTGCAATATTACTTAGGTTTGATGGTTTTGTGAGCCTATTAGGCAAGCCGCTTGTCTTTTTAATTTTATTTTGGATTTGAGAAGGCCTAGAGAGGCGAGTTGCGGTTGTACCAATTGAGTCGCGCAGAGGAGGTGCTGGCGAATTTTTTCGAAAAAATTAAAGAGCTAGTATTTTTTAAAAGAAAATTTTGATAATTGAAAATCGACTTATCGGTCGTATAAGAGATTATAAAACCCGAATGACTAAGCGAAATGATAAAATAATTTAAATCAATTTGTGTATGTGTGAATATACGGGAAAGCATATGATTGAAGATAAGAATGTGATGATCGATTGTCCAAAAATGGTTGACAGATTATCAGGAATAGATAACGAAAAGGTTGAATATTAATATGAGAATTAGAAGTTCTAGATAAAAACTGAGTTATGGAAATATGGAGTACAGGATTTCAACCAAGTAAGTAGTGAGGAGTAGATTTACAGCATTTTTACTACTTAGCAATTTGGAGGACGAAATTATTTTAAGGGGGAAAGAATGCAACGACCCAGATTTTTGGACATTAAATTCAGAACATTTAAATTGTATTTAATGTTGAAATGGAATAATATAATGGATTATAATAGCGAATTTAATCATTAAACGAATGGTGAACATATTAAATTTTATTTAAATTTAAAAACGAGCTCGAAATAATTGCGGTAGTTCGTAATTTACGATTTTAACTTCAAATGGATGTACAAGATCCAGTATAAGTTGAATTTCTTTGAAACAAGAAATGTTTGAATCTATTAAATTGTATTACTCTAGTGGAAGTGAAAAATCGAGATTTCGTCTTGTAAATTCTAAGTTATATCCAAATCAAATTTTCAGAAAATCGTTGTGGAATCGTATATAGGCCATAACAGTTTATTTAATATAATTAAATATTGGTTTCGAATTTGGATAAGAATTTTTAGACGTAGTTATAATTTAATCTATAGAATTTTTTCTGTAATTTTTATTTTAAAAAATAAGCAACTTTTTATTTGAAGTATTTTACACCCTACATCAGCGTTTTGGGATATCACAGAATAAGTTAACTAGTCTGTTTTATTATATTTTTGAGATCGTGACACATTGCTCGTCATATTGTTATTTTTATTTTTGTCCATAGCAACTTGTATGTGAATGGAATTATACGTAGCGAGGTACGCCAAACTCTATAACTTAAAAGCAAATTTCAAACCTGAGTGCACCAAATCAACCTTTATTCGAAATATATACGCATGCTATTTTTACAATAAAGAAAGAGTAGGATATAAGAAAGCAATGTACAAATTCAGCAAATTGCTTCATTTAAACTTCGGCTATATATACCTATCATTTCCTGGTGTTTTCTGCATATTTTCAACAACAATTGCATGTAGCATGATTGTCTACTCCTCTTACTTAGGCTCGTTCTACACACACGAGTTATTAAAGATAATGATAACCATTTAAATTTGAGACACAGGCTGTTTATAAGATTTCACATGATTTCTCTCTAAACTAGAAGGTACCAAATTCCATCTATGACCAAGATTCAACTTACCAACCAATGGAAAACGCTAATCAATTTATTTTTGAACAAGCATCAAACTGATGTACGTGTGTAAATATGTTCGTGCATGGAAATTCACCTACCCCCTCTCTTGCATTTATTCAAACTCTCCATATAGTATTATTCTCAACATAAGATAAGTATATATATATTAATTTATTTTGGTATGTTTTTTATTTCCCAAAGCAAGTGAGAAATCCTAGCCCCATATATTTTTATGTCTCCTATATGCCTAGTATAAACGCTCATGTCCTCTTGTCTAAACTCACCATACAGACATTTAATTCCCAGCCGACCTATACACCACCCTAAACTCTAAACCGTGGAGACAAAGTAATCTGCAGTAGCCAACCTACCCTATACCTCTACTGCATGCGACCCAAGTAAACTTACTCTTTTTAATCACGCTGTTGTTTCACTTTTTTCCCTTCTTTTTCAAGACCAAACCAAGCTTCTTCTTTCATCTAAATACTGGATCTCTTCGTTCCTTTTCTCAATACAAAATACAAACGAAAAAGGAAAAAAATGTAAAATCAAACATAACGTTAGCGGAGGACACAGATTCTTTAACTAAGCTTTCAAGCTTTTGGGGATGGTTTTTTTTCTTTCTGGAAAATGAACTTCGAAACAGTCGAGGTCTCAGGCTTTAGATAAGGACGTCGGAAGGAAATTCAACAGTAGCATGGTGTTCACTGCAGTGGAAGGGGTGGTCAGAGGAGGGGCACGAAGAAACTGGTGGTGGCGTTACAGATGTGGTCTGGGGGTTCGTTTTCTTGCGGTTTCGGCTCAAGGTCCTAGAGTTCTAGCGCTTTCTACCCTTCGGTGAAGGGCGTTACTGTAGTCGATGAGAAGATCGGTCGGTGGCCATGGCGGTGGGGTCAGTTTGGCAGTCGAGAGAAGGACGTGATGGAGCTGGTAAAGGGAGTTGACTGTTGCGATTTTTAGGAGGTGAGGGAAGCAGCAGTTTTGGCTATGGCTCTTTTGGACAGGAGAATTTGAATTGTTAGAAGGAGGGGCGTGGTTATTACAATGTTTGGACGTCACTATTGGTGTTAAAAGTTTCATGGGTTGTTTTAGATGCTGTGTTGAAGAACAATAAGTTGATGAGTATGGTGTGTTGCTATATTTCGGTTCAGACATTGGATAAATTGGGTTCTTCTTTACTTGCAGCATGGCGCGTGGCATCCTCCATGAAGAGTGCCGCGAAAGAAGAAACGTATAGGCATATACGTTATTATCAAAGTTATAAACTTTGGTTTAACTTCAATTTAGATGTCAGGAGGGAAGTTGCAAGGGGATTAGTCACGAAATAGTGAAGTCTGGAATGAATTTAGTTTATGAACGGGGAAGAAATACGTTTACAGTCATTACGAGCATTATGATCTAAGTAAGTATGATTAGAAGGTAATTATTATATTTAACCCTGTTTAATTTAAACTAGCCTTGTAATAAGTATTACAATTGCATACGCTGACAGAATTTGGTGCCGTCAGTGGCATTAGGTTCGTATGGACGCAGACTACGAAATAAAACTGGTTTGGAGCAAATTTAGAGTTTGTTACAGTTTTGGACAAGATAATATGCCTGCTTCGTATCATTGACTGTTACCGTTACTTAACGATAAATGGTCAAGGTGATTAAATTCACTAACTTTGGCTCGTTTATATTTTTATATAAACTAGTTTTAAATTTATTTGTGTGATGGTGTTTGAATGAATGGTTGCTAAAATTGGTTGAAATGTTTGATATAGTTATACATAAATCTTTGATCAACACATTATTGATGTGAAAATAATATTATTGATGTTTGACTAACATCTGTGGATGCAGGGAAAATAGGTTGGAGGGATCCAACTAGATTCCTCAACATTTATATTATTGTCTCGTCAATTGTGTTATTTGATGTGATATGTAATTGATGATTGAGTATGTTGTGTTTAAATTACACTGGTCCTAGAATTTTGGTATTTTAAATACCGTAAAATATTTTCAAATGCAGAAAATGAAATTTGAGTTTAAAAAAAAATGTTTCCAAAAATAAAAATGTAATTTCGAATAGAGTTGAAATTAAGAATATGCTAATGGAGAAAACAAGAAGTTGTTTATAAACGATAGTACAAATTAAGTGAATTATTTATCATTGGATAAACTGAAATATAAATTTAAATTTTGAAAGGGAAATAGAAATATTATTAACACTAAAAAGAATTACAATGTAAAAACCCGTAACTTCCCCGGTAAGGAAAGCGCGGATAGTTCGAGAACAAGCCACAAAAGAACGCAGACGGAAGAACATTTCATGGTTAATTACAACAATTCCATCAGAATATACAGAGTGTGAATAAATAAAATACATTCGATAAATATCAGAGATTACAATACATTACATAGCAGCGGAAATAATACAATACACAACTAGAAGTAATATGCGGATACAAAGCTTTCCGAGTATCATTCCAGCTGTAAATCAGGATCCTGTGAATATAAATCTGCAAAACCAAAACTACTAGCTGCCCGTGTCAAAATAAGGGCACCCAGAGTTTAGGTTAAAACAATAAACTCCAGGTCAGTCATGTGACTGGTGTGAGAACTAAAAATAGTTATTAATCTTTATTTTAAAGTTAGGTAAATCAAGGGACCACGCTGTATAACACGGAACGGGTTTCCTCCCAAGAATACTAGTGCATAAAACCAATAGCGCAATGCTAAATAAAGAAAAATGAAGCAATTATAAGACCCAGGTCCCATCACACAATGCAACGCAAGCCAGAGGATAGGGTTTTTACCTTATAATAGCCAAAGAATGCTTGATACGTTTAAAACGGATTATTTGATATTACTATAAGTGTATAGTGTATAAAACAACTTCACATCATAAGTATCAATCATAGGCGGCATAAGCGCCCCATCCCACTATGTCGCCATATATAGGATTACAACTAAAATCGAAACGTCATGTATTGGAAGTTGGATTTCCATCTGTGAACCAAGGCAAAAGATTGTCCTCTACCGATTCGAGACGCTGTAGCCCGTGTCTTAGGTCAGAGCTCGAGTGACCTTCGGAGCGACAAGGCCGGTCCACCGATGTGGATTAAAATTCTTGAACACTGCGTTTCCCCACCCTTTGGGGTGTCAATGAGCTAACGAATGACTCCGTCGGTCCCGGATCGACCGATATATCCAAGGCGCCTCGCAACTGCAACAACCACATAAGTCAAACTCGTCAGGGCATGTAAAACCACTGACGCTACTTCTAGTTAGAAAGAAACGCATGTCCTCCCTGAGGTCCTTCTCCCGTTTTTAGTTCACAACCAGGGTGTGAGGCTCGCGAATTCAAGTTACACAAAGCTATGCCACACAGGTCATGCTTTGATCATCAACCACAAGACTCTGCTTTTCAACAGAAGCCTTGATCATTTTCATCTTAGCATGCCACACAGGCAATTCACATTATGCAATCGATATCAATCACACAGAATGAAATCCGATGACAGACACACAGTCCATTTACAAGTTCGTTATTGGTCTGAACGAAACCGGAGGCACCTAGTACCCCGCATATCCATCGATCTCCAAGTACGTCTGGATGATCAACAACTAATTCTCTCCTTTTGGGTGTACGGCCCCAATCAAGATCATCAGTAATTATCCAAACGACGTGAAGACCTCTGGTCTTCAACCACCATCTTCATCTTCGACACCACGTCGAATTATTTATTCAGAATGGGATAAACTCGGTCTTTCTGAATAACTCGCGTATATAATAAACAAGTGTTACACAAACACAACATACGCCTCATTCCAATTCAGAATATTATTTTATTCAAATATTCTTATACTTTGGGAAAGGTTCCCATTTATTTTATCAAAGATAAATTCTTTAAATTTATTCTTTAATCTTCTTTGAATATCAATTCAAACTAGTCGGGATTAGCAAACCACACCGGAGTTATCATTTATTTTATTTCCCAATCCCCACTAATTCATCCCATGAAGTAAAACTGGTAATACTTCATATCTAACACCACGGTGTTATCGGTAAATTCAATTACCATTTCACGTTCAAATCTAACAAAATATTTAACTATCGCCTGGAGCAAAACTGGTGATACTCCATTCTCGATCTTTTCAATCTAATTAAAGATTCATTAAAACTCCACTTAGTATTAATCTTCACAGAAATAAATATCCTGTCTTTAACTGGGTTAAAGAACCAATGTTATTTAAAACACGATTCACGATAAACCCAAAATCACATTACATTAATTATCGGGTTAAAGAACTAGTGTTATTTAAAACACCGTTCACGATAAACCCAAGAATCAATTCCAACTCAATTCCAATTAAATACCATTTAATTGGTACACTTCATTAAATCTAAATAAAAAGATTTAATCTTTTTCTCAACTGGGTTTAAGAACAGTTAATGAAGACACCATTCACGATAAACCCAACTCACATTTGATATTAAATACAAGGCTCTGAATAGAAAATATACCGGCTTACATTCAATATCAAATTCTAAGACCAACAAATATCGTATTGGAAATAATGATATTAATATCTCTTTCAATTTCCCATAACAATATCCGTATCATCACGAAATCCAACGTCGAAATATTCCGAAGACAATTCCGATTCAGATCCATTTCCACTTTATATATTGGAAATTCTGGTTATATTTCAAAACCATTTCAAATTCATTTTATTTATTTCAAAAATAAATGAATTATAATTCTAGTTCAAAACTAGTTCATTTCGATAAAAATCTACTTTTATCTTTTCAAATATGGAGTTTTTCATCCCAATTCTTCACAAATCATTTCTTTTGATTTTACACAAATTATTACAATTTTTAATAATTTTATCAAGGCCCGTACAGTCGATTTCCATCAACGGCCACCGAACTGCACTTACAACGACCTTTTTCAAATTTGATTTGGACATAATTCCAAATCCAACGGTTAGATTTCAAATCTCTAATATTTGCTAGAAAGCTCTTTTCCATACGAACCCAACGGTTCTGGTTTTAGGAGAATTCGACGGCCGGATCTCCCGCAATATCCATTCGAATTCAATGGTCGAAATTCACGAACTACCGCAGCGTGGGGCGTTCTATTCAGGCCATTATATAATATATACTTCGTCGATTTCCTTTTAAAACATATTTTATAAATCGTTTTAAATTTGTTTTCAAAACGATTTCAACTTCCTTTTCAAATTCAAATCATGATTGAATTTTTCAATACAAATTCGTTTTAATTTCATTTCAAATCGATTTCAATTTGAATCGATTTCAACTCAATTTAAATTCGTTTAAATTCAATTCAAAACGATTTCATTTCTATTTCAATTTAATTCGAATTTCAATTCTATTCGAATTTCAAATCATTTCAATATTCATCTCAATTTGAATAAAATCGATATAAATATCGTTTACGTCAAAATGGCGCAAATATAATCAACACGGCTTTATATATTTCTATTTCCAAATATTTCTATTTCAAATATTTCTATTTCAAATATTTCTATTTCAAATATTTCTATTCTAAATATTTCTATTTCAAAACTGGAATGAGGCCCAATCAATTACCATATAATGTTAATTATATGGATTTTCTACAACACATATATAAAATAACAACGATAAATAATCAACCATCATCCAGAGTGCACCACACAACTGCATAAGCATTAAATATAAATAATTAACGCTTACACGGTCTGTCGACCAATCGATCGACATACAGCTAAATAATTGGGATTAGTGTACGCCAAATATCATCCCAATACCCGTGTGGGGTTTCAAACAATCAAACACAGATTTTATTTGTGCAGTTGGGCGATGTGTAAAATTTATCGTCCCAATCAATATCAATCAAATCAGTGTATATAAACAAATCTCCGATTTGTTTATAAATATTTATTTTATATACACGTTAAAAATTCTATTTTTAACTATAAAATATTTCTAACTATATAATATTTTATTTCATTTCACATAACATCACACAATCAACTACACATCAAAATCAAACAAACAAGCATACAAGACGTCCATGGTCTGTGGACGACGGGTGTCGGGTGCTACTAAACACCGTCTGCATCCTAGTATATATTTCAAAATAGAAATAAAAATTAGAAGTGAGAAGTTCTCACAAAGGGTTCCACTCCGCCGTGCTTTGCTTCTGAACTGCTGAACCGTCTGGACCGGTTTGAAATTCCAATGCAGTTCTTTTCACGCTGTTCAAATAAAAATTATATTTTTATTGCTTCATTTCAATAAATAAAAATTCTATTTTTATTTCTACTTCATATATATTTTTCAACGCTTCCTTCTATATGAAAATTATATTTTTATCTTTCTACTGCATATACAAAGATCGAATTTTTATCTATAAAAATTTCAACTTATATTTTGAATAAAATCATTTCTTTATATTGTTAATTCGCTACAACACATATAAAGATCGTATTTTTATAATCTCTACTATATAAAAATAATATTTTTATATTCTCCATTATATAAAAATCATATTTTTATTACTTCTACTTTATAAAAATCATATTTTTATATCTCCTACATAATAAAGATCGAATTTTTATTATCTGTATTATATAAAAATTATATTTTTATTATCTCTACTACATAAAGATAATATTTTTAACCTTTCTATAATATAAAAATTATATTTTTAACTTCTCTACTTTATAAAAATTATATTTTTAACTTCTCTACTTTATAAAAATTTTATTTTTATATCTGCTACTATATAAAAATCATAATTTTATATAATTAAAAATCACTTCTTTGTCTAAAAATCTCAACTTTTCTTTAGTAAAAATCTAATTTTTATAACGCTTCTTTATTAGAATAAAATCGCTCCTTTAACACAAGCTATTATATGTTAAAACAGAAAACAAAATAAATGTAAATTAAAATTTAAACTCACGTTTTCGGATTTCTTCAGAAAAGGGGGGTTGCTGTGGAGGGTCGGAGGAGGGCCAGGCACGAGCGGAGGTCGGTGGGTGGTGCGCAGTTGCCGGCGGCGGCTTTTCAGGCGATGGGCGGCGGTTTTATTAGAGAAGGAAGCGAGGGGTTGGGAGAAGAGAGAGGAGACTGGAGCGAGGGAGAGGGGAGATGGCGAGAGGGGTGGCGCTGGGGGAGGCCGCGTCGGGGAGTCGATCGCCAGATGGCGGCGGTTGCGCCCCAGGGTTTCCCCCCTTTTTTTAATTTAATTTTATTCGATCTGAACATGTAGAGGGAAGGGGAGAGATAACGAGGAGAGAGAATGAGAGGGGTTTTATATACATTATTTATATTTTTAATTTAATTTTGAATTCTATAAAGTACCCTTTTCATTCGGACTCGAAATCGAACCCACCGACTGTCATCCCTAGCTAATTACCCCCATTCCGAACACAATGGGATATGTTTTATAAGTTGATTCAAACGTTTCGACTAGTTTTCGTCAAAATCAACATACAACTCTATATATTGAATTTGAACGCGCATTTCAATTTACCGGGGTCACATACTAACTCGAAAAATTCCTGAAAAATATTTTCTAGTTTCGTATTGACGATACGGTCCTAACAAAACTAATTTCGTTGAATTCTGAGACCGTTTGAAAAATGACCATTTTCCAGTCGATTAAAATCAACTAAAACTGGTCAAACGCGTTTTCCTTTGCCACGCTCACATATTGATTCGAAAAATTATGAATTTTTGAATCTTGCAATAACTAGACATCACGGATCCAAAAAAAGTGGTTTCGTCGAAATCCGAGGTGGTTTGCAAAATTCCCATTTTTAAGGGCCAGAATTCCATAGCGACTATTCTGAATTTTCATCAGGGCATAACTTTTTATCCCCGCTATAAAATTTGGATTTTTCGGATTCGTTGGAAAGATATTTTCAAATAGATTCAAATATTTTTGGTTTCACTAAAATCCGATTTATTTTGAATCCTGTGTATTCATTTGAATTTTGAAATCGAATTATCGAACTACCACGCCATTTTCAATTCCTTTTATATATATGAATAAATTTTTATATTCTAACGACGACTATACGTTCGAACTCTATTCAAAATAAATTTCTCGCCATTATTATTTAAAATAATTCATATTAAATAATCAAAATTCGCTAAAATTGCCAAAATAAAAAATTTAAACTGGCTCAGATTTTCGGGTTGTTACAATCTCCCCCACTTAAAACTTTTCGTCCCCGAAAAGGAACGAAGCCGAAAGTTGTTTAGCTAATCAACTCAACTTTTACTATTTTCATTACGGCTTAAGTTCTTCAACTTTTCAGTTTCTAAGAACTTTTCAAATTTTTCAAAAATTTGGCTAACACCCTAAATTTTCGAAAAATTTCGCCATAACCTCCCCTGCACCGGGGACTTGGGGATATTTCATATAGCCTCCCATGGCCTTCTTCAATCCAAAAGAAAAAGAAAAAGCCAAGCGGCTAGCCAATCGGCTCATAAAATCACCCAAAACTCAAGAAATACAATAAACATGTACCTATTTATCGGCAAACAATTTTATTCCTCTTCTCTAGCCTCCTTGCTATGACCTGTTCAATGGATACAAATGTACATATATGCAAATGCAACCAATTTTCAATACAATTCACTATTTGGTCAATTTGGCTAAATGGTTCAAATTTTAATTATTCTACCAATAATCAAACAACACAACCATCAATCAATTAGTGAATTATCATTTCAAATTCTTAACTTTGATATATAGTCAAAAATCACATTTTTGATGCCAATTCATAACAATAAGCCCTATCTAATTTTGGTTCTCACACCAGTCAATAGGAAACATACAGAAATCCCACTTTCGAAACTCGAACATGAATACTAATGATGCGATCGCTATAGCGATCATCAGAACCATCTTCGGGCGACTAGAGTGTGATTCTATATCTATCCAGTATATTAAAACTGCGAATACACGCGGATTAGACGTATATGCAAAATCTTTATATACTACATTGTCCTAATTCAATATAATATAAAATAAATAATCAAATACGAATAGTTGATTTAAATTTCAAAACAAAATTTGTTTTCATTTTCAAAAATATACTCTTCACACTCGTTCTAGGATACTACTGATCCCATCTCTAACGAGTCATCCTTATTGGATATTACTAATCCAATTCCTGATGAATTCTTTCGTATGGTTCTAATGTGTCTTTTTCTCCGAGCTATGTAAACCAAAGCTCTGATACCAAATGTAAAAATCCGTAACTTCCCCGGTAAGGAAAGCGCGGATAGTTCGAGAACAAGCCACAAAAGAACGCAGACGGAAGAACATTTCATTGTTAATTACAACAATTCCATCAGAATACAAGAATATATATAGTAAGAATAAATAAAATACATTCGATAAATATCAGAGATTACAATACAATACATAGCAGCGGAAAATAATACAATACACAACTAGAAGTAATACGCGGATACAAAACTTTCCGAGTATCATTCCAGCTGTAAATCAGGATCCTGTGAATATAAATCTGCAAAACCAAAACTACTAGCTGCCCATTTCAAAATAAGAGCACCCAGGGTTTAGGTTAAAACAATAAACTCCAGGTCAGTCATGTGACTGGTGTGAGAACTAAAAACAGTTATTAATCTTTATTTTAAAGTTTGGTAAATCAAGGGACCACGCCGTATAACACGGAACGGGTTTCCTCCCAAGAATACCAGTGCATAAAACCAATAGCGCAATGCTAAATAAAGAAAAATGAAGCTATTATAAGACCCAGGTCCCATCACACAATGCAACGCAAGCCGGAGGATAGGGTTTTTACCTTATAATAGCCAAAGAAAGCTTGATACGTTTAAAACAGATTATTTGATATTACTATAAGTCTATAGTGTATAAAACAACTTCACATCATAAGTATCAATCATAGGCGGCATAAGCGCCCCATCCCACTATGTCGCCATATATAGGATTACAACTAAAATCGAAACGTCACGTATTGGAAGTTGGATTTCCATCTGTGAACCGAGGCAAAAGATAGTCCTCTACCAATTCAAGACGCTCTAGCCCGTGTCTCAGGTCAGAGCTCGAGTGACCTTCGGAGCGACAGGGCCGGTCCACCGATGTGGATTAAAATTCCTGAATACTACTTTTCCCCACCCTTCGGGGTGTCAATGAGCTAACGAATGACTCCGTCAGTCCCGGATCGACCGATATATCCGAGGCGCCTCGCAACTGCAACAACCACATAAGTCAAACCCGTCAGGGCATGTAAAACCACTTATGCCACTTCTAGCTAGAAAGAAACGCATGTCCTCCCTGAGGTCCTTCTCCCGTTTTTAGTTCACAACCAGGGTGTGAGGCTCGCGAATTCACGTTACACAAAGCTATGCCACACAGGTCGTGCTTTGATCATCAACCACAAGACTCTGCTTTTCAACAGAAGCCTTGATCATTTGAATCTTAGCATGCCACACAGGCAATTCACGTTATGCAATCGATATCAATCACACAGAATGAAATCCCATGTCAGACACACAGTCCATTTACAAGTTCGTTCTGGGTCTGAACGAAACCGGAGGCACCTAGTACCCCGCATATCCATCGATCTCCAAGTACGTCCGGACGATCACCAACTGATTCTCTCCTCTTGGGTGTACTGCCCCAATCAAGATCATCAGTAATTATCCAAACGACGTGAAGACCTCCAGTCTTCAACCACCATCTTCATCTTCGACACCACGTCGAATTAGTTATTCAGAATGGGATAAACCCGGTCTTTCTGAATAACTCGCGTATATAATAAACAAGTGTTACACCAACACAACATACGCCTCATTCCAATTCAGAATATTCTTTTATTCAAATATTCTTATACTTTGGGAAAGGTTCCCATTTATTTTATCAAAGATAAATTCTTTAAATTTATTCTTTAATCTTCTTTGAATATCAATTCAAACTAGTCGGGATTAGCGAACCACACCGGAGTAATCAATAATTTTATTTCCCAATCCCCACCTATTCATCCCATGAAGTAAAACTGGTAATACTTCATATCTAACACAACGGTGTTATCGGTAAATTCAATTACCATTTCACGATCAAATCTAATTAAAGATTTAACTATCGCCTGGCGCAAAACTGGTGATACTCCATTCTCGATCTTTTCAATCTAATTAAAGATTCATTAAAATTCCACTTAGTTTTAATCTTCACAGAAATCAATATCCTGTCTTTAACTGGGTTAAAGAACCAATGTCATTTAAAACACGGTTCACGATAAACCCAAAATCACATTACATTAATTATCGGGTTAAAGAACAAGTGTTATTTAAAACACCGTTCACGGTAAACCCAAGAATCGATTCCAACTCAATTCCAATTAAATACCATTTAATTGGTACACTTCATTAAATCTAAATCAAAAGATTTAATCTTTTTCTCAACTGTGTTTAAGAACAGTGTTAATGAAGACACCATTCACGATAAACCCAACTCACATTTGATATTAAATACAAGGCTCTGAATAGAAAATATATCAGCTTATATTCAATATCAAATTCTAAGACCAACAAATATCGTATTGGAAATAATGATATTAATATATCTTTCAAATTCCCATAACAATATTTGTATCATTACGAAATCCAACGTCGAAATATTCCGAAGACAATTTCGATTCAAATCCATTTCCACTTTATATATTGAAAATTCTGGTTATATTTCAAAACCATTTCAAATTCATTTTATTTATTTCAAAAATAAATGAATTATAATTCTAGTTCAAAACTAGGTCATTTCGATAAAAAACTACTTTTATCTTTTCAAATATGGAGTTTTTCATCCCAATTCTTCACAAATCATTTCTTATGATTTTACACATATTATTACTATTTTTAATAATTTTATCAAGGCCCGTACAGTCGATTTCCATCAACGGCCATCGAACTGCACTCACAACGACCTTTTTCAAATTTGATATGGACATAATTCAAAATCCAACCGTTAGATTTCAAATCTCTAATATTTGTTAGAAAGCTCTTTTCGATACGAACCCAACGGTTCTGGTTTTAGGAGAATCCGACGGTCGGATCTCCCGCAATATCCATTCGAATTCAATGGTCGAAATTCACGAACTACCGCAGCACGGCGCGTTCTATTCAGGCCATTATATAATATATACTTCGTCGATTTCCTTTTAAAACATATTTTATAAATCGTTTTAAATTCGTTTTCAAAACGATTTCAAATTCAAATCAAGATTGAATTTTTCAATACAAATTCGTTTTAATTTCATTTCAAATCGATTTCAATTCAATTTCAATTCGTTTTAATTCAATTCAAAACGATTTCATTTCTATTTCAATTTAATTTGAATTTCAATTCTATTCAAATTTCAAATCATTTCAATATTCATCTCAATTTGAATAAAATCGATATATATATCGTTCACGTCAAAATGGCGCAAATCTAATCAACACGGCTTTATATATTTCTATTTTCAAATATTTCTATTTCAAATATTTCTATTCCAAATATTTCTATTTCAAAACTGGAATGAGGCCCAATCAATTAACATATAATGTTAATTATATGGACTTTCTACAACACATGTATAAAATAACAACGATAAATAATCAACCATCATCCAGAGTGCACCACACAACTGCATAAGCATTAAGTATAAATAATTAACGCTTACATAGTCTGTCGACCAATCGATCGACATACAGCTAAATAATTGGTATTAGTGTACGCCAAATATCATCCCAATACCCGTGTGGGGTTTCAAACAATCAAACACAGATTTTATTTGTGCGGTTGGGCGATGTGTAAAATTTATCGTCCCAATCAATATCAATCAAATCAGTGTATATAAACAAATCTCCGATTTGTTTATAAATATTTATTTTATATACACGTTAAAAATTCTATTTTTAACTATAAAATATTTCTAACTATATAATATTTTATTTCATTTCACATCACATCACACAATCAACTACACATCAAAATCAAACAAACAAGCATACAAGCCGTCCATGGTCTGTGGACGACGGGTGTCGGGTGCTACTAAACACCGTCTGCATCCTAGTATATATTTCAAACTAGAAATAAAAATTAAAAGTGAGAAGTTTTCACAGAGGGTTCCACTCTGCCGTGCTTTGCTTCTGAACTGCTGAGCCGTCTTGACCGGTTTGAAATTCCAATGCAGTTCTTTTCACGCTGTTCAAATAAAAATTATATTTTTATTGCTTAATTTCAATAAATAAAAATTCTATTTTTATTTCTACTTCATATATATTTTACAACGCTTCCTTCTATATGAAAATTATATTTTTATCTTTCTACTTCATATACAAAGATCGAATTTTTATCTATAAAAATTTCAACTTATATTTTGAATAAAATCATTTCTTTATATTGTTAATTCGCTACAACACATATAAAGATCGTATTTTTATAATCTCTACTATATAAAGATAATATTTTTATATTCTCCATTATATAAAAATCATATTTTTATTACTTCTACTTATCTCCTACATAATAAAGATCGAATTTTTATTATCTATATTATATAAAAATTATATTTTTATTATCTCTACTACATAAAGATAATATTTTTAGCCTTTCTATAATATAAAAATTATATTTTTAACTTCTCTACTTTATAAAAAATATATTTTTAACTTCTCTACTTTATAAAAAATTTATTTTTATATCCGCTACTATATAAAAATCATATTTTTATATAATTAAAAACCACTTCTTTGTCTTAAAATCTCGACTTTTCTTTAGTAAAAATCTAATTTTTATAACACTTCTTTATTAGAATAAAAATCGCTCCTTTAACACAAGCTATTATATGTTAAAACAGAAAACAAAATAAATGTAAATTAAAATTTAAACTCACATTTTCGGATTTCTTCAGAGAAGGGGGGTTGATGTGGAGGGTCGGAGGAGGGCCAGGCACGAGCGGAGGTCGGTGGGTGGTGCGCAGTTGCCGGCGGCGGCTTTTCAGGCGATGGGCGGCGGTTTTATTGGAGAAGGAAGCGAGGGGGGAGAAGAGAGAGGAGACTGGAGTGAGGGAGTGGGGAGATGGCGCGAGAGGTGGTGCTAGGGGAGGCCGCGTCGGGTGGCGATCGCCTGGGGGCGGCGGTTGCGCCCTAGAGTTTCCCCCCTTTTATTAATTTAATTTTATTCGATCTGAACTTGTAAAGGGAAGGGGGAAGATAACGGGGAGAGAGAATGAGATGGGTTTTATATATATTATTTATATTTTTAATTTAATTTTGAATTCTATAAAGTACCCTTTTCATTCTGACTCGAAATCGAACCCACCGACTTTCATCCCTAGCTAATTACCCCCATTCCGAACACAATGGGATATGTTTTGTAAGTTGATTCGATCGTTTCGACTAGTTTTCGTCAAAATCAACATATAACTCTATATATTGAATTTGAACACGCATTTCAATTTACCGGGGTCACATACTAGCTCGAAAAATTCCCGAAAAATATTTTCTAGTTTCGTATTGACGATACGGTCCTAACAAAACTAATTTCGTCGAATTCTGAGACCGTTTGAAAACTGGCCATTTTCCAGTTGATTAAAATCAACTGAAACTGGTCAAATGCGTTTGTTAGATCAAAATTTGGACCTAACACCCAAATTGTTCTGATTCGTAGAGAATTATAACTGAAGAATGAAGAAAAGGCAGAAAACACACAGAATTTATAGTGGTTTGGCGTTAACGAGCGTACCTCCACTTTATATGTTATCGATTATCCTTTGAATGCTAGTACAATCAATGATTTCTCTCAAACTCACTCTTACAATTATGATTTCTCTCAGTAATCTCGAAGTAAGACTAAAAAGAAATAGTGGTATGACAGTAATGGTGGAATCAGTGCTCAATTCTGCCAAAAGATCCCCAAAAATGCCAATCTCTGGGCTATTTATAGCTGATTTTGTCAGGCGGATCGCGGTCACACGTGGCGTAAATCCCGGGAACATCGGATCGGATCGAGCAATGAGGAAGAATTGGTCAATGTGACAGTTGTGGACATGTGTCGCTGGATCCGGCGTTCGTGGATCGTGGTAGAGGAGGTCAGGAGCTTCTCCGCATCTTCAGGGATCGGTTCGTCTCGTGATAGCTTAAGGTGGGATCGGGTCGCATCTCGTTATGGTGAACCGATGTTACGAGACGATCCATTAGGGCGCAACGATCCGACTCGACAAGGTGACCACGATCTGGTTTTTTTATGGGCTACGAGTATGAAGCTTCGTATTTTCTTCTTGTACGTGAACCTTGGTGGCTTGGTCAGAAAGCTAGCCAACATTTTGCCCCCTCGAAGTATGTTTTATCGAGGATGGAACATGCTTCGAAGATTCTGATCTGTCTTTTCCTGAAGGGATGCAAGACAACGGTTGTACCTGTCAGAAATGTCGCATTGTTTCCGAAAAGTTGTTTCTCTTGATTAGTATAAATACCCGGTTAAATCCTCAATCATTTCTTTGTTCATTGAGTAATCCTTTTCTGGAATTTTTTGGAGACTTCATCATCGAATCTACCAGGTAAATTTCTGAACTTTCCTTCTCTTCTCCCTCCTCTTTCCTTTTTTTTATGGTCGTCATTGGGCTCGGATCGTCATTACGTTGTGCGGATCATGGGATGGAGGCTCGTTGCGATTCACGATTCAACTGGGTCTTCAGCAAAGCGGGCCGCGCCCCTTCTTTCGGATGGGCTTAAACTCGTGGCCCACCAGACCCCCATGGTTCGAACGTGACAAGAAAGGGAAGACTAACGGTCATGAACTTTCCTATATATACCGAACCGAACTCCACTTTCTTGCTTCTTCTTCCTTCAGCCACGCGCCGCCAAGTATTTCGAAAAAAACCCTAATTTTTCTTCCGATTTCCAAGAAAACCAATTGTTCTACCCAATTCAAGAAAGGTAATCTTGCCAAAATAAATTCCCTTTCGTTTCTACTCTCTTTATCTTGATTTTTTGACCGAATTTGAGGAAAAGAGGAGCGGGCTTTCATGGTTTTTTGGGTTTAGGAGAAGGTGAAGTTACCATGGCTGATGGGTTTCTGTGCTCGAGAAAAGGACGAGGAAGGAGAAGAGAGGAAAGGAGAGGAGCAGGTCAGGTCGCGAGCGAGGCCTGGGAGCGTATCATGGACGGAGTAGATGGAAGGAGAATGGAGAGGAAGCGATTCGTGCCTGTGGAAAGGGAGCGGATCGCTACGAGCCTGTAGCGACCCGATCCGGAGCACTCCCGGGAGTTATCGCCTCCGTACCTGATCCATGTTTGTGTTCACGAATCCAGGCATACGCCACGATCCGAACCTCAACTCGCGATACGAAGGTGTAGAGCGAACCGATGTTGCTTTCCACAAGGTGGTGCTCGCGCTATGAGCTCGTGACGGCTTCACGATCCAAAGATACACGCGATCCCCAAGAGAGCGATCCGAATGGGGGCGATCCGTCCGCCTCGCGATCCGCCACGTGTATCGCGATCTGATTATACCCCTCAACTCACGATCCAAAAATACTTCTAACTTTAAACAATGCACTGTTATCACAAGAATCTGGACAGTTAGGTTAGAGCCTCGATGTTGGACTTTCTGGACTCGATGACAACATAGTTTGACTGCATATGATGACTAATATCTTGATGATCTTGTTGACTTTTATGTTTTTTTCTTTGATGCACGCACAAGCACACACTTGCACTTGCACACACGGGGGGACGGGTAACTGTATTCAAATTTCTGTTTGCCAACACAGCTATGTCTGATAAGCGAGCGACTGAGATGCCAGAGAAAGACACTGAACCAAAGATATCCACAAAACCAGAGAAAGATACCGAACCAGAAACATCCACACACGATGATCCTGATGTGCTTCCTTCAACTAATCCGGAGGGTCAAAAATCTGGATCTAAATATGAAGTAGAATCGGAATCTGATTCGTTAGAGAGTACTTCTACTGAGGAGTCCGGTTTAGATGAACGAGCTCCTGATGAGATTCCTGGTGTTAGGGGCCCCGAAAAGCTTACCGATTGCAAGCCATCTAAATTAGACGATGATAAACTTAAGCGACTATGTTTAAAGCACGGAATATCTTGGGATGACGTCAAAACTCCGGATAAGGATGATCTTCCCCACCTTGCCCCGCCTGGATATATGACCATCAGTAAATTGATGTGTACTGTCGGTGCTATTCCCTCGTTCCTGCCAATCGTTATAGAAACTTTGAAACGGTTATGCATTGCCCCCATGCAACTTCATCCCAATGCTTATGCAGCCCTGTTCACAATCTGTGTCGCATATGAGGAAATTTTGCATACAGAGCTCACTTTCAAAGATTTAAAGTTCTATTTCCTCTTCAAACATCGGTCCACGGCGACCCCAAACCTTTATTTCTTCGAATCAGTGGTTAACAGGAAGGTCCTATCCGATAGTTGCAGCAACATAGGGGAACCCAAAGCCAATTGGTTCTATATAAAGCTGCAGGCTGGGTGCGCAAGGCGGTGGATTAAATCAGGTAGATTTCAAACTTTCAGATACAGGACTTGATTTCATAATCATAGCACTGACGCGTTCCATCTCCTTTGTATGCAGATCGTAAAATCCCAAGGACGGAAGGCAAGGTATATAAGAATCGACTATCTCGCCTTCTTAAAAGAAAATCTGATTTCTTGAGGAGAAAGTCGTATCTTACCGACGAGAATCTTCATAAGCACCGTCTTCTAGACATAAAGTTTGGACTTGGCAAGGACAAGCCTTATAAATATATAGCTCCAGCTAAGGGAGAGGGAACTTCCGAGGTAGTTAAAACAACCAAACATGAAGGGCAAAGAGAAACTTCAGTCCCTAAGAGTCAATCCCCACCAAAGATTCCACCACTCGCGGATCCTGTCATTACCGAGGAGCTAACCGATGAGCAAACACTTATGGAGCTAAAGAAGGTTCCTATACCAGACGACGTCTATTCGCAAGAAGATTTTGGTGTAGAACCATTCTTTTCTGTCATTGAGGAAACAGACACTTCATCCCTAGAAAAAGATGTAGCACAGACAAGCCTAGCTCTAGGCCCTGGTCCGTTAGGGGGCTATATGGGATGCACAAATCACATGCACCAATAACCACAGCACTTTCTACACTATTATTGTTCGTAACTTTAATGTATGATTGTTTCATTTGTAGGAAAGATGACTCGCAAACAGACTTATTCATATCGTTCCCTTCGCTCGGGCACTCCGAGTCTTCGCGGAGATCCCGAACAGGCTCGTGACAGCAGCCGAGGGGGAGATAGCCATCGGTCTCGGGACCCCCATAAGCCTCATTCTTCAAGATCAAAATCCTCGTCGAGGCATGATTCTGGAAAACCTCGCAGCTACAAGCCGCCACTTACCGGGGGAAAGCAACTTTCCATAGAGTTAACTCCTCCAAAGAGCACGTCGTCACAAGACAAATTATCCAAAAAGCACCACGAGTCTAAGGACAAGAAAAAGGATCCAAGCAAGGATTCTTAGAAGGAGAAACCGACATCGTCCCTTCTGGTCAAGAAGGTTTAAGTGTTCCTGGGGCACGAGACCACCTCTATGGCCCTGAGCTTCAGGCAAAGCTGGGGAAACCGCGAGAACACTTTCCCAACATCTTCTTCGACAGGATGATGTACGTCCCATCTTTTGAGCCGGTTCCCAGTGGTTGGGACACTGAGGTTATTGGACATGTTCGTCATGTAGCTACTTAATACGTGGCGATGAAGAAACACGCTGTGAAACTTTCAGACTATATCCGCACACTTGAAATGGAAGCTCACAGATCCAAAGTGAGAATAGAAAACAATGAGAGGGCCAGAAAGAATATGGAGGCGGACTTGGAAGATGCTCAGTCCCAGCTTGCCTTGGCCCAACGGGATGGTGACAAATACAAGACAGAACTTGAGGAGGCCAGGAAACGCTTTCGTAATGAGCTTGATTCGAATAGCGAGGAGCGCTTGAGACTGAAGAAAGAAATAGAGGACCTTCGAGCGACCAATACTGAATTAGAGACGGCCCAAGACCATTTCGAGGCTGAAAAATCTGCTTGGGAGAAAGAAAAGGCGAGCTTGAAAGAGAGTCTAGCTTTGGCCGAAGGAGAGAAGGTGATTCTGAATGATCAAGTTCCAGATGCAGAAAGACGCGCGGCTCTCGCCGTAAAGAATGTAGAAAGTGCCATTGAAATGACTACTACTTCTAACGACAAGCTCCTCGAGAGAGAAAAGGATATCGAAGGATTTGAAGAAACGATATTTGATTTCCTCGGCCATGTCCTCAAAACCCGTAACATCTCATGGATCCCGGACTACCACGTCACTTTAGCCAACATATGGGATGCCATCGTCGAGGGTGAGAAGCGGAGATTAGGAGTTGAAGAGATCGACGTAGATGAGCTGATGAGGACCATTCTGAGGGATAACGAGCCCGAGGATTTGGCAGAAGGCCGGCGCCTAATTCAAGAAGAGATAGAGAAGGAGAGGACTCTGGCTAAGGGCAAAAACAAGATTGATGAAGGTTCGAGCTCAGCTGTAGAGCCCAAGGCCTCCGGAGTTGAGGAATACAATCCTGATGATCAATTAATTCCTTTGGGCCCGACTCCTTTGGTTGTCGGAGCTTCTTCAGCTAGCTTGCGGAGGATCAGCGGAAGGTATCTCCATTTTTTCCCCGCAATTTGTCAAAGCAGTTGTGAGTTGTCGTCGTCTGGCGGAGCAACCAATCGAATTAATAACACGTGTTCCTCATAATACTGGTGGCGGGCCCGTCGATAAGGATGTCGAGAAGAAGACAGAGAGGGAGAAGATTGACGTCTCGCCTAGTGCCGGTGTTGATGCACCAAACAGGCTGAAGGTACAACAGCGGAGAAGGGCGTCCTGGCACCCAGTGCTGATGCTCACAAGGATGACGAAAACATCGATGCCCTGAAAGATATGGACAGGCGCCATGTAGATGATGAGGAGGATGTCATTATCACCAAAGAAGTCAAAGGCGATGATGACGAGACCTTGGCTAAAAGAAAGGCTAGGCAGGAAAAGCAGCTAGCTTTAAAGAAGGAGGAACAAGAACCTTTGAACGTAGCTCCTATCTCGGAGTTTGATCCCAAAACTGGGATGGTTCTAAAACTCCAGCCCAAATCGATCACTAAACAGCTTCATTTCGAGAATCTTGATGATTTCCCAGCTTCCCTTACTGAGAAAAGAAAGAGAAAGAAGGAGGAGGAGGAGTCTTCGGATGAACCTTTAGCTCCTCTTATAGACAAAAGGAAGAGAAAGAAGGATGATCAATCTGATATTAACAAGGCGGAGCTGGAAATGCAGGAAAAGGGGAAAAAGTCCAAATGTAAATAGGATACTGTCGCTTGTCTATGTTTTGTCTTTAAGCTTCCCACTGGCCATGAAATGTAGTTGTGAGACAGGCCCTCACTTTTGTTTTAGGTTGCTTTTCATGTTGTAGGCTTGCAGTTTATGAATAAAATTTTATTTCTTTTGCATCATCGTGTACCTGCATTTAATAAACTTTTCATGCTTAGTCATAAATTATTTGCTTATAACTACAAATCATTCAAGCAACAAAAAGACTTTAATAGTATTGTACTGTATCAAGATACATGTATGCACATATCTGCCCCCAATTAATCGTTAAAGATTTATTTGAGTTGTACGCATGTTGCCCCCGTTTCTAAACATGGGGGACTTGGAAATTTTTGTAGAATTAGAGTTCTTGCGGTGCTAGGCTTTTGGCACTTCGATACTCTCCCGATCCATCTGCGGGTCGAAGTTCGAACTCGTGTCATAATCTACGCACCGATCCTTCAGTGGGGTAGAGATCCTATGGGCGCTGAGTCTCCAGCACCGTTCTCAGCGCTTAATCATAGACGCTTTTATACTCTCCTGGAAGTCGCCAAGGTTAGAGTGCGAGCTCGGCTGTTCTGTCGCTCCCCGATCCTTCAGCGGGGTAAGAGCTCTTTCTCAGCGCTCAGTCGGAGACGCTTTTATACTCTCCTAGCGGTCGCCAAGGTTAGAGTGTGAGCTCAGCTGTTCTGTCGCTCCCCGATCATTCAGCAGGGTAAGAGCTCTTTCTCAGTGCTCAGTTGGAGACGCTTTTATACTCTCCTGGCGGTCGCCAAGGTTAGAGTGCGAGCTCAGTTGTTCTGTCGCTCCCCGATCCTTCAGCGGGGTAAAAGCTCTTTCTCAGCGCTCTGTCGGAGACGCTTTTATACTCTCCTAGCAATTGCCGAGGTTAGAGTTCCGACAAGGCGGTTCCGATCATGGTACACCGTCGTGACTTATGGACGTCGCCTTCATGTCCGTTACACCCTCTCTCGGCTCTGGAGAGTTAGAGTGCTATCAATAATGTGATTTACTTTATCGCTCCTTCTGAGCTTTGATTGTTGATTGCTTTCCATTCTGATGGAAGGCACCTAGAGTTATATGTTCCTGATGTTGTTGTATGGTTCACAATAAATTTCATAAAGATAGAAAACAGGTAAATAATGGTGCAATAAAGGTAAACGACACACAATATTTTTATAGTGGTTCGGTCGAATCATGACCTACGTCCACTTTATAATCTTTTGCTTAAGAAATCAGACTATTCTAGGCAAGTCGTGCCTTGTACATGGTCCTTAATAAAGCAAAAGAACAGATCTGACATCTTTACATTAGATACGGCCGTAAATGTTGGGCATTCCACACTCTGGGGATTTCCTTTCCATCTACGGTTGCTAGCTTGAAGGTTCCATTATCAAGCTTGCACAGAGAGGAGTACGGTCCTTCCCTCTTCTCGCTCATATGAGTTGGAGGTCGAAAGACACGCTTCAGAACCAAGTTTCTGGGTTCAAAGGTTCGGGCTCGAAACTTTTTGTTGTAGTATCGGGCGACCTGTTGCTTGCATCTCAAGGCACGCACGTCTGCTTCGTCCCTTTTTTCTTCGATCATATCCAGGGATTCAAGGAGCAATTCGTTATTAGTCATCGGATCATAATAAGTCACTCGGTGAGAAGGTACTTTTATCTCAACCGGGATGACTGCTTCTGCTCCAAAAGCAAGGGAGAAGGGGGTATGGCCCGTTGCCGATTTATACGTCGTCCTGTAGGCCCATAATGCTAGGGGTAATTCATCAACCCACATGGCTTTGGCCCGCTCTAGTCTCCTTTTCAGAATGGACTTAATTACTTTATTTTCTGCTTCGACCTGTTCGTTCGACTACGGATGTGCCACAGAGGTGCACCATTTCTCGATGTGGTATTTCTGGCAGAAGTCCCTGAATTCAGTGTTATCGAACTGAGTTCCATTGTCAGTTATAACGATCTTTGGAATCCCAAACCGACAAATGATGTTCCTAACGACGAAGTTGATCACTCGTTTAGTTGTGATTGTAGTCAATGGCTCAGCTTCGACCCACTTAGTGAAGTAGTCTACAGCTACAATAGAGAACTTCGCTCCGCCCTTAGCTATGGGGAGACTTCCGATGATATCAATTCCCCACATAGCGAAAGACCATGGGGTTGTCATCGTTTTTAACTGACTAGGAGGTGCTCTAGGTATCTTTGAAAATTTCTGGCATGCATCACACCATCGCGCGTACTTCGCCGCATCTTTGTTTATGGTAGGCCAGAAATAGCCATGCCGCAAAACCTTTTTTGCCAATGTTTGCCCTCCAGTGTGATCGCCGCATTCACCCTCATGTACCTCCTGCAGTACACGCTTGATGTCATCATGAGCTATACAACGGAGAAGGGGCATCGAAAATCCCTGTCTGTAAAGGACTCCGCCTTGCAGAACGTATCGGGAAGCTTTACGAATTACTTTACGCCTCTTGCTCTTCTTGATTGGAAGCGTTCCATTCATCAAGAAATTCTTTAGAGGGGTCATCCATGGCTCCCTTTTTGTTTCCGCCTCTAGTACCGGATCGATTTCCATCTTATCTATACTAGGAGACCGAAGTACTTCAACTGGGGCTAGCCCGGTCTCTTCAGGATCGTCGGAACTAGCCATCTTCGCCAACTTATCCGCCTGTTGGTTCTCTGACCGCGGAATATGAGATATGTTGTAGTGATCGAAGCCACTCAACAACTCCTTCACTTTCTCCAAGTATAAAATCAATCTTGGGCTTTTGGCCTGGAATTTTCCAGTGACCTGGTTTACAACTAACTTGGAGTGGCAAAATATGTCCAGCTTTGTGATTTCCAACTCCTTTGCGATCCTTAGCCCGGCTATCAGGGCTTCATATTTAGAGTCGTTGATAGTGGCGTGAAACTCCATCCGGATAGCATAGGATATCAGCCGTTTCTCAGGAGTTTCAAGCACTACTCCGGCGCCGGATCTCTTGTCATTCCTAGTTCCATCAGTATACAATCTTTAGGCACTGGGATCGAGAAGTAACTTTGGTGGGTCAGCTTCTTCGTTCGCTATATCTTCCTCCGGTACAGTAAACTCTGCTATGAAATCGGCTAGCACTTGCCCCCGTATTGACCGCCGGGGTTGAAAGTTCAGATCAAATTGACTCAACTAAATGTTCAATTTGAGTAGTCTTCCAGACGCTTCTGGTCTCTGTGGAACTTGCTTGAGCGGATGATCATTGTACACGGTGATGGGATGAGCCTGAAAATAATGTCGAAGCTTTCTAGAGGCAATCAGCAAACTGTACACCAACTTTTCTATCCTTGGATAATTATGCTCGGCTACCGCCAATTTTTTGCTCACGTAATACACTGGTCCTTGAACTTTATCTTCTTCTCTCACCAATGCTGAGCTGATCGCGTGGGACGACACTGCCAAGTATACGAATAAGTCCTCGTGATCCACCGGCTTAGATAATATCAGAGGTTTCTCCAGGTGACTCAGCAGGTTCTGAAACGCTTCTATGCAGTCAGGCATCCATTTGAAGTGGTGTTTTCCTCGCTTTATCAATTCGAAGAATGGGATGCATTTGTCCGTAGCCCTGGAGATGAATCTGCTTAGCGCGGCTACTTTCCCTGCAAGGGTTTGCACATCTTTAATTTTCCTAGGCTCCTGAATGCCTCTGATTGCTGCGATCTGGTCTGGATTAATCTCAATCCCGCGAGAACTGACGATGAGTCCCAAGAATTTTCCGGAGGCGACCCCGAATGAACATTTCGTTGGGTTGAGTTTCATCCCGTACTTTCAAAGAATGCCAAACATCTCTGCCAAGTCTGTAGTGTGATTGGAGGATTGCCTGGACTTAACCAACATGTCGTCGACGTATACTTCCATTGTTTTCCCAATCTGGTTATAGAACATTCTGTTAACTAATCGTTGATATGTACGCCTGCGTTCTTCAAGACAAAGGGCATTACCACGTAGCAGTATAATCCCAGATCCGTAATGAAGCTAGTGTGTTCTTGATCTGGAACATGCATTGGAATCTGGTTGTATCCTGAATAAGCATCCATAAAGGAGAGAAGTTCATGACCCGCCGTTGAGTCCACCAACTGATCGATCCTGGGTAACGGAAAACTGTCTTTTGGGCAGGCTTTATTCAAATCTGAGAAAACGATGCACGTTTTCCACTTCCTATTGGCCTTCTTTACCAGAACTGGATTTGAAACCCAGTCTGGGTAGGTTGAGTCTCTGATAAACCCATTATTCTTTAGCTTTCCAACTTCTTCTTTTAAGGCAGCGGACCTCTCTGGGCCCAGCATTCGCCTTTTTTGTTTTACCGGAGGATGCTTAGGGTTAATGCTTAATGAATGGCTCATGATTTATGGAGATATCCCAAACATGTCTGCGTGGCTCCAAGCAAATACATCCAAGTTATCTTTCAAGAAATCCGTCAGTTCTTTAGCTAAATTCGGATTTAACTGGTATCCAATCTTAAGGACCTTCTCTGGGTCACTATCATCGATCGGTACATCCACAGTTGTCTCGTTGGGAGTCTCCATTCTGCCCCCAGGTTCTTTGTCCTCTCTGGGATCTATATCCTCGGGCAACTCTCTGGGCGACTCACCTACGGTTATCCTCTTTAATTGCTATGAGGTCTCCGCCCTTGTGGGGGGAGAAGCGCCCTTGGTTTCTATGTCTCCTCCGTTGCGGACTAGCTTTAGCTCTGCAATATAACATGATCGTGCGGCAACCTGATCTCCTCTAACAATACCAACACCAGCTTCTATAGGAAACGTCAATAACAAGCACCAGGGGGCTATACAAGCTCTGAAATTGGCTAGGGCCAGTCAACCCAAGAAGGCATTATAGGGCGATTCAATACCCAAAACCACGAAGGGAAGAATTCTCACTCTCTGGCGTTCTCCTTCCCCAAGTGTAACTGGTAGCTCTACATATCGCATTGGAGCGGTGGATGCTCCGTTAAATCCACGGATCCATCCCTCACAGGGCTTCAAGTCTTTCATCTTGAGATTCATCTAGTCGAATGTCTTTTTGAAAAGAATGTTGAGGGAACTCCCGTTATCCATCAAGACTTTATGAACAGTGGCCGGGCCAATAGGAACTGTGATTACAAATGGATCTTCAGTCGGAGCATGGACTCCAATGCTTTCTCGTTCGCGGAAAACGACGTCGTCGGACATCATCTTTTGTTGCTTTACCGGGACATTGTCCTTATGGTTGCTACACTCTCCTACCTCGAGGTGCTACTTAGCCGCATTGATATACTGATCCAATGCCTTGGAACCGTGCCCGGCAAGATAAAGCCCTCCGATTATGGTATTGATAATAAGGTCCTTTCCCTTTTGCTGGGCAGTTGGCCTGACTGCAGGTTGATTCCGGTTCTGATTTGGGGCCTGTACGGCTTGCCCCCTGTCTCTGGGTGTCACTCTGTATTCATCCAATTTTCCTTCTCGGAGAAGCTTCTCGACCACATCTCTTAGGTGACGGCATTCATTTGTTGAGTGGCCGTGAATCTGATGGAAGAGACAGAACTTCCCCGTCTCACGTTCTTTCTCCGTCGACTCTCTGGGAGGAGGCCTTTTATTTTGGAGGACGTTGTACGAATCCATGAAGATATTCTCCAAAGTATCGTTTATTGGCGTATAACTTTCAAAAGACCTGGGACGAGTCCTTCTCCGGGAGTCGTTCCCTCGATTCCTTTTTCGATTATTTCCATTACTGTTATTATCATTGTTTCCTGACTGGCGACCACCCTGGTTCCGGTTTTCGACACTAACTTCGACCTTCCCCGAGTTGTCTCCTGTCGGCTCAATGGCGACATTGCTCTGGATTTCCTCCTTATCTGCCATTTTTGCCTTCCGGTTAGCATATACCTCCTCCCGACGTAAGTGTACATTAGCTTTTTCGTAGAATAACTCTCTAGTATGAGGTGGCTTGCCGGCCAGGTATCTCCCAAATTCGGTGTCTTTATCTACCCCATCAATCAGGGCTGCCACAACAGTTGGCTCATGAGGATCTTTGACTTTAATAGCGGCTAGATTGAAACGGTCTAGATACACCCTAAAACTCTCGCCTGGACGTTGCTTGACAAGGAACAAGTCAATCACACTCTTCGTCCTTTGTGCATAGATGCGGAACTGTTCCACAAACCTTTCACTCAACTCCCTGAAGTTGGAAATTGATCTTGCTGGTAAGCGGGTAAACCATAATAACGCTACATCCTCCAGGAATATAGGAAATGCTTTGCACTTAACAGCGTCAGAAGCTGCGGCAGCGGTCATTGACCAAGAATATCTCATCAGATGTTGGATGGGATCAGATCTGCCCGCGTAACGATTCATCTACGGCATGTTGAAGCTCCTCGGGAATGTCGCATCTAAAATGTCATCAGTGAAAGGGGTGTGACTGCGGTAAATTCCCCAATCTTCATTCCGTTGTCCACGGCTACCTTCCAGAATTTGATGGATCATAGCTGCAACATTTGCACTAGTCAGCGGAGGCTCGGGATCAGCGCTTCTTGCTCGGTGGAATTCTTTGATCTCCCTTCCAGGAGCAACCATGAAATCTGGGGCTCGGATTGGGCTTCGCTGCCCCCTGTTACTATGAGCATTTGTACGGCGAAGGGGCTGAGGTAGTCTATTCTCAACAGGGTTGTCCACGCCTCGAGCTCTGGGAGTTGCGGCACGATTATTCACATTGCAGTTTGAGGGCTCTGCACCCAGTACCTCTTCTTCCCGTGATGGCAGGGTTCCAAATCGGAGCTGCTCTATGTTTTCAGGCCTCTCATACGGTCGCCACGGAGGTCTTGGAGATTCCTCTGACGAAGAAGAGTACTCTGGGGTGAGCGGACGAACTGGGGGCGTCCTTTGCCTTGCAAGATCATTGAGCCTTCTATCCATAGCAGTCAAGTTCTGTCGCAGCATGGAGCTCTCCTGCCTTTGAGTGGCCAATTCATCAAACAACCTCTCCCACATTTCAGAAAAGCGAGAAAGATCTCCCTCAGTAACGGGAGCAGAAGGGTTATATTGATCATCAACATTTTCTCTTATGCGCAGAGAACTTGAACCAGGTCGAGCAGAGGTACCGGGACGGGAAGTGTGAGCCATAACCTCCTTTCCAGGTCGAGTTGTAGTCTGGTCATCATTTCGGATCGCTGCAGATCGATGTCGGTGGCTCGTTGCGCCTCCCTTGGTTTGGTTTGTGGTGACGCAGGGTAGAGGGTTCGGTGCGTTGTCATGGGATCGTGTTACAACCCCTACAGCAGTCCAGTTTGCTCCGCCCTCATCAGCCTGGATAGTGGCGCCCTCATCTGCTCGGATCGTGCCTTGGTCCCTGCGATCCGCGAGACCCACCTCGACCTGCTCGTGAACACTTTCTTCAATTTCCTCATTCGCTTGCGAAGCTCGTACTTCCTTAGACTTCTTTCCAGCCATGATATCAGATGTCGCTGGAATCTTCAGAAATCTGAACAGTGAAGTTTTGGGACTGTTTTCTTTGGACTTTCAAATCCAAATAGTAGAATAGCAATCCGGTAGGCAGAGAATTGAGTTCTCAGTGAAAGCACCAAAATGTTAGATCAAAATTTGGACCTAACACCCAAATTGTTCTGATTCGTAAAGAATTATAACTGAATAATGAAGAGAAGGCAGAAAACACACAGAATTTATAGTGGTTCGGCGTTAATGAGCCTACGTCCACTTATATGTTATCGATTATACTTTGAATGCTAGTACAATCAATGATTTCTCTCAAATTCACTCTTACAATTATGATTTCTCTCAGTAATCTCGAAGTAAGACTGATAAGAAATAGTGGTATGACAGTAATGGTGGAATCAGTGCTCAATACTGCCAAAAGATCCCGAAAATGCCAATCTCTGGGCTATTTATAGTTGATTTTGTTAGGCGGATCACGGTCACACGTGGCGCAAATCCCGGGAACATCGGATCGGATCGAGAAATGAGGAAGAATTGGTCAATGTGACAGTTGTGGACACGTGTCGCTGGACTCGGCGTTCGCGGATCGTGGTAGAGGAGGTCAGGAGCTTCTCCGCATCTTCAGGGATCGGTTCGTCTCGTGATAGCTTAAGGTGGGATCGGGCCGCGTCTCGTTATGGCGAACCGATGTTGCGAGATGAGCCATCAGGGCGCAGCGATCCGACTCGACAAGGTGACCACGATCTGGTTTTTTTATGGGCTACGAGTATGAAGCTTCGTATTTTCTTCTTGTACGTGAACCTAGGTGGCTTGGTCAGAAAGCTAGCCAACAACGTTTTCCTTTGCCACGCTCACATATTGATTCGAAAAATTACGAATTTTGGAATCTAGCAATAACTAGACATCACGGATCCAACAAAAGTGGTTTCGTCAAAATCCGAGGTTGTTTGCAAAATTCCCATTTTTAAGGGTCAAAATTCCATAGCGACTATTCTGAATTTTCAACTGGGCATAACTTTTTATCCCCGCTATGATATTTTGATTTTTCGGATTCGTTGGAAAGATATTTTCAAATAGATTCAAATATTTTTGGTTTCACTAAAATCTGGTTTATTTTGAATCCTTTGCATTCATTTGAATTCTGAAATCAAATAATCGAACTACCACGCCATTTTCAATTCCTTTTATATATATAAATAAATTTTTATATCTAATGACGATTCGAATAAATATATACGTTCGAACTCTATTCAAAATAAATTTCTTGCCGTTATTATTTAAAATAATTCATTTTAAATAATCAAAATTTGCTAAAATTGCCAAAATAAATTTTTTAAACTGGCTCAGATTTTCGGGTTGTTACATACAAAGTACATACAAGAATACAAACAAAAGTACACATCACTTATTACATGACTATACAAAGATGAAAAAAAACAATAATGAATTGAATATGAAGCTCGGAAAAAACTCAAAACTGTAGTCAAATGAAAATCACCCACACTAGAACCAAAAACTGAATGCCTTTACAAGTCTTTCTCAGCAATCAAAATCTCACTGCAACACTCACCAAAATTAGCTTTGTCAAAACCATACTATACATCCTCCACTTTATTATACTTACATCCCAATGCAACGAACTGCAGTAACACCTATATTGGATTGCTTCTAGTGTGTCTAGTTGCATATTTCTTAAGATAATTTAACGGCAAAAAGTCCTTAAGCACATTATCATTTCCATTAACTAAATCATCATTACATTCAGATGCTTTTTTCTTCCAAGCGCTCCTTTATCATTTTTTAATGCAACTTTAGAAGGACCAGAACTCAGTGGCGTAGAATTAATACCATGTACATCATTAGCTGAAGCAGTAACACCAACTACATAATTAGTAGAAATAGGAGGAGGGGGTAAAATAATGTGGTTAGGAATGGTTAAGTGTGAGTAATGAGAGGTATTAGTCTTAATAGAAGCTGCTACATTAGTAACACTTTTACCATCGTCCTCACTATCAGCCCAAAATTTCCCTGTCAATCGCTCAGGTTTGGAATGACTAGAATTTGCCAAAGTTGCACCAGACAAAGAAGATGAAACATTCAAAGAAGAAAAAACAGAAACAAGAAAGTTGTTACTAAAAGATGAAGAATAAAACCTTGAAACAGAATTGCTAAAAGAACCAAAGCTAGACGAACAACCAGAACTGCCAACATTGCATAAAGAACCCATACTAGTTGAAGAACCAAAACTGCTAGAAACAGAGATGCTTGAGGTATTAAAACTGCTAGAAACTGAAAAGCTTGAAGTACCCAAACTAGTAGAACAACCACAAATGCTTGAAGTACCCATACTGTTTGTGCCAAAGCTAGCAGACTTTGAATTGCATGAAGTGCCTAAACTTGCAGAAATACTTGTTGAATTCAAACTAGTAGTGCAACCAGAATTAAAACTACTAGAATTACTACATGTACCAAAGCTACTAGACATAGAATTACTTGAAGAACCCAAACTTGTTGAAAAACTTGTAGAGCTCACACCAGTGTAAGTTCCAGTATCCATATGAGAAATATCCCTTGGATCAATGGCTTCCTCAAATAAATTCCCTATATGAATAACTTCCTCATGATCAACACTGATTGACTTACCCATAAGAGTAACATCATCACCATGAGTATCCTCACCATTAGCAACACCAAAATTAACATCTACATTCTTACCATCTAGTAAATCAACATGTGCGTCTACATTTAAACCGCTCTCATTCCCAAAACCTTTAGCTGCTTCAAAATTTAAAGCATCAAAACTATTCCTATCCACATTCACCATTTTAGGTTGAGCCTCAACAATATGGTTGCTATTAACCTCATTTTTTATTCTCCGAATTTTCTTATTTTTAATAGTGTTCCAGCTGTTGTTCTTATTCTGAGAGAAGATATAATTAATACAAGGACCAGTAGAAAATTTTGGCCTAAGTTGATTTCCCTCAAAACAAATATCAACTTTCCCCTCATTATTCGTCTTTGTATTGGAATTAAAATCACAACAACTTGAATCATGTCCAAAATTTTTACAAATAGTACATATCCGAGGTTTCCAATCATAAGTAACCCTAACAGGAAGGCAATTTAAACCTAAATCATCAAGAATTATCATCTAAGGAAGCTCAAATTTAGAAGAGACTTCCATCAAGGCTTTAGCGTATCTAAAACTCTGCATTCTTTCTGTACTATTATCCAAACAAATAAGTCTCCCAACATTACACGCAAGCCAATTTATACCTAAAAGCGTCCATAAAATTGCAGGAATCCTATAGAAATGAACCCAGACAGGAACTTTCATAATCTGTGATTGAATGTTACCAATCAATGGATCCCATTTAATTATGATGAACATGCGCCCTCTAATAAAAATCGGATCAGATTTAGGAACTTTGTTTCTATTGATGTCACAAGTAAAATCAAAGTAAAAATGAATAACATTTGATTTAATATTAACTTGACCCTCTAATTTCAAATGTTTAAGAAGAGAATTTACTACCGTAGGGTAGGATAAAGTGCCATCCAAGAAAACCACTACCAAGAAGTTTCTCCAGAATTTCAATCCTTCGTTTTTGACAAATTCTGGTATCTTTTTTGGCAGACCATCTCGAGGAACATCAAAATGTTGAGGCACAAAAACTCTAGCATTTCTAGGCAAGGAACTAAAAAGCGAAGCGTAGTCAACTTTCATAAAGGAAGGAAAAGAGGCTTTAGACGAGAAATTGGATCTGGAATCAAGATTTGAAAAAGAGGTATTAGATCCAAAATTTGCCAAAGAGGGATTCTCAATGGAGGGATTAGCTTGTGAGGGAGGAGGATCAGGAGGAATAGGGGGAGCGGAGCAAGAGGGAAGAGGAGGAAAAGCATGGTCAAAGGCGGATGAGGTGGAAGACGAGGGAATAGAAGTTGACGTGGTCGCCATTAACAAGGAAAGAGGAATTTCTTAAAAATGATGATCAAATATAAATTTAAATTTAAATTTATATGAAAAAGTGGAAATCAGTTTTGAAACCAATATTTGAAATGAGATTTGAATTTAGCAAATTATAAAGGAAATTATAAATGAGATTTTAAATGATTGCAATACAAATGAAATTGGTATGGAAAAATCTGAATAGAAGTTATAAATAGAATTTGGGTTTACGATATTATTCATAAGTACGAAATCAAACTGATTTGATTATCTATAAAAGAAATATATTCACGATTAAAGTGAATAATGGTTTAAAGGAAATATTTTGCAAATGAAATATCTCTAAAGGAAATTTAGATTTGAAATATGAATCCAAATTGGAAATTGAATGAAAAGGAAAATGGGTAATCGTTTTAAAAGAAAACGATAAGATTTAGTTCAAAATTCAGAATATAAAATTAGGTGTGATAACGTTATCTATACTGGAATGGTTATAAAGGAATTTGGTAATGATATGGAAAGGATAAATTCAAAAGTGAATTTGGAACTTGTATTAACCAGAAATGGTAGGTAAATTCTGAAGTTCAGAATATAAATCGAATATAGATTATTCGAGAGAGAGTTATTTATTGGAATCGATTATATCAAGTTCAGGGAAGTAGTTATTTTTACTTTCCGTTTTGAATCAAATTTATTTATTTATTTATTTATTAATTTATTTATTGAAATTAATAAGTACAAGTTATATTTTTATAAACCAAATATTTGGAAATAGCGATTATAACGCTGCCATTAAAATAAATGTTTTATAAATCAAAACAACGTTTATAACACTACTGTTATAATAAATGTTTTATAAACCTAAACAGTGATTATAATGCTACCTTTAAAATAAATGTTTTATGAATCAAATATTTGGAAACAGCGATTATAACGTTAACATTATAATCGCTATTTTTCCATGAAAGAAGTGGATTCTTAGAGTGAATCCGAGAGTCACGTAAGTGATGTTTTGTTTGAAGTTGTGAGCTTTGAATATTTCAAAGTTGATATTGTTGTTCAATTAAAGTCTGAGAGGTAATTATATCCCAACTTGATTGACTTCATGATTGATGGAGGAATGGTTAAGGTTCGATAGTGACGATTGGTTAGCAATATGGTCAGTTAATAAATGATAAATGGGTTAAGTTATAATAACGATGTTTTTATAACATCGGGTTAATTTAAAGGATTTTGAAATGTTTTCCCCAAATAAAATGAGAGATATTTTCTATGCATAGAATATGAAATGAATTGGTCAACGAGGAATTAATAAATGGAATATAGAAATATTTTTCCTATATTAATAAGTTATATTTTCTGAATATAGAAAATAAGGATTCGTGATTTAAAAATGTTTTCTAACTGGAATGAGAGTTATTTTCTCGAATAAAGAAATTAGGATATTGGAAATTTTTCCAACAATCAACAGAGAAAATATAGCTTTGAAAGAATACGAAAGATTGGAAATGGGAATTGGAAATGATAATATAATAAGGAATTAATTTAAAAAGGGGCCAGTGTGGTTTGATGGTTGATCGTTAGAATTTCCATTTGAAAATAGGATCGTTGGTTGTATGGATGTTTCTTTGATAGTTAAATCACCAGTTATCAAAAGTTTGATTTATTTTATACCTCCGTTGTCAGTACTGAGAGACCGGGATCATGTTTAATATCTGAAAACCACTCTGTATTGTCATAAGCATTACAAATCAACTTATGCTGAATATAATTGAAGACGGAGTAAAATGCAAGGGCTGTTCAGTTAATCCTAGGTAGAAATTTCCTAAGATGGATTAATGGAATGGTGTATTCGGTTTGTCCAGTCCCAAGACAACTTATATGGATGGATGGATGTATGACAGAAATTGAGGAAATCGTGACCTCAAGCCTCATCAATCGGGAAATGACAGAAATTGAGCATGCAGCATGGCTATGTGGGTCATTCCCATTAGGGGTATTATCACCAGATATAGAGAAATTTCATTTTCTTCTTATTCTATTCGTTGCTATATGCTTTCGGTAACGGTTGTTGATCACAACCATTGGTGAGAATATGCTCGATACACACAAGTTAAATGAGTGGTCAGCCATGTGTGGCCGGGTTGCAAGATGTTCTTGTGAACCCCAGTGTACCCCCTCTAGAGTACACTGATCGGAAGGTGGTTCCATACCTTGTCATAGTCGGCATCCAATCTCCAATAAGCACCCTGCGGTTTTTGATTTTATATTATATATGGAGCGTGAGATGTAATCGTTACGCTAGATGCCTATTTATTTGATTTAGACACTATTATAATATCACCTATTTGATATCAAAAATATTTTTGGTTATCATAAGGTAAAAACAATACGTGTTTATGTGTGGATTGGTCTTACGATTATCATTTCTTTCGAAAGACTTTGAAAGTTAAACAAATGGTTGAAGTTTACTCACACCAGTCCCATGACTGACCCAACGTTTATTTTATTTGTTTTACCTAAACTCTTGGGTGCCCAAATTTGTACAGGCAGTCAAGTAGTCAGGATTTTTCAGATTCACTTGGAGGAGCTTGAAGCAGGAGGCTTCACCAGTTAGCCATAGACTATCATGTTTCCGTTGTGTACTATTTATGTTTCTGCAAACAGATGTTTATAACTATTCCAGAAATATCTGTTGTTCTCTGATGATGGTATGTATATACGGTTACCGATTTGTATTTCAAAAGTTATGTTATTTAATATATTTCATTCGTTCCGCTGTGAGATTGTATTCTTCGTTTTCTTCTATTCTAATTCTTCTTTCTTTCTATTTCTCATCCTCTAACTTCTTTCTATTAATGATTCATATTTCTGTGCAATTTGAGTTGGAGATGTGGTGTTTTTAGTTGACTCAAAGGGTATGGAAATTCGGGCCATTACAATGAAAATAGATAAGTAAGCCGATAACTTGGTTTAGTCGACCCCTAGAATTCACAAACGATTGGGGATACTTATGACGTTCTCCCGCATTTTAATCCTGTGACATATCATCAACAATGCATAGAAGTTGGGAATTAACAACGTTATTTACAGGTACATGCAACTTTGTTCACAAAGAAGAAGACTTAATAAAGGCAAAAACGCAAGGACCGCAGTCGCATGCAACTTCCAAAGGGCCTGCAAAAACTTAGAACAAAAGGTTCTTTGACTAGAGGTGGCTAACCACTAAACTTCTTGAGCTCTTCCTTCTCTCTTTTTTTATCATTGCCATGGTCTCCCCAGTGGTTAGATGACTCTTCTACTTATTAGGTTCATCGCCAAAGGAAACATAACGACTAGTCGAAGCTGGAAAAGGAGCTACTTTAATGGAAGGAATTATGTTTGACGGGATAGCTTGAATAAGATGAATATCAAGGGGATTGTCAGATAATTCAGCCTTAAGAGAATAAACCTTCTTCTCATCCCTGGCCTTCATATCAGCAATGGATGGAAGATCGGCTTGCTTGACCTCCCCCATAAATACTACATTGTCCTCACCTAGTTGGAAAATTCTATTTTCTAGTTCCTTCGGAGTATCAGTCATTTATTCAACCTTGCTAGGAAGGGTAGCTGGATCTTTCTCCAGTACTTTAGTCCTCGAACCAGCAATTGTTTTCGCCACTGAGGTACCTGCGACAAAAGATAAAAAGTTATCCTTGAAGAGACAGATGTTCATTTAGAATTGATAAGGGAGAAGTGAGTTACCATCGATCGCAGATCCTATCGGTCCTTCTGAAGTCTTTGTTTCAGAAGCGGAAGCAACTGAATTCTTTTTGAACAAAGGAAGAGGAGGATCGTCTAGACTATATTCCTCTACTACCTTAGATATCTGGTTTGGGAGAGGAGGAATGGAGGACGAACCAACTACAACCTCTATATAAGGGAAAGGGGGAGATACGTTCGTCTTACTTGCATCAATTTTCTACTCTAGGATCGACTACCCTTTAGCCCTATATTGTTTAGCGTCCCTTAATTCCTTTGACTTTCTCTTCCCCTCAGCTAACACCTCCTGCTCTTCGCCACTCAAATATTTGATCATCAGAGCTTCGTCATCAATGAGCTATCCCTTCGCCACCTCTACCTCTTCGCTAAAAAATACTTTCTAAGTGTCAGCTATTACGCGATGGTAGTTGTTCATCCAAGATAGATTCCTATGACGGAGGACACAGGCAAAGAACAGTAAAATATTGGCACTGAATCCCTTGCACATCTCATCTATCTTAACTACATGCTCAGCCTTAATTGAGAGGATCTCAATGTCATGTTGAGATCGAGAGTTGTTAGCATCCACGATCGTAGCTGTAGCATTTTCCTCAGCCTGCTTCCTATCCAAATAAGAAGAATCGAGATGGGCTTTGAAGTTTTGCACCTCTCGATCTAATCAACCTTTATCGCTCTTTAAGATTTTATTATCAGCTCTAAGAGATTCGTACTCCTGGCTCATCACTTGTAATCGAGCTTCCAAGCCCTTCGTAATTTTCTCATACTTCTCCTTAAGAGTATCCATTTGGGTCGCACACTCCTTTATTTTTTCTTAAATCATCACAAAGCCTTTCTGTTAGAATCCAATTCCTTCGGCAAGCCTTCGATATCTATCCCCTTCTCTTAACCACTTCACATATGTGCTCTGCGTATGTGTACATCGCATCATACTGAGATAGAGCAAAGTTAACATCTAATCCGATTTGATAATGGGTGCTTGGTGGAATGGTTGTTGGATGGAGGGAAATTTAATCCCAGCAATGCAAAGACTGGGAAAAAGCTCTTCCATTTCCTTGACTCAATCGGCAGATGTCTTCTCTTGGGCTGAAGAGGTTGACATCTGAGAACTTTTCCCAAGACGTCTGGGAGGTAGGGAAGAGTCATGACCTTGAATTCTGGCTGACTAGGTCTCAAAAGGAGGGTCGGTCAAAAGTTTAGTATGAGGACCAACGACCTGAGAGTGTTCACTGGCTGTTTTGTTGCCACCCTTGGGAGTCTTGAGTCCCTCGCCTATTCCTCGGGGCTTTCCCTCCTTTGTTCCCTTATCCTGATGATCCCTCTTAGGCCTTTTCCGGTCTTCCTTCTCTTGTCTCTTTCGCCTTTTTCTTTCCTGGCTTTTTTCTTCTTCCCCTTTTATTTCTTTTTTCTTTCTCTCTCTTTTCTCTCCTCTTTACGGTTGCCATCTCTGTGTCTACTACACTGTTTGCCTTGCCGTGAAGCTGACCCAACAGGTCCACCTGTCTCTAAAACAAAACCTAAAGTTATCATGATAATATCCGCTATCTATGACACCTGCATGACGACAAAGAAACTTTGATCAATTCTTAGTATACACAACGAAAAATAGTGATGTAACGTGTAGTACTCGTGTTGTATATCCCCTAAGTTATTTTCCAAAGCCAACCCAGGTCTGGAAGTTGGAATCTATCTTCTGCATCTTTTGGATCGACCGGTATGGAATCTTCCCCGAACTTGTCATGGAAGAAAGCACCCGAATCCAGGTTTTGAGAAGAGATGATTTATAAGGCATTTCTAGATTTTGTAAGTTGAGGCAGGGAGAGTCCACTTCTTCCTCATGAAAATCCTAAACAGGAGAAGGAACCTTTCTAACAACAGAGTCTTTCGGTTGATGGTCGTAAAGCTACTTTTCAATTATCTCCTCTCGGATCTTCCTCGGAACACTTGCAACCGAGTCCTTCTACATTTTTGGTTGGCGACTTCCTGAATAAGTCTCTTCAAGGCATGTCTCTTCCCTTTCACCTGATGACGAACAATCTTTTTCTCCCCGAGCGAAGGTCGGACAGACGACCCCCCGACTGAGGGCACAACTTTGGAAACGGTCGATATTTTTTGAGATGAGGGCACACCACCCTGATTAATGTGTGTAGGAGAAGTTTGGCCATCTGGGGATCCTAACGTCCTCCCCTAAGAAGGTAATGATAGAGGTTTGCGTCGGTCAAACACTTCTTATAGTCTCGATGTTTTAAATTAAGAGCGACCAAGATATCCAAACACTCTTGAAACTCTCCCACTATGGGCCTATTTGGCTTGTCACCTACATAAAGGTGATTGTCACCTACATAAAGGCAATTCGCATGAGAAGCCTTTAAATGATCGAACCAATTAATATGAAAAACTTACGGCATTGGAGCCAACTGCGGGTGCATCCTGGTTGTTGCTTAATATAAAACCAATCATGCCTGATATCTCCCATTTTGTTGGGAATGCTCTCAATGATTTTCTTGTTTACGAACGGCCTCAAAGAAAAGAAGGAGAGTGTTTCTTATTATGTCTAAAGTTGAAGAAGAATACTACATCATCGAGTGTTGGGGGTTGACGCAAATACTTCATATACAAGACATATAATGATAAAAGATTGGTGTATGCGATTGGGTAGAGTTGCATTGGTGCCAAGTTCATCCTCCTTAGAAAGTTAATGGTAAACGGAGAAAATTGTAGGATAACTCGGGCGGTGCACATCAGGAGAGTTGGCGCATGTAACCCGTAACGACCCAGTTTTTGGATTAATCCCATAATCTATAATTTATAGATTTATATTTGTAATTGAATTTAAAAAATAAAAGTGGATTTAAATATTTTTAATTATTATAAATTTTAAAGTATATTTAAATTTCTTGTATTCATCTGTATATTCATATGTAAGATAGTAAAATTGGGATTTTATTTCACATGGAGGTTAAACAAGATCAATCTAACTTTTATTATTAAAATTCATAAAAATGGATATATAAGAAGAATTGATTATTTCTTAGATACCCTTCCGTGTAAAGGATACATTGTAGTATTTTGTTAACAAGTCAAAATATGATTTCTTTTAAACAATCTTCTTATGCTTATTTTAGAACTTTCATTAATTTATAAGAAAATCAAATCAAACTAAATATCAAATGAAATAAACAAAATTTCAAATCCAAATAAATCAAGTGAACTCTAATATTATGATATATGTGTGAATGTGTGTGTATACAAGTCCACTTAATTAAATAAAAGCTTAGAATTTAAAATTTGATTTGTACAATGACATATTGATTCGAATAGAATGTGTATACATGGAGCTATTATGAAGTGAAAGGGAAATATCTAAGTAAAATCTAAAATGTGACAAGAAAAGAAACAAAAGATGCAAGCATATAAAAATCAAACATGAAAACAAATAGCCTGTAAAACCTGCTAGCTAGTGTACATGAATGGATAAGTGAACCGAGGCATTTATTTAGAAAGCAACAAGCTTGTATAAGACATTGTAGACTTGACATCTTAGGGTTAGGCAATTGTATCCATTTAAACACATAGGAACACACCCTTATAGGGTCAAGAAAAACCAAAAGAAAAGGCAAAGGTAATCAAAACAAATCTTAGCATGTGCAAAACATTGAAAATATACCAACTTAGAATTACATTTTTGCCAGCTAAGTGACAGGAAATAAAAGAAAATCCAATCCATTAGATAAGTGATCCTTGCTTGCGAATTAAGGAAGAATTATATACGGATATAAGGATATACATATGTACATTAATGCAGAGAATAACATGGCTATGTTGTAATGCTTAAGAGCAAAGTTAGAGGATTTTGGTCTAAATTGTATGACAGTAAACATTACACATCACATCCCTAAATAGACGGCTGCATATGAACCTGCCTACCTCAAAGCCTAATCAACTTGAACCTTATTTTTGCATCAATACATAAAGTGGCTTCTCATCACAAACTCACTCACATTTTACCAAAAATATGGAGCAAGAAATGGCAGAAAAGGCAGCCTAAAACCAGTAAACAAAGCAATAAAAATGGAACCCAAAAACACTATCATTTGTATAAACTTGGAAAATGAATACCAGTGGACATATTGGGTGAGTAAACCTTTTTATTTAATCTAGTACTAAGTATGGAATGATCCAAGTATGTGTGTGTGTGTATATGTGTGTGTGTGTGTGTGTGTGTTTGTGTGTGTATGTATTAGAATGTAGTATGATAAACCCTGTGATCATTGAACCAAAGTATCCCAAATACATTGAATTAGAACTTGGAACTGGGTATATGTGTGAGTAAACTACCCCATTTTATGTACTGATTTTGTTAAGCTATAAATATATGCATATGTATATATATTATCCATTATTGTTTGTGTTTGTGAATATAAAGCTCATGTTAAAAACTAGAAAGGCATAACTAGTAAAAATATTGATGAGTGACTTCCTTTTTCATTCAAATCTAGTACAGATATGGTAGAGTAAACTTAAATAGATATGTTGAATTCTCTTGAATGTGTGCATTAAACCAATTCAGTTTTCAGACTTAATAAAGAAAATGGAAACTGTTTGGAATCAGACAGCAGCCAGGAAATAACAAATATAAGACTCTGTTTATTGTTTCAAACCCATTGCTTAGCTTGACATGAATTTGTTTCTATAAGAATCATATATATATGTATAAGTACCCTCAGTTTGTGGTATTGAAAACAAATTTAACTTTCTGATAAAAATCTGGAAACTTAAACAAAAACAGTAAACAAGGATATGATGCAGTATTTAACTGTAATGAGTAAAATGTTTTCCTCCTTTTCAAATCCAATAGACTTATATACGTATATGTGATCAACTGCTTCAAAATTTGTAAACAAATTCGATTCCATATATTAACAAGAATAGAAGCCCACAAACCAAAAATTAGAACTCTATTAGTTCTTTTAAACATCTAACTAGCTAAAAAATCAAAATCCAGAAATTGTGTTAATGAAATTCAAAACTATTTTTATTGGAGCTTCGAGGGAGGTAAAGAAAGGTACATGTGAAGTTGTGCCATTTCAGGTGGTTGTGGTTGATTGGAAATAAAGCTTTTAGGTTTGGGTTCATGTTTTTGGGTATGAGATTTTGATCGACTCGGTGGGGCTAGAAGGTGATTAAGTGGGCTGGAACTGGGTGTGAAGGTGATCGTGGGGACGGGGAGTTGGCTAGCGATGGTTTTAGACGAGGTTATGGTCGGAATCGGCCGTGGTGGTGAGTTTTGGGGTGACTATGGTAACTATATTTTTAGTTTTAATGGCTGCAGTGAGTTTTTAAGCAGGAGAAGTTGTGGAGTTTGAGCGATGCGACGGAGTGACCCTGGTCAGAGAAGTGACTTGCGAGGGTGGTCGACGGAAGTAACCAAGCAATGGGCCATCGGTGCACATGCATTATTGCACAGTATGCATTTGAAAAACCTGAAGGTAAAAAGGAAGATTGGGAATGGCTTTAATGCAGATTTTTTTGCATGGGTTGATAAGGAGGGCTTTGGGGTTTAGCCCATGTTTCTTAAATATATATATATACGAAAATAAAGGAGAAGTTTAAAAAGTATTTCAGTTTGAAAATATATATATTAATAAACATATATGGGGATGGTTGTTAATTGGGCTCAGACCATCTAAGAGAAAAGAAAAAAAATGTGTTAAGTTATAGTCCTAATGAATATATTTATATTTGTATTTATTGATGTGTATATATAACTTGAGTTAGATCAAGAAAGGATATTCGAATAATTCAGCTTGTATCTATGTAGTCGAGTCGGACATTAGAATGTGTAAACAACTCGATGTAATTCATTGAGTTTAAACAATTTGAATTTTAAAGAAACTGATTTAATAAATAAAAGTGATTTTAATACTAAATTTCGTTTAAAGTTAATTGAACGTAAATTTAGTCATGAACTAAATTAACATGTAAATTGTTTGATCAGTGATAATTTGAAATTCAATATATTCCGAACTTGTTTTTAAATGAATTAATTTATTAAGTTGTTTACAATTCCGTTAATAGTAATTATATATTATATGTGACATCTATTAGTGGAAATAAACACGTTTAACTATACATTTGATTTACTGAATTGTTTGAACATCCTGTTAGTAGAAATAAACATTGTTCTGCAATTATATCAGTTTGATATATTTTATTAGTTAATATATGACATAGAGATACTATATTATCAATTGATACTATTGAATTGTATTTATATAATTATTTATGCAAATTGGGTTAACGAATTGAATGTCGTCTGTTATAAAACTATCATATACCGTTGGGACAGCTAAGTTATATTTCTATAAAGTAACTCAAAAATGAACTTAAGTTTTGATAATTGGATATAAATTGTTATTAAGAAACAATTAAAGGTGGTTATTTTAAATTAATTATATTAATTTAAAAAGGTAAGATTAATTGAAACTAGTTATTGTTTTGGGGTTGATTTAAATCAACTAGTTTATATGGAAATAGGTAATTAAATTAATCTATTTGGGTTGTTAAATTAATCTATTTTGATTAGTTTAATGGAGAGAGCTTTTAACAAATAAATGAAAACGTATAAATGTTTTGCTTAAAAGTTAATGATTTTTTTAATTAATAGATTTTGGTAAGATAATTGTGCAGTTAAATAGTAATTTGAATTTGGATAAATGTTTTAACTTAATCTTTTTATTAAGTTTTAGAGATAATATAACTATCAAAAGGAGGTAGGAAATGAATTTGATTAAATTCCACGGTTTTAAATATTATGTTAATCAAGTCAACTTAATGAATATTTTCAAACAACAACATTGTCTTGAAAATGGTTTGAGATTGGGAAATAAAATTAGATTTAAGAATACTAGTTTATCGAATATTTTGGATATCGAACTTCTACAAATCTTAACGATAAGAATGATTTCGACTCAAGGTCTGAGAGGCAATTAAAATACCCCAACTTGAACGATTTCACTATTATCTGATAAATAGTATTAGTTTGTATTCAAAATGAGTGTTAGAATTGAATATCGTCTTTAGCTATGAAACTTCTATTCAAGGGTAAGATTAACAGATTGATGATAATGGTTTTCTGAGTTAAAGAAATACTTACGTTTGCAAATAAATATATATAAGTTGGTGTTTGAATTTATATATAATTTGGATTATTTAAATAAGACTTTGTAGAACCAATGGAAATAAATCTGTTTATTTTATTGTATATTTGATAGTTAAATCACCAACTATCAAATCTTGAGCTTTTCGTTAATGTTTTCTTAAAGACCCGAATCAAAATTCCACTTTGGTTCGATTTATATGTTGAGAGCCAGAAAATATTGAATATCACTGAAGACAGTGTTATGTAAGGGCTATTCGGTCAATCCTAGGTAGAAATTGCCTAAGATGGATTTACAGGATAGTACCTTCGAATTGTCCGATCCTAGGACAACTTGTATGGATGAGTGTTTGACAGAGTTTACCCAATAAATTGCGGAGGTTGATTTCTTAAAACGTATTTACGTTTGGTGGCGGAGGAATTCGTTTCTCTTAGCTTTATAACTGTGGTATTTTTGGGTAAATCAATTTGTGATTTGTTGGGTTTGATGATGTGTCGTTCTAAGTTAATGAAGACATGTTATATCTGAAGATAGGTTCAGCCTCAAGCCTCACAACCGGGAATTAAAAAAAATGGAGCATGCAGCATGGCTAAGTTGGTCGCTCCTAATTAGGGTGTATTTTCACCATCTAAAGAATATCCTATTCTTTCCTCTTTCACTTCTGTATCATCTGGGAACGGTTATGTTGGTACCAACCGTAAGGTGACAATATATTCGACACACTCAAGTGAAATGAATGGTCGGTCATGTGTGACTGGGTTGCAAGATGTTCTTGTTAAATCCAGTGTATTCCACTCTAGATATACACTATCGAAAGGTGGTTCCATACCATGTCATAGTTGGAAATCCATTTCAGACGACCCCAAACCCCGTACTGACGGAGGCAAGGGTAATCCGTGGAATATAACACATAAACAGATAATAGCAGAACAGAAATAAATAAATACACCAGATAATGAACAATAGAATATACTGGATAAAAGTAATCATCAGAGTTACACAGTATACAGGATCTTACTTAGTACAAATACAGTTCAACTATACATATATGTCTACAGCGGAAAAACAAACATGATGTACAATAGGAGCTGAACAGCATAAAAAGAGATAAATGATAGAATCCACCTTCAGCTCCAGCTACCCAGAGAAAGTCAGCTAAACCTGAATACAAGGCTGCCCGTGTAGAAAAACGGGCACCCGAGTTTGAAAGTGAAACAAACTACGAGTCAGTCATGGGACTTGTATGAGAAATCTACTCAACACATTTAATATATGGCTAATCACAGGACCACGCCAATTTCATGGAACGGCTTTAATCCATCGGATTGCCAGTGCTTTAAAAAAAATCTTTCTTTTAAACATCGCAATGCTTTTTATAAAAATGAAGCCATTATAAGACTCAGTTCCCATCACACAATGCAACGCAAACTGGAGGATAGAGTTTTACCTTATAATGGCCAAAATATGGTTGATACGAATAAAACAAAGCAATTGATATTATTACTAGTTTTTACATGTTTCAAAAACAATTTCGAATCATAACTATCAATACTAGACAGCATAGGTACCATATATCATGTCGCCATATACATATACAATCAAAACCGCACGATGTCATATTTGGAAATTGGATTTCCGTCATGAACCAAGGCAAAAGATAGTCCTTACCGAATTCGAGACGCTCTAGCCCGCCCCTCAGGATCAGATCTCGAGTGACCCTTGGATCGTCAGGGCCGGTCCACCAATGTGGATTAAAATTCCTGAACAATGCGTTTCCCCGCCCTATGGGGCGTAAACGAGCCAGCGAATGACTCCATCGGACCCGGATCATCCGATCTAACCGAGGCGCCTCGCAACAGCAACAACCACATAAGTCAAACTCGTCAGGGCGTGTAAAATCACTGACGCCACTTCTAACTAGAAAGAAACGCATGTCCTCCCAGATGTCCTTTCTCCCATTTCTGGTTCATACCGGGTGTGGGGCTCGTGATTTCACGTTATACACAAAGCTATGCTACACAGGCGGTACTTTGATCATCACCACAAGACTTTGCTTTTCAACAGAAGCTCTGATCATTTGCCACTTAGGCATGCCACATTAGCAATTCATGCCATGTGACTGATGTCCATCGATATACAACCTCTGAGCTCGTGCGTTTCAGAGAAGGGCGTTAAGCAAAAGAATAAATTCTCCGCCGCCAAACAGATGTATATTTAACAGAGATCAATCAACACAGAATAAAATCCAATGTCAGACACACGGTCCATTTACAAGTCCGTTTTGGGTCTGAACGAAACCAGAGGCACTATTTACCTTGCAAACCCATCGATCACCACGTACGTCTGGACGATCACCACTCATTATCCATATTTCGGGATGCCTCCCAATCAGGACCTCGGTTACCATCCAAACGAGGTGAAGATCTTCGGTCTTCGACCACCGTCTTCATCTTCGATTTCTTATCGTCGATTCAGTTATTCAGAATGGGATAAACCCGGTCTTTCTGAGAAACTCGCGTATATAATAAACAAGTGCAACACTAACATACACACGCATCATGTCAATTCATCAGTCACTAACCGTCAATCAGTAAGAGAACGATTTCCCAAATATTAATCCCGAAGGCCAAAACCAACATCAGATCAACATCCAGGAAACCATTCGACTTAGTCAACCTTCAGTTAATTTCTAAATCACATCCATATCATTTATAATATTTTATAACGATTTATCGCTATTTTTATTTATTTTAAAATAGCCAATATATTTAAAATGACGCTTCGGGCCATAACGCGACCGTGGTGCTGTTTTTCTTCAGATTTGATTTACACATATCTGAAAATCTAACCGTTGGATCTTCACAAAATTTACATCATTAGGAAGATCTTTTCAAAACGAATCCAACAGTTCCAGTTTCGGGAAATTCCGACGGTCAGATCTCCCGGTATAATCATTTGAAGTTTCGATTTCAAAATACGAACTGCAGCGTCGTTATTAGATTAAATATAATTATATATATATATAATCGATTCTGGTGCTGTTTTTCTTCAGATTTGAATTAAACATTCCAAACAATCCAACCATTGGATTTTTTACAAAGTTGGTGTCGTTGGAAAGATATTTCCAAGGCGAACCCAACGGTTGCGATTTCAGGAAAATGCGATAATCGGATCTCCCGGTATAATCGTTTGAAATCACGGTTTCAAAATATGAACTGCAGCGTCGTTATTCGATATATTTTAATTCTATTTATATATATATATATCGATTCTTCGATTTCAAAGCTATATTCTTTTCATACATTTGATAAAAATGATATTTTTATCTAACTGTCTTCTATTTCAACACTTCACTATATTTAGCAATTCACGTATATAATAAAAATGTGATTTTTATTGTAAAACAATTCATTTCAAAACACTATTATTTTATATAGTTTATATAGATGATAAAAAGGTGATTTTTATTATAAAACAATTTATTTCAAAATATGAATACCATTCAACACATGAATTTCTATTCAACGAATGAATATCGATTCAACACATGAAGGTTTTCTATAGTTTATATATATCGATAAAAATGTGATTTTTATATTTAAAACACGAATACTATTCAACACATGAATTTCTAATCAACAAATGAATATCAATTCAACACATGAAGGTTTTCAATAGTTTATATATATAGATAAAAATGTGATTTTTATATTTAAAACACGAACACCATTCAACACATGAATTTCTATTCAACGAATGAATATCGATTCAACACATGAAGGTTTTCTATAGTTTATATATATAGATAAAAATGTGATTTTTACATTTAAAACACGAATACCATTCAACACATGAATTTCTATTCAACGAATGAATTTCAATTCAACACATGAAGGTTTTCTATTCAACGAATAAATATAGTTTCAACAAATGAAAATAATTCAAACACATGAATATTATTCAAAATTTCGGCAGCATAACGGTAGGGTAGTTAAAACCGGGACCGTCGCTAGTACGGCTCCTCGCTCTACCTTAAAACCTCGCGGTTTTTAACAATGGATATCATGCATCTAGTTCGCACGTAGGCGGCATGTATATATTTATTTCATTTCCACAAACTAATCCTATGTGGTTTCAACCAAATATTTCTCAACCACAAACGGGTATTTTTCAACCACAATCAATCAATATCAACCACAAACAATCCCAATCAACCATTCGCTATCAATCAATTTTCACACCAATCACAACCAATAAATATCGTCCATGGTTTGTGGACGAGGGGCGTATATATATATATATATATATATATATATATATATATATATATAGCAATTCACTTCTATTTCAACACATATATAATTTTTACAATGCATATATAACTTATACATCGAACGTACAACTTATACAACGCTTATACATGAGGTGTACAGCGCTTATATAACCCATACATCGACTATATAATTTATACATCGTCGTTTTCTATATCGTTTATAAATTAGAAATCTCACAATGCGTTCCACTCCACCAAAAATTGCAAAAGGCTCAGAAAAATATGCGGTCTCTTCTAGAAGGTAGAAGACGTCCACACGAGTCCACTGTCTCTTGTTTCACTGAATTTCGTCAAGAAACGGAAAAGATATGATTTTTACAAGGTTTGCAACGGTTTAAAGGTGTTAAAATCATTTCAGAAAATAAAACCCGTACCTTTCTTTATTCGTTCGAAACTAGGTCTTGATTTTTCTCGACAACTGCTACACTATAGGACAATCGGCCACGGGCACCTGGAAGAGGAAGGAGAGGCGCGCAGAATCGTGGGTCCCATGTCGAACTCGATGGTCGGAGGCAATGTCTACGGTGGCGCAAAGTCCGCGACTTCGGGGCTTCGAAACTCGAAGGATACTCAATGAAAAAATCCAAACTTGCTATGGATTTGAAGATCTTGACTAGCTCTACAAAATCCTCAACATGATGGAGGCCTAATTTTGAGCGGATTGAGAGCAATCGAGGAGAGAAGGGGTTGAGCCCATTTCCGCCGCGCGATCTGGAGTGTCGGGGAGAGAGAAGAAGATATGGGCCAATCATATTTTTTCTTTTATTTATATATTTTTAAAATTTCGAAAATACCCCTTATCTCATACGAACACCAATCCAAACCCAACGACTATCGTCCCTAGCGTTTTACCCCCATTCCAAACACAATGGGATATGTTTCGTAGGCCCATTCGACTATTTCAGTCAGTTTTCCTTCAAATTAAAATATATAACATTCAATATTCAATTTGAACGTACATTTCAATTTGCCAGGGCCACAAACTGATTCGAAAAATTCCAGAAAAATAAATCTGGCTATGTTTTGACGATACGGTCCCAACAAAACAAGTTTCGTTGAATTCTGAGACCGTTTGCAAAAAGGCCCATTTCTTGTCGATCCAATTTAACTGTAATTGACCAAGACACGTTTTCCTTTGCCACTCTCACATACTAGCTTCAAAAATTATGAAATTTGAAACCTAGCAATAACATCACATCCTGGATCTGACAAAAGTGGTTTCGTCGAATTCTGAGGTCGTGTGCAAAATGGCCAATTTTACGGGCTTTATAAATTCCATAGCGACCTTTCTGAAAATTCATTTGGCCATAACTTTTGCTTTCCATTATGAAAATTCGATTTTTCAGATTCGTTAGAAAGGTATTCACTAACATATTTAAATATTTTTGGTTTCGCTCAAATCCGTTTTGTTTTGCACCCGGTACAGTCCGACAAAGTTTGAATTCAATTTTTGAAACTGCAGCGCCATTTCATGCTTTGTTTATAATTAGAATTAATTATATTCGTTTTCAATTGTCAATTCAAACTCAGTTTTCATTGCTATTATTTAAAATATTTATTTTAAATATATAAAATCCATTATTTTAGCCAATTTAAAAAATTTAAATTGGTTCAGTTTTTCCGGGTCGTTATAATCTCCCCCACTTAAAACTTTTCGTCCCCGAAAAGGAATAAAGTCGGAAGTGGTTTGATTAATCAATTCTACGTTCGATCTGGCTTCCATTCTCCAACTTTTCAGTTTTTGAGAATTTTCAAATTCTTCAAAAATTTGGCTAACAACCGGAATTTTCTAAAATTTTCGCCATAACCTCCTTTGTACGGGGAGAGATTTGGAAATTTATTGGGCCATATTAGGTACCCAATAAATCCTAATAAGCATACACATATTTATAGTGATATATTCTGGTGTTTACAGGGGAGCGTGTATTGATAATAACTCCAGAGAATAAATTCTTGTCACCCTGTCAAAGCCTAAGGGAGTGTGTATTTTAAATGCTCCAGAGGATAAATCCTCGTCACCTCGTCCCGTGTGGGAAATAAATAGTCCATGTGTCGTATCTAATAACTAGAGAGACGTGATTATTGTCAACTCCAGACCCATGTGGGTTTTTTTATTAATCTGGCAATTTTATCGTTACAATTTAAATAGTCCATATCAGTCATCAGTTCAACCTGTAAAATATAGTCATCGCCATACAAGTCTCTCGCTCGTATGGTAAATCTTCCACCTCGTCACACAAGCTCCAAATGCTTATGTGGTATATGATGAAGTATGCCTATCTTCTGAAGTATGCCATGTAATGTAGTTCAAAATTAATTGTTACTATCCTATGGCGACATTTATTTTTGCACACAGAATAACCAGCACTCTGCATCCAATGGCATTCATAGGAGTTGATATAATAATATTTCGCATCCAACTCATTAAGGTTTACCTACTTGTCGGGCACGCAAATAAAATCTTTACTCAACAGCTAATCCATTTACCAGTTCAAACATATATAATACACATGTATATATATTTCTATTTATTTTTAAATCAGTTCAATGTGTGATTTAAATGAATAAATTCTACCATTATTCTCTTATTAATTAAATTAACTATCGTTTCAATAATTTAATTAATCTAATTTACTATCGCACAACACAAACAACAATTAAATTGTTTTTAACTTTTCAAAAATATACTAATCAATTTCTATACTCTTCAAATATATACCTTTTACATATTCAAAAATTATATTTCTAAAACCAGACTATATATATAATCACAAATGCGTTATTTAAAACCTATTACTCTCGACTCGTCCTGGGGCACTTCTGACCCCATCTCTAACGAGTTGTTCTGATTCTGCTGTACTCATACTAGGATATTACTGATCCTATCTGTATAGACTTACCCGTACTAGAACACTACTGGTTCTATCTCTGACGAGTTCGTTAATATGTTATACTCCAGAACTAAGCTTAACCAAAGCTCTGATACCAAATCAGACGACCCCAAACCCCGTACTGACGGAGGCAAGGGTAATCCGTGGAATATAACACATAAACAGATAATAGCAGAACAGAAATAAATAAATACACCAGATAATGAACAATATAATATACTGGATAAAAGTAATCATCAAAGTTACACACTATAAAGGATCTTACTTAGTACAAATACAGTTCAACTATACATATATGTCTACAGCGGAAAAACAAACATAATGTACAATAGGAGCTGAACAGCATAAAAAGAGATAAATGATAGAATCCACCTTGAGCTCCAGCTACCCAGAGAAAGTCAGCTAAACCTGAATACAAGGCTGCCCGTGTAGAAAAAGGGTCACCCAAGTTTGGAAGTGAAACAAACTACGAGTCAGTCATGGGACTGGTATGAGAAATCTACTCAACACATTTAATATATGGCTAATCACAGGACCACGCCACTTTCGTGGAATGGGTTTACTCCATCGGATTGCCAGTGCTCTAAAAAAAATCTTTCTTTTAAACATCTCAATGCTTTTTATAAAAATGAAGCCATTATAAGACTCAGTTCCCATCACACAATGCAACGCAAACCGGAGGATAGAGTTTTACCTTATAATTGCCAAAGTATGGTTGATACGAATAAAACAAAGCTATTGATATTATTACTAGTGTTTACATGTTTCAAAAACAATTTCGAATCATAACTATCAATCATAGACAGCATGGGTACCATATATCATGTCGCAATATATATAAACAATCAAAACCGCACGATGTCGTATTTGGAAATTGAATTTCCATCATGAACCAAGGCAAAAGATAGTCCTTGCCGAATTCGAGACGCTCTAGCCCGCCCCTCAGGATCAAAGCTCGAGTGACCCTTGGATCGTCAGGGCCGGTCCACCGATGTGGATTAAAATTCCCGAACAATGCGTTTCCCCGCCCTATGGGGCGTAAACGAGCCAACGAATGACTCTATCGGACCCGGATCATCCGATCTAAACGAGGCGCCTCGCAACAGCAACAACCACATAAGTCAAACTCGTCAGGGCGTGTAAAACCACTGAAGCCACTTTTAACTAGAAAGAAACACATGTCCTCCCTGAGGTCCTTTCTCCCATTTCTGGTTCATACCGGGTGTGAGGCTCGCGATTTCACGTTATACACAAAGCTACGCCACACAGGCGGTGCTTTGATCATCACTACAAGACTTTGCTTTTCAACAGAAGCCCTGATCATTTGCTTCTTAGACATGCCACATTTGCAATTCATGCCATGCGACTGATGTCCATCGATATACAACCTCTGAGCTCGTGCGTTTCAGAGAAGGGAGTTAAGCAAAAGAATAAATTCTCCGCCACCAAACATATGTATATTTAACAGAGATCAATCAACACAGAATAAAATCCAATGTCAGACACACGGTCCATTTACAAGTCCGTTCTGGGTCTGAACGAAACTGGAGGCACTATTTACCTCGCAAACCCATCGATCACCACGTACTTCTCGACGATCACCACTCATTATCCATATTTCGGGATGCCTCCCAATCAGGACCTCGGTTACCATCCAAGCGAGGTGAAGATCTCCGGTCTTCGACCACCGTCTTCATCTTCGATTTCTTATCGTCGACTCAGTTATTCAGAATGGGATAAACCCGGTCTTTCTGAGCAACTCGCGTATATAATAAACAAGTGCAACACTAACATACACACGCATCATTTCAATTCATCAGTCACTAACCGTCAATCAGTAAGAGAACGATTTCCCAAATATTAACCCCGAAGGCCGAAACCAACATCAGATCAACATCCAGGAAACCATTCGACTTAGTAACCCTTCAGTTCATTTCTAAATCACATCCATATCATTTATAATATTTTATAATGATTTATCGCTATTTTTATTTATTTTAAAATAGCCAATATATTCAAAACGACGCTTCGGGCCATAACGCGACCGTGGTGCTGTTTTTCTTCAGATTTGATTTACACATGTCTGAAAATCTAACCGTTGGATCTTCACAAAATTTACATCATTAGAAAGATCTTTTCAAAACGAATCCAACGGTTCCAGTTTCGGGAAATTCCGACGGTCGGATCTCCCGGTATAATCGTTTGAAGTTTCGATTTCAAAATACGAACTGCAGCGTCGTTATTCGATTAAATATAATTATATATATATATAATATAATTGATTCTGGCGCTGTTTTTCTTCAGATTTGAATTAAACATTCCAGACAATCCAACCGTTGGATTTTTACAAAGTTGGTGCCGCTGGAAAGATATTTCCAAGACGAACCCAACGGTTGCGATTTCAGGAAAATCCGATGGTCGGATCTCCCGATATAATCGTTTGAAATCACGGTTTCAAAATACGAACTGCAGCGTCGTTATTCGATATATTTTAATTCCATTTATATATATATATCGATTCTTCGATTTCAAAGCTATATTCTTTTCATACATTTGATAAAAATGATATTTTTATCTAACTGTCTTCTATTTCAACACTTCACTATATTTAGCAATTCACGTATATAATAAAAATGTGATTTTTATTGTAAAACAATTCATTTCAAAACACTATTATTTTATATAGTTTATATAGATGATAAAAAGGTGATTTTTATTGTAAAACAATTTATTTCAAAATATGAACACCATTCAACACATGAATTTCTATTCAACGAATGAATATCGATTTAACACATGAAGGTTTTCTATAGTTTATATATATAGATAAAAATGTGATTTTTATATTTAAAACACGAATACCATTCAACACATGAATTTCTAATCAACGAATGAATATCAATTCAACACATGAAGGTTTTCTATAGTTTATATATATAGATAAAAATGTGATTTTTATATTTAAAACACGAACACCATTCAACACATGAATTTCTATTCAACGAATGAATATTGATTCAACACATGAAGGTTTTCTATAGTTTATATATATAGATAAAAATGTGATTTTTACATTTAAAACACGAATACCATTCAACACATGAATTTCTATTCAACGAATGAATTTCAATTCAACACATGAAGGTTTTCTATTCAACGAATAAATATAGTTTTCAACAAATGAAAATAATTCAAACACAAGAATATTATTCAAAATTTCGGCAGCATAACGGCAGGGTTGTTAAAACCGGGACCGTCCCAAGTACGGCTCCTCGCTCTACCTTAAAACCTCGCGGTTTTTGACAATGGAGATCATGCATCTAGTTCGCACACAGGCGGCATGTATATATTTATTTCATTTCCACAAACTAATCCTATGTGGTTTTAACCAAATATTTCTCAACCACAAACGGGTATTTTTCAACCACAATCAGTCAATATTAACCACAAACAATCCCAATCAAACATTCGCTATCAATCAATTTTCACACCAATCACAACCAATAAATATCGTCCATGGTTTGTGGACGAGGGGCGTATATATATATATATATATATATATATATATATATATATATATATATATATATAGCAATTCACTTCTATTTCAACACATATATAATTTTTACAACGCATATATAACTTATACACCGAACGTACAACTTATACAACGCTTATACATGAGGTGTACAACACTTATATAACCCTTTCATCGACTATATAATTTATACATCGTCGTTTTCTATATCGTTTATAAATTAGAAATCTCACATTGGATTCCACTCCACCAAAAATAGCAGAAGGCTCAGAAAAATATGCGGTCTCTTCTAGAAGGTAGAAGACGTCCACATGAGTCCACTGTCTCTTGTTTCACTGAATTTCGTCATGAAACGAAAAAGATATGATTTTTACAAGGTTTGCAACGGTTTAAAGGTGTTAAAATCATTTAAGAAAATAAAACCCGTACCTTTCTATATTCGTTCGAAACTATCTTGATTTTTCTCGACAACCGCTGCATTATAGGACAATCGGCCACTACCACCTGGAAGAGGAAGGAGAGACGCGCAGAACCGTGGGTCCCACGTCGAACTCGGTGGTCGGAGGCGTTGTCTGCGGTGGCGCAAAGTCCGCGACTTCGGGGCTTCGAAACTCGAAGGATACTCAATGAAAAAATCCAAACTTGCTATGGATTTGATGATCTTGACTAGCTCTACAAAATCCTCAACAGGATGGAGGCCTAATTTTGAGCGGATTGAGAGCAATCGAGGAGAGAAGGGGTTGAGCCCATTTCCCCCGCGCGATCTGGAGTGTCGGGGAGAGAAAAGAAGATATGGGCCAATCATATTTTTTTTTCTTTTATTTATATATTTTTAAAATTTCAAAAATACCCCTTATCTCATACAAACACCAATCCAAACCCAACGACTGTCGTCTTTAGTGTTTTACCCCCATTCCGAACACAATGGGATATGTTTCGTAGGCCCATTCGACTATTTTAGTCAGTTTTCCTTCAAATTAAAATATATAACATTCAATATTCAATTTGAACGTACATTTCAATTTGCCAGTGCCACAAACTGATTCGAAAAATTCCAGAAAAATAAATCTGGCTATGGTTTGACGATACGGTCCCAACAAAACTAGTTTCGTCGAATTCTGAGACCGTTTGCAAAAAGGCCCATTTCTGGTCGATCCAATTTAACTATAATTGACTAAAACATGTTTTCCTTTGCCGCGCTCACATACTAGCTTCAAAAATTATGAAATTTGAAACCTAGCAATAACTTCACATCTCGGATCCAACAAAAGTGGTTTCGTCGAATTCCGAGTTCGTATGCAGAATGGCCAATTTTACGGGCTATATAAATTCCATAGTGACCTTTCTGAAAATTCATTTGGCCATAACTTTTGCTTTCCGTTATGAAAATTCGATTTTTGAGATTTGTTAGAAAGGTATTCACTAACAGGTTTAAATATTTTTGGTTTCGCTCAAATCCGTTTTGTTTTGCACCCGGTACAGTCCGACAAAGTTTGAATTCAATTTTTGAAACTGTAGCGCCATTTCATGATTTGTTTATAATTAGAATTAATTATATTCGTTTTCAATTGTCAATTCAAACTCATTTTTCATTGCTATTATTTAATATATTTATTTTAAATATTTAAAATCCATTATTTTAGCCAATTTAAAATTTTTAAATTGGTTCAGATTTTCTGGGTCGTTACACCATTATCCAATAAGCGCTTGCGGTTTTGATTGTATACTTGTATATAGAACGTGAGATGCAAGCGTTAAGCTAGATGGCTGTTTAATTGATTTAGACATTATTTTAATATCAAAAGAGTTTGATATAAAGATTTATTGGGTTATCGTAAGGTAAAAACCATCCATGTTTATGTGTGGGTCACTCTTACGGTTATCTTTTCTTTCAAAACATTTTTGAAAATTTAAACCAATTGTTCTAGATTCTCATAAGGGAAAAACCCATTCCATGTTATACGGTGTGGTCTTATGAGATATACTTCATTAATCAAGTTATTTTAAATTTTTTTACACATACCAGTCCCGTGAATCACCACAATTTTATTTTTCTATGTTTTCCCTAAACTCTTGGGTGCCCAAATTTGTACGGGTAGTCAAGTAGTTCAGGATTTTACATATTGTTCGAGGAGCTTGGAGAAGGAGGCTTCAATGTTAGATATTTATAGTTTATTTCTGTTGTATTGTATATGTGATGTACTTTGATGATGTATGTAAGTTAAAATCTAGTTTGTATTTCAAAATTGTTTATATATTATATTTTGCCCGCTGCGATTGTGAGATTCTGTGTTGTTGTCCACTTCTATCTTGAATCTATTTTCTTCTATTTCTAATTTTCTTTCTTTCTATTTCTCGTCCTCTAACTTCTTTCTATTAATGATTCGTAATTTCGTGCAATTTAGGTTGTACGTGAGATGTATTTAGTCAATTCAAATAGTACGGATTTGCGGGTCATTACATAGACACTCGGCGGATTATGAGGTCAATAATGTTCTTTAGGAATGCAAATATCTTCCCATGGAATATGGTGTTTAATGCCTAAGTTCTTCAATTGCCTCAAGCTCATTGTGCAAGGCCAGGCAGAATTACTGCGCCTGCAAAGGCATCGGGTGCTGCTGTCACAACTGTCACTCCGTTTGTTTTTCCTACTTCCATGATGGGTGCTGGATTTATTGCTCAGTCCTGAAGTTCTTTATTAGGGTCGGGTTCATATTCGGTCCTTGACTCGGAGGAGAAGTCGTTGCCTGAATCTATGTGAATGGATAGGTTCTTACCTCTTGCTGCCTCAGAGCCGGGTCTCGTTTCGTCCGACTATTGTCAACTGCACCATTCACAAAAGACTATCGATCAAATTAATAAGATCATAATCCCTTAATATGTGCATCCAAATGCATATAAATGATGAAGTGATAGTCTAACTTAAAAAGAAACGATCAAGAACATGTTCAATTTCATTGTTTTCCGCCCCAACTAAGAAGAAGAAGTGAAGCTAATCATTCTACTTAAGCTTTTGGGAGGCCTTGAACATCTTGGGCAAGCATGGGTCGTGCACTTTTTAAAAGCTTATCTATTTCTGTTCGACCTCAAATAAGTTGACCAGTGGCCTTACCGACCCAAGATCGTGTATTATTTCTAGATATTTTGAAAATGGTTACTTATTCTATAGCGTCAAGACTGCAAGCATTGGTTTTGAGGGTTTTTTTTGTCTCCTTCCACTTGACAACATCAGTAGCCTTCATCATTACCTGAGTGTACCATTCCAATCACGCTCCCTCTCCCACTGCCATGTGTCCACAGAATTAATGGCGCCTCGAAATTTGAATTACCCCAAAGAAAGATATACCTTTTCACCCCCATGGCTTTTGACAAAGACAATTTCACTTCCATCACCGACTATCATCGCCATACTCCCAGAACCACCTGTAACCGCTGCCTTACCACCAGATAATAGTTCCGACGAAATCAACATTAACAATTAAAGCCACAGATAGATATACAGATTAAAAGAGAAAAAAGAGGGATTTTGATGAAAACTCATAATTTTTTTAAGGACGAGGAAAAGAAAATTAATCCATACCTGTGAAAAATCGGAATAAACAATCTTGATCTTCGATCGAGGAGGTTTTTCCAATTTCTTTGAAAAGTGACAGGTTTGGCTGCGGTAAAAGAAAGTAATATTAAATAAGGAAGGTGGGCCAGCCTTTAATAATAGAATGAGGTGACTCTTCGTATTTTTTTGAAATAACTGTTGGTCATGACTCTAGGGCTAACATGTTAACCCAATAACGAGCTGAGCCTGGCCGACTAGACATGTGACTACGAAACTTCATCGTTTCCTGGGTTAGTGATTATTTCCCAAGATGTCCGACTGACTAATTCTTGGCTTATATAATTTATGGAAAAGTCTCTAAATAAATACAAATGTAGCCTTTAGAACCCCTACACTCGGAGATGATCCAGAATGAAAAATATAAAGCATGTCTTGTTTTTAACACGACATACTTTAAGGGGGCAAAGCGTTGACCAACTTTTTGGCAAGGCCGTCACGGATGCGTTGGTCTCGATCAGAGTGTTTCCCGACCCAGAATACAGATACTAATGATGACATGCGAATGGATCATCTTTTTTTGGCTCGACGAATAATCAGATCAGCTTGTAGAAAAATTGACCTTGGTCTTCTCCTGCATAAGGTAATCCAACATGCGAAGCTACATGGCCGAATACCATCAGGTCGATCAGCCAAAGTCAAGCCTGCTTAGGCGTTAGATATTCTCTTGATGATTTGCTCCTATTCCTATGTGAGACCACCCTCTTGTCCATAAAGATCAGGTTGATTTCCATCTATTAGATTAATAGATGGATTCTCCAGGAAGAACGCCTCTCCGCCTCCTCCTACGGATCTGGGCCAAGTAGTATGTGTCCCAATTGACTTGGGCACTGTAGCATCTATGTAAAGACGTTCAAGACTCTGAAGAAGATATATTTTTTGGGTCAGATTTTATGGTCTCTTGCAGTTGTAACGACTTACTCTGTCACAGAGTATTCATGTATAAGGGATTATAAAGTGGACATAGGCTCATTAACGTCGAACCACTATAAACTTGTGTGTGATTGTTTTCCTTTTCATTTTTCATTTGTTTATCCTCTTTTATTCTCTGTATCCTTACTTGTTGGGTATTGTACCACTTTTTGGTGTCAACACTTTCCGACTTTCTCTGTACATTCAAAATTTGATACGTTAGTTGTCGATCAAGTATATTTTTATATTTATCTATTAATCAGATATTTGAAAAAAAAGGTTTGTATACTTACTTCGCCTCGACACTATCCTAGTATCTCAACCACCCTTCGTATACACTCACCTCCATCTAGTTTGGTTTGTTTCCTTGTTCTTAGCTTCCAACATCGAATCCCTATAGTTCTTTCACATTTTTCGCATCTAGTAATTTCATGCTAGATGCATATCGTCTGTCTGGAAGTCTAGCTTAGCCTGGGTTTCATAATAAAAATAAAAAATAATATACTGGAAACGATAAAATAGCAAAAACAAAAGGAAAACATAAAAAAATACTTACAAGGACTTCCTTCCAAATACACTCTACTATGTCGCAATGGATGGTATCCCACTTATGCCAACAAGCCAACATCCTACTCCAATAAGCCGCTTTAGAAACATCCAATACAATCCTAGATGGATGTAAGTCGAGCCCTCTTTTTTTTAATATGATACAGATAAGTACATATATCATTAAAAAAATAAGATGCTAAATAAAGTTTATTTCTTACTTCTTGGCTCTAGCTAGAAAAGTAATGATAGTGCGTTGTGTCGACTGTGATGGACCGTTGCCATCGCCTTTGGATGATTGGGATAAATTCCTACATCTGGATGACATGTCTATACCCATGACATATACACTTCATTTCAAAAGTGAATAATAGCATGATAATGAAATATATCTCAAGCTTAACTGGCATAAACTATATAAACTATTAACTTAGTTATTGAAATGGAAATAGAAATGAATTATATATACATGATTCATATTAGGTCTCATGTTCAGACGATAAGCATATTACATTGCATTTTTAATAAAAATTGCTAAATAAATGACAAATGGAAATGACAAAAAGATGTAAACAATTGTAAACATATTTGGTTTCATAGTTACATCAATTTCGTTACATCAATTTCATAATATAACAAGAATTCAACATAATTGCATCCATTGAAAAATAAACATGGTAACATAACTATCAAATTAATACTAATCATTTGTATCAATCATCATTGTCTTTTGATTTAGATTCAGTCTCATTTTTTATGATATTTTCCTATGTACTCAAATGCTTCCACCAGAACATTTGATTCATCAATATTAGGTCCAAACTCTGTTTGATCGTCTATAATTATTATTTCATTATTTTGTCCAACTTCTGCCTGATAAGCTTGTTTGTTTGGAATATTGCTCCTATCGAAAGTAAATTTGGCCTTTGTTTTAAAAACTATTGGCTAATCCACTTTATCTCTTTTTAGAGATGGGTAAGGGTGTAATAAACTTGCAATTCCTGTTTGTCTAGTACAAAAGGATCATACTTGTGATAATACAATGTGTGCTTTTTTCCGATAAGATTATAATCTTTGTGCACATTAATTCCAGAAGTTGGAACATTGCTAAACCAATTGCATAAATAGAAACACATCCTCCATGAGGCATGAGAAATATGTTAATTGCAAAATTTGTGTTAAAAGGCCATAACATTCATTTATTTGATTTTCTAGATCATCACTGCCTTTAACAATACACTTGTATTATTAACTAATTTTCCCGCACCGTAATCTTTAGTGTAAATTTTGTATCCATTAATGAAATATATTGGATATGTCTTCACACTTTTTTTGGTCCCATCACAAGATGTTTCAACCTTTCATTAACACCATTTTTCAGCTCATAAACATATTTTGAAAACCAATCAGAAAATTCTTAACTGAGATCTCTATTTAGATGTTCACGTTTATAAACACTATATATATAAATAATATATTATATTAGATTCTATATGCACATGCATTTTAGAAATGAATAAAACACAAATTATTATTTCAGATTATCTAACAAAATGTAGAATATAAGTGTGTGCTACATGAATATCTCTATCGTCTAGCAATATTTCTACACATTTCCAAGAAGGCCAAGTATGTTGTCTAAAAATAGATAACATTGTTCGAAAGAACACTTCTTCGTCTCCTTTGTCATTACAAGGAACACTTTCAGATGATACATTCACATGCTCACTGAAATAGTAGGGCAAAAAGAACGAAGCTGCTTCTTTAATGTAAGATTTACATATCAAACTTTCAACTCATGCTTTTTAGTTCACCTTTTTCTTTAGATGATTCAGATACAAATGCAAGACTAATTTACATTAACTTTATCTTTTTTATGCAATTAAATTACCAGGTAACATATTATATACCACTCAAATGGATGCATCTATCCATATTGGATAGGACCTTGAAGTCATGCTTCAGATGGAAGATGAAAAGGTAAATGTTTTATTATATTGAAAAAACCTGGTGGAAATATTTTCCCTAATTTTCATAGCAATATAGGAATATCTACTTCAAGTTTACAAAAACATAGCATTTTTAAAGTAGTCGACCAAAGCTCTTTGTAAAATATACTAAGATCCATTACTGCCTTCCAAACATTAGCCGGAAACAGTTCTTTTAACATAACGGGTAATAAATTTGCCATCATTATGTTATAGTCATGGCTTTTCACTTCGCTCAATCTACCGTTTTTAAATTCAACACACAAACGAAGATTTGATGAAATCCCATCAGGTAATCTTAACCCTTCCACCCATTTTAACACAACTTTAACTTGATTAATATCTAATTCATAACATGCCTTTGATTTTTTATTGTCATTTGGTTTTATGTAAAGCTCAGGGCATTTGCATAATTCTTCTATATCGCGTCTTGATTTCAAATCATTCTTAGTATTCCCTTTGACATTCAAAATTGTGTAAAAGACAATAGCAAACACGTTTTTCTCATTGTGCGTCACATCAATATTATGACGAAGCAGAAGAAGTTTCTGATATGGCAACTCCAAAAAAATAGATTGTTTGCACCAATTATGAATAGTCAATTTGCCTTTAATTTTTATTTGCATTCCATTTTCATATATCTTTGGATAGTCGTTAACTAGTTCGTGTATGTCTTCGTCTGACCATATCGTCAATGGTTGTCTGGTTTCTACTCTATTAGCAAAAAAGTTTTTCTTGTCTCCTCCAAAGGGATGATTTACATGTAGAAAACATCGATGATAGTCAAACCATGAAATTTCCTTATCATTCAGTAAAGAAAATGATTATGTTTCTTCAATGCAATATGGACATGCTAGACGGCCGATAGTAATTCATCCTGAAAGCATTTCATAGGCAGGAACATCACTTATAATCCACAACAAAAAAGCAAACATACAAAAAAATCTTGTTTGAAACATCATATGTTTCTACTCCTTCGTTCCATAGTGTTTTTAATTTTTCAATCAACGGTTGTAAATAAACATGAATTCATTATGTCGAGTTGTCGGTGTTACTATTGGATTTGACACTGAAACATAACAGGGGTGAAGGAGTATCGAAGCGCAACAACCAATAAGAGATGGTTTCAGAAGAACAAAACCAACACCAAAATCACTAAGACAGCCGATGCCAAAAGAAAAAGGAGGAAAGTTTGATTCACATGCTATAGGTACCGACACAAGTAATGCAAGCTTGTTTTCGATACAAAGAAGGAAGCGGGAAAGAAATATCAAAAGAAGTTAACCCGTCATCAACCCGAAAGCACAGTTCAATACCAAACTACTGAAGTAGCCGATTCTGAAAGCAAGAAGGGAAATGATTCAACTTATGTGCTGTCAGTACCAACACAAGCAGGAAAGCTTGGTACCGATAACAGAAGATGGTGGCAAATCGGTTTCAACACCGAAAGCAACCAACCGGGATTTGGCTCTGATAGCATATAATTTGATACCCGAAGCAAACAATGGGAGATAGCCAAAAGCATGTGATTCGATAGAGAAACCCAAAACTGGGAAATGAAACAAAAAACCAAGCAAGATGGAGAAAAGGGCCATAGATACCAATACACTTAGTAGCGATACCAAGAAGAAGCATTCAATTCATGAAAGGAGTTTCGAAGCCGAGCTATCGCAAAGTCGACACCAAGGATGGAGGTATGGAGGCAACATACGAAGAATGAACAATCAATAGTGGTCATAGTGTCGCTACCGAAAGCAACTCACTTGATTTCTTCTCCAAAAGCACGTATTGCGACACCAAAAAAGAATGCAAAAATAAAGATAGTATTCAGAAGTCATGGAAGCAAGGCCATATTCATGCTTTTCTCGAGGAATAAAGAATTACTGCCCAAAACCGAAAGCAACTAAAAGAAGTTATCAATACCAATTCTCTTGGTATCGATATAATATAAAAAAGAGGCATTAATTTCATAAGCAATGAGAGGCTGAGACCAGGAAACCGACACCAAAAGCCAACAATGCGGCCAACACCAACTCCAGAAGGGCTTACCGAAGCCAAAAGAGCTCCAAACGGGCTTCTATTGATGAATACCGAAAAGGGGCCAATTTGTCTATAAATATGATCCCTAGGGTCTCATTTGGGAGATCTTTTCTCATTTTCTACAACCTTGTATTCTTTTCTTAGAGAGCAAACCCTAATTTCTCAAATCAAATTGAGGATTTTCACAACAATTGCAATACAATCATAATGAATAAAGTGGGAAAATCGAGACTTAATCATTTCTCGATTCGATAATCATATTGTGTCTATATTGATCGAACATGGAGTTATCACTAACCTCTTTTCATGGGGGATTTTGGTAGTAACGTTTTCAAAAAAAGGGGGAATTCATTGAATAAAACCAATAAATTCTTCCTTCTGATTCTCATATGTGTCTCAAACCTTCCACAATAAGCCTATTGTAGCACAACGTATCAAAATGGCATATCGTATCCTTATGACGTGATAACTAACACAACCAAGGCCTTCTTGTATGCTAGTTCGATGTGGAAGTATCATCCTGGTCGATAAGAGTTATGATATGCATTTAACTTATTGTTGTGGTACATTTTCCTGTTCCTTCCCAACACAATGTATATTATTCTATCCTGAATCTAAGGATCGTTATCATAACAAGGTTCTCGACCTTCTGTAAATTTATAATGCCCTTATCCCAAGGTAATTGTTGACTATAAAGTCTCATAAGTGTGTTACTCACCTCTCGAAGGAAGAGCAACTAATCTTCAAACTTAGGTCCTTGATATCTGGGAAACGGCAGAATAAGTTGAGCTTGTTGAGGTTGAATTATCATTCAGCATCCTTTGAATCGATTATTCTCTAAATTTCATCTCATATACATTGTCAAACCGTGAACTAGGTGTTGATGATTTTTATCCTTAACATTTTGGCGCAAGAAGGAGGGCCTGAACCTCAGTCTTCCTTTATATAATTATAGACTAATTTTGTGAACTTATCTCTTGATGGTAGGAAAAGTTGAAATCGAAAGGATTGGAAGAACTAAATAAAGGGTCAGTTCTGAAAGTCATCCTTGAAGAAAACATAAATCCAAAATTCAACTTAAATGCTACTGAAGTAGGCGAAACACCTAATCCAATACAACCTCCAAACCCAAATGTTACAGAGGAAAATGCCATCAAGCTAAAGGCTTTAGAGGAACGGATCCTAGAAACACAAAATCGCTTGGATGATGCTCAGACACTAAAGTCTTCAAGGATCGACAAGTCAAGTCCAGATAAAGAAATTGAATCTCTAAGAAGAAATGCTCCCAACCAACTGTCTATGGGAAAGGAAAAGGTTAAAGCGACTTCCCCCAAAAAGAAGAGATTCCGTTTGTCAGAAGTTGACCATTAAGGAAATCAACATAGCAGGGAACAATACAGAAGCTCTACTACCAAAGGTTACAATCCCAAGAGGTCAGACTATGACAATACAGAAGCCTACCTCAAAGACATGACTAAGAAAGCTGTTAAGGATTTGCTTGGAAGTAAAGGAAAAAGAACCTTGGACGAAAGGATTAATGACAGCGAAAGGTTGGATCCCTTTACCGATGAAATTATGAATACTATAATACTAGCCTATGTGAAAATCCCAACCATGAAGTACCTTGGAACCACCGATCTGGATGACCACCATATGGTTTTTGACAAGCAAATGGACCTTTATAATCCTTTGGGAACCGTCTGATATCTTCTCTTCTCAGTAACACTCCAAGGGGCAACTACTAAGTGGTATCATCAATAACGGTACAATACCATTTACTCATGGAAGCAATTCTCTTATGAATCCTCCACACAGTTCTGTATCTGCAATGACACAACAGTAGACTATACCGTCATCGCCAACATAAAGCAAAGACAAGGGGAGTTCATGAGAGATTATTTGAAAAGGTTCAATGTGGAAGCTCTAAAGGCCAAAGACATGAAAGATTGTTACGAGCTTATCGTCGTTCACTCAGGGCTAATTGAGAACATTCCTTTCTGGAAGGAGTTATATATCCATGGGTGCAAAGACATGCAAGATTTCCACTTCTAGGTAGACAAGATTATTCGCAAGGATGAGTTATGCTACACAAAGAAGAAGTTTATTCCCCGTGGAGAAGGGGTGAAACCAGGTTTCAACCTAAGACCTTAAGGTGGAAGGTTTGGGTTTGATGGAAACCCAAAGAAACCAAGATGGAAAGAATCTAACACTAACTTTGTGGCCTTGAGTAAGCCCATTTCCTTTGCATATGCTGTAGCTAAAGAAAAATTCAACAAATTCCCTGTATCTTTTAAAGCCAAGAACTTCCTAGAACCATATAGTGGAGGAAAATATTGCGAATACCACAAAACAAACAGACACAAAACCGACGAATGCAAGGTGTTGGAAGGCATAATTCAGAAACTCATTCATGAAGGTCACTTACAAGAATTTGTTCTGAACAAGAAACTAGTAGCCCAACATATCAACGGGCACCAAAAGGCTTCAGCTAACTTGGCAGAAGCTCCAATTGAGGAGGTTCAACTAGATTTGGACCCTCTAATCAACCGAATTAATGTAATCCATGGTAGGCCGCATCTTGCTAGGAATAGCCAAGCTGCTCATAACCGATACCTGAGGGAGGCACGCAAGGGAATATTCTTTGTTCAAGAGGAACCATCATTAAAGAATGCTTACTACATCATCAAGATGCATAACCTAGTGGTTTCCCCAAATGAAATGAAAAAGGGGGTTCGTCATCCACATAATGACCCTATCATGATAACTGCTCAGATTGAACTTTCTATAGTTGCCAAAATTCTTTTTGATACTAGAAGCGCGGTGAATTTGATCTTTAAACATGCTTTTAACCAAATGGGTATCTCTAAGCACAGGTTAGAACCAAGCAACGAGCCTATTGTTGGTTTCAACAACAAGGGATCAACTCTAATAGGGAAAATCAAGCTTTTGGTCCAAGTGGGATTATCTCCCCCTTTACAGGATCTTTGAGATACACTTCATCGTCTTTGACCAGCCTTCTTACTACAATGCTTTCTTTGGTTGACCCGTTCGAGATGAAATTGATGCTTTTGTCTCTTCAAAATATCTTATGGTGAAATTCCTAACAAAGAAAGGATGGGGCACAATCAGAGGGGAACAGTTCAGTTCTCACGGGATGTATTTTACAACCATTGATCTATACAAAAGGGATTATCTTTCATTCTTTGATTCTCCCATAGTTTTTCAGCTTTGGATGATGGATTCTTGCATCAGACATTCGAAGCTAAAATAAGAATCAATAAAACTAACAATCATATGAATGGTTGGTACATTTCTTTGGGGAGAAAAAGAAAAATGGCTCACGAAGTAAACTTAGCAGAAGAAGAAGAAATCATAGCAGAATTAAATTCCCAAAGGGATATGGAAAGAATCAAACCAATATAAGACTTGGAGGAAATAAGTGTTGATTCAACTGATAAAGCCAAAACCATCCAAATAGGGGAAATATTGGAAAACCATTAAGGAGTGATTTGATTCAGTTCCTACAACATAATAAGGATGTGTTCGCCTGGACCCACTCGGATATGGTAGGAATTAACCCTTCTGTCAAGAGCCATACACTGAACATTAACCCATTAGTACTTCCTATCCGACAAAAGAAAAGGCAACACATAGAGATAGATCGGAAGCCTTGAAAGAAGAAGTCAAAAGGTTACTGACAAATGGTTTTATTAGATAAGCCTTTTACCCTAAGTGGCTATTGAATCCTGTGTTGATAAAGAAGTCTGATGGGAAATGTAGGACTTGTGTTGATTACACAGACCTGAATAAAGCTAGTCTGATGGATTGCTACCCCCTTTCCTGGATAGATCAGTTGGTTAACGCAACCAGTGGACGTAAGTCGTTATCCCTTATGAATGCTTACTAAGGGTACAACCAAATCCCCATGTTCAAGCCAGATGAAGAGCATACTAGTTTCATTACAGATTGGGGAATGCATTTTTATAAAGTGATGCCCTTTGGATTAAAGAATGTTGGTGCAACATACCAAGGATTGGTTAATAGAATGTTTCAAGATCAGATAAGGTGAAACATGGAGGTATATGTGGACGACATGCCAGTAAAATCTAACAAGGCAGAAAATCATTTACAAAATTTGGAAGAGATGTTTAACATCTTACGAGAGTATCAGATAAAGTTAAACACCTAGAAATGATCTTTCGGAGTCCAATTAGGAAAGTTCCTAGGTTATGTCATCAATGAATGTGGGATTAAAGGCAGTCCTGACCAAATCAAAGCTGTAAAGGATATGGATGAACCCAAAACGAGCATAGAGGTCATGAGTTTAAATGGAAAGGTTGCTGCTTTGAGTTTGGTTCATCTCAAAAGGCATTGATAAGTGTCTGTACTTCTTTGATGTAATTAAGAAAAATAAGAACTTTGAATGGACTGAGGAAAGTAGAAAGGCTTTCCAGAAATTGAAAAAATATATGGGAAATCCCCCAATTCTCTCCAGTTCCGAAGAAGGGGAGGACTTATATTTTTACATGGTTTCCTTAGAATATACGGTTAGCTCAGTTCTTATTAGAGAAAATAAAGGAACGCAATTCCCAATTTACTATGTCAGCCTAAGGTTAAAGGATGCAGAAACCCGATACCCTATGGTGGAGAAGTTAGCTTATTGCTTGATACTTACAGCGCGAAAGCCTAGGGGTTACTTTCAAGTGCATGCCATTAAGGTTTTAACCAAGTATCCACTCAAATAGGTTTTCAGTAAGCCAAAAACCTCTAGCAGCGATTAAAGAGCTTAGCCAGTATGTAATCGAGTTTCAAACTCGAGCTTAACCAGTATGTAATCGAGTTTCAAACTCGAGCATCGATTAAAGAGTAAGCTCTGGCAGACTTCGTAAATGAGTGCACAAGTTTCATTATAGAACGATCAACAAAGGAAAATGATCTAAAGGCAAAATGGAAACTATTTGTAGATGGGCCTTCAAATGAGCAAGGAGAAGGGGCAAGATATATCTTAATCACCCCTGATGGACATCGCTTGCATTACGCAATGAAGTTGGGTTTCGCCGCACTAAACAATGTGGCAGAATATGGGTCAATGGTAGCAGGATTGAATTTAGCATTACAACTAAAGATACTAAGGATCTAGATCTTTACTGACTCATGGCTGATGGTAAACCGGATTAAGCAAACCTACCAAACTAAAGATGCTTGATTAGCGTTATATGCAAAAAGAGAATACTAAAGATGCTCACCTACTTCAAAGATTTCTCTATACATCAAATCCCAAGAGGGGAAAACTCTCAAGCTGACTCATTGGCAAAATTGGCCAGCTCTAGAGGAGCACCTGAAACTCGAATAAACCCTGTAGGATACCAATAGAAACCTAGCATTGAACTAGAGGCACTTGAATTAGGAAAGGAATTACTAGTCTTAACTGGATCCCAAGTCTTAGCAAAAGAAAATGAAAGGGAGATAGAAACAACTCCTGCTGAAAAGCTTATGCCAACTGAAAGAGATTCCCATTATGAGAACACTTCGATGGCACCCATCATAGATTACCTCTTGAATGAAACCTTACCTACTAATAAGCAAGATGCTAAGAGGGTTAAACAGCAAGCTCGTACCTTCGTAATTATGGATAAGAGGATCTACAGAAATGGACATTCACTTCCATATTTGAGACGTGTAATATTCATAAATGGGCTCACTTTGTTAAGAGAAGCATGTGATGCATTATGCGGAGATCATTCTAACGGTATCAAGTTAGCCAAAATAATCATGTAGCAAGGCATCTATTGGCCACAAATGATTAGTCAAGCAATAGAGTACGTCAAGAAATGCAAGAAATGCCAAAGGCATTCTAAGATACCATGTTTACCTCCAAATGACTTGACTACCATCTCAAGTCCATGGCCTTTCGATGTATGGGGAATAGACCTAATTGGACCTTTACCAATTTCCAAAGGAGGAGCTAAGTATGCGGTAGTAGCCATTGATTACTTTACTAAATGGGTTGAAGCGGAACCACTCCCGACTATTACATCTAAGAAAGTGTTGAGGTTCGTAATAAAGAATATCATCACATGCTCTAAGATCCCTTATAAGATCATATCAGACAATACAACACAATTTGAAAGTGAGGAATTCGCACGGTTTTGTGGAAAAATGGAATCATAAAGAGTTTCTCTTCCATAGCACAACCAAGGGAAAATGGTGTCATTAAAGCTACAAATAAGACCATAAAGACAATATTAAAGAAAAGCCTGAACCAAGCCAAAGGAAACCGGGGAGACGAATTTCTATTGGTGCTTTAGGCATATAGAACTTCTGCCAAGATGATGACGGGACACACTCCTTATTCCCTAACATACAGATGTGAAGCTATGCTTCCAGTCGAAGTTGAGGTTCCTTCAGATTGAAGAATACCTTATGCATTTAATCCCAATCAAGAGTTAAGAAAGGAATCCTTATACCTAATTCAAGGGTTAAGAGATGAAGCAACAATTAGAACGGATGAATATGAAAGGAGAATCACCAAGTATTACAATTCAAGGGTAAGAACCAGAACCTTCTGAAAAGGAGATTTGGTCTTACGAAGGGTCATGGCCAACACTAAGAATCCAACAGATGGTCCCCTTGGCCCAAACTGGGAGGGACCCCAAATCCTTCATCAAAAGCTTGCACACGGTGCATACCGCCTTTACAAACCAGATGGTGATTTCGTACCTAGAACATGGAATGCAGAATAGTTGAGACCCTCCTTTTCAACAACAAGTGAATTAAAGAAGGTCTTCTTAAGAATATCTACATAATTAAGGGTATGCGAACACTCTCGAAACTTGGAATAACCAGAAATGGGTAACACAGCCTATAATAGTCAAATACCCTAGTCACCACCAAGATGGCTAGGGCAAGACATCTCCTGGAGGGAGGTGGGGTGTAAGCCTTTATTCGCTTCCAAATCAAAAAGGGATAGGTTAAAGCATCAAAAGCATAAGCCTCCGATCCACACTAGAAATGGTCGGGAAGGAGCATCTAAATTAGCATGCCTTGCCTCTGCTCGCAAAAGAGTACGCTCTGCCTATACTACGAACTAAGCGCGTCCTAACTCTGCTTATGTTCCTCATTTCCAGCAGAAGGGTGAGAATAAAGAAGGCCTCGCCTCTACTCACAGAAGAGTACGCCTTGCCTCTGTTTCGACTAAGCACGTCCCGCCTCTACTCATAGTAAAGCACACTCTAACTCTGCTTATGTCTTTTCCAGTAGAAGGGAACAATCGAAGCATGTACATCTTCTGCTTTGACAAGACCCCAGAGAGAGGTTCATTGATCACGCAGTTGCCTTTGCTTACGCGAAATCCTGAGGAAAGGGAATAAAGCTGGGGAGGAGCATTTTAAGCACGTAATCGGCTCTGCATACACAAGTATCCTGTAGGAAGGGAACTAAAGCACGTACAACCTCTGCTTTTAAAAAAAGCCTGGAATTGGCATAAAACAACATCTATACAGGAATCTGGGCTGGTTAAGAACTTCTATTATTGCCAGAAGTAGATTTCTGGTCTTCTATCATTGATTCGTGAATATAGGTTGGTTCGGGACTTCTATTATTGCCATAAGTGGATTTCTGGTCTTCTATCATCAATACCCGAATCTGGGTCGGTTCGGGACTTCTATTACTACCAAAAGAGGATTTCTGGTCTTCTATCATCAATACCCGAATCTGGGTTGGTTCGGGACTTCTATTACTACTAGAAGGGAATTTCTGGTCTTCTATCATCAATACCCGAATCTGGGTTGGTTCGGGACTTCTATTACTACTAGAAGCGGATTTCTGGTCGTCTATCAGCAATACCCGAATCTGGGTTGGTTCGGGACTTCTATTATTGCCATAAGTAGATTTCTGGTTTTCAATCATTAATACCTGAATCTAGGTTGGTTTGGGATTTCTATTGTTACCAAAGTAAGATGTATGGTATTATATTATTACAAACCTGAATCTGGGCTCAGTTCATGGTTCCTACTAATTTTTTGGGGAAGTAGAAATCAATTGATCTCCTCATAGTACCTGAATTTGGGTCTCAAGCCAGCAATTCTGATCACCTAGAAAAAGAGAACAGGTTGTTCCATGAAAAAACCTACTAATAAAAGTAGCTTTTTCTCACAATTCATATAGGGAAGCTTTCTAAAATTATGATACAAAAATTGTTTCATAAAAGTATGAAGCAAGAGCGATTACGCTACCCATCACATAATTAGTATGTCATTGGGCTTAAGCTCGGGCAATGCTTAAGCATGAGCAAGTAGAGATATGAATTTTAACTTGAATAAAAGGCTGACACAAAATATGAGTTATTGAGATTTATGCAGGTGAAGCATGGGAAAAATCCTAAGTAAAGATGCCCTAGACCGAAACAAGGGACCTGACACAAAAAGTCAAAAACACCCCTTCACTAGAGGGGAAAATGTTACTATTGGATTTCGAAACCAAAACTTACCAAGGGTGAAGGGTATCGAAGACCAACAAACAACAAGAGACAATTTCAGAAGAACGAAATCGACAACAAATCACTAAGACACCTGATACCGAAAGCAAAAGGAGGAAAGTATGATTCATACGCTGTCGGTACCGACCCAAGTAATGCAATCTTGTTTTCGATACAAAAAAGGAAGCAGCAAAGCAATATCGAAAGAAGTTAACCCGACATCAACGTTGAAATCACATGGTTCAACACCAAACTGCTAAAGTAGCCTATACCGAAAGCAGGAATGGAACTGATTCAACATATGTGCTTTTTTGTACCAACACAAGAAGGAAAGCTTGGTACCGATACCAGAAGATGGTGGCAAATAGTTTTCAACATCGAAAGCAACCAACCAGGAGTTGACTCCGATGGCATACAATTCGATACTCGAAGCAAACAATGGGAGATAGCAAAAGCACGTGATCAATGCCGAAGCCCGTAACTGGGAAAGGAAGCACAAAACCAAGGAAGATGGAGCAAAGGTCCATCTGTAACACCCCAGGTCTGTTAAGGTCACTCGCAAAGGGAATGCCTTAACTTCAGTGGAGCGTTTTAAGTAAGTATAGAACAGAAAATCACAACAAGACAGATATAGAGCAGTACTTGAAAATTAATACTTTATTTCATTGCAGCGGATAAACCCATATGTTTGATTACATCATTAAAAACATAAAACCAAAGTCAAGTACATCATATCCATGTTGATAAAACAAAATACATAAACTGAAAGACATAATCCCCAACATTAAAATAACCATAAATAAAGAGAAGTTGAACTTTACTTCAATGGTCCAAGAAATCTTCTAAAAGCAGTCCAAGATCAAGCTCCACTGGTGCTAGTTCCAACCTGAGCACCTGGAGGGGGAGAAAAGGAAAGAGATATAAAAGGGGGGGTCAGACATAAAGTCTGGCGAGTGCGATAATTTTAACAATATAATTAACAAAGTAACTAGCCTAAGGCATAAGTTGGAAAAATAGGGAAATGACCATGAACCATTGAGTATAACAGAGTAAACGAGGAAATAAGATGTATTACGATATCGTTAAATCGCACCTAAACTACTATAGGATAATTATAGAACTACACCAACACTATGGGATAATTCCTAAACTGCACCGCCACTAGTATACTGCACCACCACTAGTCACCCTAAGGTTGATCCCGCCTACAGACTTAATAATGATATTGGTAGTTTCGTGCACCCCTAGCTGCCTTCATAGGTGTCGTCTGCCCCTATCTCCACTAGGTGTACCCACTACCCCCAAGCGATCGGCTCCCTAACTCGTAGATACCCATGCTGGCCGCACAGTGGGGTGTATCACTCCCCAAAGTGGCAACCCGATACAGCAAAGAATGCACGGCTTATACCTACACGATGCAACAGCGTCTTACCTACCAGCCCAGGTCCACACACGCATATGAACCCGTTGGACTTGCGTTGCCACCGCTAACCCAGTTTGGCCTCTTACAGTCAAGCCCAGTATGCGTGTCCCGTCCTCGACTTGGGTCGAGCCCACAAAGATACGTATGGGTTACTGGTTGAAACGGGCCCCCATTACTTGACACAAGCTATCCACCTAAGCTTGGTCCCCTCTAGTACATCCCACTTAACCCACTTCTTATTCATGTTTCAATTACATGTTTCATATTTCGGTTAAGTGTTTCTAATCGTATTTCCAAGTGCCACCCAAGGCACCCACTAGATTCCACATGCCACCCAAGGCACCCACTTAACCCCCTCATGTCCTACTACATGCTTATCTGGTTAAATGTTTCTTAATTTATTAAGACCGTAACCTCATAAAGACCTCTCATATTAGACTGGCATTTGTGGCAGCTGGATTTGCCGGGCGGGTCCGGGCAGTCTTACACCACAAAAGAGCCTAACCTCGTGTCTTTACAATTGTTAGTATTTAGTTTATGCCTAAGACCTCTCACATTAGACTGGCATTTGTGGCAGCTGGATTTGCCGGGCGGGTCCGGGCAGTCTTACACCACAAATGAGTCTAACCTCGTGTCTTAGACGATTAATTACACCTAATTAATCAACCCCAATTTGAGTTACTTTCCCTATTCAAATTATCAATCAATTCCAAATTTAGCGATGTCCATAATTGACTCAATTATGTCCATCCATATATGGTATGTAAATTCATACCAATTTCACCACAATTTTATTTTATGCCTTTTAAGTTATTTATGCCAATTAAACATTTTTAATATTATCCCCTTTTTCCCCACGTAGTACGTTTGTTTGTTTAACGTAAAGATATACGTTAGACTCGAATAGTCTAACTCATGAAATAAAAGAAAACATCACATACATAATTAAAACATAGATCTAACATAGGGGTGAACTTGCATATGTGGTTGATGTTCTACATCTAAAACTTGCATAGGCCAAGATTACAACTTGCATAACAACATATGTCATGGTTCCAAATTTTAAAGGTGTGAACTTGATGAAATAATGGCCACAAACTTGCATAAACATTATGTATAATATAGACCCAAATCTAAAGGTGTGAACTTGACGAAATAATGGCTACAAATTTGCATAGACATTATATGTCATGAACCTATATCTAAAGGGATTAAACTTGCATAGGTAATAACATAACATAACATGATTCATGTCCAACTCATAAATTCACATATGTGATTTATACATCACAATAATGGTGTAAACTAATATCTAACATGTAAAGTATCATGTCATAGCCTAGCTTTCAATTAAATTCTCACATAAACTAGGTGCCATAATCATGTAAGGTCACATGTAATTCTACCCAAACTTGTATATGGTTCATGTTTGAATCAACATCTAAACTTCCCTACATATGGATTATCATATGAATCAATACCACAAACTAGCATAAGAAACATGACGATTTGAATATATATATATATATATATATAATTACAACATGGATGATAACAACATAACTTTGCATCACAACATAACATCATAGATATTTCAATCATAATCCTGCAACATCATTACAGCATACAACCAATACTTCATATCACATCCATACAAATCCGTGTTATAAATTAATCTAATTAAATTACTAATTATTTTGCTAAGATTATCGAACTCACAACTCAAAAGCAGTCTTGAGTTCTGAATTCTGATTTCTGGAGTTGAATTAGTGCTCCTTTGATGAAGAATCGCTGTTGGTGGCGACTGCTCTAGGGCTCATGACAACAGCATGACGGCCATAGTCTTTGTTTTAATTCTGATTTAGGGTTTGTGTCTATAGGTCTTTTAATAGAGTTATGAATTAATTTAAGCCGTCGGATGTTCTTAGGATTAATCAAAACCATTCAATTATGATAGGGTGATGAGTCAGCCCTAATGACTCAGCAAGGAGTCAGAATGGACTCAACAACGTGGGTCAGCCTGAACCAGAAAGCTGTGCAGGCTCCAGCCTCGGCCTGGACGCACTTGGCAGGTGCGCCAGTGTAAATATGTATTGGCGCACTTCCCAAGTGCGCCAGTGCATTTATATATATATATATATATATATATATATATATATATTCTACTTTTCCACCAAACTTCGTTCGTCCATAACTCTTTCATCCGTTACTCGTTTCCCGCAAACTCAGACTCTATCTCCACTAGAATTCCGAGATGAACACAATGGCGCAACCCAATCCCCACAATTCTTACGTCTGAGATTTATTATTCTTTAATTTAGTTAATTCGACTATTCAAAAATCCGGGGTGTTACACCATCGATACCAAGACACTTGTTATTGATACTTAGAAGCAGCATTCAATTCACCCAAAGGAGTTTTGAAGCCATGTTGTCGCAAAGTCGACACCAAGGATGGAGGTATGGAGGCAACATATGAAGAAAGAGCCATCAAGAGTGGTCATAGTGTCACTACCGAAAGAAGCTCACCTGATTTCTTCTTCAAAATCACGTATTCTGATACCAAAAAGGATGCTAAAGTAAAGGCTATAGTCATAAGTTATGAAAGCAAGGCCAAGTTCATGATTTTATCTCGTGATAAAGAATTACCGCCCAAAACCGAAAGCAGCAAAGAGAAGCTATCAATACCAATTTGCTAGGTATCGATATAATATGAAAAACGACATCAATTTCACAAGCAAGGAGAGGCCAAGACCAGGAAACCGACACTGAAAGCCAATAATGCGGCTAACACCAACCCCGAAAGGGCTTACCAAAGCCCAAAGCGCTCCAAATGGCCTTCTGTTGACCAATACAGGAAAGGGGCCTAATTTGTCTATAAATAAGACCGTACGGGTCTCATTTTGGAGATTTTTTCTCATTTTCTACAATCTTGTATTCTTTTCTTTGAGAGAAAACCTTAATTTATCAAAACAAATTGGGGATTTCCACAACTATTGTAATGTAATCATAATGAATAAAAAGGTAAAATCGAGACTTAATCTTTTCTTGATTTGATAATCATGTTGTGTGTATATTGACCTAATAGGGAGTTATCACTAACCTCTTTTCGTGGGGGATTTGGGCACTACATATTCAAAAAATGGGGAATTCATTGAATAAAACCAATAAGTTCTTCCTTGTGATTCTCATATGTGTCTCAAACCTTCTACCAATGTAGCATAACATATCAAAATGGCATAACATAGCCTTATGACGCGATAACTAACACAACCAAGACATTCTTGTAGGCTGATGTGGGAGTATCATCCTAGTCGATAAGGGTTAAGATATGTCATTAAACTTATTGTTGTGGTACATTTTCAAGTTTCTTCCCAACACAATGTATATTATTCTATCCTGAATTTGAGGATCGTAGTGGTAACAAGGTTCACGACCTTCTGTAAACTTATAATACCTTTATCTCAAGGTAATTATGGATTATTAAGTCTCGTAAGCGTGATACTCACCTGTCGAAGGAAGAGTAACTAATCTTTAAGCTTAGGGCCTTGATATCAAGGAAACAGCAAAATAAGTTGAGCTGTTGAGGTTGAATTGTCATTCAGCATCCTTTGGATCGATTATTCTCTAAATTTCATCTCATATACATTGTCAAACTATAAACCGGGTATTTATGATTTTTGTCGTTAATAGTCGAGGTGAGGAATGACAACAGTAAGAAATACATATTGTGTTTTCATACACATCTATTGTGACTATCAAACTTTTCTATACCGTTTAAGTTGGCATTTAACCATCTATGTCACACTCAGATGACACAAAAAAGTGGATAGCTAAGAGAAAGAAATTAGAGGGTGAGAAAAAGAAAGAAATATTAGAATAGAGGAAGAAGAACACCAACACAAAAGAATCAAATTAGAATAAAATCTCACAGCGGAATAAACAAAATATAATATATCAAAAACTCTTTACACAAAGAGAAAATTGTACATATATGATTATACAATCAGAGTACACAATAAGATCAGACTATAAAATCTGATCAATAAAATACACAAAACGGAAATAAATTAATACGAGCAAATACGGGAATACATCTCGACTTTGGCTCCTCTTCTGAAGCTCCAAGAAAACCCTAATACCACCTAGAAAATATACTCGGTTTGACCCAAGAACATTATGAAGCAAAGCAAAATCAACCCGGATTAGTATGAAATACATTCAGTGATAAAACTCATATCACAAACAACTTGCTTAACTTTTGAAAATCCTTTGAAAGAATGGAACTCTCGTAAGACACGATCACACATTAAAATGTCACGTGTTTTTTACCTTACAATACCCAAATTACTTTTTATATCAAAATCCAGTGATGTTATAATAATGTCTATCAATCCAAAAATAAAATAGGAGTATAGCTGAAATGCTTGCGTCTCACATTTCGACATAGTTGGTGTACAACTAAAAACCTACGACCTGTAATGGAGTTTGGATTTCCAACATGAGTAGGCATGGAACCACCTTCCGAGTCTACAGATGGAACAATGGGGTTCAACAAGAACATCTTGCAACCCGGCCACATATGACCGACCACTCGTTCAACTTGAGTGTACCGAATATATCATCACCAATGGTTAAGATCAGAAACCTTACAATTCTGAAGCATACAAAAATAGGGACAATTGATCTCCAGATCAGGTGATGATATACACTAATGAGTATGACCACTAGCCATGCTGCTTCCCTAATTTCAATTATTTCTCTGTTGTTGAGGTTTGAGGTCACGATTACCTTTTCAGAACATCATCATTTACTTTGAATGCCACATTATCAGACCCATCAAATCACTAATTGATTTGCACAAATATACTCTGGTGTTAAGCTAAAAGAAGTCCCCTTCTCCGCCACCATACTCGGTATATTTGTATAATCAACGTATATAACCTTGGGAAATACTCGGTCAGACATTCGTCCATAAAAGTTCATTCTGGGACTAAACGAAACAAAAGATACCTCAGAACGTAGAGGTTTTCTGTTACAAGTTTTATCCTGGTGGTTAACCAAAGAGACATCAATGAGCAACCCTATCGCCCTGAAGATCTATGCTTCCAAATCAACTCATAAGCATCCGCGCAAAGTTAGTTTCGAACGCAAAGCTAGTTCGAAGTGGTTTTGGGTCTAGTTCTCATCGCGGTCTCCTCGAACTAACTCATCAGTAGTCAAAAGATAATTCAACGATAGTCAGGGTTTTAACTATCAAATTAGAAGTAGTACAACCAAATACATCAATAGCTCAGGCCCTTTTTTGTTTAAAACCATTCATCGATTCTAAAAAGATCAAATTCCATAACTTATATCAACCGAATAATCAAATCTCTTTTGTTTTCGTTACTTTGAATGCAGTAACAACCTCTTATTTTTTCACAATACATGTATTCATCAAATCGCCTTTTTATTTCCTTTACCTCTAAAATATCATTATATTTCCAAAAAATCCATTTTTGTTTCCTTTACTTTGGAAATATCGCTATATATACTCAAGACCCCTTTTTATTTCCTTTACCTTAAAATTATTGCTATACATACTTAGCCAATTGGTATAGATCTAATCACCAATCTTATATGGACCAAAACAATGTCATGCGACATATTGTTTATTTTATAAACCTCAAATGGTTTTATTTTCCTTCATAAATACCTTACAAATTAATGTTTACAATAACGTTTATGGAAATAATACTTTAAATTCCCATATGTACTTCCGTTTCCAAACTAGTTAACCTCTTATTTTCATCTCCTCGAAAACCATAGCCATTTACTTATTTATTGAGATAAGTATATTTCCAAAACCATACTATTTCCATTATCTAGAAAATAGTGCTATGTACTTAACCAAATGGTATAAGCATAATCACACTTTAAATCTGGGCCAAACAATGTCAGATAATACATTGTTTAACATAAAATCAAATGGTTTATTCAAATTTAAACTTTTGCAAAATAACCTTACGCCATAAATGGCCTATTAAGATGAAATTGCAAGATGTTTCTAGCTACAATGTTACGATAGCTATGTTAAATTTTGTCTTTTGCAACATTCGTTTCAAGGTGTTAGCATAGATATCGGAAAGATGTTGCATTAGCTATAAATATATTCAAATTAAAAAAATTAAAAAAATTTATACCTTAGTGATCTACACCACCATTTAAAACAAAATTTCAACCATCAATCCACACCATCAAACCATAACTCAACTATTTCTGTTTTCCATTTTTATTTTCATTCACTTGCTTTCTTTTTCATTTGGTTCTCACCCCTAAATTTCCATAATCATTCGAAACCCTAATTTTCATTCACCCTCTTTACTTGTATTAATACCTTAGTTGCGACCTAAAAATGGACCTGAATATCAGTCTCAAACTATTCGACAACAGGATTCATCATAATTTCTTGATTTCAGCTACTTCCCATTTTCCGATAGCATGTCAATCGATCCTGGATATTTTGGCATCTACACGATGCTCTAAAGATGCATTCTTTGACTGAGAACAGCATAGTTAACCCTCGACCCAACAAAAAGGTTCCTCGCGCTTTGAACGATAATGCCTTGGCTCAGTTTCTGATGATGTCTAGTTACGCGATGATTTCTTTGGGAGATTATTACAATCGATGGGCGATTGATTTGAGTAAGTTGAATATGGGCGAGGCGTTTACTCAAAGGGCATTTGGAAAGTTGTATAGGGAACCTACAACAGTGAAGACATGGCAATAAAATTGTTGAAGATGCCGAAGAATGATGTTGAGATAGCACAGTTGATGGAGTAGTAGTTTGCTCAGGAGGTTATGATGCTTACGACATTGAAGCATGATAATATTGTAAGGTTTATTGGTGCATGTAGAAAGAGCTTGGTTTGGTGTATAGTAACTGAATATGCAAAAGGTGGGTCGGTCACGCAAGCATTTGTGAAGAAAGTAGGGTGATTCCTACTAGAGTTGCAGTAGAGCTATCGCTGGATGTGGCAAGGGGAATAGAATATATACATGGATTAGATTTATTCATAGGGACTTGAAATCCGATAATCTTCTGATTTGTGTTGACAAATCAATTAAGATTATAGATTTTGGTGTGGCAAGGACTGAAGTTAAGACTGAGGGTAAGACGCTAGAGACTAGGTCGTATCGTTAGATGGCACCATATATGAATTACTAAAGGAGATCAAGGTATATTTTTATTTACACTTTTTTTCCAATTATTTCTATGATTATCATGGATATCGTTTAACATAGTTTATGTTTATTTGTTAAGCGGTGCTCTTCGCGGCTTAAGGGAATTCATGTCGCAGTTATATCGTTGGAGAATATTTCTAATAATATCAACATGTAACAATATCATAAATATAGCATGATATAAGTTGTAAAATGGTTTGAGCAGTACTGTAATCTAGCTTAATTTTTTAAATGCTAGGTGCATGAAAGAAGGTGTTGATGATTTTCTGTTGAAGCCAGTTCGAATGACGGATATGCCAAGGTTAGCACGTGTGATGTAACACCCCGTATTTACCGTGAATGTTAAAGTAACGAATTAAAGAATACTTAATTTTAAATGTGGAAATATGCATATATATTATATACATAAATATATTTAAAAGAAAAATTAAATAATGAAAATAAATATTTCATGTAATAAGTTAATTAAGTTTAATACATGAAATAGGAAGAAACGCATGCGAACAATTAAAAAGAAAAATTTGAAGAGCTTCGGGAATTTGGTCACGAAATTAGCGTCCTTGCTTTCGTGGCGATTTTCTAGTCAATTTAGACCTATGGTTTGCAGAAAACCGATTTAAAATTAAGAAGATATCTTTAAATTAAATATTGCAGCAAAACATGAAAAAGAGGAACGAGAAAAGAATAATGTTTAGCATTGTCCTAAGGTTTGTAAGCAAAAGACTTAGTAGCTCATTTATTTAGAACATGTGACTTGCATACAAGAGGTACAGAGTTTGATCCCTGCCAGCGCCATATTTTTGTTTTACGGAATGGCTAAAAAGTGGCTTAGTGTGAACGCAGTTCAAAAAGTGGTTTAGTCTGAAAATGGTTAATTGGGAAGATAGATAAAAATATAAAAATATATATAGAATATATATATACATACATACATACATATATATATATATATATATGACGTGTACGCATCATGTGGCGCACATGGAGCATTTTTGTTGGTCAAGGATTGTTTTTTTTTTTGAACGTGGCCTTCTTTGATTGGCCAATGATTGATTTCTGAAGTATTAGGGCATATGTGTCATGCTACGGTTGGCAGGATGACACATCTCTTTGGTTTGATGGCTATGATTTCTCCTAGACTTATCTAAAGGCTAGAATTAAACCTAGACATCTGTATAATCACCCCAAACCTCAACCCTAGAACTCATTCTATGAAGTCATCATGATGTTCATCTACAAACTGGCCTAGCCTCCATTCATCTACCCCAAACTAGAGAATCAAATTCAAACTAGGAATTAATTAGAAGAAATAGAGAATCAAACGTCTATACCAAGGATAGCTTTCAAATTCAGAAATCAGATCCCAGAAATCAAGATTCGTCCTTTTTTCTGTAAGTACAGTTATTGTTTAAATGTGAACACCTAATAAGAAATCATGACTGTAATAACTGGATATAGAACTATGCCAAATTCTATTCGTGCCTATCCTTGTGTCAATTCTGAATTTATTATGCCAATTGGACTGTTGTGACTGACATAGTAAAGCCTATCATGCCTATTGGACTGTTGTGACTGACATAGTAAAACCTATTATGCCTATGAGACTATTGGGAACTGATACCATTGAACCTATCGTGTTGTATTAAATTTGTGGTTCTTTTATGTATGTAAGTTACATGATATGTTATGTTAATACATGTTATATGTTAGATCCAAGCTAGTACCCATGTTTGAGATCTATATAAGTTCATGTCTATACAATCAAACTTATGCTAGTTTGCATGTTAATTGGATCTAATTTAAATGCAAGATCACGCCTATATGCTTAATTAATTCTATGTCATTCTATCCCTAATTTGTACTACGCATGTTGATCTATATTATTTATGCATGTTGGAATGATACCTGTCCCTTTCTTTTCCATTTTGTTTATAAGTTAGGCTAATTTGCGAGCCTAACGTTCTATGTGAATTATGCGAACGAATAACGGGGGAGACATTGTGGGAAAATATTAAACTACATTCTATTGGCATAAAATGGCTCATAATCATGTAAATGATTAGTAGCATGAAATGGTAGAATTTGTATACCTAGAATTATGGACATAATTTAAAGGGTAAATTGGGCATGACTTGAATTGACAACACTTGTGGGTAATTTACATATGAACATAAATTGTAAATATGTAAAGTGGCTAAAAGATGAACATGCCTAACCCGAGGTTAGATTGAGTTGCGGTGTAAAACTTCCCGGAACCGCCCGGAACATCCAGTAACCGCAACAACACAGATCTAATGTGAGAGGTTAGCACATTTATGTAAAGACCCGCAACTTCCCCGTAAAGGAAAGCGCCGGATAGTTCGAGAACAAACCACAACAGAACGCATACAGAAGAACATTTCATTGCATATTACAACAACGCATCAGATTTCCAGAATATACAGGGTATAAATGAATATTACACAGAAATATCAGAGATTTAAATTACATTTAAATACATCGCAGCGGAAAATAATAAAATACACAACTAGAAGAGATATACGGATACAAAGCTTTCCGGATATCATTCCAGCTGTAAACCAGGATCCTGTGAATATAAATCTGCAAAACCAAAACTACTAGCTGCCCGTGCCAAAATAAGGGCACCCAGAGTTTAGGTCAAAACAATAAACTCCAGATCAGTCATGGGACTGGTGTGAGAACTAAAACAGTTATTAATCTTTATTTTAAATCATTAGGTAAATCAAGGGACCACGCCGTATAACACGGAACGGGTTTCCTCCCAAGGATACCAGTGCATAAACAAACAGCGCAATGCTAAATAAAGAAAAATGAAGCTGTTATAAGACCCAGGTCCCATCACACAATGCAACGCAGCCGAGGATAGGGTTTTCCCTTATAACAGCCAAAGAATGCTTGATACGTTTAAAACAAATCATTTGTTACTACTATAAGTGCACAGTGTATAAAACAACTTCAAATCATAAGTATCAATCATAGGCGGCATGAGCGCCCCATCCCACTATGTCGCCATACTAGGCTCTACAAATAAAACCGCAAATGTCACGTATTTGGAAATTGGATTTCCGTCTATGAACCGAGGCAAAAGATAGTCCTCAACCGATTCGTGACTCTCTAGCCCGAGCCACCGGAACAGCCACAACTGCCCCTTGGATCGTCAGGGCCGGTCCACCGATGTGGATTATAGTGCCTGAACAATACGTTTCCCCGCCCTTTGGGGCGTAAACGAGCCAACTAAATGACTCCATCGGTTCGAGAACGACCGATCAATCCAAGGCGCCTCGCAACAGCAACAACCACATAAGTCAAACTCGTCAGGGCGTGTAAAACCACTGACGCCACTTCTAACTAGAAAGAAACGCATGCCCTCCCTGAGGTCCGTCTCCCGTTTTTGGTTCATACCGGGTGTGAAGTTCGCGAATTCACGTTACACAAAGCTATGCCACACAGGCTGTGCTTTGATCATCACCACAAGACTTTGCTTTTCAACAGAAGCCTCGATCAATTGCCACTTAGGCATGCCACACAGGCAATTCACTCCATGCGTTTGATATCCATCAATATATAACCCCTGAGCTCGTATGTCTCAGAGAAGGGCGTTAAGCAAGAGAATAAATTCTCCGCCGCCAAACAGATATATATTTAATAGAAATCAATCACACAGACTAAAATCCAATGTCAGACACACAGTCCATTTACAAGTCCGTTCTGGGTCTGAACGAAACCGGAGGCACCTAGTACCCCGCATATCCATCGATCTCCAAGTACGTCTGGACGATCACCAACTGTTTCCATCTTCTTGGGTGTACATCCCAATCAAGATCATCAGTTATCACCCAAACGACGTGAAGACCTCCGGTCTTCGACCATCGTCTTCATCTTCGACTTATCGTCGTATCAGTTATTCAGAATGGGATAAACCCGGTCTTTCCGAATAACTCGCGTATATTTTAAATAAGTGTTACACAAACACAACATACGCCTCATTCCAATTCATCAGTCACTAACCGTAAATTAATCAAGAGAATAATTCCCCAAATATTAACCCCGAAGGCCGAAACCAACATCAGATCAATATCCAGAAAACCATTCTGCTTGGCTAACCGACAGTTAGTTTCTAAATTTCACATTCATAGGGAAAGGTTCCCATTAATTTTATCCAAGATAAATTTCTATTTTCAAATATTCTATTTCAAAAATTTCTTTTTCAAAATAGTTGTTATTATCAAAATATTTCGTTCAACACATGACCAATCTCAATGAATGAGTAATGTCAACACATGAACTTTTATTTTATATCGATATAGATGTAAATTTTATTACTAAAATATTTCGTTCAACACATGACCAATCTCAATGAATGAGTACTGTCAACACATGAACTTTTATTTTATATCGATATAGATGTAAATTTTATTACTAAAATATTTCATTCAACACATGACCAATCTCAATGAATGAGTACTGTCAACACATGAACTTTTATTTTATAATATTCTTTATTTTTCAAATTGGAATGAGGCCCAATCAATTACCATATAAAGTTAATTATATGGATTTTCATACAACACATGTATATCATAGCATTGAAAAATAATCAACCATCAACCAAAGTGCACTACACTGTATAAGCATCAAATATAGATATTCAACGCTTATAACAGCCTGTCAATCAATCGATCGACATATTTAATCAATCAGGATGAGTGAAATTCATATTTCATCCCAACACCCGTGTGGGGTTTTCAAACCATCAAACAAATATTTTATTTGTGCAATTGGGCGATGTGTAAAATTTATCGACCCAATCAATGTCCTTCAAATAGGTGTACATAAACAAACCGTCCGGTTTGTAAATGAATATTTATTTATTTACATTCACGTTAAAAATTATATTTTTAACGACTAAACATTTTATTTCAACATATGAATTTCTATTCAATTCATTCTTTAAATAAAATGATATTTTTATTTTTCTAACATATTTTAGAAAATTTCGGCGGCATAACGGCACGATACTAGAAACGGGACGAGGCCTAGCCTTATCCCCAGTCTAGTGAAGGCCCTCGCCATTCACACATCAATCAAATCAATTCGTTATGCAAACCACAAAATTTGGAGTAAGAGTCTAACCTAGCCTTACTCCTTCGCCTTATAACGGCGCACGTCTAATCCTAACCAATTTATCGATTCGATTTTTCACACCACAAACCACATTCAAACCAATATCGCAATCAATCACCAAACAGCCAAACAAATAAGTCCACGGTCTGTGGACGATTGTGTCGGGTGCTACTAAGCACCGTCTGCATCCTAGTATATATATATATAACTAGAAAAATAAATTGAAAGGTGAGAAATTCTCACAAATAGCTATCCTAGCTCCACGGCTCTTCATTTGCAGAAGTCTTCGTCGTTTCGCCTTTTTGTCACCTTCGTTGTCCGCTTTCACTACATATGTAAAAATCGAGTTTTTACTTCGCTATTCAATATATAAAAATCGAATTTTTACTTCAAAGTTCAATATATAAAAATCGAATTTTTACTTCAAAGTTCAATATATAAAAATCGAATTTTTACTTCAAAGTTTAAATCTTTTCTTTTCAAAATTCAAATCTTTTACTTTTCTTAAAATCAGTTTTTTTTTCCTTTTAAACAAAAATCAGTTTTTTTATATGTAAACAAAAATCAGTTTTTTTTCTATTTAAACAAAAATCAGTTTTTTTCTATGTAAACAAAAATCAGTTTTTTTTATTTAAACAAATGAAATTCAGATTTAATTTCTATTTATATAAAATAAAAATCAAATAAATAAAACTTACATAGGGGGGCTGTCGAGTGGTCGGGGGGCTTCGTCGAGGTTTGCAGATCGGAGGGGGGGTCGGCTTCGTTGAGGTTTGCAGATCGGAGGGGGGGTCTAGTCGGTTGTTCGCAGAGGGAAGGGGGGTCTCGTCGGTTGCAGGTTCGGGTCTGGGGGGGGTTTCGGTTGTCGCAGGCGAAGGGAGGGAAGGGGAGGAGGAGGAGAAGGAAGGGGGGTAGCGTCGCGGCGCCGCCGCTTGGAGGGGGGGTCTCGTCGGTTGCCAGGCGCGATTTTTTATTTTTTCCTTCTCAGAAATAGTTTTGAACGGGGGGGGGGGGGGGCCAGAAGGTTTTAAGGGGGGGGGAGATAAGATTTTTTTATATTTATTTTTTTTTATTAATTATTTAATTTGCAAAGAATTGACTTTTACATACGACCTCGAAACGAGGCCCACCGCCTGTCGTCCATAGCGTTCTACCCCCATTCCGAACACAATGGGATATGTACCGCAAGTTGATTTGATCGTTTCAATTAGTTTCCGTTGAATTTACATTTAAATCACTATATTGAATTTTAAACGTACATTTCAAATTACCGGGGTCGCATACGAACTCTAAAAATTCTAGAAAAATATTTTCTAGCTTCGTATTGACGATACGGTCCTAACAAAACTAGTTTCATCGAATTCTGAGACCGTTAGAAAAATGGCCAATTTCCAGTCGATTAAAATCAACTGAAATGGTCAAAACACGTTTTCCTTTACCACGCTCACATATTGATTTGAAAAATTATGAAATTTGAAATCTAGCAATAACTTTACACTGCGGATCCAACAAAAGTGGTTTCGTCGAAATCCGAGGTCGTTTGCAAAATGTCCATTTTTAAGGGCCTGAATTCCATAGCGACTATTCAGAATTTTCACCTGGACATATCTTTTGATTCCCGCTATGAAATCTGGATTTGTCGGATTCGTTGGAAAGATATTACCAATTAGATCCTAATGTTTTTGGTTTCATTAAAATCCGGATTGTTTTGCACCCGGTACATTCAATTGAAGTTTGAAATCGAATTATCGAACTACCGCGCCATTTTCGATTCTATTTATAATTATATATAAATATTATATTCTAACGACGACGTATATAATATATACGTCGAATTATATTAAAAATAAATTTTCTCGTCGATATTATTTAAAATAATTCATTTTAAATAATCAAAATTCGCTAAAATTGCCAAAATAAAAATTTTAAACTGGCCCAGATTTTACGGGTTGTTACAATCTCCCCCACTTAAAACTTTTCGTCCCCGAAAAGGAACAAAGTCGAAATTGGTTTGATTATTCAGCTCTACGTTCGATCTGGCTTCCATTCTCCAACTCTTTAGTTTCTGAGAATTTTCAAAATTTCAAAAATTTGGCTAACACCCTAAATTTTTGAAAAATTTCGCCATAACCTCCCCTGCACCGGGAGCATCGGGGAATTTCAAATAGCTTCCCCGGTCCTTCAGATCTCAAAAAAGAAAAGAAAAAGCCAAGCGGCTAGCCAATAGGCTCACAAAATCATCATCACCCAAACAAAACAGGAAATTATGTAGTAAACATGTACCTATTTGTCGGGCAAACAAATTTTATTCTCTGGCTCTAGCCTCCTTGCTATGACCTGTTCAATATAAGTATATGCATATGCAAGCAAATGCGACCAAATTTTCAATACTATCAATATTTGATTCAATTAGGCATAATGGTTCCAAATTATCAAACAATTAGACAAACAACACAAACATCAATCAATTAGTGAATTAGAGTTTCAAATTCATAACTTTGATATATAGTCAAAAATCAGATTTTTGATGCCAAATCATAACAATGTATTCTAGCTATATTAGTTTTGGTTCTCACACCAGTCTAATGGAAATATATAGAAAATCACACCTTCGAAACTCGAATACCAATTCTGATGATGTCTAGACTATCATCAGAATCATCTCCGGGCGACTAGAGTGTGACTCTATATCTATCCAGTATATTAAAACTTTGAATATACGTTTGCAAGGCGTATATGCAAATTCTTTATATACTGAACTGTCCAAATCAATACTAATAAATAATCAAATACGAATGATTGATTTAGATTTTCAAAACAAAATTTGTTTTCACTTTAAAAATATACCCTTCACACTCGTTCTAGGATACTACTGATCCTATCTCTAACGAGTCATTCTCATTGGATATTGCTAATCCAATATCTGATGAATTCTTTCATATGGTTCTAATGTGTCTTGTTCTCTAAGCTTTGTAAACCAAAGCTCTGATACCACGTGTAAAGACCCGCAACTTCCCCGTAAAGGAAAGCGCCGGATAGTTCGAGAACAAACCACAACAGAACGCATACAGAAGAACATTTCATTGCATATTACAACAACGCATCAGATTACCAGAATATACATGGTATAAATGAATATTACACAGAAATATCAGAGATTTAAATTACATTTAAATACATCGCAGCGGAAAATAATAAAATACACAACTAGAAGAGATATACGGATACAAAGCTTTCCGGATATCATTCCAGCTGTAAACCAGGATCTTGTGAATATAAATCTGCAAAACCAAAACTACTAGCTGCCCGTGCCAAAATAAGGGCACCCAGAGTTTAGGTTAAAACAATAAACTCCAGGTCAGTCATGGGACTGGTGTGAGAACTAAAACAGTTATTAATCTTTATTTTAAATCATTAGGTAAATCAAGGGACCACGCCGTATAACACGGAACGGGTTTCCTCCCAAGGATACCAGTGCATAAAACAAACAGCGCAATGCTAAATAAAGAAAAATGAAGCTGTTATAAGACCCAGGTCCCATCACACAATGCAACGCAGCCGAGGATAGGGTTTTCCCTTATAACAGCCAAAGAATGCTTGATACGTTTAAAACAAATCATTTGTTACTACTATAAGTGCACAGTGTATAAAACAACTTCAAATCATAAGTATCAATCATAGGCGGGATGAGCGCCCCATCCCACTATGTCGCCATACTAGGCTCTACAAATAAAACCGCAAATGTCACGTATTTGGAAATTGGATTTCCGTCTATGAACCGAGGCAAAAGATAGTCCTCAACCGATTCGTGACTCTCTAGCCCGAGCCACCGGAACAGCCGCAACTGCCCCTTGGATCGTCAGGGCCGGTCCACCGATGTGGATTATAGTGCCTGAACAATACGTTTCCCCGCCCTTTGGAGCGTAAACGAGCCAACTAAATGACTCCATCGGTTCGAGAATGACCGATCAATCCGAGGCGCCTCGCAACAGCAACAACCACATAAGTTAAACTCGTCAGGGCGTGTAAAACCACTGACGCCACTTCTAACTAGAAAGAAACGCATGCCCTCCCTGAGGTCCGTCTCCCGTTTTTGGTTCATACCGGGTGTGAAGTTCGCGAATTCACGTTACACAAAGCTATGCCACACAGGCTGTGCTTTGATCATCACCACAAGACTTTGCTTTTCAACAGAAGCCTCGATCAATTGCCACTTAGGCATGCCACACAGGCAATTCACTCCATGCGTTTGATATCCATCAATATATAACCCCTGAGCTCGTATGTCTCAGAGAAGGGCGTTAAGCAAGAGAATAAATTCTCCGCCGCCAAACAGATATATATTTAATAGAAATCAATCACACAGACTAAAATCCAATGTCAGACACACAGTCCATTTACAAGTCTGTTCTGGGTCTGAACGAAACCGGAGGCACCTAGTACCCCGCATATCCATCGATCTCCAAGTACGTCTGGACGATCACCAACTGTTTCCATCTTCTTGGGTGTACATCCCAATCAAGATCATCAGTTATCACCCAAACGACGTGAAGACCTCCGGTCTTCGACCATCGTCTTCATCTTCGACTTATCGTCGTATCAGTTATTCAGAATGGGATAAACCCGGTCTTTCCGAATAACTCGCGTATATTTTAAATAAGTGTTACACAAACACAACATACGCCTCATTCCAATTCATCAGTCACTAACCGTAAATTAATCAAGAGAATAATTCCCCAAATATTAACCCCGAAGGCCGAAACCAACATCAGATCAATATCCAGAAAACCATTCTGCTTGGCTAACCGACAGTTAGTTTCTAAATTTCACATTCATAGGGAAAGGTTCCCATTAATTTTATCCAAGATAAATTTCTATTTTCAAATATTCTATTTCAAAAATTTCTTTTTCAAAATAGTTGTTATTATCAAAATATTTCGTTCAACACATGACCAATCTCAATGAATGAGTAATGTCAACACATGAACTTTTATTTTATATCGATATAGATGTAAATTTTATTACTAAAATATTTCGTTCAACACATGACCAATCTCAATGAATGAGTACTGTCAACACATGAACTTTTATTTTATATCGATATAGATGTAAATTTTATTACTAAAATATTTCATTCAACACATGACCAATCTCAATGAATGAGTACTGTCAACACATGAACTTTTATTTTATAATATTCTTTATTTTTCAAATTGGAATGAGGCCCAATCAATTACCATATAAAGTTAATTATATGGATTTTCATACAACACATGTATATCATAGCATTGAAAAATAATCAACCATCAACCAAAGTGCACTACACTGTATAAGCATCAAATATAGATATTCAACGCTTATAACAGCCTGTCAATCAATCGATCGACATATTTAATCAATCAGGATGAGTGAAATTCATATTTCATCCCAACACCCGTGTGGGGTTTTCAAACCATCAAACAAATATTTTATTTGTGCAATTGGGCGATGTGTAAAATTTATCGACCCAGTCAATGTCCTTCAAATAGGTGTACATAAACAAACTGTCCGGTTTGTAAATGAATATTTATTTATTTACATTCACGTTAAAAATTATATTTTTAACGACTAAACATTTTATTTCAACATATGAATTTCTATTCAATTCATTCTTTAAATAAAATGATATTTTTATTTTTCTAACATATTTTAGAAAATTTCGGCGGCATAACGGCACGATACTAGAAACGGGACGAGGCCTAGCCTTATCCCCGGTCTAGTGAAGGCCCTCGCCATTCACACATCAATCAAATCAATTCGTTATGCAAACCACAAAATTTGGAGTAAGAGTCTAACCTAGCCTTACTCCTTCGCCTTATAACGGCGCACGTCTAATCCTAACCAATTTATCGATTCGATTTTTCACACCACAAACCACATTCAAACCAATATCGCAATCAATCACCAAACAGCCAAACAAACAAGTCCACGGTCTGTGGACGATTGTGTCGGGTGCTACTAAGCACCGTCTGCATCCTAGTATATATATATAACTAGAAAAATAAATTGAAAGGTGAGAAATTCTCACAAATAGCTATCCTAGCTCCACGGCTCTTCATTTGCAGAAGTCTTCGTCGTTTCGCCTTTTTGTCACCTTCGTTGTCCGCTTTCACTACATATGTAAAAATCGAGTTTTTACTTCGCTATTCAATATATAAAAATCGAATTTTTACTTCAAAGTTCAATATATAAAAATCGAATTTTTACTTCAAAGTTTAAATCTTTTCTTTTCAAAATTCAAATCTTTTACTTTTCTTAAAATCAGTTTTTTTTTTCCTTTTAAACAAAAATCAGTTTTTTTCTATGTAAATAAAAATCAGTTTTTTTTCTATTTAAACAAAAATCAGTTTTTTCTATGTAAACAAAAATCAGTTTTTTTTTCTATTTAAACAAAAATCAGTTTTTTTCTATGTAAACAAAAATCAGTTTTTTTTATTTAAACAAATGAAATTCAGATTTAATTTCTATTTATATAAAATAAAAATCAAATAAATAAAACTTACATAGGGGGGCTGTCGAGTGGTCGGGGGGCTTCGTCGAGGTTTGCAGATCGGAGGGGGGGTCGGCTTCGTTGAGGTTTGCAGATCGGAGGGGGGGTCTAGTCGATTGTTCGCAGAGGGAAGGGGGGGTCTCGTCGGTTGCGGGTTCGGGTCTGGGGGGGGTTTCGGTTGTCGCAGGCGAAGGGAGGGAAGGGGAGGAGGAGGAGAAGGAAGGGGGGGGTAGCGTCGCGGTGCCGCCGCTTGGAGGGGGGGTCTCGTCGGTTGCCAGGCGCGAATTTTTTTTTTTTCTTCTCAGAAATAGTTTTGAACGGGGGGGGGGGGGGGGCGCCAGAAGGTTTTAAGGGGGGGAGATAAGATTTTTTTTATATTTATTTTTTTATTAATTATTTTTGCAAAGAGTTGACTTTTACATACGACCTCGAAACGAGGCCCACCGCCTGTCGTCCATAGCGTTCTACCCCCATTCCGAACACAATGGGATATGTACCGCAAGTTGATTTGATCGTTTCAATTAGTTTCCGTTGAATTTACATTTAAATCACTATATTGAATTTTAAACGTACATTTCAAATTACCGGGGTCGCATACGAACACTAAAAATTCTAGAAAAATATTTTCTAGCTTCGTATTGACGATACGGTCCTAACAAAACTAGTTTCATCGAATTCTGAGACCGTTAGAAAAATGGCCAATTTCCAGTCGATTAAAATCAACTGAAATGGTCAAAACACGTTTTCCTTTACCACGCTCACATATTGATTTGAAAAATTATGAAATTTGAAATCTAGCAATAACTTTACACTGCGGATCCAACAAAAGTGGTTTCGTCGAAATCCGAGGTCGTTTGCAAAATGTCCATTTTTAAGGGCCTGAATTCCATAACGACTATTCAGAATTTTCACCTGGACATATCTTTTGATTCCCGCTATGAAATCTGGATTTGTCGGATTCATTGGAAAGATATTACCAATTAGATCCTAATGTTTTTGGTTTCATTAAAATCCGGATTGTTTTGCACCCGGTACATTCAATTGAAGTTTGAAATCGAATTATCAAACTACCGCGCCATTTTCGATTCTATTTATAATTATATATAAATATTATATTCTAACGACGACGTATATAATATATACGTCGAATTATATTAAAAATAAATTTTCTCGTCGATATTATTTAAAATAATTCATTTTAAATAATCAAAATTCGCTAAAATTGCCAAAATAAAAATTTTAAACTGGCCCAGATTTTACGGGTTGTTACAATTTAGCCCAAAACCCAAGGTTAGAATGAGTTTGTGATAGAAGTCTGCCCGAAACCGCCCGGCACATCCAGCAACCGCAATCAACAGTTCTAATGTGAGAGGTTGGGGCATTAATAAATTAATTAATGCCAATAAATAGACATGCTATGAATGGTAAGGTTAAGTAACATATGAATAGGCGACACTTAACCAATACAACATGTTAATTAGACAAGAAGGTGGGGTTAAGTAAATTTAGAACACTTAACCGTTATAACATGTTAATTAGACAAGAAGGTGGGGTTAAGTAAATTTAGAACACTTAACCGTTATAATATGTTAATTAGACAAGAAGGTGGGGTTAAGTCAATTTAGAACACTTAACCGTTATAACATGATGAACGAGTAGGATTAAGTTAAGGGGAAACACTTAACCAATATAACATGATGAATGAACATGGTTAAGTTAATAGGAAACACTTAACCAATACAACATGATGTGTGGGGAGGTTAAGTTAACATGAATGGACAGAACTTAACCAATATTACATGAACAAAGTGGATAGGGTTAAGGCAAGCTTAACCAATAATACAGATTGACTTGATAAGTAGGAGGGTTAAGCAAACTTTGGGTAGGTGGGTAATATTAGCATATATAGGCCCACAAACTTAACCGTTAAATAAACATGTTTGAATCAGTGGAGGGTTAAGTACATCTCGTGTAGGTGGTAATATTTGTATATATAGGCCCACAAACTTAACCAGTAGGAAACCCTAGTAACGGGGACCCATTTCAGTAGTAACCCACATAGATGTATCACGGTACCCTGAACTAGGCAGGGTGGGGCACGATTACTGGGCTGATTATAAGCAGTCAAAATAACGGCAGTGGGTACGTTAGTGTAGGTTCCGACGGATTACAGGCATGCACGTACTCCGGAGTGGGAAAAAGCAGGCACTGGGTACCAGTAGTTATACACTGTGCATCTTGAATCGTGTCGGGTTGCTATCATAAGGATTGATACACCTTATGGTGGGACCAGCACGGTATCTACATGCAAGAGAGGGCCTATTGACACATACATAAGGAAAATTAATACAAGTAGGGAGCCGATCGATCGGGCAGTAAGGGTACATCTAACATATCCATGGCAATTAGGCTGATTGAGGTAAGATCCTCATACTAGATGTACACCTGAAGGCTACCACAATTGCGGGGTTGGGATCACCTTATTATATAATACAGGATACTAATTGGGACACAAGTAGGGAATACGAAACATTATGTAAAAGACACTAGTTAGGATGTTGTTTGGGTGGTGCAGAGAAAGTAGGAAGTCAGAGAAAGAATCGAAGCGTATTCAGTTTATCTTGCTCTTATGCTAATCTTATGTTATCTTGTTATTATGGTATTGTCCTATGTTCAGTTTATTCATGTCATGATCATTTTCCTGTTTAAATGCTAGTAATCACTGGACTTACCAGACTTATGTCTGACATAGATTGTTTTCACCTCTTTTCGTCCGTTTCCCCCCAGGTAGTAATGAAGGGAATAGCTCAGCTTAGTTTGAACCGTTTCTCTTTCCAAGCTTGAAGATTAGTTGGTGTATTGCTTTGAACTCTCTTTTCCACTACTATGGCTGGCTAACGCTTTATTGGGGAATATCATTGTCAGTTTATGCTTCTTTATTTTGTTAAACAAGACATATGCTTTTTTGTAATTGGTATTGGTGTTTTGGTGTTAGAAAACAATCTTTTTACAAGCTGTTTTACCAAGCTGTTGTTTTACCAATGAAGTAAAGTTTTTATTCTTTTCCGCTGCTTTATTTGTCTGTCTTGTAATTTATCTGCATCTTTTAGCTATAACGCTTCACTGAAGTTAATGCATTCCCTTTGTGAGAGCTAAAGGTTACGGATCAGATAAAAGATTTGAAAAAAAAAATTAATTGCAAAATGGTTTTAAAATAAGCATTTCCAAAAGAAAAGTTTTGTTTTAGAGGCATATTCCCCAAAGCCATATGCACTATCTTTTGATCCTCTGTTTGAATCCTTGTTTCCTTCTTTCCTGAGTCTCCGGGGCTCCTAGCTTTCTGGGAGTAACCTCATCGCGGCATGGTTCCATAGGCTTGATGAGACTACGGCACCTGTCAAAGGGCGAAGAAGTGCCCAACTTACATATATAGCTGCAGTAGTTTCGCAAGGATGGCAAAGATGAGAATAAGGTAGTTTGGCTAAGGAGCACCGCTTATCATCCTCTGACAGAAAGGGTGAGTAGGATTTTGGAAGACCTTTTGAGGAAATGTTAGCATGGCACAACAGAAGTTGTAGTGCCGAGTATACTAGAAGAAGAAGAGGTGGAACGAGAGGCGACAGTGAAATGAGTCCCAACTTATATTTGAGAAAAAAAAATTAAGAAGCTACGCAATCGTGAAATTAAGACAGTCAGAGCACAATGGAGGGAAGCTCAAGAAGATGCGACTTAGAAGACGGAAGACTAGATACGCGCATCATACCCTTTTTGAGAGTATATCCTTGATCTCTCCTTTTCTGTGAAGTTTATTTGCTAGTCTTTATTTTTTAAGTATATCCTCTCGGTCCAATCCCCGATCCTTAGGCAGAAACCAATGGATGTAAACATGTATTGCAAACATGTTATGATTGATGGTTGCAGGTTGTTGCTAGTGGTTGCTCGTGGATACATATACACACACACACACTAGGTGCTAGATTGGCTCAGTCACTTTCATATTGCATATGCATATATGTGTATATATATGGATTGAAACTTGATGTGTTATCATATGGATGTTGCATTTGTATGAATGATTGAGCACTCATGTAGAAGTTATAAAGTACGATTAGGAATAATTGCATACATGATGGACTCATAGCACTGACATATTTGCATTAAGGAGGTCAACTGAATCAGTAGACCGCCTGATTTTGCATTAGATAAGGGCATGTACACACACTATGCATATGATCATGAAAGCATTTAAGGAAAATGGATGCCTATGATTGATGGTTGAGTAGATGGATGTTGAATGTTAGGATACATTCTTAGAGATTTTGGGGATGAAATCCTTTAAAGGAGGGGAGAATGTAACACCCCGTATTTACTATGAATGTTAAAGTAACGAATTAAAGAATACTTAATTTTAAAAGTGGAAATATGCATATATATTATATATATAGATATATTTACGAGAAAAATTAAATAATGACAATAAATATTTCATGTAATAAGTTAATTAAGTGCAATACATGAAATGGGAAGAAACGCATGCGAACAATTAAAAAGAAAAATTTGAAGAGCTTTAGGAATTTGGTTACAAAGTTAGCGTCATTGCGTTCGTGGCGATTTTCTAGTCAATTTAGATCTATGGTATGCAGAAAACCGATTTAAAATGAAGATGATATCTTTAAATTAAATATTGCAGCAAAACATGAAAAAGAGGAAGGAGAAAAGAATAATGTTTAGCATTGTCCTAAGGTTTGTAAGAAAAAGACTTAGTAGCTCATTTGGTTAGAACATGTGATTTGTATACAAGAGGTACAGAGTTCGATCCCCGCTAGCACCATATTTTTGTTTTAGGGGAATGGCTAAAAGGTGGCTTAGTGTGAACGCAGTTCAAAAAGTGGTTTAGTGTGAAAATGGTTAATTGGGAAGATAGATAAAAAGAAAAAACATATAAAAAAATATATAGTGTACACATCATGTGGCGCACGTGGCGCATTTTTGTTGGTCAAGGATTGTTTTTTTTAACGTGGCCTTCTCTGATTGGCTAATGATTGATTTCTGAAGTATTAAGGCATATGTGTCATGCTACAGTTGGCTGGATGACACATCTCTTTGGTTTGATGGCTCTGATTTCTCCTGGACTAATCTAAAGGCTAGAATCAAACCTAGACTTCTATATAATCACCCCAAACCTCAACACTAGAACTCATTCTAAGAAGTCGCCATGTTGTTCGTCTACAAACTGGCCTAGCCTCCATTCATCTACCCCAAACTAGAGAATCAAATTCAAATTAGGAATCAATTAGAAGAACTAGAGAATCAAAAATCTACATCAAAGGATAGCTTTTCAAATTCAGAAATCAGATCCCAAAAATCAAGATACGTCCTTTTTTCTGTAAGTACAATTATTGTTTAGATGTGAACACCTAATAAGAAATCATGACTTTAATAACTGGATCTAGAACTATGCCTAATTCTATTCGTGCCTATCCCTTTGTCAATTCTGAATTGCTTATGCCTATTGGACTGTTGTGACTGACATAGTACAGCCTGCCATGGCTATTGGACTGTTATGACTGACATAGTAAAACCTATTATGCCTATGAGACTATGAGGACTGATACCATTGAACCTATCATGTTGTATTAAATTTGTGGTTCTTTTATGTATGTAAGTTACATGCTAAGTTATGTTCATACACGTTATATGTTAGATGCAAGCTAGTACCCATATTTGAGATCTATATAAGTTCATGTTTATACAATCAAACTTATGCTAGTTCGCATATTAATTGGATCTAATTTAAATGCAAGATCACGCCTATATGCTTAATTAAGTCTGTGTTGTTCTATCCCAAATGTATACTACGCATGTTGATTTATATTGTTTATGCATGTTGGAATGTTACAGGTCCCTTTCTTTTCCCTTTTGTTTATAAGTTAGGCTAATTTGCGAGCCTAACGTTCTATGTGAATTATGCGAACGAATAACGGGGGATATATGGGGGAAAAATATTAAACTACATTCTATTGGCATAAATTGGCTCATAATCATGTAAATGATTAGTAGCATGAAATGGTAGAATTTGTATACCTAGAATTATGGACATAATTTAAAGGGTAAATGGGGACATGACTTGAATTGACAACACTTGTGGATAATTTACATACGAACATAAATTGTAAATATGTAAAGTGGCTAAAAGATGAACATGCCTAACCCGAGGTTAGATTGAGTTGCAGTGTAAAACTCCTCGGAACTGCTCGGCACATCCAGTAACCGCAACAACACAAATCTAATGTGAGAGGTTAGCGCATTTAGCCCAAAACCCGAGGTTAGAATGAGTTTGCGGTAGAAGTCTGCCCGGAACCGCCCGGCACATCCAACAACCGCAAACAACAGTTCTAATGTGAGAGGTTGGGGCATTAATAAATTAGTTAATGCCAATAAACAGACATGCTAAGAATGGTAAGGTTAAGTAGCATATGAATAAGCGACACTTAACCAATACAACATGTTAATTAGACAAGAAGGTAGGGTTAAGTAAATTTAGAACACTTAACCGTTATAACATGTTAATTAGACAAGAAGGTGGGGTTAAGTAAATTTAGAACACTTAACCGTTATAATATGTTAATTAGACAAGAAGGTGGGGTTAAGTAAATTTAGAACACTTAACCATTATAACATGTTAATTAGACAAGAAGTTGGGGTTAAGTAAATTTAGAACACTTAACTGTTATAACATGTTAATTAGACAAGAAGGTGGGGTTAAGTAAATTTAGAACACTTAACCATTATAACATGATGAACGAGTAGGGTTAAATTCAGGGGAAACACTTAACCAATATAACATGATGAATGAATAGGGTTAAGTTAATAGGAAACACTTAACCAATACAACATGATGTGTGGGGAGGTTAAGTTAACATGAATGGACATCACTTAACCAATATTACATGAACAAAGTGGATAGGGTTAAGGCAAGTATAACCAATAATACAGATTGACTTGATAAGTAGGATGGTTAAGTAAACTTTGGGTAGGTGGGTAATATTTGTATATATAGGCCCACAAACTTAACCTTTAAATAAACATGTTTGAATTAGTGGGAGGGTTAAGTACATCGCGTGTAGGTGGGTAATATTTGTACATATAGGCCCACAAACTTAACCAGTAGGAAACCCTAGTAACGGGGACCCATTTCAGCAGTAACCCACATAGATGTAACACGGTACCCTGAACTAGGCAGGGTGGGGCACGATTACTGGGCTGATTATAAGCAGTCAAAATAACGGCAGGGGGTACGTCAGTGTAGGTTCCGACGGATTACGGGCGTGCACGTACTCCGTAGTGGGAAAAAGCAGGCACTGGGTACCAGTAGTTATACACTGTGCATCTTGAATCGTATCGGGTTGCTATCATAAGGATTGATACACCTTATGGTGGGACCAGCACGGTATCTACACACAAGAGAGGGCCGATTGACACAGACATAAGGAAAATTAATACAAGTAGGGAGCCGATCGATCGGGCAGCAAGGGTACATCTAATATATCCACGGCAATAACGCTGATTGAGGTAAGATCCTCATACTAGATGTACACCTAAAGGCTACCACAATTGCGGGGTTTGGGATCACCTTATTATATAATACAGGATACTAGTTGGGACACTAGTAGGGAATACAAAACATTCTATAAAAGACACTAGTTAGGATGTTGTTTGGGTGGTGCAGAGAAAGTAGGAATTCAGAGAAAGAATCGAAGCGCATTCAATTTATCTTGCTGTAATGCTAATCTTATGTTATCTCGTTATTATGGTATTGTCCTATGTTCAGTTTATTCATGTCATGATCCTTTTCCTGTTTAAATGCTAGTAATCACTGGACCTACCAGACTTATGTCTGACCTAGTTTGTTTTCGCCTCTTTTCTTCCGTTCCCCCCCCCCCCCCCCAGGTAGTCAGGGAGGGAATAGCTCAGCTTAGTTTGGACTGTTTCTCTTTCCAAGCTTGAAGATTAGTTGGTGTATTGCTTTGAACTCTCTTTTCCACTGTTATGGCTGGCTCATGCTTTATTGGGGAATATCATTGTCAGTTTATGCTTCTTTATTTTGTTAAACAAGACAGATGCTTTTTTGTAATGGGTATTGGTGTTTTGGTGTTAGAAAACAATCTTTGTACAAGCTGTTTTACCAAGCCGCTGTTTTATCAATGAAGTAAAGTTTTTATTCTTTTCTGCTGCTTTATTTGTTTGTCTTGTAATTTATCTGCATCTTTTATCTATAACGCTTCACTGAAGTTAATGCATTCCCTTTGTGAGTGACATTAATGGAGGTGGGGTGTTACATGTGATGCAAAGTATATGATGAATTGATGATCCATATGTTGTGTCTGTTTTGATTTTGATGTCTACGGAAATATTATAATGATGAACGACATGTTAAATAAATGTTTTACCTGTGCAGTACAAAGCTGATTTGATATTCGGTGATAATATTTTTTTTTTCCTTTTATTTATTGTTGCCAATAAAATAGTTTCAGAATATTGGCTTGTAAGAGCATATGGTTATTAATCTCTGTTTTACTTATGAATTGAATCAATTAGTTTATAAAACACTATCAATCATTTTGATCTATAGTGTGGTCTATTGATACGAAAGCAAATGAAATATCTGTTGTGAATACCAGTGGAATAGTTCCAGTAGTCCTTATTTTGTAACTTTTTCTATGATGTATAAATTATGTTCACCTTATTACAACAATGTAATTTTCTTATCAGCAAACAACAAATTTTTGTCCACCCTAATACTCTTCAAATTAGAGAGCTCGTGGAGGCCAATCTTTTTGTATTATTTGGCACAAGTTTGCTCATGTTTGGTGGCAAAGACATAAGAAGACAGTAACTTAATGATATATATATTCTTGATCTTAAAACAATGACACATCAATTAATCAAAATTTGAATGTCTTCTTAATGCTATTACACTGCTGCAAACAATTTAGTGTGTCTAGCATGACTGAATTCTGGCAGAAAATTATGTAGTATGCTAGCTAGTAGATTTCTAATTATCATACTCTACATTCTTATTCTTAACAGATGGAATAGTCTCAGCCAGAAACCAAGGGTGAAGTAGTGAGTCCTAGAGGCGGCCATTTTGGTGCAGCAGTAGATGGTAATTGGTATATAGTTGGTGGTGGTGACAACACTAGGTGTACTTTGCATAATACTGTTATTCTAAGAATAATCTCTCTAATTTTTCAATTTTGTGTAGTTCTCATTTCACATATTTTTTATCAGGTGCAACTGAAACCATGATCTTAAACATATCTAAACTTTTGAAAGGCAATTAAAAAATTTATTCACACTGTTCAATTACAAGCAACTGATACATATACATATCAATACAAAAAGCTATACAATTCAATATCTAACAGCCTTGAGGAAAAAAACAATAGAATATACAAAGTCAAAATTGAAAAAACTCAAAGCTGATCACTACAAAATTATCGAGCTAGGCATGCAACTCTAATCTTTAAAATTGCAATCAACAACTGCCAAAATCAAAAGCATAACTTCATCAAAATCACCAACACAAGCTACAAACAATCACCTAGTACTCAACTTCCTGATAATAGCATTTTGAATCAATGCAAACATCTCTTCAACACTTAAAGAAGTTGAATTGAAAATTCTCCGGTTTCTTTCAATCCAAAATTCATACACAAATATCTTCAAAACCTTCAATAACAACAAGCTATTACTCATCTTCCATCTCGTAGCCTTGAACAAAATAAACCACTCGTCTCTACTGTTTTGAGCAGGCTTGTGAAGTTTTGCTGAAGCTAAAACCTTCCTCCATAATTGGAAAACAAAATTGCATTCAAAGAACAAATGGTTATTACACTCAGAATCCACACTACAAAAACAACAGATGTCATCTAGAGTAACCCCTATTTTATAAAGCTTATCCTTAGTGTTAATAGCATTGGACGTTACTTTCCATAAGAGAAAATTCTGCTTGGCATTACTCAAAAGGCTCCAGATCCTCTTATACCATGGAAAAATATGTTTCTCACCACCTAATAAATCATAAACCAAACTAATAGAATGCTTTTTCCCCATTCAGGTTATATTATCATTACTAGGTTTAAATGAAGAAGAAATCTCAGACCAAAGCCTTCTTAAAGTTGATGAACTACTATGCGGCAAAATTACCTCTCCATCATTAATAACATCACCAACCATAGCTCTATCAGGAATTCCACTATTTCTTCTCAAGTTATACTCCACAATATCACTTAAAAGTAAGCCATTACTTTCCCATGGTGAATTCCAGAAAGATAAACCGTGAATTCTGGTAGCATTGCACTGGACATAAGGAAGGAAGAGTCTTCTTAACTTCAGGATTTGTCTCCAACTCCAACTACTATTATCTGGCATGGGCATAGTCCAGAAATTTTTTCCTCCCAATAAGATTACTCTTCACAAACATGGTCCATAAGCATTTATCATCTTATCAATGTACACTTAAACTGTAGCTTTGTTCCATTGAATCAGATTGATTATACCAATCCCACCATATTTCCTATCTTCACACAATTTTTAGAAAACAATGGGAATAATCTTCTTGGAAAACGGGTCACCATGCCACAAAAATTTATTCATTCCACTGATCACTATATTAATAAGTTTCACAGGGAGAATACAATGCCTTGTGTAATAGGTAGCCATTGAAGTTACAATTGATTGAATAATGGTTTGCCTTCCAGCTTGAGATAACTTGAATAAAAGCCACTGCTTCATTTTATCAATGATCTTTTCATATAAAGGCATACATTTGTCTTTAGTGATTCTACCAGTAAAAAGAGATAAGCCTAAATAAGTAGTATTATCAGGTAGAACCATTAACCCAGACAAAGCTACCAGTTCATTCTTTTTATACTGAGATAATCTAGCAATTTTAATATGAATTTGCTCAGATTTATTTGTAGACCAGTTATGTCATAAAATAATTGCAGAATGGATAATAAACACTGAATATTATGCAAGGTAGGCTTAGTGAATATAATTAGAGCATCAGCAAACAATAGGTGGGTAATGAGGGGATTCTTACAACGAGGATGAAGTTCAAGATTACCCAACTTCACTTGATTAATAAACAAAAAGTTGAGGAGCTCCATAACAATTATAAACAGTTGTGAAGAAATGGGGTCACCTTATCTAATGCCACATTTTCACTTAAAATACCCATGAACCATCCCATGTCTGGAGATAGAAAAAACACAGGTGAAGAGATGCAAGTGAAAATCCAAGCTAGAAATGGTTTAGGAAAATTCATTCTAGACATAATATCAACAATAGTAGACCATGAAACAGTATCAAAAGCCTTCTTGATATCAAGCTTCAACATGCATCGAGGAGAAATATTGTTCCTATCATAACCATGAAGCAGCTCTTGAGTGATTAGAATGTTGCCACTAATTGTCCTTCCAGGAACAAATGCAGATTGGTTACATGATATAATAGATGGAAGAACATTTTGCATCCTATTAGCCAAAACCTTCGCAATGATCTTATAGAAAACACTACAACAAGATATAGGCCTAAAATCTGAAACGGTAGAGGGATTTTCTACTTTTGGAACCAAAGCAATAAAGGTAGCTGTTAAGGTAGAGGCAAAACATTCTTCAAGAAGAAATACTGAACAACACTAATAACATCATTACCAATAATAGCCCAACATTTTTGCAAGAAACAAGCATTAAATCCATCAGGCCCTCCAGAACTAGTTGAATCCATACTAAACACAGCTGACTTAATCTCATCATAAGCAACAACATTAATAAGCTCCATAGATTGTTGGTTTGATAATAGAGGAAGCTCAATATAGAAAAGAGGGTTAATAGAATTAGGAGGAAGAGATTCAGGTGAAAAAATAGAGCTGAAGTAATCAACAAAAGCTTTATCTATGCTAGCTTGTGAAGTTAAAATATTTCCATCATCATCTTCGATCATATATATAGACTCCTTAACTCTATTGATCTTCAAAGAATCATGAAAGAATTTTTTATTTCTGTCATCCTCTGTGTCCTTTTTCAACCTTTTACTCTACCTTGAAGACAGAAATTCCATGTCTAACAAAGATTTAAGCTTACCCTGCAATTCCCTCTCTAACAATTGAAGCTGCTAATCATGTGAATTCTTCACCATACCATTTTGCACTCGAATTAGCTCAGACCTTACTAAATTTGATTGCTTCAGTGCATCTCCAAATGTATGATTAGACCAATCTTTGAGATGAATTTTCAGCAACCTTAATTTGAATAACAACTTGTCCGTGGGGTTCCTACCATAACACTAGTTCCAAACCTGCAACAAAATACTTGGAAAATCCTTATGAGAACACTAAAAATTAAAAAATTAAAAAGAGAACTTCCCTTTCACAATGGCATCTAAACTCACCCAATATAAAAGTAATGGGCAATGATCAGAGATAGTAGGAGGAAGAATATAAAAGAAAGAATTAGGCCAAGCAAGAAGAAAAGAGGAATTAACAGAAATATGACCAAGTTTGCACAAAATAGGAGGACCAGAATGACTTTTATTAGACCAGGTGAAAGAAGGACCAAAGCTATTAAGAGGAAAGAGATTCGAGGAAATAACAGCTTGATTAAGAGTGGAAATATCATCAACAGTAAGAGAACACCCACCCATCTTTTCAGATGAAGAGAGCATACAATTAAAATCCCCACCCAAAATCCGGGGATCAGATGAAAGGTGAATATTGCACAGATTAGACAGCAATAGACTCTTAGAGATAAAGCATTCTGTGCATAAACTGTGGTGAGAAAGAAAATAGAATTAGAGGGCAAATAGATACATTTGTAGTGGATGAATTGATCAGAAGAAGATAATTTTGTGACTTTAAAGATAGAAGGATTCCAAAAAGTAAGAAGATGACCAAAAGATGCATCATCAAGATTATGGTCATAATTCCATTTTGGAGAAATGAAAGATGCAGCATAAGTTGTTGAAGTCATATCAAGCTTAGTTTCAGATAAACATAAAAGATGAATATTACAATTTTTCATGAAATATTTGATTTCACTTTGCTTCGAGGGTAGATTCATCCCTCTAATGTTCCAAAAAAATGGTGTATATCATAATTTGATATGGGGGAGGGAGGGAATTGAAGGAGGGACAGCATTACTCCTTGTGTGCCTTTTTCATTGATTATACTGATTGCTTATGTGTAGCACATCATCCTGTTTGAAAGTAGTTCCCTCAACAATATACTCTACATCAGCTGAATTGTTTATAATTTTCTTTTTCCTTCTTTTTTTGATTTTGATGCAGATTTTGGTGCTGACTTTGGTGCTAATTTAAGAGCAGCGTCAATATAATCACTGACTTTTTCCTTAGTTGAGGTTGAAGGAGAATCCTCATTGTAAGGATCATCAGATATTAAGGCATAAGAGGAGATATGATTGACATTGGGAGGAGGAGGGATAATGATCCCATCTGGAGGAGCTAAATGGGAATAAGGAGATGAAGATTTATTGGTAGGATTATTCAGTTTGCAACTGAAAGAAGAGTTAGGATGAACATTAAATTTGAAAGATGAATTACCAGATGATACATCACAAGTTGTAGAAGTGGAGATAGGGCATGACAAAAATTTAAGTGAGGATGAGAATATGCCATTGTTACGAGGGACACTTGAGGAAGTAGAAGGTATGGTGGAGGCATCAGACAAAATGGAGAAAGGATTTTGCACATGAAACTCATTTTGAACTGGTTCTTGAAGAATGTCATCAAATTTTTTCTTGCCTTTCAGCTTAGTATCAATATTAGCATTAACTTTCACTTCAGGGTCCTCCTTACTATGCACCACACATATACCATTCTCATCCACTACCATGATATTATGATTTCCTTTGGTTGCAGCACCATAATTAATATCCACATGTTCTTCATTGTTATGTTCACCTTGCAACACAGAGTTTCCATTGTCAACTATTTCAACAACCTCATCCATAACTTTGTTAACTTCTTTTTCAACATCAGTACCAAATTTTCCCTCTTTTCTTTTCCAAACTTGTTTCTTTTTATTATTTACCTTAGTCCAGCCCTAATGATCACCTTGTTGAGGGACTTTAAAATTCACTTTCCTGTCTACATGAATAGCATCCGCCTACCTATACAACTTTTCTTCATCAACTTTACATCCTTCAACATTATTTCCTTTATTATGAATATCACATTAACTGGTTGAATGCCCAAGCACTTTACAAAGAGTACAAATGTTAGGCTTCCAATCATAAGAAACAATCCCTAGAGGACAACTATCACTAAGCTTACCCAAATCAATGGAAGGTGGTAATTCAGATTCAACATCAACCTCAACAAGAACCTTAGCATATATAATTCTATGTATTCTCTCAGTATTAATATCAAAACAGATTAGTCTACCAACTTGATAAGCTAACTAGTTAATTCCCATCAGAGTCCAAAGCAAAAGAGGAATGCGATGAAGATGGATCCAAATGGGAACTTTCCTAATTTGTGATTGAGCATTAATGATTGATGGATCCAATCTAGTAATTATGAATATACGCCCTCTAATGAAAATGGGATCTGCTTTGAACACTTTATCCCGATCAACATCATTCGAGAACTTAAAATAAAAGTTGATACCATCAGATTTTATATCAACATCTCTATGCTATGTCCAGAAATTCCTCAGAAAATTGGCAACAGATAGATATGATAAAGAACCATCAAGAAAGAAACGCACTAAATATTGATTCCAATTTTTCATACCTTCAGCTCTAACAATCTCTGAAGGAATTTTCTTCTGCCCATCCTTAATTTTCTCAAACTTCAGCGATATGTAAGAATCAACATTCCTAGGCAATGAATTGAATAAAGAGAGGTAGTCCGATTTAATAGTGGAGGCAAGGTTCTTGGGAATGTTCAATGAATTTGATGTTAGGGGTTTTGAGAGATTTGAGTCAAGATTAAAAGCAGAAGGATCTGACACATAAGGAATTTCCGGCAAATCAGTAGAGAGATTTGAATGATTATCAGTAATGACATTCGATTGAATTTTCAAAGTGTTTGATGGAATTCCAGAACTAGAATTGACAACAGAAGGATCAACAAATTTACTAGAATCATTATGAACAACATGATCATCTAAGGACGAAGAAGCATGATTATCAATGCTGAGAAGACCAGAATTCAAGAGATCATCCAGAAGATCAGAAACAATCAATGAGGATGACAAATCAAGATCAGTAAGTGACACATACGGAGGATCAGGGGGATCTAGGGGAGGAGGACAAAGAGGAAGAGGAGGGAAGGAAGATGAATCAAGAATCGAAGAAGACGAACCAAGATTAGAGGAGGAAGACGCCATTTTCAAAAGGAAATTTTCAAAAGTGAACTAAGAATTTTCAAAAGGAAAGCATGTATAAACTTCTTTGGTCCATACCAACAAAAGTAAAGGGACGTGATCCTCTTGGTAGTGAGGTTACTCCATTGTCGGTTGTGTCTATTTGTTTGCATTGGAGCATACTGTAGTAGCAAATTATTGTCATGTTTTAAGTTCTACCATTAAGTGCACCTTACATTATTAACCTGCGGATAACACTAAATAATGTCATATATGTTGGTTGGATGACTTTATTAGATACTTGTAAAATCTTGGTTATGTTCTGTTTGGTGATGTTTCTGAGCATGGCGATGTGGTGGTTATGCTATGAAATCTTCCAGCCTCTCTAATGCTTCTTGCTAATTTTCTATGGCTTTCTAGTTTGCTTCCCCTAGTTTGGAGTTGGTCGTATGTAATGCGTAATCTTTTGTAGGTCATTGTTATTTATTACTGCTTATTTTTCAGTTGCAGTCTTTGTTACTTTGTGCAACAATGTCATAGTGTCTTTACGTCGGTGTTTGATTTTTCTTTGTGCAACATGCTATTGTGTGTCAAGAGGTATTATGCTAGTTTCTCTCTACGTAGAGACGTTTGTATATGCAGTGTAGAGTATGTTGTCTACTTGTATTGCTAGATTAGTTCTCTAGTTCTAGTGGTCGGTCCCCTTTAAAAATTGTCTACAGCAGATAGACAATCTATCTATCTCTTACCTATTGACATTTATTATTTGTCATAATACAAATGTTATGGAACACTATAACAGAATACTATTTATTGTACACACAAACAAATTTACAATTTTTTTTCATATTACTGCTCTAGTTGTTTATTGTACAAGTAAACAAGAGACATAATTAAAGCGGAGTTGGACCAGAAGTGTGGAGCAAACGCAAAGACAAACAGTATATTGAGTGTTTGAGTGTATGTGCTGAGGTGTGAATGTGACTTGTATTATAGAGAGATGCAAAATATTGCACTATTTAAATGTTGAAATATTATATTGAATAAAATATTATTTGAATCATTTAAATTCTCTGCAATAGTATTATTATTCAATATCAATATATATTATTATATGAGATGCAAAATAGTATAGCATACAAGATGTGGACCCAAACTAATTCAGAAAGTTAATATCTATAACAACATTTTTGGAATGTTGTGACAGACACCTATGGATGTTGTTTTATAGACCCAAATAGGGAACTATTGCAACCACATTTCTTATGTTGCCATATATAGTCAAAATGTTGCCTTTAAGGTTTGCAGCAACGGTGAAAATTGCATCACAGTAAAAGTGTTGTCAACGACCTATGCCAACATTTTTTGGGCTTGACCCAACATTTTTTCTGTTGTAGACGGCCATGAATGGCATAGTGTAAGTTGCAATATTATTTCTTGTGGAAATAATAAATTATTTCTAACATTACCACCATTACAAACTAATACCAGCCCTTGATAATAGTGAAGTCGTTCAAGTTAGGGTATTTTATTCAACTCTCAGACCTTGATCTACAACGTTCTTATCTTAAGATAGATAAAAATTTATAGCTCAAAAACTGATATTAATTAAAATATCATAATAATCTCATCTTTTATTTCATTTAAAATATGGTTTTTATAAACCATGCTTACTTTTGGAAATCTCCTTTTAATTATATCCACTTTCACTAAATTTGATTATTAAGGAAAACTCTTACTTAACACAAAACTTTTATTTTCAAACTTCTTTAAACAATTTTTTTATAACTCGGATTTATTACAAAATACATTTACCAAGACATTTACCCAAAAATCATTAACATCTTATTATATAATTTAATTTGGACTTCGTTCCTAAAATCCCTTTACCTAATTCTTTTATAGTAATTTCATTAAGCTTCTTTCCTTTTTCATTTGAAAATCTTCTTTCAACTAAAATCACTTTACTTGATTTAATTATTAAATAAATGTTCGATAAAAGCATCTCATTAGCTCTAAATCTCTTTTTATAAACTTTATTTCTAAAACTTGGGTTTATTAGAAAACCTCTTTACAATACATTTTTTGAAATTCAATTATATTTCATTTCGAACATGATTATCTTCTTAAACAAATTCCATTTTAAAAGGTAATCACTTTAATTATTATTAATAAAAATAATAATTAACTGAAAAAGTATTTTACTTCACTTTTAACTAAGATAGAATAGTTAACCACTTAAATAATTATTAAAATAGTAATTAACTTTATTAGTGGCTAATAACTCGATAATTTGCTTTAAACATCGTTAATTAAAGATAATTAACTATACAAGAAATTTTATTAGGTTTAGATAACTATTTGTCAAAAACTATTACCATTAGATTAATTGATAACAGATTAATCTAATAACCATTTTCAGTTTAAATAGTCGACTTAGTCAACTTGATATCATCAATTAACCTTGTTAACTAATTTAAATAAGCCAATCCTTTTTTGGTAAGACCCGCATAAAAATATGCCACGGACGTGAGCAAAGCTAAAGCAACAGTAGTCTTCATATCATTCGTGGGGGCAACCAACTCTCCATGAGGTAACTGTATGATTTTCCAAGGTAAAAGAGCTCCAGACCAATTAGAAACAAAAATAAATAAGAACATGGTTCCAATAAAGGGCCACTAATCCTTCCTCTTAAATTAATTAATAATAATTAATTTAATAACTTCACACTTAATTGTTCAGTTTCTGCTTATAAACTTATTAAAACGTAAGAATTTACTATATAGATTATTTTATACACTACAACAAAATGACCCTATTACAACGGTGGAACACCATTGTAATATACATTTCACAACGGTGGGCTAACCATCGTGTATTAAGAAGTTGTAATAGACTAATATCTTTAACAACGTTTTTGCACCGTTGCAACACCGTTGTAATATGTATATTTTACAACTTTTTTCCACCGTTGTTATAAACTTCATTGCAACAGTTATGCACCGTTGTCATAATATCTACTACAAATGTTATGCACCGTTGTGATTGACATTTGGGTTTTAATAAAAATATCATTTGCAATTGAAAAGAACAATACACTAAATATAGAAATACTCCATAAGCAAATTTGATATTACAGTTATTTGCAAACTAATTTATTAAAATACTCAAATATTCAGTATTACAAACAATAAGTTTCAGACAACATTTCGTGCATTATTACATACTATCTGAACAAAATAATCCTCTAATAACATCTCCAGTTCATCAATGTTAAGCTTGAACGCCATATAACTTCCATGACGGCTGCTTCCACTCTCATCCTTGAATTTTTCATCTTTAAAGATAAAACAATGCAAAATAATGTCCACACAGCTTAACAAGATTAAAATAACTAAACTCGTTCTTCCGTTTATCTAACCATTTGCTTTTTGTGTAGAAAAGTCAAATTCGTATAAACACGCATGGATTGCACATCGAAAAATCAAAAGAGAAACGATTTCAAAAGTAAAAGCAGCATATACCGAACTGAATTTGGAATGCCTCTTTCCATGTTACTGTACTGGAAATGAAATTACCATTCCAACATGGACTATTCAACATGTAAGCTTCTCAAATTTATCCAGTAAAAAAAAAGAAAAAAAATGTGGAGGGAATACAACCTGTATATTAGCATATACAGGGAATCTTCCTAACAACAGTTACACTATGTATATTAAAGTATTAAAGTTGAAACTACATAACGTCATTCAACTATCGAATAAAGGAAATGAAGTTTGTTTATCATCTAATAAAATAAAGTCCTTACCTCCCCCTCCTTAAATACAACCGCATCTTCACATTCGCCGTCGTACTCACCATCGTCTTCTAGTTGATTTGCATACAAATTACGACGAATAAAACTGGAATGACGACATCAGATCCACGAGCGACAAACTGTACTCAATTTCAGATCAACGGTGATGCCAATCTTAGCAACCAGGCTATATATTTTCATAACAAAGAGAAAAGAGTTAAATTTCGATAGCGGTAACTAGACATCAAATTGATTAAAAGATGAAAACGATTCAGGTTCCTAATATAACCTTACAATTTCATACAGGTTCCTAATATAACCCTTAAGATCGATTCAGCTAGAAAGTTCAGAAACCATATTTACATATAAGCAAGCAGACAGTTTAACTGCTTATATAACAAAAAGATAATTATTTTTATCTTTTCCCAAAACTCATTCAGTTCAGACTTTAATAGAAAGAAGACTGTACATATAAAAATATATAAATAATTCTTGGACTCAGCTTACATACTTCGATTTGTATTTGAAAAGTGAAATACACTCACATTCGATTCAGTTTCGTGCTTCTAGACTTCGATTTCTCTCTGTGGTTCCTCGATTTAGGCTTCAATCTCCCTAGACCTGCCGTCATTTCCCTCTAGAATCCATCTCTCTCACGAATTGGTTCTATTTGATGCGAGATGGTGGATTGATTGATTTCCCCCCAATTTTTATCGGCTAGGGCTTCAGCCATTTTTTGTTTTGTTTTGTAATGAACGAGAGAAATGAATTGAGGGCCGACCGATTGTTTTCTAGGTTAAGTTATTAGGGCTGTGATCTTGCTAATTCCAACTTTGCCCCTTAGGGTTTTTCTTTATTCGCTCCATACAACATTTAACCCATTTTACAACATTTAGATCCATTTCCATGTTATACAAAATAAGCAATAGACGTGTATATTTTGTCAACAATTTTAACCATGTACAAATTTGTATATATTCAACATATACACACAAATGATCTATTTATTTATTCATTTGTTCATTCACCCCAAATATATATTTAATTATAATCAATATTATTTTTGAGTCACAAAATTTGGGTTCTCACACAATTGCTAACTATAATTATGAAATATTAAATACAAAATGTTACTTCTTAATTGTTAATATCTCTTGTTAATTCTAAATTATTAAATATTTTATTAGTTATTGATTATTAATTAATTATTAGTTTTAAATATTAATCATTTAAAATTAATTATTAAACACTAAATATCACTTCAAAATTATTAATGTTTTGATTAATTACGATTCTTAAGTATTAATATTGAGTATATATTATAATGTATTCATTTTCATTAGAAATTATTATCACTAATAATTATAATCCAATATTAATAAATAATAATAATTATGTAATATTAACTATATTTTTCAATTCTTCTTCTTAATTGCTAAGTATTAAATATTACGGATTGATTATTAATTATTACTTCCTAATTGATTATTAATAGTAATTATTAGTTATTAATTATAAATAATCAATATAAATGTATTAAATATTAATTATTAGTTGTTAATTATATTAAAATATAGACATATATTACAACAGTCAAAAAATAAAAGTTGTGATAGGCTTTTATTAAAACTGTCAAAATAACACAGTTGTTAAAAATAAGTTTATTACAACTTTCGGGGAAAAAAGTTGTAAAAAACATTTATTACAACGGTGCTTTTACCACCGTTGTAAAATTAAAGTTGTAATATGGTGTTTTTGTTGTAGTAGTATAAAACATCGATTTATATACAAAACTTCTATTTTATATAATTTATATAAAATATTATTTAAAATCTTGCTTCAGTTATAAAAGTAATTTTTATAACGTCAAATTACATTAATTCACTTGACGACAAGTCAACGTCCTAAAAAATGGAATTTAGGTCATCAACTGCCAATCGCTTAATCAACATCACCTATTGATCAACAATACATCAATGCTGAATTCAAATCAACAATCAACATCCAAACAACAATTTAATGCTACAGGGGTTAAACAAATCATATACGAAAAATATGAAACAAGTAACGTACAAAATATTTGACGAATCCATTTGGATCCCTCCAACCTGTTTTTCTCCTGCATCACAGCTCATAATAACATTTAAATAATGCATATGAATAGAAATTTTAATCTAATGCATAAAAATAACGAGAATATAAATAACGTCAATCAAAACAAAATAACAAACATCCAAAATATCCAAACATCCAATTTACATTATCAACGATGAGTTAAAATTATATGAATTCAATCATATCATAGAATCCCAGAAATCATGAGAGTTAACTCATATTTCATTCTTGATCGACGATTTCATGTTGATTTATATAATTTCAAAATAGCATTTGAAATTATATTAAAAAACTCATTGGCTCCAAAGCACTCCAGTCCAACTCGTACGCGTAGTATTTGCTGCTAAGAGTCTAACACTTCTTATTTTGTTCAATTCTGATAACATATGAATAAATTACGCTTGTTATAATATTTAATATGAATTTAAATAATTTTATTTAGTAATACTAGTCATTAGCTTAATTATAATTACCACTCTAATCTTGATTAATGCATGCAAAACCCGAAGTCCTTTTTCCTAGTTCGATAAAAACATCTGCTCCTGTACATAAACCAAGGTCGATGTTTTTCAATCCCCCTGCTCCTTCCTATCTCAACGAATTCGAGGGTCATCTCTACCATCGATTCCAATCCCCAACCTCCTTCCCCTCGTCACAACCACTACCAGCTTGCAGCCCTATGCCCAGTCCGACTTCAGTCCTCAAACTTCCCTGCTAATTTACTGTGCAAACTTGTTTATAACTAAAGTCAATTGAACTTCGTCAAAATGAGCCTCTTGCCACCACTAACATCACAGTCACCTCATTTGAACCTAACTTAGCCTGAAACGACGCATGAGTTGAACCCTAGCCGATGCCGTGAAAATTAGAGCATCATATTTTCAATCGCATACCCCTAAAACATATATAAATGTGAAGCTATTAATCACACGATCCCAACGGATCCAAAATCATGAGATTTCGTTGAGTATTTTATTTTCTATGATTTTTTAAGATCACGATTATGATTAGCGGCGTTGAATTATTGACCTGGGGAATGAGAATACAAGGGTTAGGGTAAAGGTTAGGATATTATATAGGGTAGCTTAAGATTATTTTATTGAATTTTATTCTAATGCTATTTATGATTAACTTTTTTTATTTGTATGATCATATACAAACTTCAATCGCGATGAAAACTGACTTCCTCTTGTAGTTTGGTATTGTGAACCCAATGAAACTTGTTTCGCCGAATTCCAAGTCCATTTGCAAATACAGTGCTATTTTGAATTAAAAGAAACATTGATCGATTCACATTTTAATTCCATACACTCACAAAATAGCTCCAATTGGCGCAAAAATTGAAATCCTACAACAATTTAATAATCCAATTGGCGCATGATTATAAAATAACTCCAATTGACTCCAAATTGGAAATCTCACTATAATTAATCATTGCGAATTTTATAAAATTGGTTTTGTTGAAATCCGAGGTCGTTTGAAAATTGGTTATTCTTAAGTTCCATAATAAATCAATATAATATAAATAATTTCAAAATAATCAAATCTATTGATAATAAATTATTATTATTATCATATATATTCAAATAGAATTTATATAGCTTCAAATTATAAATTTAACTTGATTTTAAACTCGATATTTTTGAGTTACAAGTTATAACGATATCCAATTTATTTAAAATCCATCGATTTTATTTAATAAATCGTTATGGTTCATAAACGATTATATATCGATTTTTTGAAAAATTGATTTTGAATAACTCAAAATCTATAAGGTGAAATCTTGATTTTTCTCTTCCATTAGAAAACTATAATCCAACAGATCCGAAATATTTTTGTTTCAAAGAATTTTGACTTATATTGGGTCTTATAAACCCAATTGGAGTTCAAAACGTAAAACTAGGAACTACCGCGCCGCTGCGAGCTTATTTTTTATTAAATTTAAATTGTATGTTCAAACTTCGTTTAGTTAATAAATTCCGTATATAATTCAAATATAAACTTAATTGGGTCTTAATAAATCATTCAATTTATATTATACCTCAAATCCAATTTACTCTCAATTATTTTAGAACTAAATTTATTATTTTATTATTCAAATTGGATTAGTACTCGAAATCATAGAATTCAAGTTATTTAGATTTCCAAATCGACATCTAACACCAATTTTAAATGTTCAAATTTAATGGCTAAAAATCTGGTCATTACATCCATGGAGGTAAATTATACGGTGCGATGATAATGGGCCATGATGAATATTTGGAAAAAAAATTGAGAAAATGGTGAAAAACCATCCATTCATAATCCCAGTCTAATATTACGACTCTCCGTTGTAAAATTGGGGTAAGTTTAATCGAGATGCTTTCATGTTTCTCCATCAGCTGGATGTGTCAATGTACCCTCTTTCTCTTTTCTCAAACTATGCCATCTCATATGAGAAGTAGTTAAAGAAGATGCATATAATCTTTGAAGCCTTGGAGCGATGGGTAAGTAATGCATATGCTTATACGGAACTTCCACTCCCTTCTTTTTTCTTAGTTTTTATTTTTCTTGATTACATATTTTATAATTTATAAGGTTTACGTCTTCTTTCCAAAACAACATGCAACCACTTAAACATGTATCTATTTTCTGATAAGGTAAACCAAAAGCCGACATAAGTTTTTTAAATTCATAATGATTTTCACACATTAAATTATCAGGTGGCATGCCTCTTTATAGTTTGTGCAATATCCGTAAACCCAGCTTTAGTGATGTTGTATTTTAACTTCGTCGCAATGTATTCGATGACTATTGACAGCTGAGTGTCGCTTTTACAACCATCCCAAATAGGTTTCTTAGCAGCATCTAGTAAATCATAAAAAAAATCGCTTCAACATTTTTTTCTTTAACATTTCCATCATTGTCGTCAACTTCAACCATATAAAATATTGATTGTGTTGTATCTTCAACCATATTTTCTATATGGATCGTCGTAATTTCATTAACAACACTTTCTAATTCAGACTCTACAGAAGTATTTTCTATAACTTCTCCATGACAATCCCAAACAGAATACTCAGGTACGAAATTGTTTTTGCACAAATGGACTTTCACAATATTAAACAACAAATACTTCAAATGTGTACACTTATACCTGGACAACGAATTTTTGGATCGCTTTCGTTTTACTTAAAGCGAATTCAACAAATATGTTTATACCATTATAAAAATCAAATTTTATTGAGTCTCTCAGTCCTTTTCTTTGATATATCTAATTCCCCCGATCAATAAAGTAATCAATCATTTTTTCTATTTGACAAAATGAGTCATAAGTTCAGAAATTTATATTTATTCCAGGAATACAAATTCGAAAAAGCTTATTTTCATGGTTGTATTACATATGTATAATATTTGAATTTAAATTACTATTTCACAAATTCAAAAATATTTTCAAATATGACACATTTTAATTTTTAACGCATCGATACAAAAATTGTAACAACCCAATTTTTCGACACTCGGAGTCGACACTAATACATCCACGATATTGCCAAGTCAAATATCCAAGTGTCGGAAAGCCAAATAATTAGGGGTTAAAGAAAAAGAAGATAGAATAGAATCTCAAAATCGCAGCGGATAACATATAATATATAATAAGACTTTATAAATGAAAAGAATTTTTGTTTGATATACATATACAATCATCAAAGTAGACATCAAATACTAGGGGTGGGCATAAACCGCACTGCAATACGGAAACCGCCTAGACCGGACTATAAAAACGGTGCGGAAAACCGCACCGAATTCTCTCTCAAAAGCAAATAACTTGAACCAAACCGACCCACAATGATACGGTTCAGTTGCGGTTTGAACTTTGACCAAACCGTATTAAACCGAACCGAATACTTGTACTAACAATGCATATTCTATTTTTCATCGTATATTGTTGTTATATTAATAATAATCGTTATCACAAAAGAAAAATTTATAGTTTCATTTAATAGCTTCTATATCATTATTTTGCGGTAATGTTAGTTATAATATTATTTGAGTTATCTTATTTAATGTTTTTGCATTAATTAATGCTGACGCTTGGTTAATGTTTTTCATTAACGTAAAATGAAGTATTCATGCAGCTAGCAACCAATCTTTCAATTCGAATTACACTATGTGTTTTAACCTTTAAGTGGCAATGTCACACAATTATAAATTGATTGTTGATGTAAGTAAAACTCTTATTTAATATATAATATGGTTTCAAACCGAACCAAACCAAAACTAGACTGTATTATAATAAAACCGAACCGTTTGAACGGTTAGTATAATGGTTTGTATTTTTGATCAACCATTTAATGTGGTGCGGAAGCGGTTTGGGCTCTAAACCGCATCGGACCGAACCGCGTCCATCCCTATCAAATACTAATCTAGACAACTATAATAATCTGTCTGAACTGCATATATAGCAGAAAAACACAATAACACTACGGAAATAAGAATCTAAAGAAATACGTCTTGGACTCCAACTCCTCTTCTAAGCTCCAAATGCATCTATGAAAACCTGAACTACTTGGTTGCTTACAAAAATTCGAGCACCCAAGAGTTTTAGGGAAAGAAAATAAACTTAGGGTCAGACATGGGTCTGGTGTGGGAAAACTCAAACAACTTGATTATTATATTTAAAACCCTTTGGAAAGAAAAAGCATCTCGTAAGACCACGCCGCACATAAACACGGACGGGTTTTTACCTTATGAAAAGTAGAGTGTTTTATATAAAATCTCATAATATTATAATAATGTCCAAATACAAATACTTGTGAAGCTTAGCCGAAATTGTTACATTAAATAAATTCTTGCATAATAGGTATATAACTAAAACCGTAAAAGGCACATACTAGTGTTTGGATTCCATACAATGACAAGGCACAGGGTACCACATATCACGATAACTCTCAAGATAAAGTGTACCGAGAGGCTCACATGGAATCCCTACGAGTCAGAACCGCCCAACCCCTCTCTGATTTGTATCGAATGTTTAAACCCTTGGTCGTGATTAGCAACCAACCGCAGCATACAATAATTAAAGGGTCATTTGATCTAGATTTGGTTGGTGACAATACCCTATTTGGGTGCTACCCACTTAGCCCTGAACCATATCCCATATTTTAGTCATTTCCGGTTGATGAGGCTACGTTTTTACCTTTTATTCATGGAACATCTCCTCTTCGGATGCCATATCACCATTATATTGATCACTAATTGACGTCCACAAAAAATACAACCTCCGAGCTCACACATGACAAAGAAGAGTGTTAAGCTAAAAAAAAGTTGCCTTCTCCGCCACCAAACATGTGTACATTTGTAAAATCAATGTACGTGTTCTAAGAAATGCAATGTCAGACATTCATATATACAAGTTGTACAGGAACAAGACAAACCGACAGTACTTTTTTACCACATCGTGTCGGGAATAATCCCTAGGATTAGTAACAAGAAGTCCTTGCATTATGTAGAACCCCAGATCGAATGGACTATTGCTATAAATATAATCCTGGTGGCTAACCACAGACATCAACAAGCAGCCTTTTCCGCTCCAAAGCTCTATGCCATCAACTTTAATCTCTAAGTTGTCCTTAATTTCATTATCTTCAAAGTCTTCCACATTCGTCGCTCAACCAGATCGAAGTGGTCTTTGGATAATTGATCTGATCTCGGTTTCTTCGAAATGACTATCGAAATTTTCCAATAAACTCAACCCAGATTTCAAGAAAATAAATAGACAATAATCATTATGGAGTTCACTTCCTAACTGTTAGTAAACGAATTTCACTGTCACATGTTCTTAGAGAATTAAACGAAGTTTATGCACATAGTGAATCGTTGGCAGGGATGACTGTGTCGTATAAATCTAGCGTTTCCCTAAGATATTTTCAAAGTAAGATTTGGTCCAAATTTGATAGTCGGTTATTTAACTATCAAACAACACACACAAAAATCAATGGATTATTGCCCATACTAATCACTAAGCCGCATTTAATTAATCTTTTATTAATTAAATTCCAAACCACTTATGGCCAAAACATTCACATACTTAACCCTCCGATATGAGTATGTACTTAAAACCAGTCGAGATTGTTTCCATTTAGTTCACCATTAGTGGGTTACTAGAACACAAACCACTTCATTTAACTTTAAGACCTTGTCTTTATGGTAATAGATCATTTAAGGAAATAATGATTTAATTCCCAAGAATCAGCTCTCGGTCTCAAACTAATATTATTCCTCCAGTAACAATGTAGTCTTTAAAGTTGGAGTACTTTATTACCTTGCATACCTTGACTCGACATCAATTTCACCCTTGAAATAATTATCCCAGTTCTAATTGTCAAACTTCAGTTGAATAAATTCAAACTAATATTCATTCCAAAATAATTTCCATAAATCCAATCTTTACACTACAACAAAATGACCCTATTACAACGGTGGAACACCGTTGTAATAGGGTTATTACAACGGTGGGCAAACCGTCGTGTCTTAAGAAGTTGTAATAGCCTAATATCTTTTACAACTTTTCTGCACTGTTGCAAGACCGTTGTAATATGTATATTTTACAACTTTTTTCCACCGTTGTAATAAGTTTATTACAACAGTTATGCACCGTTGTTGTTTTAATTTTTACATTTTATTACAATTTTTATATTTTACAATTGTAATATATCCACAAATTATATACATATTACTAATAAAAGAATTCATTGCAGAACATATTATCTACAAAACTGAAAATATCAAACAAACTTAAACCATGAACCAAAACAATATATTATTAATTTCAAACTCATCATTTTTTTACATAATACATTGACAAAACTGAAGATACAAAGACTTTATAACAGTTCTAACTTTCTTCTGCTCCTATTAATCTCCTTGTGCTCCTTTTTCTCCTTAATATCCATTCCTAAGAAAGAAATTATCAAACTGTTAGTGTTGCAGTATAGATTTATGCATGTAACAAAAATTGGAAAAATGTGAGTGCACAAAATAAACAGCTAATACAATGCATTCAAACCATTATATACGTAAATAACCTGACCATTATATACAATGCATGTAACGTTGGATGATTCATTTTGTTATATACAATGCACTGAAAAGCTTTGCCGTGGCAAAGCTATGCAGTGCAATCACTTTGCCGCGGCAAAGCTATGCAGTGCAATCACTGCATAGCTTTGCACTGCAAAGCTTTGCCGCAGCAAAGCTTTGGCAAAGCTTTTACATAGCAAAGCTTTGCAATGCAAATAGCAGTGCAAAGCTTTGCCGCAGCAAAGCTTTGGCAAAGCTTTTGCACAGCAAAGCTTTGCCGCAGCAAAGCTTTGGCAAAGCTTTTGCACAGCAAAGCTTTGGCAAAGCTTTTGCACAGCAAAGCTTTGGCAAAGCTTTTGCACTGCAAATAGCATTGCAAAGCTTTGCAAGCTTTGCAGTGCAATCACTGCATAGCTATGCCGCAGCAATGAAACAAACCTGACCAATTCCCGATCAAATTCTTTAATCCCAATCCTCCTCTCACAACCTTCAACTCTCCTTTCTCGTTGCTCACCATATAAAATCCATCGTCATTCTCCTCAACCTCCTTCCTCTTCCTGTGAATTGAATGGAAATATAATGAATTATGGGATCCCATACATCAAATACTTTCTAAACATAAGTATTTCGTAAATACGTGGACTAACAATCAAGTTTACATATAATCCTTTTTTTTACTTTTAGATAAGAATCTATGGGCATGCAACATTGAAAGCAAGAATCTTTTTTTTTTTTTGCAAGCAAATTAGAATTAAAATTGCAAAATGATTCATGGATCCAAAAAGGCAGATCTGATCGACACAAAGATCTAATAGCCATTACATAAAATGTCCCAAACTGAAATTCATCAAGACGCAGATCTGCAACAAATATTGCCACTAAATTCAAAACATGTTACACAGGAAATGGCTCAAAAGAATTTGCCTAATTCAGGGATGACGCATATACTACCAAAGTTCATATCCTAGTGTTTAACAGCGTCAAAGATTGAAGAAATCGGTACATAAAATAGAGCATAGTATATTGATTCCACATGGATTATTACACAACAGTTCTGAGCTACAAAACGTTTGAATATACATTTTGTGAACGATTACCATCCAAGTTTATCAACTCAAACAATTTTTTAGGTTCAAATCAAAATCAAAGCTTGATGCAATAAAAATTAAATCGCCAGCTCTGATTAAAAGCACAAGTTCACGAATTGAGTAATAGATTTTACCAGCTTTTAGGGGTAAAGACGAGGCACAACAAAGGGGGACGCAGATGAGTAAGAGGACAGCCTGAGGAGCTGACAGCGGAAGCACTATCTACTACTGGTGAGACTCTAGCATCTACACTGGTGAGACTCTAGCATCTACTACAGCTGACAGCGGACGCAGATGAAGGCTTGGATCTAGATCTGGAAAGTGGAGCAACTGTACCACAGAGGAGAAAGCTAGGGAACGATAGGGTATAGGGGATAGCAAAGGACGAGCATGACTGAGGAGGGACGAAAATAGGGCAAGAGAAAGGATTGAAGGGAGATAGGGGAAGGAGGAAGGAACCCTAGTGAAATTTGGGTATGAAATTGTGGCGGCCAGATTTAGGGTTCAGGAAAGCTTCGTGAAATATAAGGGATGGCCGCCAAAATTTTCAAGCTGGCCCGCCAAACGATTTATTTTTTCATGTTCATCTGATTGGTACTTACTAATGTGATTACATCTTATATTTCAATTGTTTTCAGAACTATACATAATATTATTTCTTATAGGAAGCATTTAACCAATTTCAACAATCAATAAATCACGTTGTTTAAGTCATCTAAATATTCATTTCGATTTTAAGGTTCAATTATCATAAGAAAAAAAAACTAACTAGTTTTTCGGAATTTCGGATATTTTATAAAAGTTCTAGTTCATTGATTTTTTTTAATTAATTTGTGAAAAATTCAAATTCAACAGTACACAAAATGTACCGTTTCGGACGGGGCGCTGCCCCGCACCCCGCCGGGGGCTCTGCCCCCTGGACCCCCGCGACCTGACCGGGCAGGTCGAACCCCGTTAGCGGGGGCGTTGCCCCCGCACCCCCACCTAGGGGGGTTGCCACCCCCCTGGACCCCCCCTCCGTAGGGATCATATTTGACAAAAGATTTTGGAAAAACTTTCAACAACGATTACTTATTAAAAAATATTATATACTAAATATTAATTACTACTAATAGTCATGATTAATTATAAATTAAATATTTATTAATTGTTATTTACTTATTGATTATTAACTAATTGATTATTAACCGCGCATTAGTTATTACTTACTAATTAATTACCAGTACTTAATAATGAAGTAGTCATAAATAATTATTTTTAATTAAATATTTAATATTTATATATTGATTATTATTAAATATTTACTAATTGGTTGTTAATTAGTAATTATCAGTAGGAATTATTTATTTATTGATGAATTTTTAATTAAATATTTAATATGTATTTATTGATTATTAATTAATAATTACTAATTGGTTGTCAATTACTAATTATTAGCATGAAATATTTATTTATTGAAGTATTTTTAATTAAATATTTAATATTAATATATAGGTTATTAATTAATAATTACTAATTAGTTGTAAATATTAATTATTAAAAACTATTTAATGAAAATAATTAATATTAAAATATAGTCATATATTACAACAGTCAAAATAACACAATTGTTAAAAATAAATTTATTACAACTTTTCTGGAAAAAAAGTTGTGAAAAACATTTATTACAACAGTGCTTTAACCACCGTTGTAAAATTAAAGTTGTAATATGGTGTTTTTGTTGTAGTTACAACGGTGTTTATACCGCCGTTGTAAAAAACCATTTATTACAACGGTGCTTTTACCACCGTTGTAAAAACCCATTTATTACAACGGTGCATTTACCACCGTTGTAAAATTAAAGTTGTAATATGGTGTTTTTGTTGTAGTGTTAATTACATATCAAATCTCCTTTAACTCAATCGAACATTTTACTTGATTTTTTCATTAAGTAGTTTTTTTTTACAAAATCAGCTTGTTTACTTAAAATGTAATTCAAAGTCCAATAATAAACTTAAAGCTTATTCTTAAGTTAATTGAATTAACTTGAATCTTGCTAGCTAACTAATTAACTATAATAAATTTATACATCTCGAGTACACTTAGTAAAACGATTCATTGGAATCCAAATCCATTTAATAATTTCTTTGATAAATATCTTGATCGTATACCATTTTCGTTTTTTGAAAAGATTCAAAATACCTTTACATAAACAAGTTACCATTTTAAAAGAATACTTCTTTCAAATTATCTTGAACTCGTACAACAGTTGATGGTTTTTAACTTAATAAAATTGGAAATTGTCATATTCAACGCATCGTTAATGGAGACCTCCTGAATTTGTCCAGGCATCGCAACCCTTTAACCATTCGCATATCCATGCCACGTCGATCCCTCTACCTCAAATCCAAACCTAGCAGTCCACCTTCAAGAACTAGATCTGGGCGATGCTACAACTACGATTCAACTGCGTCCAGATCTAAGCGCTTCTCTCAAAACACGTCACTTCTACAAGTAGATCTTTTGACTGTTGATGCTTCCGAAGTCTTGCCATCTGAGCTACCATCCTCCACACTTAGCCTTGCCGATTGCATGCCTTATGCTGCTAGGATAAGCACCTAAAATTTTGAAAACCATAGCATGATAACTGGTGTAGTTGGTGATATTAACGACAATATAGGGTGTATTAATTTGGATGATGTTAACAATGTTGATTTGGGGTGTGATGTTGTTGATGTTGGATCGCAACTACTAGTTACTGCTGATATCGTTGGTTTTAATCCATGCACACAGGGTGCTTGTAATAATGTAAATGAGAAAAATGCAGCTGAAATGAATACACTCAAGATCACAGAATATTCAACTACGGCTAGAAAACCTAAGTGGACATCACTATTTCAGTCACTACCCTTTGGCAGCTAGAGTCTATGCGCCGCATGATACTTTCACCACAAAATTGTTAACGGAAGAAGTGTAATGTCGGTAAATGTTCTCTAAGTTGGTGTTGAATATTGGGTGGATCATTTAGTTGAATCTTTCCTTGATTCTTCTCCAGAATATCAAGTAGTGTGTGAACAATGTAATCACCGTTGGAGACTAAGAGATAAACTTCACGTCCAATATTTTGATTCAATGTTCTATCTAAAATTCTCCAATCAACTTGATAAGCTACCAGTACTTGGGAGATCCTTTGATTATTGAGGGGAAACCATTCTTCATCACCCCGTGAAGTGCTACGGTTGGCAAAGCTTGAGAGCAAATTTATCAATCCTGGTATAGGCCACATTCACAAATATCCCTTTTGTGCTTCAACCGCTTATTAGTTTTAACTGGTTGGCTAGTTTGATTGAGAATCTTTGATGTTTTGACGCTAACACTGTGGCTAGGAAAAGTTTGAAATACACTCAAGCTCTTATTGAAATCTCACCCAACGAACATTTACCTGAAAAGCTCAAAGTTACACTTGTTGATGGTTTTGATGTAGACATTGATGTTAGTTACAGTTGGCATAGTGAAATTTGTCCAAGGTGTAAGACATTTGGACACATGGTAGAGACAAGCACCTCCATTCACTCTATACATGTGTTACCTGTAGTTGGTGTCCCTCTTTGTAAGCTGAATCTTAAATCGCAACCAAAACCCAGAAGTAATCCAATTCCTGCACCATTTATAATGAATGACACAGTGATGGCTTCAATTATGGATATTGATGTTTCTGTTAATCCTGGGAGTAAAGATATCGATAACCCTACTATAATGTGGACTACGAATGTCAAAGCTTGACAGCACTTACCATCGGGGATGAGCTATGCACCAGAAGAGAAATGCTACTTTACATTTATAGATGAAGTGAGCCTAGAGGCCAGATGTTTAAATTATTGTTGTGTTGATGATGAGTTAGTTCTGAGTACTGAAGGATAAGAGAGAATGTTCAATGCTAGCATGTTGATCGATCAAACATGGGATAGAAAGGTTTTTTACGACACTAATCCTATGGGTTATACCCTGACCTTGTCTTTATATTTAAGTGTTTTGTTCATGTATATCATACTGTTGAGGACAGGGGATGTTCTCTTCCCTCCTCTTTGGAGGTGGAGTAAGTCATATTTATATTAGTTGAGGCAACACTACTTCACTCATGGTCTGTATTTTTGTGTATTGGCACGTCAAACTAGCTGTAGTAGTTAGATGTATGGTCTAACTCCAGAAACTAATGTATTCATTATTTATTGTAATGAAAAGTGGTTGCAGCCACTATAAAAATTGGTCGGCTTTGCCAAAAAAACAATTGATGGTTTTTATTAATTGTTAAAAGCACTTTAGAAATCTTTGACAAGACCATTACATAAATATCTTTTGAATATTATACTTCAAAATGATAATAACTCTTATAATTCTCAAAAGAATAGGTTATTGATTTCAAAATTAAAATGGATTAGAGACTACAATGGTTCTTATACGATTTGGTTCAACTTAGCAGACGGTGAATTGTCCTACTAAACACATGTCAAAGTTAACAATACAACAGAATGATTTTTTGTTCAGCTAATAGACGCCCAACAACTAACAACCAAGTTATAGTAAAATGGTGATGAATTATACTAATAGTTGTACATAAATACTAACATCACATAACATGTCAATAACAACTAAAATATAACATGACCAAAGTAATATTGTAATAGGAGGGTGACTTTTCCTGTTAAACAGATGTCCAAATTCAACTCAGCTACTAGTAGAGTGGGTTTTTCTTCTACTAAGCAGTGTCTCTAATATTCAATTCATTTTGAACTAATAGTAGAATAGTGTTTGGAATTCTAATAACAAATGCCACCTAATACCAAACCCATGAGGTTACTTATAGGTAATTGATAAACAGATCCCATGGAATAAAAGTACCTTTCTAAATATCCGTAGAAAATAAGAGATTCAACTTAGAAATTTTTATTTAAAAATCAAATAATATTATTCTCATTATTTATAAATAAATAAACTCATTAAATCAAAATCGATTTGAAAATAATTAATTAAATAATTAATCACCTTTCAAATAAACAAACATACGTTTATTTAACCATTTAAAGTAATATTTATGTAACGACCCGCATTCTACGCATCATAGGATCGTAGAATATTTATTTCTGTCACATACGAAGTCGTATGGTCATGTAACTTTGGGAAACGACTAGTAGGGTCATTTCCCATGTTCATGATTTTTGCCGATTTTTAAATGACCATTTTACCCCTAGTTGGCACTGTTTTGGCCATAACTTTTGACTGAAAAGGAATTTTAACCTGAAACCACTTCCATTAGCTCCGGATGATGGTTTCTCTTTCCGTAGAGTGGTCACATTAGTCAAATGGACTCACCGTTTGGGAGATATGGCTGAAACAAGTTTCAGATGGTGAAAAATAGCTTAATTGGGCTTAACCGGGTGATTAGCAGCTAGGCCCAGAGGGGAATTTCGGGTTTAGAGGTACAGGAGGACTGATTAAGGTTAGGTTATCACTTTCATTTCAGTTTTGAGCCGCCACAAACCTCCTTGAGACCTTAGTAATGGCTTCCATCCTCTAAAACCTCTCCAAAACACATTTTTAGTGAAGATTAAGCCTAAACTACATCAAAGCAAGGCCAAGTAGCAACAAAGCAAGGTTGGAGCTGCTGCTATACATAGGAATTCGACCCAAACAGAGAGTATTTCAGATTTGGTGTTTCATTTGTGGCCAAGGTGAGTGATAGCATCGTTTTGACACTAATTACAGTTAATTAAGGGTAATTAGTGAAGATTAGCGAATTTATACGTAAATAAATTCTGGAAAAATTCTTAAAATTCTAAAATAATGTTTTAAGGCTCTGTTAGAAATTTGGGTTAATTTCGATGTGTTTTGCTAATCGTATGCTTAAACATGATTAAGAGGGATTATAGGAAAATGTGAGGTTTTGGCCACTTTTGATCCATTTTGATTCATTTAAATTGTTGTTTGTTGCTTGTGGTTGCTGTTATATGTTGCTATGACTCTTTGGTATGCTTTGTGATTGATTCCAATAGTTAGATTGGTCGAAAACGTCGTCGAGAGGCGTATAAACAATTGCTGGAAAGTTGCAGAAAACTGCAGGGTATCTAACCGGATCGGATCGGATAAGGGAGACCCGAACCGAATCGATGTAAGGACTCCGACCCGATCCGCTGAAAGATGGTGAGCACGAATCGATGGAGGCTATACTACCCGAACCCCCTCCACGAGATGATGACCAAAGGAGATCTTGAATCGTAGCACCACGCCACGATCCGACCCGCTTGCACGATCCGAATCCCTCGTGACCAGAAAGTGCGACCCGAACCAGTGATGGCGATGCGACTTGGAGACTCCGACCCGACCCGTGTAGTCACTTTCGAACCGAACCGAGCACCACGAGACGACCCGAACCGGAGTTATGCACTGGACGGGGCCGCCACGACCTGAGGATCACGATCCGATGGAGATGGGGAACTTGAACCGATCCGATGGAGCTGGAGGACCACGAGTTGATGTTGGCGACCCGAACCGTCTTCAGGTGGTGACCACGATCCGATGCTAAACGCGAACCGAACCGAACCACTCAGGGTAGCACGATCCGAGGAGAAGAACTGAAGGAAGAACGATCCGAATGAAGATGACGACCAAAACCCGAGATGCAAAGGTAGTCCAAAGGAGAAGTTAGAGCTCAGGATCCAGATGGGAACCAATGAGTTCACTTCATGATTTGGGCTTTGCTGCAGGACGTGTGCAAAGGGGTTATCGGTGTCCATAACTTTGGTTCATCACTGAGAGATGGATTAGGGGCATGTAGTGATAGTTACACGGGATTGGATTCCGTCATGGCCCAAAAGATTAGGTGACCAAAGTAGTGGATATCGTATGCTTTACGCACTGAGTGAGAGATGTTAGGATGGTTGCTATGCTTGATTGTTTGACATCACTATGACATACACACCCCCACCCCCGTATTCTTTACACCATATGTTAGTGGCACCTTAGAGTATTGTACGGTATGTAGTGCTAACTCTTTGGTTGCAGGTCCAGGCTCAGGTATGATTGGATTATACCTGTTATTGTTCTGTTTTGTTTAGCTTCTTATCGCTTACACCAGACTTTTGTCTGACCCAGAGTTTTATGTCTCTTCTTATTACTCTGGGTGCTCACACGAGCAGACTAGAGACAGGTTAGGTGGATGCACGGGTAGCTGTACTGGAGACGAGCAGGAGGCTTCCACGTATGATATTTATGTATTATCTCCCTGTGTTATCGATGGTCACTGCTTGGGCATTAGTAGTGTACCTTTTCCTTTCTTTTGCTTAGAGACAGTATTTTTTGAAGTTGTAATAAGGATGTTGGATCATAAGCTGTATTTTGGATTTCCGCTGCCATGTTAGACATGATTTAGTTTTTCAGCTTATGCACTGTCTCGCCTGTTTTATGTCAAAGTTATGTGATTATTATATTTTATTCCATGCGCTTTGAGACATTCTACAGGTTCTGTGTTAGTTCTTCACCTTCTTTCTTTCCTTCCGACGACCGTTCCGTGCTAGTTAGACATGTGTACAGCGCACTTTCGGAGGAAATGTCGGCTAGTACAGGGCGGGCCGTTACATTTGGTATCAGAGCTCTAGGTTGCGTAGTTAACCTGGGGAAAGTCATTAGGGAGAGATATTATACGTATATGAGAGCGCGTATTTGTGATTATTTTGATTTTTCAAAACTGGTTTTCAAAGCTATATAGATATATATATACTATTAGTATAGTTAAGGATGAAGTTGCACTGCACTGACACCACAAAGGAGATGGTTAATCGTTTGCTCTGTACAGATTGAACGATGAGCCGATATGCGAGGGGTACTGGCAGAGGAGCCAATAATGGGAATGCTACTGAGATGCGGACTATGTTCACTGACTTCATGAGGGAGATGCTTAGGGATGTCCAGAGAGTGGCTCCTAATGTTGCTAACGGTGGTGGTGCAGCGGTGCAGGCGCCTAGGACCGATTTCGCCAAGCTTAACAAGGATTATGCTAGTCTTGGTGGGAAGCCGTTCCACGGAACAGAGTCGGCTACGGTTGTTCAGGATTTGTTGGATAGCTGTGAGCGTATCTTCGAAGACTTGGGTATTGAAGATGCCATGAAGAGGAAGCTAGCATCCCGTCAGCTTCAAGGACGAGCAATGAATTGGTGGAATGCTATTAAGGCAGCAACTCCCGAGGATCAGATTACATGGGATCAGTTTAAGGCTCGTTTTTGCGATAAGTTTATACCAGCTGCTCAGAAGTCAGAATTGTTTAGAAAGTTTCTGGAGCTTAAGCAGAACGGAAGGGCAGTTTCAGAGTATATTGCTGAGTTCGATACTTTATCGAAATATGGGTTATCTCTTATCGACACTGCCGAGAAGAAGAACGAGAAGTTCATAACTTGTTTAGATGGGTACTTGGAGGAAAGGCTTATAAACCACATCGATGAGACGTTTGAATCGATTGTAGGAAAGGCATTAAGGTCAGAAAGTCTTTACCCTAGGCCAAAGACTGAGGTCGCTACCGCACCTGCAGAGGAGCCAAAGCCGCAAGCAGGCGGTGGAGGCAAGAATAATTCCCAGAATAAGAGAAAACAAGACCAAACCATGGATGGTCAGAGTAAGAAGAATAAGAAAGATGACGAGTGCTTTAGTTGTGGCAAGAAGGGCCACTATGCCAGAGATTGTCGAGAAAAGCCTGGGGAAAGGAAGTGTTTTAATTGTGGCCAGGCGGGACATCACAAGAATGAATGTCCACAACCTCCTAGGGAGAAGCAGATCGTGAAAGCATATGCTATCAACGCTGTTCCTTCTTCGTCGAATGCCCCAACTGCGGCGCAGAAGGAAAAAGGTGTCGTTATTCGAGGTATGCTTTCTATTTAAGATGTTCATGTTCTAGCTTTGTTTGATATCTGGACTTCCCATTCCTTCGTACCTAGTGACCTGGTAGATAGGTTGGAATTGGAACCCGAGGTAGTCGATGGACCTTTAGTAGTGACAAGCCCGATAGGTGGTTTGACTAACCTTAGTATGACTTGTTGTAATTTGGTCTTATCGAGTCATGGATGTATGTTTGTTTTGATTGCTTTATTTCGAGCTTTACTAGGGTTGGCTTGATTTTGGGAGACGATTGACTCCAAATGTATGGAGTGATAGTAGATTGTGAAGAGTCTTCGACGACCATTAGAGTGGATAATGGACGAAAGGTGGTATTGGATCGCCTACCTTATGATGAAGATGATAACGGAAGTTAAAGAAGCAAATGTACATTGGATGTACAGTAGTTTGGTCAGGACTTGGTCATGCGATCGACGATAGTTTCAAGCAAGATTGGCGAGGATAGCCAGAGTCAGTTATGGATGCTTGAGTGTTTGGATGTTTTGCTCATATCATCTCACGTAGATTGTCTGAACTCGGAGGAGATGTTCCTTGGGTGCTTGTCTGATATTGGTTTAGGCCTTTGGGGCTTGTGCTCGGGGAATGTCGAGGTCGACTAGGATGGTCTGCGTGAGAGATAAGTGGTTGTTGTGATTTTCATTGGATGATATCTTGGTTTACTCGAGCAGTGATGGGCAGCCGTGACGTGATAAGACTATTCGATGGTATGGACTGCCCAAGTTAGACTCGATAGAGTTATGAGATGACTCGAGTGGGACTCGAGAAAGATGCGAAGCAATGGATTGTTTAGGACCCTATGTTGATGTTCTTTTTGAAGGAATAGGATGTGTTCGTTGATCATGGAAGATACAACGAAGGTTAGGACGGTTCTTGTTGGACTTGAACTCGTAAAAGAAAGTAGATGTTCGATTGATCTTAGAGATGCAACGAATAGGGAGACGACTCACGTTGGACTAGAGTTTGTAGGTAATGGGTACTCAAGACTGGGTCTGAGTTATGGGTAATAGATTGACTCGAGTTGGACTCGAAGAGGCTGCGAGGAATTGGATTGGATCGAGTTAGACTCGAGAGGGCAGCAGGATAATGGATAGACTTGGGTGGGACTCGAGTGTTTCAGGCGGACTAAAAGCAGGGGTATCTGGGGACGCCCGTTACCTTGGATCCGTTGGACGTGATCTAGTTATCCTTGGAGGATAAACGTGCGTTGGACGTACGGTAGTCCGTTTGGAGGCTGGGCTTCCATTAGTTATTGATGTTTGTTGGACCAGACTTATAGGTATTGATGTATTCATGGCTTTTAGCAGGTGATAGTTACGACTTGTTTGATGGATGCTATGGTTGTTATGTTTGTTCCTACCTTTCTTCTTTTGAGTAGACTATCACCTGTAGGATTCTGTGAATGGAAATGGGACGAGTTCGTTAGTCATGGTGATATAACGGATACGAAGATACTTTACGTTAGACTTGAAGTATGTTTGGGAATTGTGGAGCGTCCGTTGATCTTGGAGATTCAGCGGAGATAGGAGTTTCAAGTTGGACTTGGACTCATAGGTAGAGTACCTAGATTCATTGGATGAGTCTAGTTCACCTTTGGAAGGTGAATGTACGTTGGACGTACAGTACAGATATAGGTGGAGTACCTGGATTCATTGGATGGGTCTAGTTCACCTTTGGAAGGTGAATGTACGTTGGACGTACAGTACGGATATGGATGTAGTGCCTAGGGTCATTGGATGGATCTAGTTTGCCTCTTGGAAGTGAGTATACGTTGGACGTGTAGTATGGATGTAGGCAAGATTCGGGTTAGACTTGAAAGGACATTTGGAATGTAATTGGTAATTTGACGAATGGGGTTGGCTCACCTAAAAAGATGCCAGGAGTACATGACATATTTCATGTTTCTCAGTTAAGTTTACGCATGATTTTGATTTAGCTATTTCGCCAAACCGGTTGGACGATATCGAAATATAACCCAAGGCGGTTGGGAACCGCGAGACCGATTCGCATTGTCGAGGACGATACGAAGAAATTACGAAGGGAGACGGCGAAATTAGTGAAAGTCCAAGGGGCGATGGTTCTTCCCTTGTTAGTAAACCGCATGCTAGGATATGCTTGTTGTGCTATCATGTATGTTTGATTGTTTGAAATTGGTTGATAGGCATGCGAGACCCATTGTTTGTTTCTTAGTTAAGGAATTTCGGGGGTGAAATTTCTTAAGGGGGGGAGAGTGTAACGACCCGCATTCTACGCATCATAGGATCGTAGAATATTTATTTCTGTCACATACGAAGTCGTATGGTCATGTAACTTTGGGAAACGACTAGTAGGGTCATTTCCCATGTTCATGATTTTTGCCGATTTTTAAATGACCATTTTACCCCTAGTTGGCACTGTTTTGGCCATAACTTTTGACTGAAAAGGAATTTTAACCTGAAACCACTTCCATTAGCTCCGGATGATGGTTTCTCTTTCCGTAGAGTGGTCACATTAGTCAAACGGACTCACCGTTTGGGAGATATGGCTGAAACAAGTTTCAGATGGTGAAAAACAGCTTAATTGGGCTTAACAGGGTGATTAGCAGCTAGGCCCAGAGGGGAATTTCGGGTTTATAGGTATAGAAGGACTGATTAGGGTTAGGTTATCACTCTCATTTCAGTTTTGAGCCGCCACAAACCTCCTTGAGACCTTAGTAATGGCTTCCATCCTCTAAAACCTCTCCAAAACACATTTTTAGTGAAGATTAAGCCTAAACTACATCAAAGCAAGGCCAAATAGCAACAAAGCAAGGTTGGAGCTGCTGCTATACATAGGAATTCGACCCAAACAGAGAGTATTTCAGATTTGGTGTTTCATTTGTGGCCAAGGTGAGTGATAGCATCGTTTTGACACTAATTACAGTTAATTAAGGGTAATTAGTGAAGATTAGCGAATTTATACGTAAATAAATTCTGGAAAAATTCTTAAAATTCTAAAATAATGTTTTAAGGCTCTGTTAGAAATTTGGGTTAATTTCGATGTGTTTTGCTAATCGTATGCTTAAACATGATTAAGAGGGATTATAGGAAAATGTGAGGTTTTGGCCACTTTTGATCCATTTTGATTCATTTAAATTGTTGTTTGTTGCTTGTGGTTGCTGTTATATGTTGCTATGACTCTTTGGTATGCTTTGTGATTGATTCCAATAGTTAGATTGGTCGAAAACGTCGTCGAGAGGCGTATAAACAGTTGGTGGAAAGTTGCAGAAAACTGCAGGGTATCTAACCGGATCGGATCGGATAAGGGAGACCCGAACCGAATCGATGTAAGGACTCCGACCCGATCCGCTGAAAGATGGTGAGCACGAATCGATGGAGGCTATACTACCCGAACCCCCTCCACGAGATGATGACCAAAGGAGATCTTGAATCGTAGCACCACACCACGATCCGACCCGCTTGCACGATCCGAATCCCTCGTGACCAGAAAGTGCGACCCGAACCAGTGATGGCGATGCGACTTGGAGACTCCGACCCGACCCGTGTAGTCACTTTCGAACCGAACCGAGCACCACGAGACGACCCGAACCGGAGTTATGCACTGGAGGGGGCCGCCACGACCTGAGGATCACGATCCGATGGAGATGGGGAACTTGAACTGATCCGATGGAGCTGGAGGACCACGAGTTGATGTTGGCGACCCGAACCGTCTTCAGGTGGTGACCACGATCCGATGGTAAACGCGAACCGAACCGAACCACTCAGGGTAGCACGATCCGAGGAGAAGAACTGAAGGAAGAACGATCCGAATGAAGATGACGACCAAAACCCGAGATGCAAAGGTAGTCCAAAGGAGAAGTTAGAGCTCAGGATCCAGATGGGAACCAATGAGTTCACTTCATGATTTGGGCTTTGCTGCAGGACGTGTGCAAAGGGGTTATCGGTGTCCATAACTTTGGTTCATCACTGAGAGATGGATTAGGGGCATGTAGTGATAGTTACACGGGATTGGATTCCGTCATGGCCCAAAAGATTAGGTGACCAAAGTAGTGGATATCGTATGCTTTACGCACTGAGTGAGAGATGTGAGGATGGTTGCTATGCTTGATTGTTTGACATCACTATGACATACACACCCCCACCCCCGTATTCTTTACACCATATGTTAGTGGCACCTTAGAGTATTGTACGGTATGTAGTGCTAACTCTTTGGTTGCAGGTCCAGGCTCAGGTATGATTGGATTATATCTGTTATTGTTCTGTTTTGTTTAGCTGCTTATCGCTCACACCAGACTTTTGTCTGACCCAGAGTTTTATGTCTCTTCTTGTTACTCTGGGTGCTCACATGAGCAGACTAGAGACAGGTTAGGTGGATGCACGGGTAGCTGTACTGGAGACGAGAAGGAGGCTTCCACGTATGATATTTATGTATTATCTCCCTGTGTTATCGATGGTCACTGCTTGGGCATTAGTAGTGTACCTTTTCCTTTCTTTTGCTTAGAGACAGTATTTTTTGAAGTTGTAATAAGGATGTTGGATCATAAGCTGTATTTTGGATTTCCGCTGCCATGTTAGACATGATTTAGTTTTTCAGCTTATGCACTGTCTCTCCTGTTTTATGTCAAAGTTATGTGATTATTATATTTTATTCCATGCGCTGTGAGACATTCTACAGGTTCTGTGTTAGTTCTTCACCTTCTTTCTTTCCTTCCGACGACCGTTCCGTGCTAGTTAGACATGTGTACAGCGCACTTTCGGAGGAAATGTCGGCTAGTACAGGGCGGGCCGTTACAATTTAATTATTAAATATCTTTTAAATCAATAATTAAATAATAAACATTCCTTAATTAATAATTAAAACTCAATTTAATATTTATTAAATAGTTAAATAAATGTTAAACTTTCATTAGTAATTAAACAAACCCGACTTAAGTTCCTAAGTTATAACTTAACTTAAGTTATAATTATTAAGCTTTTAAACCTTTATTAAATAAAATAAATCTTAATCACAAAATTAATCAACTTAATACTTATTTGAAGCCATTAAATAACAATTAACTTTTATTAATTATCAATATAATTAACTTACTCGTATCAAGACTTAAGTACAAAATTTCTAAATTAATTATTAATTAAGAACTAATTGTTTTAATTTATTAATTAGTTAATCATCAAATAAATAAATAATTGAAATGACCCGAATCTCCCCGTGAAGGAAAGCACGGATTAAGTTGAGAACAAGCCACATCGGGACATAAACTGAAGAACATTTCGTTGCTTATTATAACAATTTACATCAGAGTACAAGAATATACAGAGCATGAACAAATATTATACATCAGAAAAATATCAGAGATTCAAATTACATTACATAGCAGCGGAAAATAATACAAAACACAACTGAAAGAGATAAATGGATACAGAGCTTTCTGAATATCGTTCCAGTTGTAAATCAGGATCCTGTGAATATAAATCTGCAAAACCAAAACTACTAGCTACCCGTGTGGAAAATAGGGGCACCCAGAGTTTAGGTTGAAACAATAAACTCCAGGCCAGTCATGTGATTGGTGTGAGAACTAAAACAGTTACTTAAAACTTTACTTTAAAAGAAAGTAATTCAAGGGACCACACCGTATAACACGGAACGGGTTTCTCCCCAAGAATACTAGTGCATAGAATAAACAATGCAATGCTTTTTGGAAAAATGAAGCTATTATAAGACCTAGGTCCCATCACACAATGCAACGCAAGCCGGAGGATAGGATTTTTCCTTATAATAGTCAAACATGCTTGGTACATTTAAAACAAATCATTTTGATACTATTGTAGTGTAAAGTGTATAAAACAACTTCAAATATAATTGTATCAATCATAGGCGGCATGGGTACCATCTATCATGTCGCCAATACTAGGCTCAACAATCAAAATCGAAATGTCACGTATTGGAAATTGGATTTCCGTCATGAATCTAGGCAAGTGATGTACTCCTTTCCACTTCGAGACACTCTATAAAATGTCTCGGGACTACACACTCTGGGTAACCCCTGGATCCTGCAGTGTCGGTCCTCCGTTACGTTTGAGGATTGGCAATACCTGAACACACATTTCCCGATCCTATAGGACCTATCGATCGGCTCTGTAGAGACCGATATAACCGAGGCGCCTCGCAATCCAAAAACCACATAGGTAAAAATAATATAAATGTCAGGGCTTGCAAAACGCTGACACCACCCATAGCTAGAAAGAAACGTCATGCACTCACTGCGTTCCCTTAACCCCTTTTTTGACTCATAACGAGGTGTGAGGCTCGCGAATTAACGCCATACACAAAGCTACGCTGTATTAAAGCCGTGCTTTGATCATCAACCACAAGACTATGCTTTTCAATAAAAGCCTTGATCACTGCATCTCAGCATGCCACACAGGCAATTCATGCCGTGCGACTGATATCTATCGATATTTAACCTCTAAGCTCGTACGTCTCAGAGAAGGTCGTTAAGCAAGAGAATAAATTCTCCGCCGCCAAACAGATATATATATTTAATAGAAATCAATCAACACAGAATAAAATCCAATGTCAGACATACAATCCATTTACAAGTTCATTCTGAGTCTGAACGAAACCGGAGGCACCTTATTCCTCTCCCGTATGTCCAATACAGGAGAGAGGTCCTCGCTTATCCGTCGATCTCCAATTACGTCTGGACGATCCCCACTTATTACCTCGTCTTAGGTGTACAGCCCAATCAAAACATCAGTAATCATCCAAACGATGTGAAGAACTCCGGTCTTCAACCACCATCTTCATCGTTGACCTACCGTCGAATCAGTAATTCAGAATGGGTATAAACCCGGTCTTTCCGAATAACTTGCGTATATAATAAACAAGTGCTATAAAAACACAACATACGCCTCATTCCAATTCTGAATATTCTTTTATTCAAATATTCACATCATTAGGGATTTATTCCCATTAATTTTATCAAAGATAAATTCTTTAAAATTTATTCTTTAATCTTCCTTTGGATGTCAATTCAAACCATATTACGGTTTTCCAAACTAGTCGGGATTAGCGAACCACACCGAAGTAATCATTTATTTTATTTCCCAATCCCAACCTATTCATCCTATGGAGAAAAACTGATCATACTTCATGTCTAACACCACGGTGTTATTGGTAAATTTTAATCACCATTTCATGTTCAAATCTAATTAAAGATTTAACTATCGTTAGGAGCAAAACTGGTGATACTCCATTCTCGATCTGAAACGACCCGAACTTCCCCGGTGAGGAAAGCCCGGATTGAGTCGAGAACAAGCCACATCAGAATGTAGACGGAAGAACATTTCATTGTTTATTACAACAATTCCATCAGAATACAAGAATATACAGAGTATAAACAAATATTATACAACAGGAAATATCAGAGATTACAATACATTACATAGCAGCGGAAAATAATACAATACACATCTAAAGGAGATATACGGATACAAAGCTTTCCGGATATAGTTCCAGCTGTAGATCAAGATCCTGTGAATATAAATCTGCAAAACCAAAACTACTAGCTGCCCGTGTCAAAATAAGGGCACCCAGAGTTTAGGTTAAAACAATAAACTCCAGGTCAGTCATGGGACTGGTGTGAGAACTAAAACAGTTATTTATCTTTATTTTAAATTCGGCAAATCAAGGGGCCACGCCGTATAACACGAAACGGGTTTCCTCCCAAGAACACCAGTGCATAAAACAAACAGCGCAATGCTAAATAAAGAACAATGAAGCAATTATACGACCCAGGTCCCATCACACAATGCAACGCAAGCCGGAGGATAGGGTTTTCCCTTATAATAGCCAAAGCATGCTTGATACGTTTAAAACAAGTCAATTGATACTATAATAAGTGTATAGTGTTTAAAATAATTTCAATCATAAATATCAGTCATAGACGGCATGGGTACCATATATCATGTCGCCATACTAGGCTCTACAATCAAAACCGCAAATGTCACGTATTTGGAAGTTGGATTTCCATCTGTGAACCGATGCAAAAGATAGTCTCTACCGATTCGAGACGCTCTAGCCCGTGTCTCAGGACCCAGACTCAAGTGGGCCCTTGGATCGTCAGGGCCGGTCCACCGATGTGGATTAAAATGCATGAACACTGCGTTTCCCCACCCTATAGGGTGTCAATGAGTCCAATGACTCCATCGGTCCTGGATCGACCGATATATCGAGGCGCCTCGCAACAGCAACAACCACATAAGTCAAACTCGTCAGGGCGTGTAAAACCACTGATGCCACTTCTAGCTAGAAGGAAACGCATGCCCTCCCTGAAGTCCTCTCCCATTTCTGGTTCACAACCGGGGTGTGAGGCTCGCGAATTAACGTTACACAAAGCTATGCCACACAGGCTGTGCTTTGATCATCCACCACAAGAATTTGCTTTTCAACAGAAGCCTTGATCAATCGCCACTTAGGCATGCCACACAGGCAATTCACTCCATGCGTTTGATATCCATCAATATATAACCTCTGAGCTCGTACGTCTCAGAGAAGGGAGTTAAGCAAGAGAATGAATTCTCCGCCACCAAACAGATATATATTTAATAGAAATCAACTACACAGACTAAAATCCAATGTCAGACACACAGTCCATTTACAAGTTCGTTCTGGGTCTGAACGAAACCGGAGGCACCTAATACCCCGCATATCCATCGATCTCCAAGTACTTCTGGACGATCACCAACTGATTCCCTCCTCTTGGGTGTACGGCCCAATCAAGATCATCAGTAATTATCCAAATGATGTTGAAGACCTCCGGTCTTCGACCACCGTCTTCATCCTCGACACCACATCGAATCAGTTATTCAGAATGGGATAAACCCGGTCTTTCTGAATAACTCGCATATATAATAAACAAGTGTTACACAAACACAACATACGCCTCATTCCAATTCAGAATATTCTTTTATTCCAATATCCTTATACTTTGGGAAAGGTTCCCATTAATTTTATCAAAGATAAATTCTTTAAATTTATTCTTTAATCTTCTTTGAATATCAATTCGAACTAGCCGGGATTAGTGAACCACACCGGAGTAATCATTTATTTTATTTCCCAATCCCCACCTATTCATCCCATGAAGTAAAACTGGTAATACTTCATATCTAACACCACGGTGTTTTCGGTAAATTCAATTACCATTTCACGTTCAAATCTAATTAAAGATTTAACTATCGCCTGGAGTAAAACTGGCGATACTCCATTCTCGATCTTTTCAATCTAATTAAAGATTCATTAAAACTCCTCTTAGTTTTAATCTTTAACTCGGGTAAAGAATCAGTGTCATTTAAAACATGGTTCACAATAAACCCAAAATCACATTCCATTAATTATCGGGTTAAAGAACAAGTGTTATTTAAAACACTGTTCACGATAAACCCAAAAATCAATACCAATTCAATTCCAATTAAATATTATTTAATTGGTACACTTCATTAAATCTAAATAAAAAGATTTAATCTTTTTCTCAACCGGGTTAAGAACAGTGTTAATGAAGACACCATTCACGACAAACCCAAATCACATTTGATATTAAATAAAAGGCTCTAAATAGAAAATATACCGGCTTATATTCAATATCAAATTCTACGACCAACAAATATCGTATTGGAAATAACGATATATATATATATATATATCTTCCAAATTTCCCTAACAATATCTGTATAATCACGAAATCCCACATCGAAATATTCTGAAGACAATTTCGATTCAAATCCATTCCAATGCAATTATTGGAAATTCTGGTTATTTTCAAAACCATTTCAAATCCAATTTATTTATTTTAAAAATAAATAAATTATTATTCTAGTTCAATCTAGTTCATTTCAATAAAAATCTATTTTTATCTTTTCAAATATGGAGTTTTTCATCCCAATTCATCACAAATCATTTCTTATCATTTTACACAAATTATTACTATTTTTAATAATTTTATCAAGGCCCGTACAGTCAATTTCCATCAATGACCATCGAACTGCACTTACAGTGACCTTTTTCAAATTTGATTTGGGCACAATTCCAAATCCAACCATTAGATTTCAAATTTCTAATATTCGTTAGAAAGCTCTTTTCGATACGAACCCAATGGTTCTGGTTTTAGGAGAATCCGACAGTCGGATCTCCCGCAATATCCATTCGAAGTCAATGGTCGAAATTCACGAACTGCCGCGGCGCGGCGCGTTCTATTCAGGCCATTATATTATATATATATATATATATAATATATACTTCATCGATTTCAATTCAAAACGTGACTTATAAATCGTTTTAAATTCATTTTCAAAACGGTTTCAACTTCATATTCAATTTCAAATCAAAATTGAATATTCCAATATAAATTCGTTTTAAATTCATTTTAAATCGATTTCAATTCGATTTCAATTTAATTTGAATTTCAATTCATTTCAATTTAATTCGAATTTCAATTCATTTCAATATAATTCGAATTTCGAAAACACTTTCAATATACATTGAAAATTGAATAAAATCGATATAAATATCGTTCACGTCAAAATGGCGCAAATCTAATCAACACGGCTTTATATATTTCTATTTTCAAATATTTCTATCTCAAATATTTCTATCTCAAATATTTCAAAATATTCGATAATTCTGAACTGGAATAAGGCACAATCAATTACCATATAAATGCAATTATATGGATTTCACACAACAAATGTGTATAACAACAATGAAAACAGCAATCCATCATCCAGAGTGCATTCTACACTGTATAAGCATTAAATATAAATATTCGACGCTTATACAGCCTGTCAATCAATCGATTGACATACAACTAATTATTGGGACTAGTGTATGCAATATTCCATCCCAATACCCGTGTGGGGTTTCAATCAATCAAACACACATTTTATCTGTGCAGTTGGGCGATGTGTAAAATTTATCGTCCTAATCAATATCAATCAAATCAGTGTATATAAACAAATCTCCGATTTTTTATAAATATTTATTTTATATACACGTTAAAAATCCTATTTTCAACTATAAAATATTTTTAACTATATAAATATTTTATTTCTTTTCACATCACACAATCAACTACACATCAAATTCAAACAAACAAGCATACAAGTCGTCCATGGTCTGTGGACGATGGGTGTCGGGTACTACTAAACACCGTCTGCATCCTAATATATATTTATATAACTAGAGAATAAAATTTAAAGTGAGGAGTTCTCACCGACTAGCTAATCCAAACGCCTCGACTCTTCTTGTGTACAAATCTTCGCCGTCTGACACTTTCGTTGCTCGTATTCACTACATATATAAAAATCACATTTTTATATTGTTGCCATGTATATAAAAATCACATTTTTATAATCACTCCACATGAATAAAAATTCTATTTTTACATCGCTACTATATAGATAAAAATTCTATTTTTACTTCGCTACTATATAGATAAAAATTCTATTTTTACTTCGCTACTATATAGATAAAAATTCTATTTTTATGACGCTATTCTTCATATAAAGATTTCGCCTTTTCAAATATAAAGATTTCGGCTTTTCAAATATAAAGATTTCGCCTTTAATCATTATAAAAATTCAATCTTTAACATTATAAAAATTCAATCTTTATCTTGCTATTCTATATAGGTAAAAATCGAATTTTTATATTGAATCCATATATAGAAAAATCGGATTTTTATTCTCCATTCACATATAGAAAAATCGAACCCTTTATTTTTTTTAAAAACTGAAATTCTTTTTCCTAAAACTAATTACATTAACTAAGTAAAATAAATAACAAATAATGACTTACAGTCGTTGGGAGGAGCGAGGGGTTGCGAGAAGCAGCGCTCGAGGTCTGGGGAGGTGCTCGAACGCGTCAGAATAAGGGGCTTTCACGGTGGTTCAGGTTTAACGCGAAGAGGAGGGAAGGGAGAAGAGGCGCTGGAGGGGAAAAAGGCGAGGGCGCCGCCTGTGGAGGCGCTGCGGTGGCCAGCGTGGCTTGGGGGGGCTGCGAGATTTCTGAAACGGGGGGAGGGGGAATCGCGCTCCACGCGAGGAGGAAGGGGAGATGATCGGGAGGAGGCGCAGCACAGGGGGGCGACGATGGCAGTGGCGTGCCAGGAGGCCGACGACGACGGTCGAGATCCATTTGGGGGAGCTGACAGGTCTTTTATTTCCTTTTATTTATTTTCAATTTAACGATGACTTTGAGAGAGAAAGGAGGGGTGAGGCCTTATTATATAATATATATATTTAATTATTTTAAAATCCAAAAAGTAACTTTTTATTTCGAACACGAAACGAAACCCACCGCCTGTCGTCCATAGCTAATTACCCCCATTCCAAACACCATGGGATATGTATCGTAGGCCAATTCGATCGTTACGATAAGTTTTCGTCAAAATCCACATATAACTTTATATATTGAATTTGAACGCGCATTTCAATTTACCGTGGCCAAATACTAACCAGAAATTTTTTCTAGCTTCGTATTGACGATACGGTCCTAACAAAACTAATTTCATCGAATTCTGATACCGTTTGAAAAAAGGCCAATTTCCAGTCGATTAAAATCAACTGAAACTGGTCAAACGTGTTTTCCTTTACCACGCTCACATATTGATTCAAAAAAATTATGAAATTTGAAACCTAGCAATAACTTGACATCAGGATCCAACAAAAGTGGTTTCGTCGAAATCCGAGGTCGTTTGCAAAATGGCTATTTTTAAGGGCTGAAATTCCATAGCGACTATTCTGAAATTTCAACTGGACATATCTTTTTATCCCCGCTATGAAATTTGGATTTTTCGGATTCGTTGGAAAGATATTCTCAATTAGATTCAAATATTTTTGCTTTCACTAAAATCCGTTTTATTTTGAACCCGGTACATTCATTTGAAATTTGAAATCGAATTACCACGCCATTTTCAATTCCTTTTATAATTATAAATAATTATTTATATTCTAACGACGACGAATATAAATATATACGTTCTAATTCTATTCAAAATAAATTTTTCGTCGTTAATATTTAAAATAATTCATTTTAAATATTCAAAATTCACTAAAATTGTCAAAATAAAAATTTTAAATTGGCACAGAATTTCCGGGTTATTACACGATCATTTCCCAAATTTGATAATTTATATTATCAATTCACCTTTCAATCTAATTAATGATTCATTAAAACTACACTTAGTTTTAATCTTCCCAAAAATCAATATTAATGATTATTTTACTTTGGAAACACAAACATGTCGCATCGACAATCTACACCGTACTATTGATTTCTGCCAATATATAACCTCTGAGCTCGTACATCTCAGAGAATGGCGTTAAGCAAGAGAATAAATTCTCCGCCGCCAAACAGATATAAATTTAATAGAGATCAACCATACAGTTCGAAATACAATGACAGACATGTAATCCTGTCTTTAACTGGGTTAAAGAACTAATGTCATTTAAAACACAGTTCACGATAAACCCATATCACATTCCATTAATTATGGAATCTTCACGGAAAACAAAGCAATATATAATTGATATCAATTTCCATTTTCGACTAATAATATAAATGGAATAATGACAAAGCCTTTTTAATTCCATCTGTATTAATAGTCTTCCTCCATAGAAGTTCACTTCGATTAGTATCAATCGATTTCCATTCAATTCCAATTTAATATATTAAATTGGAAAACTTTACTTTGGAAAATTGTTGTTAAGTCTTAATAAAAAGATTTATAAATTCAAAATCACATTTCACTGTAAATCAGGTTAAAGAAGAAATGTTATTAAAAACACAGTTCACAACAAACCCAATTCACATTCCATTTTTAGTCGGGTTAAAGAACAAATGTTATTTAACACACTATTCACGATAAACCCGAAAATCAATTCCAATTAAATATTAATTAATTGGTATACTTCATTAAATCTAAATAAAAAGATTTAATCTTTTCTCAATTGGGTTTAAGAACAGTGTTAATGAAGACACCATCCACGACAAACCCAAATCTCATTTAATATTAAATACAAGGCTCTGAATAGAAAATATATCGGCTTATATTCAATATCAAATTCTGAAATAAACAAATATCGTATTGGAATAACGATATATATATATATATTCCAAATTCCTCCACAATATCCATATAATCATGGAATCCAATTTCGAAATATTTCGAAGATAATTTCGATCAAATCCATTCCAATAATTATATTCGAAATTCCGGTTATTTCTAAACCCATTTCAAATCCAATTTATTTATTTTAAAAATATTGGATTTATAATTCTAGTTCATAATTAGTTCATTTCGATAAAAATATATTTTTATCTTTTCAAATATGGGATTTTTTAGCCCAATTCTTTCCAAATCATTTATTATGATTTTACACAAATTATGGATATTTTTAATAATTCTATTAAGGCCCGTACAGTCGATTTCCATAAACGGCTATCGAACTGCACTTACAACGACCTTTTCCAAATTTGATTTGGACATAGTTCCAAATCCATCCATTAGATTTCAAATCTCTAATATTCTTCGGAAATCTCATTTCGATACGAACCCAACGGTTCCGGTTTTAGGAGAATCCAATGGTCGAATCTTCCGTAATGTTCGTTCGAAGTCAATGGTCGAAATTCGCGAACTACAGCGGTGCGGCGCGTTCTATTCAGGCCATTATATATACAATATATATTATATATATTTCGTCGATTTTCATTTAAAACATATTTTATAAATCGTTTTCAAAACGATTTCAACTTCATATTCAATTTCTAATCAAAATTGAATATTCCATATCATCAATATATAAATGATAGTATTTTCAAAACATTAGATTTCAGAATCATTTCCTTTTCGGTATTCATTATATAAATGAATAAAATCGATACAAATATCGTCCTTGTCAAAATAGCGTTAATCTAATCAACACGGTTTTATATATTTAAATATTTTCTTGTCCATCCCAAATCGGACATCAAAATCAGATTTTGATCTTATACTGAATATTATTTTAAAATAATCGTTATTTTAAAATATTTATTCTTTCTGAATTGGAATCAAACACAATCAATTACCATATAATGTTATTATATGGATTTCATACACACATGTATACAACAACAATCAAACACAGTCAACTATCAGCCAAAGTTCATTCTATATTGCATAAGCATCAAATATAAATATTTAACGCTTATAACAGTCTGTCAACTAATCGCTTGACATACGGCTAATTATCGGGACTAGTGTATGTCTTATCATCCCAATACCCGTGTGGGGTTTCAATCAACAAATACAGATTTTATTTGTGCAGTTGGGCGATGTGTAAAATTTTATCGTCCCAATCAATATCAGTCAAATGTGTGTATATAAACAAATCGTCCTATTTGTTTATAAAATATTTATTTTATTCATATACACGTTAAAAATTAGATTTTTAACTATAAAATATTTTATTCTATTCCACATCACACAATCAACTTTCACAACAAAATCAAACAAGCAAACAAGTCGCCCATGGTCTGTGGACGACGGGTGTCGGGTGCTGCTATGCACCGTCTACATCCTAGTATATATTTTGACTAGAAAATTAAAATAAAAGTGAGAAGTTCTCACCTTTGGGTTCCACTCCGCCGTGCTTTTTTGTCGATCTATGTAGTATACCTATGTTAAAAATTATATTTTTAACCGATCAATAATTATTTCTTTATATGAATATTTTATAAATAACATACATAGGCTAAAAATTATATTTTTATCTTTCTAAAAATAGTTCCATATTTTTATAACAACGCTACATAGATAAAAATCACATTTTTATACCGCTACTATATAGATAAAAATCGAATCTTTCTATTGCTAATGAATATATAAAAATCACATTTTTACATTGTCATTCAAACGATAAAAATCGTATTTTTACTTCGCTAACTTCATAATAAAAATCGTATTTTTATCTACCTTTCATACATATAAAAATCCTATTTTTACTTCGCTTCCTGGATAATAAAAATCATAATTTTCATATGAAACAATGCTTGTTTTATATTTATGAAAATAATGCTAATTTTGATTTATAAAAACCGAGATTTTTAAACTAATTAAACTGAATAATGATGAAGTAAAAACTCACATTTGCTTATGGAAGGGGGAAGGAGAGTCTACAGTCGAAGGCGGGGGTTGAGAGGGGCAGCGTCGGCTCTTCAGGTGGTCGGCAGGTCGGAGGGGGCCCACGGCGGTCTGCATTGGCAGCAGTGCGCGGTTGGTGGGTTAAGGGAGGAGGGAGCTACGAATTTAAGGTGGAAGAGGAGGGAGAGAACGATGAGGGGCGTCGGAGTGAAGAGGGGGGCACGGCGCAACCAGCGGCGCCTCTGGAGGAGGCCGCGACGGCGGCGGCGGCGGACTAGGGCTCCGTCGCCCTCCGTGATTCCTCTTTTTTCTTTTATTCGATCTGAGAAGAATGAACCGGGGGGGTTGACTTTTAAAGGAAAAGGAGAGGGGGTTTTATTTAATTTATATATTTTATTATATTTAAATTTCAAAAAGCAACTATTTATTTCGAACTCGAAATCAAACCCACCGACTGTCGCCCCTAGCTAATTACCCCCATTCCGAACCCAATGGGATATGTATCGTAAGCCAGTTCGGTTGTTTCGATCAGTTTTCACTAAAATCAAAATATAAATCTATCTATATGCAATTCAAACGTACACTCCAATTTACCTGGGCAACATATAGTCTCTAAAAATTCCAGAAAAATAATTCTGGCCATGTTTTGACGATACAGTCCTAACAAAACTAATTTCGCCAAATTTGGAGACCGTTTGAAAAATGGCCATTTTCTGGTCAATCCAAATTGACTAAAACTATCAAAACACGTTTTCTTGTGCCACGCTCACCTGTTGATTCGAAAAATTATGAAAATTGTAATCTAGCAATAACATGACATTCCGGATCCAACAAAAGTGGTTTTGTCGAAAATGGAGGTCGTTTGCAAAATTTCCATTTTTAAGGGCTATATTTTCCATAGCGACTATTCTGAATTTTCAACTGGGCTCTAACTTTTTATTCCCGATATGAAATTTCTATTTTTCAGATTCGTTGGAAAGATATTCTCAAATAGATTCTAATATTTTTTTGTTTTGCTAAAATCCGGTTTATTTTGAATCCTGTACATTTCCATTTGTACATTCAAAATTCATTAAAATTGCCAAAATAAAAATTTTAAATTGGTTTGAAAAATAGTTTCTAAACTTAAATCAAGTTTTAAAAACACTTTCTAAACATACTTAAAGTGAAGTTATAATTTGAAAAATAGTTTGTTTTAGTGAACTACGCTTATAGTGACTATCCTATAAAACCCGTAATTTCAAAAATCAAATTTTTACATAAAACAACTTCAGAAGTAGCTTATTTTGTACTTTAAACTTCTATAAACTTTCCAATAGAGTTTCAAAAAAAATTATGAATTTTGGAAGCATTATCAAACCAATTAGCACGTAAACCTCCTTTGCTTTGAAATAAAATCTCAAAAGCACTATTTGTTCTCAAAAGATCTCAAATCAATATATCAACCCAATATTCAAGATTTCCAACAGTAAAGCATGACTATAACATCTTATGTACATGAGTTTAACATAAGTACTCATATCTAAACATCAATCCGTAGTTAAAAACATAAACTTACAAATTATAATGAAATTTGCTTACTAACATTTTCTAACTTCCAAACAAAACAACATATAAGCAATATTCTTTCATATATCTACTACTAACATCTCAACTATAATAATAACATAAGAGATTACAACAAAACATACCACAATCTAAAGCACACATTTAAAGTTAGAAACATAAGTAAAAATGTGAGCTTTCTCACCTTAAACAAGCCAAAACTCTCATAAGCTCTCAAACAAGCCTAGATCTCAACATTTTCACTAAGGAAAATGTGTTTTTGATCATCCTTGTCTCAACATGGTTCAGCCTAGGGCTTTTTTGGAGGAATTTGGACATGTATTTGAAATTAAAAAAGTATAGGAAGAAGAAGTGAAAGAATCAAGTTTCTTAAAGATTTAAAATAAAAAGACTTGATTTTTAAACTTTTAATAAAATAGAACAACCCATTAAAATGGTTTTCAAAAGTTTTGAAATGAGATGGAGAAAGAAAGAAATTGGAAAAGGAATGATGAAATGAAAGAGAGAAAGAAGAATTTGATTTTTATATAAAATACACTTAGAAAATTGCCAAAACGGCCTTAAGTACATACCTATCTCTACTATTTTGACACATCATCACTACACCACCTCTCTTCCGTTACAAAAAACATTACCTCCCCTCTCTCTCACAAAAAATTTGACAACTCAACACATATTGTGTAATATACTTAAGTGCTTGTACTTTTAGTACTTTTTTTTTCCTATTTCTTTACTTAATTCAAGTACGAGTCTAATCAAAGGTTACATTAATTTAAGGTAATTTTTATTTTAATCCACGGTTTTAATAAGTTAATCTGCCATTTTACTTTAATAAGTTAATCCAAAACTATTTTGTAAGTTAATCCAAGAGTGGATTAACTTAAAGATTTCACCCTATTGTATAGCTAACAATCACTTTTGTGCTTCTTCTTTCACAATTCTGCGTTATTTCACAATTATATGTGCTGAATTGTCCCTCCCGTTTTGTAATAACCCGGAAATCTGAGCCAGTTTAAAATTTTTATTTTGGCAGTTTTAATGAATTTTGAACATTTAAAATAGATTATTTTAAATCATATCGACGAAAATTTATTTTGAATATATTTAGAACGTATATATTTATACGCGTCGTCGTTAGAATATAAATAATTATATATAATTATAAATAGAATTGAAAATGGCGCGGTAGTTCGATAATTCGATTTCAAACTTCAATTTGATGTACCGGGTGCAAAATAAACCGGATTTTAGCGAAACCAAAAATATTAGAATCTAGTTGAGGATATCTTTCCAACGAATCTGAAAAATCGAAATTTCATAGCGGGAATAAAAAATTATGCCCAGTTGAAAATTCAGAATAGTCGCTATGCAAATTATACATGGCCCAAAAAGTCAAATTTTGCATATGGATGAATTTGGACTCAAAACCACTTCCATTTAGTTTAAAATGCCGTTTATAACTCCGAAAAGTATAAGCTTCGATATATTCCGATATCCGGAATAGTGGCTATGGGCTGGAGTTGTTCGGTTAACAATACATAGCCCTTAAAAAGTGAAATTTTGCATACGAGCTCAGAATTTGACGAGATAAATTTTTATGGATTCATAATGACAAATTATTGTTATGTTCTAAAGAGCGCGTCGAACGGAGTCAGTATGTGGTCGTGCGAGCTAAAACAGTACACGGTAAAACGAGCAGTCATTTTACAAAGGAACATTACTGATACGACCTCGGAATTCGATTCTACTTTTTTTCTGGATTCGTATGGTCCAATAATGGTTAAATCCAAGAGGGCATGATTTTTGGAGTTAGTGTGTGAGCGTGCGAGAGGAAAAGGGCGTCAAAATCGCATTTTTGAGCAATATCTGAGCATATTCGTGATTTTTTTCGGACGGTCAAACGAACTCGAAATTCGACGAAACTTGTTTCATTGGACTCGTCTTCACGTCTACTATCTCGTGTCCGAAATCCGCGGCGATTGGAGATCGTTAGCGTTCAGGCGATACGCGAGAAACTAGCATATAATCACTTTTTCTCCTTTTCTATTTCATAAATTCACTTTTTCTCTTCCTCCTCAAAAACTAAAAAATGGCCTCCACCCTCCCCAAACCCGCTGCCCCTCCTCCCACCGCCACCGCCGCACCACCTCAGGCCGCCGCACCCCCTCTTCTTCCTTTCTCTCCTCTCTCCATTTGCAAACCCTAAGCCCCAAATCACCAACCACCACCACCGCGGCCACCACGGGCCCCACCGCCACCACCAGCATCGTCCCCCACGTCCATCAGGCCGGCGCCCCCCTCAGTCCACCCCAAGTCCGGTCGTGGGCCCCCCTCCTCCAAAAACTCATTTTCACGAAATTCCCGTTTTGCACAAAACACCCCGGACTGTTTTGGCCTATATCTCTCAAACGGTGCGCTTTTGGCCAAAGTCCCTCTAGGACAAAGTTGTAGATCACGAAATTGTCTTCGATTTGGATATATAGAAGTCGTGTTTTGGAGTTCGGAGCTGCTCGGAAAACGCGTTCGAAGTCTGCTGTTCAAAAGATGAAAAAATCGTGTACTTTTGCGAATTCTGGCGAATTGGAGCATTTTTGGCAAAAAGTCTCTTAGGCGAAAGTTGTCGGGAATGGCGTGTTTAAGCTAGAAAAAAGATGGTGTGAAAATTGAAGCTCGCTTGCAAATTCTGGAACCCGAACAATGAATCCGGGCGTTAGAAAAAAATGTGAGTTTTCTCCGCTTTAAAGCTTCTATGGTTTTTGACGAATGAAGTAGAATAAAAATATGATTTTTATATTATAGAAAGAATAAAAATATGATTTTTATATAGTAGAGATAATAAAAATATGATTTTTATATTATATAGATAGTAAAGATTTGATCTTTACTATATGAACAACGATATAAAAATAGAATTTTTATCTATATAGTAGTAGAATAAAAATGTGATTTTTATATACATAGCAACAATATAAAAATGTGATTTTTATATATGTAGTGACTACGGGCAGTGAAATTGGCAAAAAGGCGAGCACGACGAAGATTTCTACATAAGAAGAGTCGTGGCGGTTGGTTTAACTAGTCGGTGAGAACTTCTCACTTTAAATTTCTTTTTCTGGCTATATATATATACTAGGATGCAGACGGTGTTTAGTAGCACCAGACACAATCATCCATAGACCATGGACTTATTTGTTTGGTTGTGTAGTTGGTTAGATTATTTGGTTTGAATTGAATTGTTTGGTGAAATGGAATGGATTTGATTGATATGTGTATGGCGTGGGCCATTATGAGACCGGGGATAAGGCTAGGCCTCGTCCCGTTTCTAGTATCGTGCCGTTATGCCGCCGAAATTTTCTAAAATAACTTAGAAAAATAAAAATATCATTTTATTGTGTAAATGAACTGAATAGAAATTCATGTGTTGAAATAAAATGTTTTATCGTTAAAAATATAATTTTTAACGTGAATGTGAATAAATAAATATTCATTTACAAACCGGGCGGTTTGTTTATGTACACCTATTTGAATGACATTGATTGGGACGATAAATTTTACACATCGCCCAACTGCACAACTAAAATCTGTGTTTGATTGTTTGAAACCCCACACGGGTATTGGGATAAAATACGGCATACACTAATCCCAATAATTAGTTGTATGTCGATCGATTGATTGACAGGCTGTTATAAGCGTTATATGTTTATATTTGATGCTTATACAGTGTAGTGCACTTTGGATGATGGTTGATTATTTATTGTTGCTATTATATACATGTGTTGTATGGAATCCATATAGTTAACGCTATATGGTAATTGATTGGGCCTCATTCCAATTTAGAAAATAAAGAATATTATAAAATAAAGGTTCATGTGTTGACAGTACTCATCCGTTGAGATTAGTCATGTGTTGAACGAAATATTTTAACAATAAAATTTACATCTTTATCATTATAAAATAAAGGTTCATGTGTTGACAGTACTCATCCGTTGAGATTAGTCATGTGTTGAACGAAATATTTTAACAATAAAATTTACATCTTTATCATGTATAAAATTAGAAATTAACTGGAAAATAGATGAGATGAGTGGTTTCCTGGATATTGATCTGATGTTGGTTTCGGCCTTCGGGGTTAATATTCAGGGAATCGTTCTCTTACTAATTTACGGTTGGAGTCTGATTTTAAATCAAACGATGGATACCATAATTTTTATAAAATATATTGAATGAAAAAATATAGATTCACGTATTGAATAGGATAAATATTCACTTGTCGAATAGAATAACAGGATTATTGAAATATATAAAGCCGTGTTGATTAGGGATATGCTATTTTGACGCGAACGATATTTATATCGATTATATTCATTTTTATTGAATAGAATTGAATATATAACGAATTCGAATAGAATTGAATAGAAAACGAATTTGAATTGAATTGAAATGAATTTTAAAACGAATTTATAAGGAAAAATTCAATTTTGATTTGAATTGGAAACGGAAGTTGAATTGTTTTTGAAATGAATTTAAAACTATTTATAAAATTCATTTTGAATAGAAATCTACGAAATATATATTATATATATAATAAAATGGCCTGAATAGAACGCGTCACGCCGCGGCAGTTCGTAAATTTCGATCATTGACTTCGAACGGACATTACGGGACATCCGACCGTCGGATCCTCCTAAAACCGAACCGTTGGGTTCGTATCAAAAAGAGCTTTCTAAGAATATTAGAAATTTGAAATCTAACAGTTGGATTTGGAGATACGTCCAAATCAAATTTGGAAAAGGTCGAGGTAAGTGCTGTTCGGTGGCCATTGTTGGAAATCGACTGTACGGGCCATGATAAAATTATCAAAAATAGTAATAATTTGTGTAAAATCATAAGAAATGATTTGTGAAGAACTGGGATGAAAAAAGGCTTGAGCAGTACTACTAACCGCTAGATGAGCACCACACCTCCCACGTAATGTAACGGCCCGCAAATCCGTACTATCTGAGTCGACTAATAACACCACACGTCGAACCCAAGTTGCACATAAATACGAATCATTATTAGAAAGAAGTTAGAGGATGAGAAATAGAAAGAAAGAAATATTATAATAGAAGAAAATAAAGAAGACAAATCTCACAGTCGAACGAATAAAATATATTATATAACATAACTTTTGAAATACAAAGCAGTAACTTTATATACATACCATCATCAGAGCACAACAGTTATTCCTGGAACAGTTATAAACACTTGTTTCCAGATACCACATAGTACACAGCTGGAATATGATAGTCTATAGCTAACAGGTGAAGCCTCCTGCTTCAAGCTCCTCCAAGTGAATCTGTAAAACCCCGACTACTTGACTGCCCGTACAAATTTGGACACCCAAGAGTTTAGGGAAAACAAAAAAAACTCTGGGCCAGTCATGGGACTGGTGTGAGTAAACTCCAACCATTTGTTTAACTTTCAAAATCTTTTCGAAAGAAAGGATAATAGTAAGACCAGCCCACACATAAACATGGACGGTTTTTACCTTACGATAACCCAAAACACTTTGATACGAAAATCTTGTGATATTATAATAATGTCTACATCAAATAAATAGAATCTAGCGGAACGCTTGCATCTCACGCTCCATATATATTATAAAACCAAAAACCGCAGGGTGCTTATTGGAGATTGGATTTCCAATATGACAAGGTATGGAACCACCTTTCGATAGTGTATCTATAGAGGGGAATACACTGGGTTCAACAAGAACATCTTGCAACTCGGCCCACACATGACCGACCACTCATTTCGCTTGAGTGTATCGAATGTATATCACCGACGGTTAGGATCAGCAACCGTTTCCCGAAAAGGGACAACATCGATAGATTAAAGAAATAAAAGGAATTTCTCTAGATAGGTGATTATACACCCTGATGGAAGCGACCCACATAGTCATGTTGCCTGCCCGATTTTTGTCATTTCCTGGTTGTTGAGGCCTGCGGCTATGATTACTTTCCATTCATTGATAGCACAATCACTTTGAATGCCACATTGTCAGATCCGTAAATCATTAATTGATTTGCACAAATATATTCTGGATATTATGCTAAGAGAATAAATTCTCCACCGCCATATATATTTATACAGACCAACATATGCGATCATTGGAAATACTCTGTCAGACATTCGTCCATTTACGTTCGTTCTGAGATTGAACGAAACCGAAGGCACCATTTCTATTAATAGAAAAAGTCCTTGCACTTTACTCCGTCTTCGATTATTTTCATATAATCTGATTCGCAATGCTACTGCCAATACGGAGTGGTTCTCGGATAATAATCCAACCGATCTCCCCATATTGACAACGATAATTGCAGATACTTCGATAGTCGGTTATTTAACTATCGAAGAAAAATAAACAAACATCCATTCAAAACATCAAACAATCACTGGGCCCTTTAATTAATATTTCATTAATTAAATCACTTATCCATTTCCTTACCAATATTTGTTAACCAAATATTTTCAATAATCATCTTGGTCTCTTACGCTATTTGGAAAAATATTTCCATATTTCGCCATCTTTTATTTTCTATACTTAGAAAATATCTTTTATTAATAATTGGAAAATATCCCAATTACTTCTCCGTTTCACGACCATTCATTTCTATACTTAGGAATTTTTTTTTTATATTTCCAGATTTCCACTTACTTGGGTTAAAACGAATGCTATGTAAAACATCGCTACAACAACCCAAAATACTGCATTCGACTAAATTTCTTTAAACATTTCTCTTCGAGACTGAATCTTGTTATTTATCAGCTAATAATGAAATCAATCGAGTTGGGGTATAATTACCTCTCAGATCTTGGCTAAAATTATTATTAACTTCAAAATAGACAAGACCGCTAACTCGAATAATCAACACCATATTAAACCAATTTTCCATTTCTAAAACATATATGCATTTCTCTTTCTATTTTTAAAAAATCTAATTATAGATTTCCTTTTTGTTTATAATATTCTATTTTTAAGATTGTTTCCTTATCGGATTCTATATAAATTAATATATAGATTTCTAACTATCAAATTATCTTAAAAATATTCTAATTCTTTAAATTTTCGGAAAATTTCGCCATAACCTTCTTTGTACCGGTCGATAGTTCAAACCTCAATTCGCCTCTCTAGGCCCTTTCCATTCAAAAAGGAAATCAAAAAGCCAAGTGGCTTGCCGATTCGGTGCATAAAACCTCATATGGAATTTAAACGTGTACCTTTTTGTCGGGCACACAAATTATAATCTTCATACACTTCACTCCAAACCTGTCTAACACATATCCAAATATTTCCATATGTTTTCAACTCAATCCATTCGTCTTAACCCAATTTGCTAATTTATTTTCTAATTAGCTATATTTGCCTGTTTCACTTCTTATTTGAACATATCACATTCAAATATATTTTAATTTACTCATGAACCCAATCTAATTCCATTTTCAACTCGAGTTACATATTCGATTTCGAATAAAAATTGTCAAATCTCTTTCACTTATCCAACGCCCAATTTCGATTCAAATCTCTATTAACTATTTTCTTCAAATTAGTTAAATCTATTTAATACTAAAAATCTGATTTTTGTTTCAAAAATCATTTCACTTACTTCACTGGAGTTCATGTTTATTTTATATCTCCAGTCTGGGTTTTTCTAATGGCAATTCGGATTTTATTTCCTTAAAATCCTTTTATTTATTTAAATAAATCGTTATGGTTTTATAATGGTTATAGCGCTGCTTTTCTAAAAAATTGATTTTTACAGAACTCAAAATCTATACGACGAAATCCAGATTTTTCTCATCTATTAGAAAACTATTATCAAATCGGTCCTGATGATTCTTGTTTCAAAGAATTCCGACTTAAATTGAATCTTGTATATTCAATTGAAGTTTAAACGCCAATTTACGAACTGCCGCGCTACGGCGAGTTCGTTTTAATTATATTTATATATATAAACTTTTAATTTCGTTTGAAATAAATTCAACTCCATTCTGATATATTTTTAATATATATCAAACCAATTTTCCCAATTCAACTCAATAATTCTGATTATCTATAATCACTGATTTTTCCTTACTCGGTTATATATTTATTTATAATCGATTTGTTATTTTAAATCCCAATTCCTTTTATAAATAAATTATAAAATTTGGTATAATCGAATTCCAATTATAACTCCTTTGGATTTTCTCAATTCAGTTTATATTCTAAATCCCAGAATATAATCTATTATTCTATTTTCAACATGTTTTCCAATTTCACTTTTTAAATTCTTTCTTGAATTTAAATTTCTAAATTATCCAGTGATAATTTATTTCCTATTTTTATAAACATTGCTTATAAATTAATTTTCTTGTTTAAAAATTAAAACAAGCTTTCCTTTCAAATACCAATCTGAAAACCAACCCCTTTTATATTCCAAATTGCGGAATAAAAACCGTTGTTCCCTTTCCAATGATTTCAAATTATATTTTTAAATTCATATTTGAATTTAAATATTCAAATTACCTCTTGATAATTAATTCATTTCATTTATAAACACCATTTTATAAATTTCCTTGTTTTATATTTAAATGAGTCTATTTCGAAATCTATTTAAAACCAAAATCTTATTTTGGAAATTTCTATTTATAATAACTTATATATATAACACCCAATTTATTTTCATATTTAATTTAACTTCTATTTAAATAAATTCGAATTAATCGAACTCAAATAATAAATCCTTACGGATTTATTTTAGTTCAATTTATCTTCTGAACATCAGAATAAATTCCATCGTATATTTCTTTAAAACGATTTCCCCATTTCAATTTTTAAATTCACATTTGAATTTAAATATTCAAATTATCAAATGATAATTTTTACACTTCATTTATAAACACCATTTATAAATTGATTTCAACTCCCTGATTATCCAATGAAAATCATTCCATGTTATTTATAGACAACGTTTATAAATTTACTTCAATTTCCTATATTATTCAATTTATAAACATCGTTTATAAATTCAATACTTGTTTTATTTATTCAAAACAAGTTAACATCTTTATAGCCCATTCGGAATTCAAATTCTAATTTTACAAAAAAATAAATAGAATTTCCATTTAAAATCTGAAATATCCTTTTCATGATATTTTTATATATCAACATTTTAGGCCCAGTGATATTTCAACCAATCAAAAATACCCAATTATCAACCATGAATTTTCTAACACATCATATATGATAATATATGTGTGAACAAACAAATAATAATATTTTTGAGGAATCCAGTTGGATCCCTCTAACCTGTTTCCCTGCATCCACAGACGTTAGCCAACATAAATAATACCCATCCTGCTTCGAGGCAGGATATCGCGGTATAGAAGGTCATCTACTATCATAGCGTGGGCGTATAGGGTCATCCGCTAATGATACTACGGGCATCCGCTAATGGTACAGCGGGAATCCTATCACCAATATATATAACAACCACAACAACCAATCCTAAATAACTAATATATATATATATATATATATATATATATATATAATAGCCACAATAATATTTCAGTGCAATCAAACAACCATCAATTATTTTTGACGACTAAAAATAATTCAAAATAAATAAATTGGGTGAGATTTACTCACTGTGATTTTATTTCTCTTTTCCCATTTATTCTGCTTCTCATTTAATTCCTGATTCCGTATCCCACTGCTACAGATTAACGATTGATTCCGTTCGATAAGATCTTGTATAGATTTAACAAATTATATTTATTAATTAATCTATCAAACTATTTAAATGAAATTAAATATTTATTTCTAATTTTTTTTTACCTTACTATACTATAATAATCAATTTCCCTTCCTTCTCGTTCAATCTCCCTTCTACATAGACCAAACTGTCCCTTTCCAAGTTTTAGTTTGAGCTCACGAATACCTTATTCCATTTTTCGGATCTCCCTCTTCATTCTCTTCTTCCTGATTTCAAATCACATTTCATTGCTCCTACATTTCACAGCCATTTTCCACTCATTCTTTCTTTGTACAAGCTCACACTCCACTTCATGAAACACAAATCCGATAAAACCAGCGAACTTCTTTTCCCAGACACCAAAACTAAATAATCATCTACCAAATATGCCTACCCGATGTTGAATCCAATGTTGTTGCTTACTACAGTAAAAAAAAATCACGACTTCTTTATCTTCAAACTCCTCAAAACCTAGTGCGGCAACCCCATCTGAACTATCAAGCACGCTGCAATTCATCCATCTGCACTTCGCATTATTCCCATTGCAACCAAACCGGATCTTCTTTCCATTACAAATCACATCAAAAAAAAACATCGACCTCCACTCCAGATAAATAGATCGAACTCCTCACAGACCTGTTTATCATCACCCTCGAGATCCACCACTTGCGTCTGAATCACAACATTTGTTTGCCATAAGTTTCACCAGACCTCGCATAGACAAACGAAATCGCGCGAGGCTTCTTCGAACCAAAATCCACAAACCACCATCGCACCACCTCAAACAGCGACCCTTCCAGTGGCTTTAGACGCGAGGATGAGCACAAACCTCAAACGAAGCTGACGTCGAACCCTAGGCCAACTACTGATGAACTCGAACAAATCCAATTGAACTCGATTAGATTTTAGGTAACGAGATTTTGAACTGAGGAGGATTCAGATTCTTATTTTGATTTCGAATAAAGGAAATCGGCCTCTCTTTTATTTTCTGCATTCTTCGATTTGTGAAAGAGAGATGGGAACGATTTTGAGGGAGAGGATTTAAATATGGGGACTTCGATTCTAAAATGAAATAAAGAGCGCGTTGCCAGCTGTACTTGGTCCCTACACACCATATTTACGACTTCGCCACTCCAAACCAATTACACCTATAAGTACCCCACTTCACCACACTCAAAGGGGACCGATTCCTTTACCCCGAAGGGGTGCCCAAATCATTCCTCCATTATTCTAAAGTTTCTTAAGCTTCATTAATGGCCGCCAAAGCTCTCTCTGTAACAACCCGTATTTTCAATAACCTGTAATAATGTAAATCGAGGCAGAATTTAATTCTAAAATCCGAATCAAGGGAAACGGGCTATGCCATTACATTCATCTCGGAAAAATACGCGAAATAGAGTCCGAGTTTTCGAAAATCGGAGTCCGTATGACCCGATTAAGTCCCAACGAAGTTTTCAGAAAATTTCAAAGTAAAAACAGATTTCAAATTCAAGTTTGAATTTGGAAATTTGGGCCAGTTTGGGCCAGGCGGGAAAATTCCCGCCAGAGCACCCAAGTAGACAGCCCTGTCGACTTGGGAGTCGACTTGGTTGGACCTAAGTCGACAGCCCTATCGACTTGGCTGTCGACTTGGTCCAGCCGGGCTGTTTAGCCTGGTGCACCATTTTGAGATTGTGTTGAGCTTGGGGGCCAGATTCGGTTTTGAGGGCTGAGATTGGAACTAGGGTTTAATCCTAGGGTTGAAACTAGTCCTAATCTCTATAAATAAGACCCTAACCTACCCTAAATCATCATTATTCATTCTAGTAACTAAACTATGGCAAAATCAATCCTCTCATGGCCTCCACTCTCTTCATAAAATTCCTAAATAAATTCCTAAGTGATTTTCCATGCATACAAGTGTTTTCAAACTTGTATGAGCATCATTAGCTTGCATTCAAGTCAAGTTTCTATATTTGCATCATAAAAGAAGAGTTTTGATCATTTTTGCTCAAGGGTTTTGCTTGCATTTTGGGTTTAATTGATTTCATAAGGGCTTTGTCATATTTTTGTGACTTCTTAAGCATTGTAAGCCCTATTCTACTTTCATACTTAAACTCTAAAGTTAAATGTATGATATGCAAATTTGCCATAATATGCAAGTTTACTATGATGTGTTATGCAAGTTCATCAAGTTATGTTATGCAAGTTTGATATGCAAGTTGTCATATGATATGCAAGTTATGTTATGCAAGTTTGATATGCAAGTTGTCATATGATATGCAAGTTATGTTATGCAAGTTTGATATGCAAGTTGTCATATGATACGCAAGTTATGCTATGCAAGTTTGGGTTGAACATTTTGTTCATGCTATCTTGTTATGCAAGCTTATCTTGGGTTTATGAACATAAAGCTTCAAGCTTTATGCCAAAGGTTGCATTTTGGCAACATGTAAGTTACCATATCCCTTATGATAACTTGCATGTGAGGCTAAATGCGAACTTATGGCCATTTCTACATGTCATTTATCACCATGTATCACCAATATGCTAAGTTTGGTTTTTATGCATGCTTTTGGGGCCTAAAAATGTAATGTGCAAGGGTATGAACAAATGAACATTTCATATGCCACCATGTTGAACTTGTGGCTTTAACACCTTTATGTCGTGATTATGCCAAGTTCCCTCTTTCTATCCTTTATGCGCTATGGCGATATGTAAGTGATGGGATTGCGTTTGGGGTTGGGTAAACTTAAAAGACATAAAAATATAAGCTTGGGAATTTACCTATTAAGTTAGGTCTACCCATTGGGAATTTACCTATTAAGTTAGGTCTACCCAATTGCTTGAAAATTTGTAACATGTTTTGGAAACATGGTGGACATGACACTTAGAAAAGATAAGTGTGACCAACTCGAGGTTGGGTTGAGTTTGTAGCGTAAATCTACCCGGAACCGACCGGCTTAACTAGTTGCTACAAACAATAGGACCCAATATGAGAAGTTGGTCATGTTGTACCTTGAACCCGAGGTTAGACCAAGTTGTGGTGTAAAGCTACCCGGACCCGCCCGGCTTAACTAGTAACCACAACAAAGTCTAATGTGAGAGGTTAAGGCGCATCAATTAATTAATGCCTCGTGATTAGGGTTAAGTCATGGACCGCTTGAATACTTAACCAATGAAACACGATGGGTTGGTAGGGTTAAGTCATGAACCTTGGGTACACTTAACCAACTTGGTACTTGGATGAGTTGGGTTAACCACGTTTAACCCAATAAGGAAACCCTAGTTACGTGGTCCTTTGCACCAGTAACCCTCTTAGTTGTATCATGATACCCTAGGGACTAGGCTAGGGAGGGGCACGATTACTGGGATGCCATGTAAGCGACCAAAACGACGGCTGAGTAGGTGCGCCGGTGTGGGTTCAGACGGGTCATGGTCGTGCACATGGTCCGGAGTTGAAAAAGCAGGCACGGGCACCAGTAGGTTTAGACTGTGCGTGCATTGATTTGTGTCAGTGGTTGACACCCTAGGACTTGATACACCCTAGGGTGGACCTAGCACAGTTTAGCTACACTTCGTAGTTGGGCCGTATGACACAGACACTTGACGAGTTAGGCTTATAGGGAGCCGATCGACTAGACCGTGCTAGTTGGACCTTGGTTTGGGTCATTCATGATGTTGGGCCAAACTTGGGCCTGGGGATCACTTCTTGTTCACACTTTGGACCTCGTATTGGGGCCACTTCATGTTATTGGGCCAAAGCTTGGGCCAAGGGATCAAAACTTGTTTATTCAAGTCATGTTAGTTTGCTAGTACACCTGTGGTGCAAAACCTTAATCCTGATTATGCGATGACACCTTTATCTACCTTGTTAGTTAATCATCATGCTAGTATGTTGTTATCCTTATGTTCATCCCTGCTGCTCATGCCAGTTAACTTTACCAGTTTACATTGATTGTAGTAGGGCTTACTCAGTCTTTTTGACAGACCTGTTTTCTTTCACCTCTTTTCTTCCGTTCCCTCCCCCCCCCTCCCCCCTCCAGGTTCTCAGGGAGGGAATACTGGAGCTTAGCTTGGATTTCTGATTGCTTGCTTGTGGGATTTCAGCTCATGTACGGTTTTGACATGAAGCTAGCTATGGTTATCACTTATTTTGGGGATAGTACTTATGTATTTCAGTCTTTCAGCAATGTTGTTTTTATCTAGACTTGTGTATTTGGAAAGTTGACATTATGTTGTACCAGACTTGTTTTGAAATGGTTTGAAATCTTCCGCTGTTTTATCTATGTTATTTACTCATATATACATATGTTCTTGTTCTGCCTTGATATATCATTATGCATGTTTACCTGATTCAAACGCCCCTCCAAAGTCAGAGTGCTTGCAAGAGTCACCCTGGCGGAGGTGGGGTGTTACATTTGGTATCAGAGCATATGGTTTACGAGAAGGAACAAAAAGGGTTTTTTAAAAACTTTTGGAAAACTATTTTCAAAACCAAGTATAAAGTATTTTCCAAAGAAAAGTCTAGTTTATTTTAAAGGCTATTCCCCAAAAAGACATTAGAGAAATTCCCTCGTTTTTCTCCATTCTGAATCTGTCTTTTTTCTTCGTTTTCGGTATGGCTGATAACTTTGCCATTCCGGAGGGAGTACACGTACCTATTTGGTATAGGAGACTTTTGGAGGCTAGGGCGACCGAAGCCGTCCCCGCAGAAGTCCCTCCTCCTCCTCCATTAGTTAATATTCCTCCTCCTGTCGCTAATGTTCCTCCTCCTCCTGTCGCTGAGGTTCCTCTTCCTCCTCCCCCTCAGCATCCTCAGGCTGACTTCGCAAAGACTTGCAAGGATTTCAAAGCAATGGGTGGCAAGAACTTTCAAGGCACTGAGACTTTTGTAGAGGCCAGAAATTGGTTGAAAGAGACCGAGGACTTATTTGCTATCTTTGGGTTAGGCGATCAGAGGAAGATCTTGTTGGCGGTTTGGCTTATGAAGGATGAGGCCGCTTATTGGTGGGAAGTCACCAATGGTACTAGGCCTGTTGAGACTTGGGCCGATTTCAGGGCAAGGTTCGTGCTTAAGTTTCTATCTTCTACTGAGGAGAATCTGCAAATGGAGAGGTTCATAACTTTGAAACAAGGAGATATGTCTGTCAAAGAATATGTGAACAAATTCAATCAGTTAGCTCGTTTTGGCTTGGATATGGTGAATACTCCTCAGAAGAAGGCTCTTCGTTTTGCTAGAGGATTGAATGAGCAGTTGCAGGGATTGGCTATGTCACATATTCCCCATGGGGCCACATTTGAGAGCTTGGTTGATATGGCGTTACTTCAGGGAGATGTCAAGAAAGAGATCAAGGTGAATGATACTCAAGCCAAGAAGACTGATTCCCAGGGGAAAGGAAATCAGAGTAATCAGGACAACAAGAACAAGGCAAAGGAAACAAGAAAGTGCAACTTCTGTGGGATTGTTGGGCACATAGCCAAGGACTGTAGGAAGAAGAGAAGGAAATTGGGTGGGTGCTTTCACTGTGGAGAGACGGGACATTTTAACAAGGATTGCCCTAGGAAGCAAGGGCAAGGCCAGGGTCAGCCTCAGCGAGCTGGACCTTCAGGAGGGCAAGTTCACGCTCTCAATGCCGCTCCAGTTCACAATCGAGGTAGTATTTCTGTTGAGAGCCTTGTATATATTTCTTACCTTGTTTGATTCTGGTGCATCGCATAGCTTTATCTCATCTGATCTAGTTGAAAGTTTGCACCTAAGTACTAGTCTAGTTAGTGATCCCGTGTGTGTTTCAAATCCAATTGGGGGTTCCGCCCATTTGTCTATTATCTACGTGGATTTGAAAATCTCTATCTTGAGTATAGAGTTCTCGCGTGATGCTTATATTCTCGGTTTCATGGTGTACGGGTTGATTTTGAGCTTGGATTGGTTGTCCAGTTTTGGAGCCATCCTTGATTTTTGAGCATAGCGTTGGGAGGCTCATGATTCGCCTCGGTAATACCCTAAAAATTTCTTGTAACCCTATGGGTCCCGTCATGTTGTGTTATCTTGAATCCCTCAACTCGTCTATCGATAGTTTGCAATCGGTGAGGGTGGTCCGAGAATATCCTGATATCTTGGGTGAAGTGAAGGGGGTTACCCCTCAACGAGAGATTGATTTCCGCATTTGTCTGGTTTATAATGCCAAGATAGTTTCGTGGCCGGTTAGGCACATGGTCCCGCAAGATGAGAGTTATGAAAGCAAGTCAAGTAGTTGCTTGAGAAGAACCTCATTCGATGAAGCGTTTCCGAGGAAGGTGCTCTAGTAGTATTCGCTACTAATGTGGATGGTTCGCTTCGCCCGTGTGTTGATTATCGTGAGTTAAACAAAGAGAATAGACAACCATTACCAAGGATCGATGATTTGTTCGATCAGCTTGTAGGAACATCTGTTTTCTCTTGATCTTGCTACTGGATTCCATCAGCTTAGAGTAGATGAGGATAGTTGAACAAGACTGCGTTCAAAACTCCAGATGGATTCTTAGAATGGCTGGTCATGCCATTCGCACCCGCCTACTTAGTGGACTTGATGAGTAGGGTGTTCAGGGAGTTCTTGAACAAGTTTGCCGTGGTCTTCGTAGATGATATTCTGATCTTCTCTAAAGGATGAAGAAGAGCACGCAAGGCATCTCGTGGAGGAGATGGATACACTTAGAGCGCATCAGTTGAAGGCCAAGTCCTCCAAATGTCATTTTGAAGAAAAAGAAGTTAGATTTCTTGGGCACATAGTTTCTAAGCAAGGCTTAGCGGTGGATCCCGCTAAAATGGTCGCGGTTCAGGACCGGAAAGCTCCGACGAGGACAATTGAAGTAAGAAGTTCTCTCAGTTTAATTAGTTAGTTAGCGTCCCTTGAGCTTAGACCTACCCTTCTGGATCAAGTAGGGACTTCACAGAAGGAGGACCCGCAGTTAAGTCGAGATCATGGACAAGTTGATTCGAGGCGAGATAGTAGTCACCTCGCTATAGATGACAAGGGATGGCTAAGACGCGATGAGAGAAAGAGGTTCTTGATGATGCACATCACTCGAGGAGGTGGCCGAGTTGGTCCCAAGGTGCATGTTGTGCCAACAGGTTAAAGGCCAAGTCATAAAAAGCCCGGTGGGCTATTACATCCATTGGAGGTCCCCGTAATGGAAGTAGTAAAGCGTCACGAAGGATTTTGTGGATGGACTGCCTAGATCAAGGAAAGGGAATACGAGCATGTGGGTCATAGTAGGTAGACTCACGAAAAGTGCTCATTTCACTCCGGTAAAGAGCAATTGGCAACGTGGATTAGTATTTTCAAGAAAAGTTCTGCTGCGTGGAATACTTTATAGTAAGTAAACGAGATCCAGGATTCACTAGTGAATTTTGGAAAGCTTGCATGAAACCATGGGGTCATAGTTATGTTTAAGCCAAGAATGATAGAAGAGTAAGTGAAAGAGGAAGACGAGAGGCAACAGTGAAATGGGTTCCAACTCATATTGGGAGATAAGGATTAAGAAGCTAAGAAATCATGAGGTAAAAGATGGTCAAAGCACAGTGGAGTTAAACTCAAGGAAACGTGACTTAGAAGATTGAAGGCTGGATACGCGCATCATATCATTACAAGTATATCCTTGATCCTTGTTTTCCTTGTGGAACTTACTCGCATGTTATCTTTTTATGTATATCCTCCCGGTCCCATTCTCGGTCCTATTTCCGTCGGGAAGTATGACTTATTGGCTAGTAATACATGTCAGGGTTTGAAGGGGTCCGCTAGGTTGACTAAACCTTTTGGGCTTTTATAAGATATGGATTGGGTTAGGAAGGGATTTCTTGTAATCCGAAAGGAGTATATCCTGCTTATCTTCCCGATCTCTGTGTAGCATATCTTTTGCTATCCATGTTTATCTTGATTATCTAGTTTATCGTGTTAATCTTGTCATGAGAACCTTAGGTAGAAACCCTTTGGGTGAAACACGTGTTTGAAACATGTTATGCTTGATGGTTGCACGTGGTTGCAAGTGTTTGCAAGTGGTTACTCGTGGATGCATTATACACGTTAGGCACTAGATCGGCTCACACACTCCTCATATTGCATATGCATGAGTGTTTATGCTTATTCATGGATGAAAATTTTTGTGTTATCACATGGATGTTGCATATGGATGTATGTTATGTGCACACATATAGATGTTATACATTATGTTAGGAATTGCATACATATGGATTCATTTCACTAACATAATTTGCATTGATGATATTTGCATTAGATAGGTACATATACACACACCTTTGCATATGTTCATACAACATTTAGAATCTTGTAAGGACAATGATTGCTCGTGGATGATGTTTTGAGTAGATGGATGATTGTATGGTACGATATGTTCTTCCTAACTTGAAGATTTCGGGGACGAAATCCTTTAAGGAGGGGAGAATGTAACAACCCGTATTTTCAAAAACCTGTAATAATGTAAATTGAGGCAGAATTTAATTCTAAAATCTGAATCAAGGGAAACGGGCTATGCCATTGCGTTCGTCTCGGAAAAATACGCGAAATAGAGTCCGAGTTTTCGAAAATCGGAGTCCATATGACCCGATTAAGGCCCAACGAAGTTTTCAGAAAATTTCAAAGTAAAAACAGATTTCAAATTCAAGTTTGAATTTGGAAATTTGGGCCAGTTTGGGCCAAGCGGGAAAATTCCCGCCAGAGCACCCAAGTCGACAGCCCTGTCGACTTGGGAGTCGACTTGGTTGGACCCAAGTCGACAGCCCTGCCGACTTGGCTGTCGACTTGGTCCAGCCGGGCTGTTTAGCCTGGTGCACCATTTTGAGATTGTGTTGAGCTTGGGGGCCAGATTCGGTTTTGAGGGCTGAGATTGGAACTAGGGTTTAATCCTAGGGTTGAAACTAGTCCTAATCTCTATAAATAAGACCCTAACCTACCCTAAATCATCATTATTCATTCTAGTAACTAAACTATGGCAAAATCAATCCTCTCATGGCCTCCACTCTCTTCATAAAATTCCTAAATAAATTCCTAAGTGATTTTCCATGCTTACAAGTGTTTTCAAACTTGTATGAGCATTATTAGCTTGCATTCAAGTCAAGTTTCTATATTTGCATCATAAAAGAAGAGTTTTGATCATTTTGGCTCAAGGGTTTTGCTTGCATTTTGGGTTTAATTGATTTCATAAGGGCTTTGTCATATTTTTGTGACTTCTTAAGCATTGTAAGCCCTATTCTACTTTCATACTTAAACTCTAAAGTTAAATGTATGATATGCAAGTTTGCCATAATATGCAAATTTACTATGATGTGTTATGCAAGTTCATCAAGTTATGTTATGCAAGTTTGATATGCAAGTTGTCATATGATATGCAAGTTATGTTATGCAAGTTTGATATGCAAGTTGTCATATGATATGCAAGTTATGTTATGCAAGTTTGATATGCAAGTTGTCATATGATACGCAAGTTATGCTATGCAAGTTTGGGTTGAACATTTTGTTCATGCTATCATGTTATGCAATAGCTTGGGTTTATGAACATAAAGCTTCAAGCTTTATGCCAAAGGTTGCATTTTGGCAACATGTAAGTTACCATATCCCTTATGATAACTTGCATGTGAGGCTAAATGCGAACTTATGGCCATTTCTACATGTCATTTATCACCATGTATCACCAATATGCTAAGTTTGGTTTTTATGCATGCTTTTGGGGCCTAAAAATGTAATGTGCAAGGGTATGAACAAATGAACATTTCATATGCCACCATGTTGAACTTGTGGCTTTAACTCCTTTATGTCGTGATTATGCCAAGTTACCTCTTTCTATCCTTTATGCGCTATGGCGATATGTAAGCGATGGGATTAAGTTTGGGGTTGGGTAAACTTAAAAGACATAAAAACATAAGCTTGGGAATTTACCTATTAAGTTAGGTCTACCCATTGGGAATTTACCTATTAAGTTAGGTCTACCCAATTGCTTGAAAATTTGTAACATGTTTTGGAAACATGGTGGACATGACACTTAGAAAAGATAAGCGTGACCAACTCGAGGTTGGGTTGAGTTTGTAGCGTAAATCTACCCGGAACCGACCGGCTTAACTAGTTGCTACAAACAATAGGACCCAATGTGAGAAGTTGGTCATGTTGTACCTTGAACCCGAGGTTAGACCAAGTTGTGGTGTAAAGCTACCCGGACCCGCCCGGCTTAACTAGTAACCACAACAAAGTCTAATGTGAGAGGTTAAGGTGCATTAATTAATTAATGCCTCGTGATTAGGGTTAAGTCATGGACCGCTTGAATACTTAACCAATGAAACACGATGGGTTGGTAGGGTTAAGTCATGAACCTTGGGTACACTTAACCAACTTGGTACTTGGATGAGTTGGGTTAACCACGTTTAACCCATTAAGGAAACCCTAGTTACATGGTCCTTTGCACCAGTAACCCTCTTAGTTGTATCATGATACCCTAGGGACTAGGCTAGGGAGGGGCACGATTACTGGGATGCCATGTAAGCGACCAAAACGACGGCTGAGTAGGTGCGCCGGTGTGGGTTCAGACGGGTCATGGTCGTGCACATGGTCCGGAGTTGAAAAAGCAGGCACGGGCACCAGTAGGTTTAGACTGTGCGTGCATTGATTTGTGTCAGTGGTTGACACCCTAGGACTTGATACACCCTAGGGTGGACCTAGCACAGTTTAGCTACACTTCGTAGTTGGGCCGTATGACACAGACACTTGACGAGTTAGGCTTATAGGGAGCCGATCGACTAGACCGTGCTAGTTGGACCTTGGTTTGGGTCATTCATGATGTTGGGCCAAACTTGGGCCTGGGGATCACTTCTTGTTCACACTTTGGACCTCGTATTGGGGCCACTTCATGTTATTGGGCCAAAGCTTGGGCCAAGGGATCAAAACTTGTTTATTCAAGTCATGTTAGTTTGCTAGTACACCTGTGGTGCAAAACCTTAATCCTGATTATGCGATGACACCTTTATCTACCTTGTTAGTTAATCATCATGCTAGTATGTTGTTATCCTTATGTTCATCCCTGCTGCTCATTCCAGTTAACTTTACCAGTTTACATTGATTGTAGTAGGGCTTACTCAGTCTTTTTGACTGGCCTGTTTTCTTTCGCCTCTTTTCTTCCGTTCCCCCCCCCCCCCCCCCCAGGTTCTCAGGGAGGGAATACTGGAGCTTAGCTTGGATTTCTGATTGCTTGCTTGTGGGATTTCAGCTCATGTACGGTTTTGACATGAAGCTAGCTATGGTTATCACTTATTTTGGGGATAGTACTTATGTATTTCAGTCTTTCAGCAATGTTGTTTTTATCTAGACTTGTGTATTTGGAAAGTTGACATTATGTTGTACCAGACTTGTTTTGAAATGGTTTGAAATCTTCCGCTGTTTTATCTATGTTATTTACTCTGTTTACATATATACATATGTTCTTGTTCTGCCTTGATATATCATTATGCATGTTTACCTGATTCAAACGCCCCTCCAAAGTCAGAGTGCTTGCAAGAGTCACCCTGGCGGAGGTGGGGTGTTACACTCTCCTTCTTCCTCCATCATCAAATGCACCAAGGCTACTCCTTCCTCCATTAGAGATCAACTCAAGCTCTCTTCATCCTTCACCGTCTCCAAGCCGAGATCTACCATCTTCAAACCGAGTACCATCATCTCTATCTTCTCAAGCTCCATTCTAATTCTCTCCTACTGCCATTAATCTTCCTTCAAGCTCTGATTCAAACCTCAACTGCCATGGACTCACCGTTGATCCTCTAAGTGCTCAAACCGTGGAACATACATTCTCATGTTCATCGCATTCATCAGGATCCAACCATTTCCATAGCGTATCAGAGAGAATCAAGTCATTCAAGAGAGGAAAATCATTATACAAAGAGAGAATGTGCCAAAATGAGATGTATGAGATGATGAATTTTGTAAATCTATTACATGATAATGAAATTGCTTCCTAAGTGGACATAGATCTACTTTAGATCGAACCACTATAAAAGTCCTTGTGCATTTACTTGCTTTTTCCCATTTACTTTGCATTTATGGCCCTATTTTCATTTTGCATACCATTTGATGAAGTGTGATTTCACACCTTTGGTGTTTGAATCATTCTTGATTCAAACATTTGGTGCCCACCGTAGGGCCGCGTTCGCATTCCTCTCTAATTCAAGAGCTTTGCATTTAAGTTTTAAGCCTACTTCTACCATAGATTCTACAAGTCTAAGATCTAGCCCAATCGACGAGCACTCTTCTAAATTCGAATCCATGTCCGAAATAATGGCTGTCAAAAAAGACCGCAAGTAAAACCGTTGGAGCACCCAACGACGTTGTTAACAACAAAGTTATGCCACTAACTAGCCATTTTGAAGTTGGCGAAAACTCAATAAGTGGAGCCCGAGTGACCAGAGCCGAATTAGATGTCGTCGTCGCTAACTTGAGTCAACCCATGGAAGCTTCCAACAAAGCCTTAATCAATGCCAATAAAGCATTAATGGATGCTAATAATGAGTGCTCTCCTAAATGCTCAAGTAATCCCGGCTCCTCCTCCGAAAATTCATGACAACCTTGAAGAGAACGCAAATTCATTTGCCTTCGATCATCATCATAATGCCAACATGGAAGGATCTATCGAGGAAGGCAATGCTAACATTGAAGACTCAAGATTGAAGGCCAAAAACCATTCCGATAGAAATAACCGACGAGTTGCAAGTCCCGTTACGGGAGCACCTTCCCATGGTGGAAGTAAATGACCTAGATCCTCTAATCACAATCGCTCGCCACGACGAGCATCCGGAAAAGAGATCGAAGTCCGCTCTTCGAAGCGACACAACTCGAAGGAATATATTATGGATATGGTAAAGAAAATCATGGAAGATACATTGCTCGCAGGGATAGTGAAAGGGAATGGGACTTCTCCCTCAGCAAAAATCCATTCACAAAGAGGATCCGTAAAGCAGAATTCCCCAAAAAATTCACTCATCATACTCTACCTCTATACAACGGAATTTCTGATCTGAATCACTTCCTATACAAATACGAATGGCATATGAATGCAGCTAAGGCGACGGACAAGATCAAATGCTTGTGATTCCCTCTATATCTTGAAGGCATCACATCGTTATGGCTCACGAGATTGCCACCCAAATCCATCGACTGATTTGATGATTTGACTTTGAAATTCAAAAAGCAGTTGAGGCTGCAAGCTACGAAGGATAAGGACGTTATTTCTCTTACGTCGATGAAGCAGGATCCAGGCGAATCTGTCAATGCTTTCCTCAAAAGATTTAATGATGCTGAATCTGAAGTAGGAATCCCGAGCCCTGCATGATCTTAATGTCTCTAATCGGCTCCATAGATGAGAAGAGCGAATTCGGTAGATGGATTAAAATGAAGGAACCGGACACGCTTGAGAAATTCTATAAAAAGGCAAAGGAGTACATGAGAGTCGACACTAATCCTGTACCTCTTCAGATTATTGATGCTAACCCGCTTCCTGAAGCTCCCAAAAATGCTGCTATCCAATATAATCAGAAGAGTAATCAGGGGCAGAATCGCGTCAATGACAGGAACGACAACAAGGCTACTAAGAAGTCTCGCATTTTCAACTCATCAGAGCTGATGCCCTTGAATGACACTCCTGAAAATATCTATCTTGCAACAAAGAATTCTGAAGAGTATGGGGAGCCAAATCCAGTGAGGATAAGCGACAAAGCAGAAAACTCAGGGAAATTCTGCAGATTTCACAACAAGCCTGGTCATAACACCAATGAGTGCCGACACGTGAAGAACCTCATCGAGAAGTTAATCAGGAAGAATACGATGCAACAGTATGTAAAGAATCCGTAGACCAAGAATCCTTCTGCGACTCCCCAAGGGCCAAGGGCATCAAATAATTAGTATGGTCCAAGCAACAGAGCTCCTGCTCAAATTGATCCAAGGCCGATCATCAACTAAGAATCAATGATTGGTGCTCCAATTTCAATGGCTCAGACTAAGCGATCAACATCGGCACTGCTTCACTTCGTGCTCTATTCTACTTTAGTTCATGCTTTAGTTCATGTTTTACTTTCTGTTATATTCAAAACTTCTTGTAAACAGTCTGTTATAATCTGCAAGTGATGCATTGAACATTAGCTCTATGACTAAGAGCATATCTATCTGAATGAATTTCTTTCTTGCAAAGTTATATGTCAAATCAAAACTTACTTAAAGAATGATTTCATATTGCAGGCCATCTATCGAGCGCTTGTTCCTGTAACATCGTGACCCTAATAACGCTAGTTCAAGTGCCAAAAGCTGTAAACCTCAAAATGCACAATTGCAAAATAGAAAAGCATCACCTTGAAAAGTGAATGGGAAAAGTCACAAAGATCCAAACAACGAACAAGCGCCACGACAAACAAATGCGGGAGCAGTAACTTTCGTCGAAGGGGAATCTCCCCAAGTGAGAGGTTCAAAGCCTCAGTTCCTAAACCGGAATAGCCTGCCAAGTTAAGCATCCGACAAAGGGACTGATGGCTGCCCCGTGAAACGATATAATAGCCACCCAATCCATTTGCGTAGGATCTGACATATCGGATGTGAAGAATGAAATATATTTGCGTAGCATCTGACATATCGGATGTGAACAATGAAATCCATTTGCGTAACATCTGACATATTGGATGTGAAGAATGAAATCAATTTGCGTAGCATCTGACATATTAGATGTGAAGAATGAAATCCATTTGCGTAGCATATGACATATTGGATGTGAAGAATGAAATCCATTTGTGCAGCATCTGACATATCAGATGTGAAGAATAAAATCCATTTGCATAGCATCTGAGATATCAGATGTGAAATATAAAATTCCAAAGTCCTCCCCTAGCGGGGGCTCAATCATCAAAATCCCAAGTCCTCCCCACGCGCGGGCACAATCACATAACCCAAAGTCCTCCCCTAGCAGGGGAACCAAACATAAGGCATTCCCAAGCGGGGGAACAATAGTATAAAAATTTCTCCAAATGGAAGTCCCAAACTAGTCGGACAAACCGAAATTCCTATTATGTTGACGAAACTTAGGGGCTCCATACTTGTTGGAAAGCTTAAATAGCTTTAACCAACAAAGTAGAAACTCTAGCGCATCAACCACAATCAAGGAAACTTGATAAACTGATTACATAAGGTTTTTATGACTCGTAACGACCTGTAGCTTAAGGGAAACACAACGACTTAAAAGTCGAGTGATGCTCCAGAAAGAATACCATGAGTCCATCACAGCTAAACAGCTCTGTATAGGTACATCATTCGATTCCCTATAAGTCATTCTTTAACCAACTAACCTGTTATTGATATGGATGATCAATAACCAAGTATCAATCCAAAATCGTGCAAGTGCTTGTTTTCATTACAGAACATGTAGCATTGAAACATGATTTTCCATATCAAAAAAAAAATGCTACAACTGGATCTCAATACAAACTGTGTTTTTTTCGAAGACCGCATTTCTCGCAAGCAAGAAATACAAGCTTCGAGAGGCAAATGTTAATTACCAAAAACCCATGTAGCCATTTTGTCGAACATCTCGAGTGCAAGTACCCAGCTCAGCGAATGTGGAACCAACAATATCTCCATTAAGCTAGTCGTGCATTGCCAAGATGGTCGAACACCAGCTGGTCGCTCGCTTATAAGCCACGTGGTCGGTCTATAGCTTAGCCTAGGCTCGATTGTACAAAGCACACTTGAAAAAAGGCTCGAGCACTACTGCTAACCGCTGGACGAGCACTACACCCGCCACGTCGTCACGACATGGTCGCACGCATACCTTGGTTGAATAGTCCAGATTAAGGAGGGATCACTCGCCCATCCACATAATGGCTCGCTCGCTCATCCACGCAATGGTTCGCTCGCTCATACTCAAGGAAGGGACATCCGCTCACATGGTCGAGCATCATCAGACTCGTGCACACCAAGGTCGAGCGGAGCATCTTTGTTTGAGGGGTCAAGTGGTGCTGGCAATCGAGTAGCTCTGAACTGGTCGACAGATCTATATAAGTAAAAGAGATGATAATGGCAAGCTTGTAATTCTTGTGCCCCTTTTTGAATAGTGCTTTCATATGTATAAAGTAGAGAAGCACGTGGACTAATGATAACTGCATATCGGATGGGACCAGCACCTTAAATGTATAAAAGAGCTCACTCGTTCATATAAAAAGTGGCTCGTGCATATGTTAGCATCCAGGCTCGCTCGTTCGTTTGCAGTCACACGCTCACTACGTTTCTGCTCCCGTGTTGCTTCTTGAATGCGGACAACAACTGATGCCAGCTGTAAAGAAAGTGCTGCCAGTTGTACTCGGTCCCCATGCACAATATTTACGACTTCGCCACTCCACACCAATTACACCTATAAATACCTCATTTCACCATACTCAAATAGGACCACTTCCTCTACCCCGAATGGCTGCCCAAATCACTCCTCCACCATTCTAAAGTTTCTTAAGCTCCATTAATGGCCGCCAAAGCTCTCTCCTTCTTCCTCCATCAACAAATGGACCAAGGCTCCTCCTTCCTCCATTAGAGATCAACTCAAGTTCTCTCCATCCTTCTCCATCTCCAAGCCGAGATCTACCATCTTCAAACCGAGATCCATCATCTTTATCTTCTCAAGCTCCATTCTACTTCTCTCCTACCGACATTAATCTTCCTCCAAGCTCCGATTCACACCTCAACCACCATGGATCACCATTGATCCTCTAAGTGCTCAAACCGTGGAACATACATTCTCACGTTCATCGCATTCATAAGGATCCAACCATTTCCATAGTGGATTAGAGAGAATCAAGTCATTCAAGAGAGGAAAATCATTATACAAAGAGAGAATGGGCCAAAATGAGATGTATGAGATGATGAATTTTGTAAATCTATTACATGATAATGAAATGGCTTTCGAAGTGGACGTAGATCTACTTTAGATCGAACCACTATAAAAATCCTTGTGCATTTACTTGTTTTTTCCCATTTACTTTGCATTTGTGGCCCCATTTTCATTTTGCATACCATTTGGTGAATTGTGATTTTACACCTTTGGTGTTTGAACCATTTTTGATTTAAACACATTATACCAGATGAATATAAATGACTGTTTTGTTATCAAAAAAGAAAAATTAGAATAGTATCTACTTATTTATAGGAGAGAGCGCAAAGTAAGATCCTTATTTATATAAAGATCATTTACAACACCGGCGGATGGGGCCAAAAACTATCTAAGAGACATAAGTCATGATGTTCGCATTTTAAGAAAAAGAATAAAGTTTTACTTAATTTTATATATTTAAAAACATATATTTCAATTCATCACATTTTGTCGTCATATTTCATCTACTTAAGGCTACTTTGGTATTGTTGTCAGCACACTCAAATCGCTTTTAGATTCATGCATCATTTTTATTGCATAAGTCAACACGAGCATAATACAATATTTCTGACTTGTGCATTCCAATTAACCCAATACAATGGTAACACCAACACGCGTGCGCGCGCGCACACACACACACACACACACACACACACACACATATATATATATATATATATACATATACATATATATATATAATGATTTACATATACATAAAAAACATTAATTTGTACATACATTTTGCAATTTGACAGTAACTTCTGAAATATGCACACAAAGCGATGCTATAAACCATTACTAGGCTATTAGAGATTATTGCAACCACTGCATAACCCTAATTTACCAATATATGCAAATATAGGCTTAAGGTAAAATTTTGATTTTCTTTATCAAAATAAGAGATAATACCTGAAATTGATTGTTGTAGACGTTGATTTTGAAGCCGAGGAAGCCCTACGATGTTGAAAATGCAGTTTGGGAGCTTGAAATTCGTATTTGAGGAAAATAGGGTTTGGGTTTTCGTATGGTATAGGGAAAATGAAGCTGAAGCAATGGGGAAGAATGCTCTCAGGTTGGCAGATATTCGACGTTTCCGACAGCCCGTCGAGAGTCGTCGGAAGCCGTTGCCATATTCTACCAGAATAACTTACTTTTCTAGTAGTATTGTGACAGGCTCAGCCTAAGGCTGTTAATTTTGTATGAACGTTGATTCTTCATTCGTGTCTGTAGCAGGAAAACATCTGTTAGAGTCCGTTCGATTTCCGTTTAGGACATGAAATAAGACAATATAATTTATACGAGAAAAAACCAAATCTTACCCGGTGCTTGCTTGTTAGAATATATCCTAATTTCTTATAATTCAGTATATCTGTTGTGTTTTCCAAATTGTTTATGACAGCTGTTCAGTTGATTGGTTAGGTAAAGACTCATAAAATGCTTATACATCAGTATGTGACGATAAAAAATAATGTGACTAATGTAAACATCAATAAAATTATAAAATAAATCTAATCTTCATTAATAGTTGGCTTATAAGTGCAATATTTTGGTAGGATTACGAACTTACAAAAATACCTTTACGTATCTTTATCTTTATATAACGCTTAAAAATTAAATATTTTCCACAAATTCAATCTATATTTTCTCAAATATACTTGTATATAAGATCTAACAAATAATCATTCTTTACAACATAATTTTATATTGATTAATAACATAAACAAAAACTAAAAATAATAACAAAAAATTATATATTACAATGTAGAAATGAAAATTCAAACAAATTATACATGATTTCAACATAAAAACATAACTAAAAATTCATATAAATCGTTTTATTTTGATTAAGCATATACAGTTTTAAAAACATGATTTACATAGAAGGCATATATCATGGATATGTGCGAAGTGCATATGCTGTAGTAAGGGTGTAAATAGCAATGTTGGTTCATGTCAATTTGAGTCTCTAACCGAAAATGTCCATCCGTGTTCTTTTGATTTTATTTATGACATAAATTCATATGAATAAGAATTTTGTTTGGTCCGAGACGACTGATTTCATTTAGAATAAAAACTAAACACATTCCAGTCTAGTGCGGTTCGACCGATTCAAAACCTAGCTCTGCTATTCCAAACATAAACGTCCATTTCACCCACTGCAAAGCACATAATCTCTTTTCTATCATACATTTGAATTGCATAGAGTTTCTTTAGCTCATACTAGGCGGATGGACATATTCAATATGAACAGCTATCTGAGTTGTGTTAGATACGTGAATCTTAATTTCATTTTTTTTAGTTGCTAAACTGTTCACGATACATGAAAGTGCATTTATTCTTTTTCACATTTACAGGATGCATGAAAGTGCCTTATCTAAGAACTACAATATCAGACCTGTTATATAAATTCATTTCACCAGGTTCAAATTTCCCGCCTTCTGTCATCAGCGTCTTCACCTTGAAATTCATCATGGCGGATCCAGTCAGTGGAAGATTGAGAAAAACCAACAGAGAAAAGAATCAGCCAGATCTTTATAATTCAGCATTCATTGTCAAATCTCGCTCTGAGGAAAAGAAGGTGAATTTTCAAATTTATTATTGTTTTTCTTCGATTTTTTTTATATTCCTTAACACATATTTGTTTGTCTGTTATTGTGTATTTAGATATGCATCAAGAAGCCCAAGAATCACTCCAATGGTAAATTTTCTCTATATGCTTGCAGACTTCGACAATATTCGTTTCTTTACTTAATTATATACTTTTTTTGGAAGTTCTTGAAGCACGGTTCACACACACACACACACACACACACACACACACACACACACACACACATATATATATATATATATATATATATATATATATATATATATATATATATATATATATATATATTGTATCGAATTCTTATATTTCATTACAAGTTTTCATAAATATATGTTACTAGGTTGTATTCAATATTCCAGTCATGTCCATAATCCATATACAGATTACAAAATTTGAGCTTTTATATTTGTTTCATCTTGAAAGTTGTTATCGATCTTGAACCAAATGTAGGACAAATTTTGCTTATATGTAAAGGAGAAAAAAAAAAACTTTTAGACCTAAAATCAAATCTTTTTCCAAAAATAAGTTTGGTTTCATTAGAAAATAATTTATACTTGAGCAATTTAGAATTGCGCAAGTATAATATTTTTGAAAAAAGAATGTGCTTGCATAAAAACAAACCGCACAAAGTATAAATTTCTTAAGTGAATAAAAAATTGAGCTTGCACAAATTCGATTTGGGCAAGTATGAAATGATGTTATATTAAAATAGGGATTTTTTCTCTCCTCCCCTATCTTCGCAATATAATAAATATGACATAAAATGTAATCCGATACGCGAAACATTGCATTTAGTCCAATTTTACAAGCTTACTACGCAAATAATTCAGTTTCAAGACTAATTACAAACATTGCATTTAAAATGAAGTTAGTGCTTCTTTTAAATTGAAAATGAAAACCCATGATACAACCTTTCCTAGTGCATCTTTTCATAAATATTGACCTGGCAAGTACTTCTATCTTGAAAATAAACTTACTTATGCCTCCTTATTGCATCTTCTTTAGATCTGTCCACGAATACCCCTCCTTTTAAAGTGCTATCAAACATCAAGAAACATGTTATCATTAATAAGAGAACTTACGAAGATGCAGATGAAGAAGTCAACAGTGATGATAGTTCAAAAGAAAACAAAATCAAAGTGCCCAAGAATGATCAAAAGCCAAGCCAAACACAGAGATATATCTTAGTTGGTAAGATATTTTATAATGCAACTCCAAGGTTAATGCATTTTATATACCGGTTTTATGGAACCATGATCAAATTAAAATTTTCAGTTCCCGAAGGGTTTGATATGCACGAAGCCATGGATCAGCCACGTACAGCTGATATTCTATACGCGACTGAATTACTGGAAAACTGCTTTGCAGATGAGGTACAATTTATTCGACTATTAACAAATGAGGTGTATTATATTTGACTGATAAATCTCAAATTTTACTTCTACACTGTAACAGACAACACTTTATGATGATATAGTTGGGCAGTTAGGTTCCGTCGTGGTGAGGAAGTTAGGTACGCTATACCTTTGATAAACTGCATATTCTATAAACATGCTTCAAAAAATAATTTGTTATCCCTGTTATCGTATTATGATAAGCTCGTCTTCGTGTGCAGAATCGGATTATAATGACAGTATAAGAAGCATTTTTGACAAGGCAAAGAACACAGTAAAAACAGTTATACTTAACCAGTTGAGGTTTTCGGCATATGAGAAAGATGGTGAGTTTGTACTCTTTTGATCTTCTGAAAAGTACAGTGGATGTTTCTAAATTACTGTCTACATTTTGAGAGGATAAGAACTAAGAAGGATACATTTTTATCTACATCAACTTGCATTTCAATGCAATACGTGATAACTGTTCATGATGGTGGATCGGATGGAAAATATTCTCTAAAAGCAAACTTCTTATATAAAAAGTTAGAAACCTTCTTATACATTCCACATTTTATGGAGTATGGATTGTAATTAAACGTTAAACTGGATTTTTTTTTCCCCCCTTTTTTCTTAAAGCAACGGCTCCGTCCAAAGCTTTTAGGTGGCCCAGTAGAGAAGAAATGCTTCCTCTTTTAAAAGACTATATGGTACCATTTCTGAAAAGCTGGGTATGTGCAATTTCATCCGTTAACTACTTGTCTTTTTTTTTTTTTTTTTTTTTTTTTTTTTTTGCTAAAAAAAAGGAGAAAAAAAAATATGTACTTCCATGCAGATGAGCAGAATATCTGAAAGCACACAAAAGGAATATGATAAAAAGGAAAACCTGATATTCAACAGTATTATGGAAAAATTCAGAGATAAGGCAGAAGAGGAAGATGCCGCAAGCGATGAGGATTATGAATATACCTTGCATGATAAAAAAAGAAAACTATAGAAGGCACAAAAAGGAGAAAAGAAGGAAGTTCTGAAAAAAATACCTGCACAAGCAGTGTTTGACTGTTAAACTTTCAAATGCAGGCATTTGTTATAGCTCTCTCTAAAAGCTATCTCCAACTGGTTTTACAAATAATGTCGTATAAAACTTATGTGTTAACTAGTTATAGACAATGTTATTTCAATGTTTGTGTATTCATGACAATGATACTCCAATGCAAAATTCAAAAATGAACATTTTTCTAATAGATGTCATTCTATCATTCGTAGACAATGAAATCAATTTATATTCACTACAAGCAAAACCGTAAATAGCGGCATATTTTAACGCGGAAAATTTTGTTGCAAATTAGTGACGGAGTTTTGTGGAATCTGTAAGGGATATTATATAGGATTTTTTTATTTCAACTAGTTTTAGAATATTACCGTCAAGTTCTGATTTCCGTCGCTAAACCATACCAAATTGCAACGGTTTAACATTATCATTTTTTCGTCGTTGAATTCCATTGCAATTTGGAATAGTTTACCGTCAAGTATTTTTTGAAGCTATTTTGCAGTAGGTTTACAAGGAATTTGCAAGGGACTGGTATGTGCATTATATTCTTCTTAAAATGCTTTACTTTATGTTTTTAATAAGTAATTGATAAGTAAAAATAAGTTTTAAATATTAATATGAATAATAATATGCTAATAACACAAAATAAATAACTACTATTAATAGTAAATAAAGTTCAATAGTTAGTATTGATTAACTAATCATTACGAAATAATTAAGAAGTAATAATAATAATTAATAGTACAGATTAATAAGCAATCTTTAATAATCAATGATTAATAAGTAATTATTAATAATTAAGAAGTAGAATTTATTTTCTAGTATCTAAAATTTAATAATAACTATGTTTAATACGTATTAATTCAAAAAATTAGAACTTTCGTATTTTTTCTAAAATAAATATAAAGTATAAATATGAACTTTTGAAGTTTTCATAATTTTGAAATAAATATAAATTTTATAAAATGCTCAAAATTTAAAATTTTATAAATATTAAAGAATTTTGAAATTCAAAGAATACAAACATTACCATACTAGTTATTATTATTTCCACTCCTATTTATAGGCTTTCACATGTAACTATCTTCTCTCTCACATGGTAAGTGTTGAATATATTTTCAATTGTGCTGAATTAGCTAATAATTACACATCAAACGTTGTGTATTTCTAATAAAACTGATTTTTCTTAAACATAATTTTTAATACTCAATCATATAACAAATAATAACTAATATATCAAAAAAAATCAGTTATCAATTAAAGTTCTATTAAATAATTAATAATTAACGTGTAATAGTTAATACTGAATATGTAATATTAAGTAATTTTAATTTTTGCAAAATATTCGAACTTTCATTTTCATAAGCGCTTGTCCTTTCTATTGGTGAAAACTTTGGTGCCGCTTCGAATATTTGGCTCTAGCTAAAAATTTTAGGCTCCTACAGATGTTATTACTGCTTCACTATGTCGCTTCCCGGTTAGTTTTATTTGTCAGTTCTAATATATGCTTATTATTAAAAACTCTTCCCTTTTGTCAGTTGTAATAAATGCCTATTACAATCAATTTATTTTTACCAATGTAACAATTAATTATAATTAGATAATACTTAGTAAGTAATAATTGAAAAATCAATATATTACTATTAAATAATTATAATTAATATGAAATGATAAATAACTACATTCTATAATTAATAATTATTCATAAGTATTAGTAAATTTTTAATAATTAATATTACCATTAAATAATTAACAATGAAGATTAAATTTGTTTACTTTTAAAAAATAGCTAATTAATAAATAATTAAGAATTAATAAATAATAATTACTATTAACCAATGATTGATAATTGATTATTATAAAGTGTTGTTTAATATTTAGTAATTACTATTAAACTTTGAAATTTCATAAAATTAAAAAAAATGAAGTTTTTAAAAATCTAATTATTAAATTACTCAAAATTTAATAAAATATTCTAAGTTAACTAGTAAACAATATTTATTAATTAATAACTATATTCAGTCTTCAATTATCAAAAATGTAAAATTTTGTAACGCCGTAAAATTGATTTTAAAATATTCATAAAATTTAAAAATAATTTTTTTTACATTTTCAATAAACCTATATGTTATAGAAAATCTATGTACTCTACATCTACAAATTCTCATGTATCACTTTTCTTTGTTTGCGTTCAAAGATCGTTTTGGCTCTGGCTCCAAACTGCAAAAATTTTAGTACAACCCAATATTTTTGTTAGTAGCTTCCAAAACAAATTTCATAACTTACTCCCCATCTCATCTTTTCCAAGCAAGTAAAATCTCCTATTTCTAACCCTAACCTCAGATCTCTTCGTGCCTACAAAAAAGTCATTGCTTGTTATTCCAATTATCGCATGGTTACAAGATCGGCGATTTCTGCGCCGAAAGAAGGAATCAGATTTAGCCATGTTTTAATGATCTGAAATCCCCCGGTCTCCGAGGAGACGGGAAACACCAGATTTCTTTGAGAACACGACGCGTCAGAACACAAACAACAGAACATTTCATTGCTATTACTACAATTTACGTCAGTGTACAAGAATATCAGAGTACGAATAAATATTACACAGCGAAAAAATAATATCAGAGATTAAATTACATAGCAATGGAAATAAAAATGTATAAATGCAAAGCACAGCGGAAATACCATCAACTAACACAACTAAATGAAATACATGGATACAAAGTGTAACAACCCGCAAAAATCAGGACCAATTTAAAAAATTTATTTTAGAAAATTTTAATGAATTTTGACAATATAAAATTATTTATTTAAATAATAATGATCACAAATTTGATTTAAATCGAAGTTAGAATGAATGATTTAATTTTAATTAACAAAAGAGTTAGAAATAGCGCGGTAGTTTGAAAAGTCAAACTTGAACTTTGACTGACCGTACAGGATGCAAAATTTAACAGATTTTAGTGAAACCAAAAATATTAGAATCTATTTAAAAATATCTTTCCAACGAATCCAAAAAATTGAAATTTCATAGCGGAAATCAAAAGTTATGGCCAATTCAATATTTAGGAAGGTCGCTATGAAATTTATAAAGGTCAAAATGCTACTTTTTGCATACGAAGGAATTTGAACTCGAAACCACTTCCATTGAGTTCAGAGTGATGTTTCTACATTGAAAAACAGTAAAGACTTATATATTTTGAGTTTCGGGATTTATTTGTTTAAAAATATATTTTTAATATTAAATATATTGGCCTTAAAAATAGTCATTTTTCAAACAACCTCGGTTTTCGATGAAACCACTTTTGTTGGATCCGGAATGTCAAAATATTGTTAAGTTTAATTTTTCATAATTTTTGGAATTAATTTGTGGCCGTGGCAAAAGGATTTCTATTTTGTCAATTTACGGTCAAATTTTAATCGACTTAAAAATAGCTATTTTTCAAACAGTCTTAGAATTCGATGAAATTAGTCTCATTGGAACCGTATCGTCATAAGAAGCTAAAAATATTTTTTTTTTAGATTTTTCGGAGTCTTTATGTGGCCTCGGCGGATTTTTGATTGTGTCCGAATTAAATAATAAAAAGAATTAATTTTAAATTCGAAAAATGAGGGCTTAGACAACCTTTTGGGCCTACGGGACATGGCTAGATGGATCCGGATTAGGGGTTATTGGGTAGGGTAGCTTTTGTTAGACTGGATTCTAAATAATTTGAGAGGAATGTGTTTTTTTTGAAAAATCAACAATTACATAATATAAAAAAGAGGAGAACCCTAACTAAATCATTATTCATCTTCTTCAATTAGTAGCCGCCGCCCCCTATTCTCTTCATGGCCGAAAATTCTTGTGCCACTTTCTCCCTCTTCTCTTCAAATTAAATCCTAACTCCTATACCAAATCAAAGAGCATCTTCTCCTCTCCATTCTCATAAGATTAGATCTTCTCTGGAGCCACCATCTTCTCCTCTCCATTCTCATAAGTACGGCCGATCCTATTTGAGGAAGAAGAAGGGTAATTATCTTAATTAATTAACTAATTAATTAATTTAAATTATTTTAAAAACTTGTTTTGACCATGACTCGTTCATTTCAACTTAGAATTTGACGATTTCAAAAACATTGGAATCGTAACAGCAAATAGAACGGTTTGAGACTGATTGGAACATTTTCTGGACTGTTTGAATCTTTAGATCTGAATTAATGGAAGGTGAGATTTCTTTAATTTAAATTAATTAGTTGATTAATTTATTTATTATATAATATTCGTTCAGATCTGAATTGTATAGTATGTTATGTTGATTTTCTGTTTGATGAATGTATTGTTGTATTGGTTGTTGTGCGAACTTGGATACGTTTATTTCAGATTTGGTTTTTATTGAATTGAGTTTGATAATCAATTCAATATTCATATTGCGATGGAAAAATATACATAGAAAAAAAGATTGTTTATTTTATTTTTGTGTTCCAACACAAAAATTATACATAGAATAAAAAAAGATTGTTTATTTTATTTTTTGTGTTCCAACACAAAAGTATACATGAGAAAAAAATGTGTTTATTTTATTTTTGTGTTCCAACACAAAAATCTACAAGGAAAAAAAATGTTTATTTTATTTTTGTGTTCCAACACAAAAATCTACATGAAAAAAAAATTACTTTATTTTTGTGTTTCAACACAAAAATCTACAAGTATGAAAGATGTTCATTTTATATTTGTGTTTCAACACAAATAACAATATTTAAAAGAAATGTCTAAACATAAAAGTTTATAAAAAAATAAAAAATGTCTTTTTATTTATATATTGGCACATACATTTACACAGGAATATTTTTTATCTTTATTTTTGTCTTAAACACAAATAAATACTTCGTCATCAAAGTTTTATTTTTATTTTTGTCTTAAACACAAATAAATACTTCGTCATCAAAGTTTTATTTTTATTTTTGTCTTAAACACAAGTAAATACTTCGTCATCAAAGTTTTATTTTTATTTTTGTCTTAAACACAAATAAATACTTCGTCATCAAAGTTTTATTTTTATTTTTGTCTTAAACACAAATAAATACTTCGTCATCAAAGTTTTATTTTTATTTTTGTCTTAAACACAAATGAATGCACCGCCATTGAAATTTTATTTTATTTATTTTTACTTGTGTTCCCAACACAAATATATGTACCGTACATCGAAAGTATTTCACTTGTGTCCCTAACACAAATATTTACATCGTTAATTGATTAACATTTTGATTTGTGTTTTCAAACAAAAACTTTATATGATGGAAAAGGAAAGTGTATTGTTGCATTCCTTAATGTCAACAAAGTATAGGAACTCATCTGATTACAATTCGTAATAAAAATTCAATGTAGAAAGAAATAATATATATGATTTTCATTATTTTTGTGTTTGCATACATGTGCAAACGCTTCATAAAAAAAAATATACATTTTTGTGTTTGCATGCATATACAAACGCTTCATAAAAAAAAAAAAAAAAAAAAATACATGTTTTTGTTTACATACATATGCAAACGCTTCATAAAATTAAAACATACATTTTTGTGTTGTATGAAAACGTTTCTTAAAATTTAAAATTTACATTTTCGTGTTGCAATTAAATGCAAACACTACATGTAAGAGGGAGGAGACAGTTTTATTTTATGATTACATTTTATAAAACAAAAGTAGAGAAAAAAAATATATACCTTTTTGTTTGCAATTTTGGAGGCAAACAAAAATAGAAAAAAGAAAATAATATCTTTTTGTTTGCAATTTTAGATGCAAACAAAAGTAGAGGAAAAATATATCTTTTGGTTGCAATTTTTGATGCAAACGAAACGTAGAAAATAGAAAATACATTTTATTTGCATCCTACCATGCAAATAAAACAAGAAGAAAGAAAAAAAATTTACATTTTTTTGTTTACAACTTTTGTTGCAAACAAACAAGAAAATAAAATTTGCATTTTGGTTTGCAAATTTAGATGCAAACTAATTTATATTTTTTATATTATTTGCATTCCATCATGCAAATAAACAAAGAGATAAAATTTCATTTGTTGTTTGCAACTTTAGTTGCAAACAAACAAGACAATAAAAAAATTACATTTATATTTTGTTTGCAAATTTAGTTGCAAACAAATTTATTAAAAGAAAATGTTTCATTTTTGTTGCATGTTTTTTTTATGCGAACAAAACATTAAAATAAAGGTTATAATTTTTATTTATTTACTTCACTTGATGTAAATAAACATAAAATAAGAAGTAGTTATTTTATTTACATTTCTTGATGTAGATAAAACTAGAAAATAAATATTACATTTTTATTTGCATTACTCAACGCAAATAAAAACATGAGAATAAAGGATACATTTTCATTTGAAATCCTTAATGCAAATAATTTATGAAATGAAGAGTCACAATTTTATTTACATTCCTTTAGGTAAATAAACCTCAAATCAAAAAGCTGAATCTTTATTTGCATTCTCTAGTGCGAATAAAGCATGAAATGAAAAGTTATATTTTTGTTATTAATTGTATTCCCTATTACAATGGAATTAAAAGATTACATTTTTCTTTTCATTTATTTACAATGAAAGGAATTGAAATAAAGATTATATTTTTATCATCATTTTTGATGCGATAAAAGAATAGAAATAAAGATTACATTTTTATTGACATTTTACATGCGATAAAAATAATAGAAATAAAAGAGACATTTTTATCATCGTGTTATATATTGTGTATTACACTTCCATATGCAAGTTACCTGACTTGTTTATGTGATTGGGTCGATTATTTTTACACATCGCCCAAGTGCACAAATAATTTATTATTTGTTTTGCTGGCTGAAACCCCACACGGGTGTTGGGATGAAAATTAACATACACTAATCCCAATATTTAGTTGTATGTTGATCGTTAGATCGACAGGCTGCGATGAGCGTTATTATTTAATTTTAACGCTTACACAGTTGGAATTTACACTTTGGATGTAAATGGATGATTTGATGATTATGCTGTTATTGATATGTGTGAAATCCATATAATCCAAATTATATGGTAAATGATTGAGTCGCATTTCGATTCGGATGTTCTTTTAAATAAGAATATTTTTACATTAGAAATTCTTTTTATTTAAATATATATATATTTAATTAAGAATATGTCAAAACAAAGAATATTTGTAAAAGATAAAAATCTTTTATATAAAGAATATTTTCAATGATTATTTTAAAATATGTTTCTATAATAATAAATTAATTTTTAAAGAGAAATCTTTTATTTAAGATTATTAGAATTTGCAATTGTATTTTGTGATATGAAATAATTGAGATGTGAAGTGGATTTATCGTGGACGGTGTTTTTAAATGACATTTCTCCTTTAATCCAATTTACATTGAAATTATTATTTGGAATTTATAAACCTATTTTATAGATTTAAAAAGAGCATTTCCTAAAAATCTAGTTTTCCATTTTAATAAAATTAAATTGGAATTAAGTGGAAAATTCGATTGGTAATAATCGAGATGGGCTTCTGTAATAGAAGACCGATATCATATATGGAATTTAAGAGGCTTTGCCGTTATTCCATGTATATTGTTAGTCCGATACAGAAATTCACATCGATTATGTATTGATTGATTTCTATGGAATTCCATATTTTGGAAATTGATTTATGGGTTTATCGTGAACTGTGTTTTAAATGACACGAGTTCTTTAACCCGTTTAAAAGAAGATTTATTCTTTAAAATAAATAATCGTGTGAAAATGATTTTTGATATTAAATCAAATTTAGAATTTTTAATAAATCTTTTAAGGAAGATTTATGATTAAATTTATTAATTTATCTTTGATAAAATTAATGAGAATATTTTAATATGAATATCTTATTAAAAGAATATTGTGAGTGGGAAATGTGGCGTAATGTGTGATTTTCCAATATTTGATTTTTAATCACAAAATACGCGAGTGATTCAGAAAGACCGGGTTTAACCCATTCTGAATAATCATCACGACGATCAAGAGTCGAAGATGAAGATGGCAATTGAAGACCGAAGTTTTCACATCGTTGGGATGATGATGACTGGTATCTTGAATTGGGACTGGACACCCCAAGGCAAGGTATTTGGTAATGATCGTCCAAATGTATTTGGAGATCGACGGACACGTTGTTTCGCTCAGACCCAGAGCGGACTTGTAAATGGATTATGTGTCTGACATTGTATTCTTTTCTACTGTATTTGTTGAATGGTACTGATTATATATTTCTGTTTGGTGGTGGAGAATTTATTCTTCATTTAACCCCCTTCTCTAAGACGTATGAGCTTAAAGGTTATATATATTGGTAGATGATCAATGATATGGTAGAGTCTGACAATGTGGCATGCTAAGATGCAATTGATCAAGGCTTTGTTGAAAAGCAGGCCTTGTGGTTGATGATCAAAGCACAGTCTATTTAGGCATAGCTTTGTGTATATCGTGACTTCGCGAGCCTCACAGCCCGGTAGAGTCTAAAACGGGAGAAGGGAACGCAGGGAGTGCACACGTTTCTTTCTAGCTAGAGTAGTGCCAGGGACCTACCAGCGCTGGCATTTATTCATTATGGTTGTTGGATTTTTCGAGGCCTCGGTTTATGCAGTCGCCACTGGCCGTATTATAGGTCCAAAAGGGCCGGGGAGCGTGTGTTCAGGAATTGCCAATCCATTAAGCGTTAACGTATGGACCGGCCCTGCAGGATCCAAGGGTTGGACAGAGTACCAATCCTGGGGCATTTGCTAGAGTGTCTCGAATCGGTAAGGATCTCCTCCCTAGCCTTGACTCAGATGGAAACCCAAATTTCCAATACGACATCACGTGGTTTTGATTGTATACCTATATATGGCGACATAGTGGGATGGGGCACTCATGCCGTCTAGGATTGATACATTTACTTTGATGTATTTCAAATTGGTTGCACACTATTATTATATAATACCGTGTTTATCGTATCAAGCATCTTTTGATCATTATAAGGTAAAACCCTATCCTCCGGTTTGCGTTGCATTGTGTGATGGGACTTGGGTCTTATAATGGTTTCATTTTTCTAAAAAGCATTGCGTTACTTTGACGATTTACTTTAGTCATACACTGGCAATCCATAGGAGAAAACCCGTTCCGCGAAAGTGGCGTGGTCCTGTGATTAGCCTTATTATATTATATAGGTTAAGTAGAATTCTCACACCAGTCCCATGACTGACCTGTAGTTGTCCACTGGCAAACTCGGGTGCCCATATTTTCCACACGGGCAGTCGAGTAGCTATTTTTGCAGATATATTAAACAGGATTCTGGGTTGAAGCTTAAAGCTGTGTCCAGAGATAGAGAGTCTTCCGCTGTGTTCTTCAGTTGCAGTATATTACATTTTATTGTAACTTATTCTTCCGCTGTAATTATATTCCAATGTACTCTGATATGTATATTCTGTACTCTGATGTAACATTTATTATAGTGTTATAAAAGTCTTCTGTTATCTGTTGTAATGTGTTGTATGCCCAAAGTTAAAGTATTCGTAGGTTTCCACTTTTTGGATCAGACCTGTGTGGTTTATGGTCGATTCGAAGGGCGGGGATTTGCGGGTCTTTACAGTTGGTATCAGAGCGAGGTTAGCTCAAATCTTTGGGGTACAACTTGTTAGAACTGAACAAAAGACTCATCAGAGATTGGATTAGTAATGTCCAATAAGAATACTCATTAGAGATAAGATCAGCAGTATCCTAGAATGAGTAAACTCGTTAGAGATAGGGTTAGTAATGCCCTAGAACGAGTTAAGAGTTACGAATTTATAATTAACGTATTTTTGATATTTATAATCTATTCTTTGAAATATGATTTATATATATATTTCGAAAATATAATTAACCATTAAAATTTAAAATTAAGATAGTTAATTTTACAAGTTTTAGCTACGTTCCTTTTCGAGGACGAAAAGTTTTTAAGTGGGCGCGATTGTAACCCGCAAAAATCCGCAAAAATCAGGACCAATTTAAAAATTTTATTTTAGAAAATTTTAATGAATTTTGACAATATAAAATTATTTATTTAAATAATAATGATCACAAATTTGATTTAAATCGAAGTTAGAATGAATGATTTAATTTTAATTAACAAAAGAGTTAGAAATAGCGCGGTAGTTTGAAAAGTCAAACTTGAACTTTGACTGACCGTACAGGATGCAAAATTTAACGGATTTTAGTAAAACCAAAAATATTAGAATCTATTTAAAAATATCTTTCCAACGAATCCAAAAAATTGAAATTTCATAGCGGAAATCAAAAGTTATGGCCAATTCAATATTTAGAAAGGTCGCTATGAAATTTATAAAGGTCAAAATGCTACTTTTTGCATACGAAGGAATTTGAACTCGAAACCAGTTCCATTGAGTTCAGAATGATGTTTCTACATTGAAAAACAGTAAACACTTATATATTTTGAGTTTCGGGATTTATTCGTTTAAAAATATATTTTTAATATTAAATATATTGGCCTTAAAAATAGTCATTTTTCAAACGACCTCGGTTTTCGACGAAACCACTTTTGTTGGATCCGGAATGTCAAAATATTGTTAAGTTTAATTTTTCATAATTTTTGGAATTAATTTGTGGCCGTGGCAAAAGGATTTCTATTTTGTCAATTTACGGTCAAATTTTAATCGACTTAAAAATAGCTATTTTTCAAACAGTCTCAGAATTCGATGAAATTAGTCTCATTGGAACCGTATCGTCATAAGAAGCTAAAAATGTTTTTTTTTAGATTTTTCGGAGTCCGTATGTGGCCTCGGCGGATTTTTGATTGTGTCCGAATTAAATAATAAAAAGAATTAATTTTAAATTCGAAAAATGAGGGCTTAGACAACCTTTTGGGCCTGCAGGACATGGCTAGATGGATCCAGATTAGGGGTTATTGGGTAGGGTAGCTTTTGTTGGACTGGATTCTGAATAATTTGAGAGGAATGGGTTTTTTTTTGAAAAATCAACAATTACATAATATAAAAAAGAGGAGAACCGTAACTAAATCATTATTCATCTTCTTCAATTAGTAGCCGTCGCCCCCTATTCTCTTCATGGCCGAAAATTCTTGTGCCACTTTCTCCCTCTTCTCTTCAAATTAAATCCTAACTCCTATACCAAATCAAAGAGCATCTTCTCCTCTCCATTCTCATAAGGATAGATCTTCTCTGGAGCCACCATCTTCTCCTCTCCATTCTCATAAGTACGGCCGATCCTATTTGAGGAAGAAGAAGGGTAATTATCTTAATTAATTAACTAATTAATTAATTTAAATTATTTTAAAAACTTGTTTTGACCATGACTCATTCATTTCAACTTAGAATTTGACGATTTCAAAAACATTGGAATCGTAACAGCAAATAGAACGGTTTGAGACTGATTGGAACATTTTCCGGACTGTTTGAATCTTTAGATCTGAATTAATGGAAGGTGAGATTTCTTTAATTTAAATTAATTAGCTGATTAATTTATTTATTATATAATATTCGTTCAGATCTGAATTGTATAGTATGTTATGTTGATTTTCTGTTTGATGAATGTATTGTTGTATTGGTTGTTGTGCGAACTTGGAAATGTTTATTTCAGATTTGGTTTTTATTGAATTGAGTTTGATAATCAATTCAATATTCATATTGCGATGGAAAAATATACATAGAAAAAAAGATTGTTTATTTTATTTTTGTGTTCCAACACAAAAATTATACATAGAATAAAAAAAGATTGTTTATTTTATTTTTTGTGTTCCAACACAAAAGTATACATTAGAAAAAAATGTGTTTATTTTATTTTTGTGTTCCAACACAAAAATCTACAAGGAAAAAAAATGTTTATTTTATTTTTGTGTTCCAACACAAAAATCTACATGAAAAAAAAAAAGTTTACTTTATTTTTGTGTTTCAACACAAAAATCTACATGTATGAAAGATGTTCATTTTATATTTGTGTTTCAACACAAATAACAATATTTAAAAGAAATGTCTAAACATAAAAGTTTATAAAAAAATAAAAAATGACTTTTTATTTATATATTGGCACATACATTTACACAGGAATAAGTTTTATTTTTATTTTTGTCTTAAACACAAATAAATACTTCGTCATCAAAGTTTTATTTTTATTTTTGTCTTAAACACAAATAAATACTTCGTCATCAAAGTTTTATTTTTATTTTTGTCTTAAACACAAATAAATACTTCGTCATCAAAGTTTTATTTTTTATTTTTGTCTTAAACACAAGTAAATACTTCGTCATCAAAGTTTTATTTTTATTTTTGTCTTAAACACAAATAAATACTTCGTCATCAAAGTTTTATTTTTATTTTTGTCTTAAACACAAATAAATACTTCGTCATCAAAGTTTTATTTTTATTTTTGTCTTAAACACAAATGAATGCACCGCCATTGAAATTTTATTTTATTTATTTTTACTTGTGTTCCCATCACAAATATATGTACCGTACATCGAAAGTATTTCACTTGTGTTCCTAACACAAATATTTACATCGTTAATTGATTAACATTTTGATTTGTGTTTTCAAACAAAAACTTTATATGATGGAAAAGGAAAGTGTATTGTTGCATTCCTTAATGTCAACAAAGTATAGGAACTCATCTCATTACAATTCGTAATAAAAATTCAATGTAGAAAGAAATAATATATATGATTTTCATTATTTTTGTGTTTGCATACATGTGCAAACGCTTCATTAAAAAAAACATACATTTTTGTGTTTGCATGCATATACAAACGCTTCATAAAAAAAAAAAAAAAGAATTACATTTTTGTGTTTACAAACATATGCAAACGCTTCATAAAATTAAAACTTACATTTTTGTGTTGTATGAAAACGTTTCTTAAAATTTAAAATTTACATTTTCGTGTTGCAATTAAATGCAAACACTACATGTAAGAGGGAAGAGACGGTTTTATTTTATGATTACATTTTATAAAACAAAAGTAGAGAAAAAAATATATACCTTTTTGTTTGCAATTTTAGAGGCAAACAAAAATAGAAAAAAGAAAATAATATCTTTTTGTTTGCAATTTTAGATGCAAACAAAAGTAGAGGAAAAATATATCTTTTGGTTGCAATTTTTGATGCAAACGAAACGTAGAAAATAGAAAATACATTTTATTTGCATCCTACCATGCAAATAAAACAAGAAGAAAGAAAAAAAAATTACATTTTTTTTGTTTACAACTTTTGTTGCAAACAAACAAGAAAATAAAATTTGCATTTTGGTTTGCAAATTTAGATGCAAACTAATTTATATTTTTTATATTATTCGCATTCCATCATGCGAATAAACAAAGAGATAAAATTTCATTTGTTGTTTGCAACCTTAGTTGCAAACAAACAAGACAATAAAAAAATTACATTTATATTTTGTTTGCAAATTTAGTTGCAAACAAATTTATTAAAAGCAAATGTTTCATTTTTGTTGCATGTTTTTTTATGCGAACAAAACATTAAAATAAAGGTTATAATTTTTATTTATTTACTTCACTTGATGTAAATAAACATAAAATAAGAAGTAGTTATTTTATTTACATTTCTTGATGTAGATAAAACTAGAAAATAAATATTACATTTTTATTTGCATTACTCAACGCAAATAAAAACATGAGAATAAAGGATACATTTTCATTTGAAATCCTTAATGCAAATAATTTATGAAATGAAGAGTCACAATTTTATTTACATTCCTTTAGGTAAATAAACCTCAAATCAAAAAGCTGAATCTTTATTTGCATTCTCTAGTGCGACTAAAACATGAAATGAAAAGTTATATTTTTGTTATTAATTGTATTCCCTATTACAATGGAATTAAAAGATTACATTTTTCTTTTCATTTATTTACAATGAAAGGAATTGAAATAAAGATTATATTTTTATCATCATTTTTGATGCGATAAAAGAATAGAAATAAAGATTACATTTTTTATTGACATTTTACATGCGATAAAAATAATAGAAATAAAAGAGACATTTTTATCATCGTGTTATATATTGTGTATTACACTGCCATAGGCAAGTTACCTGACTTGTTTATGTGATTGGGTCGATTATTTTTACACATCGCCCAAGAGCACAAATAATTTATTATTTGTTTTGCTGGCTGAAACCCCACACGGGTGATGGGATGAAAATTAACATACACTAATCCCAATATTTAGTTGTATGTTGATCGTTAGATCGACAGGCTGCGATGAGCGTTATTATTTAATTTTAACGCTTACACAGTTGGAATTTACACTTTGGATGTAAATGGATGACTTGATGATTATGCTGTTATTGATATGTGTGAAATCCATATAATCCAAATTATATGGTAAATGATTGAGTCGCATTTCGATTCGGATGTTCTTTTAAATAAGAATATTTTTACATTAGAAATTCTTTTTATTTAAATATATATATATATATAATTAAGAATATGTTAAAACAAAGAATATTTGTAAAAGATAAAAATCTTTTATATAAAGAATATTTTCAATGATTATTTTAAAATATGTTTCTATAATAATAAATTAATTTTTAAAGAGAAATCTTTTATTTAAGATTATTAGAATTTGCAATTGTATTTTGTGATATGAAATAATTGAGATGTGAAGTGGATTTATCGTGGACGGTGTTTTTAAATGACATTTCTCCTTTAATCCAATTTACATTGAAATTATTATTTGGAATTTATAAATCTATTTTATAGATTTAAAAAGAGCATTTCCTAAAAATCTAGTTTTCCATTTTAATAAAATTAAATTGGAATTAAGTGGAAAATTCGATTGGTAATAATCGAGATGGGCTTCTGTAATAGAAGACCGATATTATATATGGAATTTAAGAGGCTTTGCCGTTATTCCATGTATATTGTTAGTCCGATACAGAAATTCACATCGATTATGTATTGATTGATTTCTGTGGAATTCCATATTTTGGAAATTGATTTATGGGTTTATCGTGAACTGTGTTTTAAATGACACGAGTTCTTTAACCCGTTTAAAAGAAGATTTATTCTTTAAAATAAATAATCTTGTGAAAATGATTTTTGATATTAAATCAAATTTAGAATTTTTAATAAATCTTTTAAGGAAGATTTATGATTAAATTTATTAATTTATCTTTGATAAAATTAATGAGAATCTTTTAATATGAATATCTTATTAAAAGAATATTCTGAGTGGGAAATGTGGCGTAATGTGTGATTTTCCAATATTTGATTTTTAATCACAAAATACGCGAGTGATTCAGAAAGACCGGGTTTAACCCATTCTGAATAATCATCACGACGATCAAGAGTCGAAGATGAAGATGGCAATTGAAGACCGAAGTTTTCACATCGTTGGGATGATGATGACTGGTATCTTGAATTGGGACTGGACACCCCAAGGCAAGGTATTTGGTAATGATCGTCCAAATGTATTTGGAGATCGACGGACACGTTGTTTCGCTCAGACCCAGAGCGGACTTGTAAATGGATTGTGTGTCTAACATTGTATTCTTTTCTACTGTATTTGTTGAACGCTACTGATTATATATTTCTGTTTGGTGGTGGAGAATTTATTCTTCATTAAACCCCCTTCTCTAAGACGTATGAGCTTAGAGGTTATATATATATTGGTAGATGATCAATGATATGGTAGAGTCTGACAATGTGGCATGCTAAGATGCAATTGATCAAGGCTTTGTTGAAAAGCAGGCCTTGTGGTTGATGATCAAAGCACAGTCTATTTAGGCATAGCTTTGTGTATATCGTGACTTCGCGAGCCTCACAGCCCGGTAGAGTCTAAAACGGGAGAAGGGAACGCAGGGAGTGCACACGTTTCTTTCTAGCTAGAGTAGTGCCAGGGACCTACCAGCGCTGGCATTTATTCATTATGGTTGTTGGATTTATCGAGGCCTCGGTTTATGCGGTCGCCACTGGCCGTATTATAGGTCCAAAAGGACCGGGGAGCGTGTGTTCAGGAATTGCCAATCCATTAAGCGTTAACTTATGGACCGGCCCTGCAGGATCCAAGGGTTGGACAGAGTACCAATCCTGGGGCATTTACTAGAGTGTCTCGAATCGGTAAGGATCTCCTCCCTAGCCTTGACTCAGATGGAAACCCAAATTTCCAATATGACATCACGTGGTTTTGATTGTATACCTATATATGGCGACATAGTGGGATGGGGCACTCATGCCGTATAGGATTGATACATTTACTTTGATGTATTTCAAATTGGTTGCACACTATTATTATATAATACCGTGTTTATCGTATCAAGCATCTTTTGATCATTATAAGGTAAAACCCTATCCTCCGGTTTGCGTTGCATTGTGTGATGGGACTTGGGTCTTATAATGGTTTCATTTTTCTAAAAAGCATTGCGTTATTTTGACGATTTACTTTAGTCATGCACTGGCAATCCATAGGAGAAAACTCGTTCCGCGAAAGTGGCGTGGTCCTGTGATTAGCCTTATTATATTATATAGGTTAAGTAGAATTCTCACACCAGTCCCATGACTGACCTGTAGTTGTCCACTGGCAAACTCGGGTGCCCATATTTTCCACACGGGCAGTCGAGTAGCTATTTTTGCAGATATATTAAACAGGATTCTGGGTTGAAGCTTAAAGCTATGTCCAGAGATAGAGAGTCTTCCGCTGTGTTCTTCCGTTACAGTATATTACATTTTATTGTAACTTATTCTTCCGGTGTAATTATATTCCAATGTACTCTGATATGTATATTCTGTACTCAGATGTAACATTTATTATAGTGTTATAAAAGTCTTCTATTATCTGTTGTAATGTGTTGTATGCCCAAAGTTAAAATATTCGTAGGTTTCCACTTTTTGGATCAGACCTGTGTGGTTTATGGTCGATTCGAGGGGCGGGGATTTGCGGGTCTTTACACAAAGCTTTCCGAATATAGCTCCAGCTGTAAACCAGATTCCTGTTAAATAAAAATCTGCAAAACCAAAACTACTAGCTTCCCGTGTGGAAAATATGGGCATCTCACACAAAACAACCATCACACATAACGATCCGAAATCCCCCGGTCTCCGAGGAGACGGGAAACACTGTGTTGCTTTGAGAACACAACGCGTCATAACACAAACAACATAACATTTCATTACTATTACAACAATGTACATCAGGGTACAAGAATATCAGAGTACGACTAAATATTACACAACGGAAAAATAATATCAGAGATTGAATTACATAGCAGCAGAAATAAAAATGTATAAATACAAAGCACAGCGGAAATACATCAATTAACAAAACTGAATGAAATATACGGACACAAGGCTTTCCAAATATAGCTCGAGTTGTAAACCAGGATCCTGTTAAATAGAAATCCGCAAAAGCAAAACTACTAGCTACTCGTATGGAAAATATGGGCACCCAAAGTTTAAGTAGAAACAATAAACTCCAAGTCAATCATGGGACTAGTGTGAGAACTAAAAACAATTATTAAAATTTTACTTTTAAATATGGTAAATCACGGGACCACATCACATGCCACAGAACGGGTTTACCCCCATGAATACTAGTGCCTAAACAATAACCACCAATAGATATATGGATCTACAATGCCTCATACAACATGCAATTTTCCAATCTACCCATTTAGGCTTAAACATCAAATTTAGATTTTTCGAAATCTAATTCACTTTACAGAAATTATTTCTTTGGACTTTATTCCCGAATCCTTATTTCAAATCATTTGAAATACATATCTAGCTTTTATATCAAAGTAAATTTCACTTTGGGATCTCAAACCAAAATCTTTGGAAATATGAATTTCAAAACATCACAGTGCATACAAACAAGTATGTAACCAAATATCGGGCTTCCCTCAGACAAGGCAAAGGGTACGCACCTCACTAACTTATAATATGTGTGTGTGTGCACCTCTTACGATGAGGCAGGCTACACCGACGATGCACAATCCCACGCCCTCGAGGACTACACCGCCATCTCACCCATACTTTTAGTCGTCCAGGTTACCAGAATATTTAGCCACATACTAAATCATTTTTATATCCCGAAGTAGGGAAAATCATTTCACGACATAATAATCACAAGTACTTTCCAAAATATACTTTACATTAGCAATTCACATATATAATCGGTCACTATTAATCACATAACCTTTGAGCTCGTACGTCTCATATAAGGGTGTTAAGCAAGAGAATAAATTCTCCGCCACCAAATAGATACATCATCAATAACAACTAATCGGTTACGTGATGAACCACAATGTCAAACACGTAATACTTTTCTAAATCATTTTGGAAACATCGGGTTTAGTCCTCCTGTTTTATAAAACATTTTTATAAAACATTCCCTGTCCAAAATCGGGAATACATTCTGTTCACTTAAGAAAAATATTATTTTAAAATCATTCATTAAATTTGGAATGAACTCAACAACATCACTACACATCTAGTAGTCAAATCATGAAGTGTTTCACAAGATGTTAGCATACAAATATTTCTACCCAACCCAGTGCTAAATGTAAAAGCATATTTTACTTATAAACTGGTCGAGCACAATCCAAACAATCAATCAATCACAATCAATATCCACAACCAAGTATATTTAGTTTATATCACACCTCATGTTTTGGTAAATTTAATCACCATTCATTCATTCGTTCAAATCTAATTAAAGATTGATTAAAACTCTAATTCAGTTTTAATTTCACAAATCCTTACTTAATGATTATTCAACTTTCTGGAAATTAAACCTGCTTTTAACTAGGTTAATGAATCAATGTCATTTAAAACAAAGTTTACGATAAACCCAAAATCATCTTTTGTCAAAACGGAATCTTCACAGAAATCATAACAGTATATAATCGATATAAATTTCCGTATCAAACTAGTACTATAATTGAAATAGTGGCAAGGCCTTTTAAATTCCATAAGTAGTAACGGTCTTCCTTTACAGAAGTTCATCTCAATTATCAAATCGAATTCCATCAAATTTCAATTTAATATTTTTAATTGGAAAACTTTACTTTGGAAAATTTGTTGGAGAATGGAGTTTTGATGACAACTATCTTATTTCAATTATCACTGGTTATAAAACATATACTAACATCTTTATATAGAATATACACATATATGCAGGAATTATATACAAGAAATACTACTGAAGATTGTACAGTTATAAAGACGATAGAGATTCAAGGATCAGAGAAATTTAAAGACTCATGAGTAATCAAGATTTCAAGCGTTCAAGATTAATATAGTTATAGAGTCTAGATTCTGTAAGAGTCTAAATAGCACTCTAGGTTCAAGTTCAAATTTAAATTCAAAATCTGATTTTCAATTCTATCCTCAATCCTCTCTATTTTGTTTTTCTGTTTCTTTCTATTTTTATTCTTCTTTGTTATTCAAGCTTAAATATTTTATACTTTATATTTATACTTTATATATAGTTTAAAACCTTATAATTTTATAAATATATTTATATAGTTTAAAAATATGTTTTCATATGTTTTTCTATCATATAATATTAATTTACAACACTAGAATTTATTCAAGAATTTCCAGAATTAGTTCTATATCAAAAAACTTGAAAATGCTTTGAAAATCAAAAATATACATGGGTATGTCAACATAGCAAAAAGAGCATGTCGACATATATCAGTTACTTTTTCTAATTTTGAAGGGAAGTGTCTTTTTACTATTTGAAATGCTTCAGAACCATTGCAACCCTTATACTCTATAAAAAGAGGTTAAAACCAGATTTTTTAACATATCTTCTTCTCTAACTTCATCATCTTTCATCCCTCCATTATTCTTAATCATTTTTATGATTCTTACACTTATACTCTTCTGAATTCACTTCTGTTTTGATCAAACTTCTTCTCTCTACACTCTCTACTCTCTGAATCAAGTGCTATTGAAGAGTTATAGGGTTGTTTTGTAATTGCTTGGGTTGATCAAACCCTGTTTGTAAGTCAAAGAGGGGTCAGTATATCTTTATATTCATGAAATCAAGGAATAGGAGTTGGTGTGCCCTTGTTGAGCCGTGAAATCAAGGGATAGGAGTCGGTGTCTTCTTGTTGAGCCGTGAAATCAAGGAGGTTGTATTTGACTATTGGAAATAGTAATAAAACTCTGCACAGTCCAGCGTTGTGCGGGACTAGACGTAGGAGTGATCTGAACCAGTATAAAATCCAGTGTGTTCTTTCCTTTTTTGCATTTTTATTTCTATTTATTTTGCATCTATGTTTGAATCTGTGTCTGTGATTGTGTTTGTGATGTTTGATTTATTCCATAATTCTCTTTAGTTTTACGTTACAAACACTATTCACCCCCCTCTAATCTTTGCTTTGCGTGAACGATCCATTCCGCAGTACCTAACAATTGGTATCAGAGCAAGGTCTTTCAAAAAGTTCATAATCTGATTTTTGAAAATGTTAATTGGAAAATTTTGAACACTAGTTTAAATTTATGTATTGCATCAGTATTAGATGAGTCTGCATTCAATTAATTGAAAAATTAAGTTACTATGATTTGATTTTTGAAATTTAAAATTTTGAAATTTGAAATTCTTAAAATTTTGAAACTTTTGATATATCATGATATAATTGTAGTTATTTATGTTGAAAAATCATTTGATTATTTGAAAAGTCATTCGAATTATTTGAAAAGTTACTTGATTCTTTGAAAAGTTGGGTTGTTTTTCAGGAAAAGAAGTGTTATATGGCTAATGGATATTCAAATTCTGAGAAGATGGGTGACATGGCTGTTGGTAATTCAAATTCCAAAATGGTGGCTATTAAAAATTCAAACTTGGAAAAGAAATCAAAAAGAGGATAAGAGTAACGACGGTTGGTGAAGAGACATCAAGAAGAAATACACACACACACACACACACACACACACATATATATATATATATATACACACACATATATAATATAAATCAGCAAAGAAATGGGTACCAGATCAATTTACGACTTTAGATTTTCATCTACATCTTATCTTCATGTTGAACTTCTCTTCATTTGCTTCGTAATTCGCTGGTTTCATGAGATTCCGTCAAGAATTAATCAAGTAATTATCAAATGAAGTTTTGATGAATAAAGAGAGAGGGAAACCAGAACTGTCGTTGGTTATCTTCAAATTGCATTCACATGTTAGACTATTTTGTCCCAAATCCTTTTTTAAGTTGTGGTTCTCGTTCTCGCGGTCAATTTGATGGGTAGACCGTGAAATTCCGGTCAAAATTGAGTGAGATATGGTGGTTTGAATTTGGCGATTCAAAACTGAAAACGGTTACAAGATTTTATGCATACCTCTTACTGTTTCGACTTGCTGCACCCCAATACCATCCAAAATGTGACGACCCAAAACTTCAGTAGAATGAAAGTAAGGATAATCATAGGAGTATAACAAAATTTAAAACAATAACAGATCATAGTTACATAGCAGAACATTTAAATCATTTGCAGCGGAAATGAAATGTCATCACAAACATCATCACAGAACATCAGAGTACGCAGTACAGGATACACTTAGCAATACAGATGTCTCAAACAGGGAAATAAATAAAGTCTCAATCTCCCAAATTACATCAATATCCAATACTGTCTCAAATCTCAAGAAGAAAGTAAAAGATAAAAAGAAAAGATCTTCCAACATCTTCAGTAGCAAGCTTGAGTCCAGAAAACATCCCTACCTGAAACTTGTCAATTGGCTGCTCGTGTGGAAAGAGGGCACCCGAGTTTGCAAAGTGAAACAAACTACGAGTCAGTCATGGGACTGGTATGGGAAATCTTACTAAACTAATAATATGGCTAATTACTGGACCACGCCGCTATCGCGGAACGGGTTTAATTCCATTTGATTGCCAATGCATAAGTTTTATAAATTTTTAAGTCAAAAACAATGCAATGCTTTTAGAAAATGAAATCATTATAATACTCAAGTCCCATCACCACTTTAACCCTTTATTGGTAGCTAGCCAATGCCAGGCATCAGTAGTTATCCTTTCGACGTGATGATCGCCAGTCTTCAATCGCCGTCTTCGATATCTTTAAATCGCCGTAAAATTATTTGAAATGAGTTGAACTCGGTCTTTTGAAATAATTTTTCGAATTATTATCATTTAAACCATTTAATATTGCTAATATCGATATACAACAATATATCACTATTTTTATTTATTTAAAAATAGCTCTATATAGTTAAATGATCTTTCGGGTCAATAAACATTTTAACATTCAAAATCATTCCCTTGTTTCATATGAGATGTCGAGAAAGTGTAAAATAAAATGCGACACTATAATTTATTCTTTTATTTACATCTAAAATGTAAATAAAAACATGACCTTTTATTTTTATGCTTTTCAATTATATCAAATTCCAAATAAAAATGTAACCATTTAATTCATGGCCTTATTTATTCTAAAATGTAAATAAATGTAACCTTTTATTATAATGTTTTGTTTGCATCTAAATTTGCAAACAAAAATGCGACTTCTTCCTATGGTGTTTGTTTGCATCCAAATATGCAAATAAAATATAATCTTTTAACTATGTTGTTTATTTGCATCTAAATATGCAAATAAAACATAATCTTTTAACTATGTTGTTTATTTGCATCTAAATATGCAAATAAAATATAATCTTTTAACTATGTTGTTTATTTGCAACTAAATATGCAAATAAAATATAATTTTTTAACTATGTTGTTTGCAACTTAATTACAAACAAAAATGTAACCTTTTAAATCATATTTTTATTTCTATCCAATATACAAAATAAAAATGTATATTCATTCTAATGTTTACATCTAAAATGCAAGCAAAATGTAATTTTAATTCTAATGTTCTGTTTGCATCTAAAGTTGCAAACAAAAATATGATTTTAATTATAATGGTTTGTTTGCATCTAAAATTGCAAACAAAAATATGATTTTAATTATAATGGTTTGTTTGCATTTAAAATTGCAAACAAAAATATGATTTTAATTATAATGGTTTGTTTGCATCTAAAATTGCAAACAAAAATATGATTTTAATTATAATGTTTTGTTTGCATCTAAAATTGCAAACAAAAATATGATTTTAATTATAATGGTTTGTTTGCGTCTAAAATTGCAAACAAAAATATGATTTTTATTATAATGTTTTGTTTGCATCTAAAATTGCAAACAAAAATATGATTTTAATTATAATGGTTTGTTTGCATCTAAAATTGCAAACAAAAATATGATTTTAATTATAATGGTTTGTTTGCATGTAAAATTGCAAACAAAATATGATTTTAATTATTACAATGCATATTCGCATTTAATTAGAGAATGCAAATAAAAGAATATTTTATATTTCAAAGTGTATTTGCAAAAAGAATGCAAGTAAAAGAACAATTATATTTCTATGTGTATTTGCATAAAAGGATGCAAATAAAAGAACATTTTATATTCCTATGTATATTCGAATAAAAGAATGCAAATAAAAGATCAATTATATTTCTATGTATATTTGCAATAAAGGATGCAAATAAAAGATCAATTATATTTCTATGTATATTTGCATATAAGGATGCAAATAAAAGATCAATTATATTGAAATGGCTATTCTATTCCAAATCAATAACTTTACAAAATGATTTAATTTATCGATTTGGAAATTCTAATCCAAATCAATAATTTTACAAAATGATTTAATTTATCAATTTGGCGATTATAATCCAAATCAATAAATAAACAATAATGATTTATCTTATATTGAAACACAGACAAATCTGTGTTTATACATCACCCACAAACAGATAAAACATTCACAATACCATCACATAACAGATCTGAATTATACACATTCAATCGTCACATAATAATTAAATTAAATAATTAATTAATATAAAAGAAGAATTCCCACCGTCATGTCGCAAACTGGTCTAAAATTCAAATAGCTCGAAATTGTCCCTTTTCAGTCTAGGAATGTAGATCTTGTCTCTACGATTGCAACACTTCAGAAATCACGTTATTCTGAGTTCATATGAATTAGTTATGGTTAAATTTAGATTGATAATTTTTAAATAAGATTAAATAAATAAAAAAACTTAAGAAACTAACCTTCTTCCTATTGTTCAAAGTCACGGCTGTTATTTTCAGAAATAAGTTCGATCTTAGGGTTGGTTTTCCCTTTCGATCTACAGCACTAGAGAACGATCGGAGTACACCACGACCAAGACCAAGGGGCGGCGCACCCACGCTGGCGAGGGGGCCCTACTCGATCGAGTGTATAGGGGGCGGTGGCGGTCTCAAAACCATGGGTTTGAGGGTCTGTAACTCAGGCTATGTACCACCTGAGATCGATCAAGCCGTATGGAAATGAAGAGCAAGAAAATCTCTTCAAAAGCTTGAACTGGAGTGAGGAATTTTATTGAGAGGATTGGTGGATTTTAAGGGATGAAAAGGAGAGCACGGTGGCCATGGATTTTGTATGAAGGCGGCGGCTAGAAGAAAGATGAATAGTGTTTTTAGGGTTTCCTTGAATTATTTATAATATTTTAACGTGATTTTTACAAATAAAACCATACCTCTTTAAATTAATCCAATTTCGGTCCAACCAAAGGTGGCCCTAGCCATTAGCCCCTATTCTGGATCTAATGGCCCAGGTCTCATCAGCCCAAACGACTGTATGTCGCCTGAAATATTTAATTTATTATTTAAATCATTTAAATAATAAATTCGATCGTCTATTTAAATCCACCGGGGCCACATACGAACTCAGAAAAATCTAAAAAAAATATTTTTGGCTTTGTTTTGATGATACGGTCCTAACAAAATTAATTTCATCGAATTCTGGGACTGTTCGAAAGATGGCTATTTTCAAGTCGATCAGATTTGACTGAAATTGACAAAACACATCTTTGTTTGCCACGCTCACATATTAATTCTGAAAATTATGAAAATTGATACCTAGAAATAATTTTACATTCCAAATCCAACAAAAGTGGTTTCGTCGAAAATGGAGGTCGTTTGAAAAATGGCCTTTTATACGGGTTGTACATTATACTACACCGACCATCCTGAATATTCAATTGGCCATATCTTTTGATTTCCGCTATGAAATTTCGATTTTTTAGATTTGTTGAAAAGATATTTTTAAACAGATTTAGATATTTTTGGTTTCACAAAAATCATGAAATTTTGATTCTGGTACATTTGGTTAAAATACCGGTTTGACTTTTCAAACTACCATACTATTCTTGATTTCTTTAGAAATCAAAATGAATACTTTTGCTCTAACTTCGACTAAAAATAAATTTTAATCATTATTATTTAAAATAAATTATTTTAAGTATTCAAAATTTACTTAAATAGCCAAAATAAAAAAAATAAATTGGTTCGGATTTTCCGGTTTATTACACAGATTCACCCCCAAACTGCTCTCGAATTCCTCTCCGATTTGCCGCTGATTTCGTCCAATTCCGTTAAGAAACGAAGAAGTTATGCCTCTTGAAAGTTTGATTAAAAATGAAAAACGAGAAGAAGAGAAGTAATTTTGAAGAGACATGACTTTTGGGCATTTATATAGTATTAGAAGCATCCATTCATTCAAAATTCAAAATTCAAAATTCAAATTCAAATTTTGGCGCCAAGTTGGTTGAAATGCTAAATCTTCAATATATTTCTCATATGGGGTTCAAATTCAGCAAATAAATACACTATCTTGATCAGAAAAACGAGCCTGTCGTAATAGATCGGATCTCATCATCAAATTCCAGAAGATCAATTCAGAATTCAAAGAATATCGAAGAAATGGATCTAAAAACTGGGTACGGCTTAATTAATTTTTAAATTTTTGGTTGGATGGATGTTTTACTTGCTTTGCTTTGTTTTAAATTAAGACTTTAAAGTTTAAAATTCAAATTTGAAATTTGAAATTCAAAAATAATTATAATAAAATTAATATAAATAAAATAAATTTTGGATGTTTGTTAGGATTAGTATTATTTTAGGAAATAGTTAAAACTGAAATATAAATCGATAATATAAAACCAAGAAGTAAAAATAATATGTTTTTTGATTTTTCACATGTATGTCGACATACATAAATAGTCATGTCGACATAATGAAATTCAAATTTTAAATTTCAAAAGTTTAAACTTTCAAACTTCCCTCCATTTTTTTTAATTAGAAAATGCCAGTTCAAGCTCTATTTATTAACTTTATTTGCCTACTTATTTTTCTTATATCTTGTTTCAAAAAATATATATTATTCTTATGATTTCATAACAGTTTTAGGTTACATTATCACAAATACTATTTGTAACTTAATACTTATTTTGACTTCCTATTAAGATTTATAAAACTTGTATATTTAACATAATATAAAGATATATAAATATATATATATACTTGATTTTTTTTAAAGTAGTTTAAATATAAGAAGTTTTATAGATTACTTTATAATGTTTTTATAACTATAGATTTCGTTTAAAATATAAATGGTTTTTAGCAAATAAATATGTTTTCATTTCTAAAGTTTAAATTTAAAATTAATTTGTATCAAATTATTGATGTATATCTCATAAATTAAATTTTAAGTTCTTTTTAAATTAGTTTTATATATACTTAGGTATATATGTTTATATAGCTTACTTTATATTATACAAATTTTATATTCTCTTTAGAAAGATCTTCAATTCTTACTATATTTACCCTACTAATATTATTTAACTCCATAATCATTTTGAATATTTTACTACTTATCATGAATATTTTTTAATTAAACTCTTATCTTTATTTCAATCACTTTCATTAGTATAACTAACTTAAGTCTAGAAAATAACATTATCCTTGTTTGATTCAAATAATTTATTATATGCATAATAGTTAGATATTACTTTATGTGTCTTTTATAGAAATACATGTCATCATCATATCATTCAATGTATTATTACCATAACATCATTACACATCTTATTTCATATCATACATCATCACTGTACATCTCAAATTAAAATCGTTTACATCACAAATTACATTTCATTTAATATATTACTTCATATAGTTTTGCATATGTCATATTGCATTATTACCAACACACTGCATTACATGTTAACTTTAACTTCACTCATAACAAGTATACATAACATATTTACTTTGTCTTGATTAATTTGATTGACTTATTTGGCTTGATTAAATTAATTGGATTGATTGGCTTGTTTGGTTTTTTTACTTGAATAACCTATTTAACTCTCTTGACATGGTTAAATTTTAGTATTGATTGATAGGAGCTTTATAAGTTTTAAGATAAATAGAAGTTATCATAAATGTTTATCTTTGAATTTATTAATGTTTTGTTACAACAAAACTTAAATTGGTTGATTTTTTGGATTAAATCACTTTACTTAACTTATATCATAGTTTTAAGGATATCTTATCAGAGTTATTTCTTAGACTAGATTAAGGTCTTATTATAGTTTTAAGGGAATTAGAGTTTAGGATAGGTTTAGTCTTGTATTAAATTAAGGGGGAGTTTTAGAGCTTCTAAGGATTAGTTGAAGGTTCTAGAATATTTTGTTGATTTAATTGTTTAATTTGATTGTTTGAATAGCTTATTTGAAATGATGTTTGTTTAAATTGGTTGTTTGTTTGCTTGTTTTAATTGATTTCTCGTTTTAATTGATTTTCTTGCATTGATTGATTTGCTTGTTTGAATTGATTGGTTTCCTTAGTTTATTATTCCTCTATTAAGGTTATTAGATTAGTGTTGTCATAGATTTAGGGGGAGTTACAGAAATTTATATATTTAAGGTAAATTATGTTTATGATTAAGACAGGCATAAATTTAGGGGAAGTATTTTATAAGGTATAGATATCTTGTAACAACCACGAATTTTGGGGTAAATTTAAAAATTTATTTTAAATAATTTTAATGGGTTTTGATATTTAAAATAATTTATTTAAAATAATAATGATTAAAAATTTATTTAAATCGAGGTTAGGATGAATAATTTAATTTTAATTTTAAAAAGGAGTTAGAAATTGCGCGGTAGTTTGAAAAGTCAAACTTGGACTTTGATTGACCGTACAGGATGCAAAATTTAACGGATTTTAGTGAAACCAAAAATATTAGAATCTCTTTTAGAATATCTTTCCAACGAATCCGAAAAATCGAAATTTTATAGTGGGAATCAAAAGTTATGCCCAGTTTAAATTTCAGAATAGTCGCTGTAGGATTTATATATATTTTTTAATATTAAAAATAGCCATTTTTCAAACGACCTCTGTTTTCGAAAAAACCTGAAACATCCCACCTCCGTTAGGGTCACTCTCAAAGGGAATGCCCTAATTTTGGTGGAGGTTTATAAGTATAAGTCACAGATACACAAGACAAATATAAATACACATATTTTTGAACAGCGGAAAACAACAGCACTTTTATTCCATCAAAATACGTGTTTACACAAACCATGCCATAATTGTCTTATAATACTTCCAAAACCATTACATTTTCATAACTGTCTTGATTTCATAACTTAAAGAAGCATAAAAACAAAAGTAAACTGCATAAGTCCCCATAGTTGCTATCCAAAGCCATAGTCCAAAACGAAAGAGATCCAAGCAATGCATTCTTTCTCTTCAAGCTGGATGTGAAAACTGGTCAAGCTGCGGTATTCCCTCCCTATGGACCTGGGGGGGGGGGGGAACGAAAGAAAAGTAGAGTGAGACATAAAGTCTGAGTAAGTCTAGGACTATTCAGTCTATGAATAAAGAATTGGGCATGATAATTATAAACTGGAAATGGGAAAGCATTATAAACTAGGTTAAGTTGTCTAGAGTCGAATATACTATCGTACCCCATATTAATCTCTGCATCCATATAAACTAGTTCCCAACAGGCACCCCATAATCAGGGTGAAGTGATCCATTTTTAATGATCGGCTCCTACTCGCATGGTTACATGTGTCTTACGGCCCCCGATGTTGTAGTTACCTATGCTGGTCCCACCATAGGGTGTATCAAGTCCCATGGTGGCGGCCCGACACAATTCTAGAATGCACAGGTATACTACTGGTGCCCAGTGCCTTATTTTTCTGCGCCGGAGTGTGTGCACGCCCGCACCCCGTTAGAACCTACACTGCTGCACCACCGCCGTCGATTTGACCTCTTACAGTCAGTCCAGTAATCGTGCCCCACCCTGCCTAGTTCAGGGTATCCTGATACACCTTGTAGGGTTACTGCTGAAAAGGGTCCCCCGCTACTAGGTTTTCTATTTCTAGCCAACATGCTAAGTTGGTTAAGTGTTTTGTAAACCTAACCCCCAATCAGTCTGTATAGTTTAGCATGTTCCATTTTGATTAAGTATTAATTCAATTTACTTAATCCTATCAATCCTGACTCAGCCTTAATTGTCTTATTAAAGCCTCGACCTCTCACATTAGACAGGTATTGTTGTGACTGCTTGTTGCCTGTTGGTTCCGGGCAGTCTTACGTCACAACTCAGTCTAACCTCGGGTCTTTATTGGGCTCAATGTTTAACCACCCACATTGGATAGGTATTGTTGTGACTACTGGACAGCCGGGCGGTTCCGGGCAGGTTTACATCACAACTCAATCCAACCTCGGGTTAAACACATCGTATTTTCTAAATTTACATATTTTGTCTCTTTTCTTTTTATATGTAATATTTGCAGCCCATTATTCAAATTCATCTTTATTGGATAAAATTAATTTATACCCCTCAAATGTTCTCAAGGTCGTTGGCATGTGTCAAATATGCCAACACATATGTTTTATATTTTTAACCCAACGTCATTACCCCCATCCTATATGTTTGCTATAATATAACATATGTTGGGTTTAACATTTAAACCCAACTTAGCCACATGAAAAAGGGGAGGCTTAGAACATGGTGTTTATATATATATTCTAAGTAACATCAATAGGGGAGTGTGTGTTAGCCTACTTTGTGAACTAGGCAACACAAAGTCAAAAAACCAACCATTGAAGAGTATTTTAAGTTATAAGACCTCAGTTCGGATCGGAAGAAAACACTACAGTTCAAATTGATAGCTGCGGTTGTTCGGATCGGATAGGATCCTCTATTCGGATCGGGTTAGAGCAGCATATTGGACCGGATCGGATAGAGATCTCGGTTCGGATCGGTGGCCTCTTACTGGATAGATTGGTAAAGCATGTCAAGTCGGATCGGAGGACAACTAAATCTCGCATGGAAATCCATCTGCTTGTCACGACGCTGGAGCGGAGCGGAATAGATTAGAGAGGGAGAGACGTCCAAGCCATTCCGGTTCGGATCGGGTATCCCGATCCGAACCCCTTGCCTGCGCACCTTCGACCCGCACCCATGATCCAAGTTAGTCTCCTGTAAAATCGCCTGGAGAACCGGACCGGATATGACTAATTCCTACCCCTAACGTCCATCTCTTTGATGTGTTGTCAGCTTGATAGTTCATCCGAACCCGAGGAGAGTGCGATGGATGACACGTGTTCCGACCCGGATTGAATCTCAGGCAAATTCACACCTATAAATACCCCATCTAGAGACAAAGAGAAGGATCTTTTTTCAGCACTTTTGAGAATCCAAGTATCTCCATCATCCGAACTCCTTTACTCCCGGAGAATCCAAATCATCTTTCATTTCTTGTTTTAATCATTTGAGTGAACAAAAGTGAGTTGTGAGTGAATCTTACATTGCATTTGTAACTGGATTACTGAATATAGTGAAAAATAAGTGGACGTAGGCATTTCTTCGCCGAACCACTATAAATCCTGTGTGTTCATTTTTATTATTGTCTCATATAATCTTGTTTCTAATCAATTTGGGTGTTAGAACCACTTTTGGGTCTAACATTTTGGTGCTTTCACTGAGAATCCTCATCTAAATTCTTTATTTTCCGGGATCTCTTTCTACTTTTTGGACCGTTGAGTTCAAAGAAGTGAATCCTTAAGTTTCTCCGCTTTCTTACGTTCACTGAAGTAATTGTCAAAGACTCATGGCCAAAGGAAAAGGCAAGGAAGTTCAGTCTGTTCAAGGAAATGGAGCTGGCGAAGATCAGCAACATGCTGTTGTAACAAGGTCTCGGGGGCAGAGTTCAGCAGCAGGAAGAATCAATGCAGGAAATCCGAACCGACAGCAAGGGGAGAGCTCCGATCCGATACGGGTAGGAGACTCTGAGGCAGTGCACTCCCCCAATCTGAACCGACCCGAGTTGCTCGCTACACACCGATCCGACCAGGCACCCCAGCTCCGATCCGACCCGGCTTCCTACCTCCGATCCGACCCGATGTTTGGTGAAGCTGGAACATCTACTCGAGTCCCCACGAATGCTCCAATTCCAGTTGCCAGGGTTGGTGATCAAGTCAATTCATCTGCGCCCATCACTCAAGGAGATTTCTCGCGCTTGCTTGATATGCTTGAGAGCACGAGGGAAGCTATGAGAGTTCATGAGCGCACTAATCTCATGATGCAGGAAAATATAAGGCTCATGAGTCGGGAGATCAATGAGCTCCGTCGGCAGAGAACTCCATCACCGGTTCGTCACACACCCGTAGATCAATCTTCATCTTCCGAGGAAGAGAGGCCCCGTGAACGAAGGCCACTCGAACGACCTCAGAACGTGGAGCAGCTAACATTTGGATCTTTGGGATCTCGCGAGGATATCGCACGAGCATTAGGAAACGATGACCCCACTCGGGGGCAAAGACTCCAGTCCCCTCTTCCCGAGATCGACCGGGAACACAGGGAACGGAATCGAGCAGAGGCAGCTCGAAGAAGAAGGGCATCTCCTGAGCATGAGCCCAGAAGGAACTCGGACACTAGGGCCAGGGAACCTGAGCAGCCCCTAACTAGTGCCGATGTACAGGCAATGGTTCGCCGAATTATGTCCGAGAGCCGGAATTATACAAATGAAGACTATGGCATTGAGCGGAGCCATACTCCGTTCACTGACGATATCCTAGACTTCCAGTTTCCCCGACGTTTTAACTTGCCACAGATGGACAAATATAACGGAAGGACTGATCCGGGACAGCATTTGATGCGGTATTCGTGGCTCATGAACGCCGCTGCTGCCCCTGATGAAGTAAAGTGCAAAGCATTCCCAATCTATCTAGAAGACGTGGCATTATTCTGGTTTACCCGACTTCCTCCTCGCTCAATTTCTAATTACAAAGAACTAAGCGAGCGTTTCACGAACCAGTTCCGACTACATGCCCGAAAGTCTAAGAGTGTTATTGAATTGTCAAGGATCAAACAGGCACCAGGAGAGTCTTTAAGGGCATATTTAGATCGTTTTAACCAAGCTGTAACCGAGGTCAGTGACCCGCATGAGCCCACTATTCTGATGGCATTGAAGGAAGGAGTCGATCCTGAATCTGAGTTTGGAGACTACCTTTCTGGGAAGACACCCCCCACAAGGGCGATATTCTACGAAAAAGCCGATATTTATTTAAGACGAGAGGAGGCCAGGGAAAACCGGAAGAGAAAGTCTGAGACAGCCTCAAAGGAGAATGTGCAGAGTAATATTGCCGTGAAGCAGTCTGGGGAAAGTTCTGGCAAGGTTGAAGTAAATGTAGGAAACAAGGGTGGAAACAGCAATACTGGAAACGGGGGAAACAACAACAACCGTAATTCGAACGGTAACAGGAGAAACAGAAATAGGGGAAGCGACCCTAACAAAAGGCCCCGATTCCAGAACTACGAGAACTATACGCCATTGAATGACACCCTGGAAAATATTTATCTGGATACGTACAATGTGTTGCAGTACAAAAGACCGCCACCTCGTGATTCGACCGAGAAAGAAATGGCGACTGGGAAATTTTGCTTGTTTCACGGAACACATGGACATTCGACCAATGAGTGTCGGCATTTGAGGGATGTAATTGAAAAGCTGCTGCGTGAAGGAAAGTTGGATGAGTACAAGGTGGCCCCGAGGGACAGGGGGCAAGGAGAGCAGGCTCCAAAACAGATCCTACCTGCTCCTAAGCCTACCGCGCAGCAGAAAGGTAAAGGGATCGTCATCAACTCCATAGTAGGCGGACCTCACCCGGCAATCCGAAGTTTTAGGTCAATGGACCAATATGTGAATGCTGCCAAGCATCTAGATGTGAATGAAGGTGACGATTTGGAAGATGTCACCCCTATAAAACAACATAAAACCATGTTCGATGACGTGGTATTTCGCAGCCGAGACAACACGGGGATACAATCTCCCACCAATGATCCGTTGGTTATTACTACCACTATTGGGCCGGCCTTGGTCCATAAGGTATTAGTAGACAACGGAAGTTCCGTTAATATTTTGTTCAAGAAGTCATTTGATCAGATGAAGCTTGAGCCCGAAGATCTGAAACCTTGTGAAGGATGGATTAGAGGCTTCAACGGAGCGACGACAGCTCCCATGGGATATATAGAGTTGCCCGTGACCCTAGGGCAAGGAGAACGTAGAAGAGTGCGAATGCTTCAGTTCGTAGTATTGGACGTAGATTCGCCATATAACGCATTTTTAGGGAGACCTGCCCTCGCTGAATTTAGAGTTTGTATCGCCCCTTGGTGCTTGTTACTAAAGTTCCCAACCGAAGCCGGGACTGGAGTAATAAGAGGGGATCAGGTTTCTGGACGGGCCTGCTATGTGGCCGAACTGAAGATGTTGATGAAAGGAGTTAATGCTGAGAGTAAGGATGCCTCATCTCCCTCAAAGGGGGACTCGGCATAGCAATTAGAGAGATTGAACCCAAGGGAGTTGCCCAAAGGAACGCCTGAAGACCTGGATCCTAGAAAAGACGAGGAACCAGAGGCTAGGAATGCAACTCCTAATGAAGCGACAGTGGAAATTCCTGTTGATAAAGCTGATCCGAAGAAAGTTTTGAAGATTGGTTCCCAATTGGATCCACGTCGTGCTGAAGAGCTGACGGACTTCTTGAAGGCAAACTTAGATGTGTTCGCCTGGACCCATGCTGACATGTGTGGGATATCGCCTTCCATTATCAGTCACAAATTGAATGTAAATCCGAAGCATCCGCCTGTGAAGCAAAAGAGACGCATGCTGGGCCCAGAGAGGTCGGCTGCTCTCAAAGAGGAAGTAGAGAAATTGAAGCAAAATGGATTTATTCGAGATTCGACTTATCCCGACTGGATATCGAATCCTGTCTTGGTAAAAAAGCCAAACGGAAAGTGGCGAACTTGTATTGACTTTTCAGATTTAAATAAGGGTTGCCCAAAAGATAGTTTCCCACTTCCCAGGATTGATCAGCTTGTAGACTCGACAGCAGGTCATGAACTTCTCTCTTTCATGGATGCATACTCTGGATACAATCAAATTCCTATGCATGTACCAGACCAAGAGCATACAAGTTTCATTATGAATTTGGGGCTATATTGTTATGTTGTAATGCCATTCGGATTAAAAAACGCTGGAGCTACTTATCAGCGGTTGGTAAATAGAATGTTTTATGATCAAATAGGAAAAACTATGGAAGTTTATGTGGATGATATGCTTGTTAAATCAAAGCAGTCTTCCAGTCATACGCAAGACTTAGCGGAAATGTTTGGTATCTTGCGAAAATACCGTATGAAATTGAATCCTTTAAAATGTTCATTTGGAGTGGCGTCGGGAAAGTTCCTTGGCTTCATTGTGAGTTCCCGAGGAATTGAGATCAACCCTAGCCAGATAGCGGCGATTAGAAATATCGAAGAACCAAGGAGAATTAAAGACGTCCAAAGTCTGGCAGGGAAGGTAGCGGCGCTGAGTAGATTCATCTCCAAAGCCACCGATAAATGTGTTCCATTTTTTGATTTGATAAAAAGGGGAAAGAAGAACTTCCAGTGGACTCCCGATTGTGTCGAGGCCTTTCAAAATCTGTTAGAGCTGTTAGAGAAACCGCCAATCTTATCAAAGCCCGTAGATCACGAAGAACTATTTGTTTATCTAGCAGTCTCGGCTCACGCTGTCAGCACAGCCCTGGTTCGAGAAGAAGACAAAGTACAAAGGCCAGTATACTATGTGAGTAAGAAATTAGCAGCGGCAGAGCGCAACTACCCAAAGATCGAGAAGCTTGCTTATAGCCTCCTGATTGCATCCCGAAAACTTCGTCACTACTTCCAAGCCCATCCAATAACCATATACACCGATCAGCCGTTAAGACAGGTGTTGCAGAGACCCGAAGCGTCGGGAAGGTTGATTAAATGGAACATAGAACTAAGCCAGTTTGATTTGAATTTTCAACCACGAAAGTCAATCAGGGGGCAAGCTCTAGCAGACTTTATTGCGGAGTTCACCATTCCAGAGGAAGAAATAATCAATGACCGAGTGGTCAAATCCGAGGATAAGCTAGAGATGAATCCGTGGAAATTATATACAGATGGAGCTAAAAATGACCGAAGATCCGGAGCTGGAATTGTCTTAGTCACTCCGGAGGGACGGTCGTTATATTACGCCCTGCGATTAGAATTTTCGGCAACAAACAATGACTCTGAGTATGAAGCCCTGATTGCCGGGCTGAAACTCGCTAAAGACCTCGGAGTAAAAATGATGGACATATTTTGTGACTCTAAGATTGTTGTTTGTCAAGTGCGAGAGGAATTCGCGGCTCGAGGACCTCGACTTGTCGCTTACCTCAAGAAAGTGAAAGAGCTATTAAATGGCTTAGAGCGGTACAACATAACACATATTCCCAGAGTAGAAAACCAGAAAGCGGATAGACTAGCAAAATTGGCTAGTTCCGACAATCCGGAAGAGACTGAGGTAATTCCAATTGAAACGTTGGAATCGCCAAGCTTTGAGTCAATGGAAATTGAATTCGTTCTTGAAGCGGAACCAGAGAAGGAGTCATGGATGACTCCAATCAAGAGTTTTCTTAAGAATGGGACACTCCCATCAAAGAAGAGTGAGAAAAGAGCTGTAATTCGCAAAGCTACCAGATATGTTATGCAAGACGATACTCTCTATAGACAAGGATTTTCTATGCCCCTGTTACGATGTATCGCACACGACGACATCAAGCGTGTACTGAGAGAAGTGCACGAAGGTGAGTGTGGAGATCATACAGGAGGTCAAACTTTAGCAAAGAAAATATTGCGGTACGGATACTTCTGGCCTACGATCAACAAAGATGCAGCTGATTATTCACGACGCTGCGATAAGTGCCAGAGATTCGCCAAAATCCCCAGGGCACCGTCAACCCAGCTTAAATCGATGGTGAGTCGTTGGCCATTTTCCACATGGGGAATCGATATCATTGGAGTTTTACCGATTGCTAAAGGAGGGGCTAAGTATGCCATAGTAGCCGTGGATTATTTCACAAAGTGGGTGGAAGCTGAGCCCTTGACTAAGATCACCACAAGAAAGGTGATAAGTTTTGTGGTCAGAAATATTATATGCCGATTCGGAATCCCAAGGACGATTATTACTGACAACGGGACCCAATTTGATAGCACTGAATTCAGAAATTTTTGCCAGAAATATAAGATAGACAAACGATATACTGCAGTTGCCTATCCACAATCTAATGGGCAAGTAGAGGCGATAAACAAGGTAATAAAATCCATCCTCAAGAAGCGATTAGAACGTGCCAAGGCAAAATGGGTTGATGAATTGCCCCTAGCCTTGTGGGCATACCGAACAACATTCAAAACGGCTACCGGTCATACCCCTTTCTCTCTCTCCTTTGGCTCAGAAGCAGTAATTCCAGTTGAACTGGAAGTTCCTTCCCACAGGGTGACGTATTATGACCCGATGACGAATCGGGCACTTTTACTTGAGTCTCTTGATGAAATCGAGGAGAAAAGGGACGAAGCAGACTTGCGTGCATCAAGACATCGGCGTCAGATGGCACGCTATTATGACAAAAAAGTTCGCCTCAGAACTTTTGAACCAGGAGATTTGGTACTAAAGAGAGTTTTTCCATCCCTTCCTCACCTCGGCCCAAAATGGGAAGGACCCTTTGTCATCCAACGGAAACTTGAAAAAGGAACCTTCAAGTTAACGACCGTAGATGGCGAAGAAGTTCCTCGAGCATGGAATGCCCAACACTTAATGTGATGTTTGGATTAGAAATGCTATATTTTTTATTTTTACTGTGGATTCTGTAACAAGACATGCTTTGCCTTGGGAAAATCTGATGATATGAATAAAGGACTATAAAGTGGACGTAGGCTACGACTTAGCTGAACCACTATAAAAATATTGTGTGTTATTTACTTTTATGCATTTACATTCATTAGTTGTTCTGTTGTGATTATAAAATACAGGATAACTAAGAGCCTAAAAAAGGTTGAAAACAGTTTAGACATAAAAAGAAGCACAACGATTATTTGTGCAATAAGACATAAAAGAATGAGAAAACGACATTCTTAACTCTAACTCTCCAGAGAAAGAGAGAGAGTATAAAAGCGTCTCAGACTGAGCGCTGAAAAAGAAATTCTATTCCGAACTCTAACTCTCCAGAGAAAGAGAGAGAGTATAAAAGCGTCTCAGACTGAGCGCTGAAAAAGAAATTCTATTCTTAACTCTAACTCTCCAGAGAAAGAGAGAGAGTATAAAAGCGTCTCCGACTGAGCGCTGAGAAAGAGATTCAACTTTGAGCTCTAACTTTCCAGAGAGAAAGAGAGTATAAAGGCGCCTCCAACTGAGCGCCGAGAAAGAAATCTTTTCCCGTTGAACGACCGGGGAATAAACAAATAACTGAACTCGAACTCTAACTCTCAAGAGAATGAGAGAGAGTATAAAAGAAATGCCAGCAAAAACAACAGGTATTGATGACACAGGAAATGCCATCCCGTTAGAGAATCGGGAGCATTCAGATTGCATAGCTGAGCATTGAATAACTTATGGAAATTGACTAGGGACACATATACATACACATATCTCCCCTCTCCCCAATTTTGTTTCATAACCATAGACATGCATTTTTACATAAGTGCAGAACTGCTAACAGATAAACATTGCAAAAAGTGAATTATTTTTATTTACAAATGAATGAATTTGTACAGGGAAATAACTATAAAAAAAAAAGTGCGGAAGCTGCTGTTGTAGCAGCACTTATTGGTTTACAAAGAGGCTAAAAGGACATAGGGGAACCCACTATTTGGGTTTGGGATGAGCCTTCGATTTTTTGGCAGCTTTTTCCGCATCCTTTGCTTCCTTCTCGGCTTCAGTCAAGATGCGCTTTGATTTCTTTTTCCCTGAAGATGTAGTACTGGAGCCAGCAGACTTCTTCCCGGAGGGCGGGGCACTGGAATCAAGAGAAGATTTTTTAGCAAGTTCTTCGGTAATAGATCTAGTGGAGAGCTTAACAACTAACCTTGAGCTAGCATCCACAACTGCGAGGGGCTTGAGAACCTCAGGGTCTAATTCTTCAGCTTTTAATTGCAAGCGCTTGTCTTGATCGGCCTTCATGGCCGCCAAGGTAACGTCATCGGCGCTTTTTGACTCCCCGGTTATTGTGACCTCCGGTTCCTCATCATGCCCCTCGTCTCCTCCGTCGTCTTTTAAAGCTGCAATCATTTCTTCATCATGGGGAGTAGTGACCTTAGTTGGCTCACTTCTTTCCCCCAGGTCTGTGGAAGCAGCCTTGTCTTCCCTTTCTTTGACCCTATCAGTGGGTTTTGTCCCAGTAGTAGTTCCTTGAGCTACATCTGTCTTCGCGGAGGATTCAACGCCTACAAAATGAGAAACACCGGTTATCAACTCAGGCGAAAGCAAAGGATTTCTCATCGAACGTTCCATCATGTAGCCAAAGGTAGTAGTAGCCTTGGCAAATTGAGGAGAAAAGATAGGGATACCTTCTGAAGACTTTTCAGCGGGGGTGACTACTACCTCTGGAGTTATTTCAGGAATGGGAGATAGCAGAGTTGTTCAGAGAATTCCCGGGTTTTCGGGATCGTACCCTTCTACTTCGGGAGTTACAGGAGAAGAAGAGGAGGAACCAGCTTCAGGAATGGTTTTCTGTTTAGACTTCCGCCTCTCTTCTTCCATGGCCTCAGCGATTAGACGGCGCCCTTCCGCTAGGCGCTCCGGTTCGTCGTCTCTTAGGTATTTCTCCATCAGCTTATCTTCATCGAGGGAATCGACCTTAAGTTCTTCTTTTTCCCACTCGACGATTTGATTCCACACTTGAACCAGAGTGGATGGATAGTCCTCGATCCAGGAAATGTTTCGACGACGAATAATGTGCGCAAAGAATTCTATCATTAGCTCGCCGAAGCCCTGAATATCAGCCTCCGCCTCTGATAGTTGTTTGCGGGTTTCCTCCGCAGATTTAATAGCGCATTCCACATTGCCCTCAGCCAGAGCAGCCCTGTTTTCCGCCTCTAACAATTTTGAAGCCAAGTCAGCGTTCTTCTGTTCTAACTCAGCACTCCTTTTCGCTAACTCGGCGTTTTTCTGCTCAAGCTCAGCATAAGCAAGACGTGTCTTAGCAGCCTCTGATTTGGCCTCGTCGGCTTGCTTCTTCAACTCAGAACGCTCCTGAGTGTGGGATTCAAGCAGGTCATGATAGCGCTTTTGCATGTCCTCAAATTGTTGTTTGAAGTTAGAAGCGTTCTTTTGAGCGACAGCTAGTTGAGCTTGAGTGTCTTCTAAGTTTTTTCCTAAGGTTTTTAAGGCCTTAGCATCCTCCTCTGCGGTCTTTTGCATTGAGTTAGCATTTGTCATTAGAGTGCGGATGATTCTAGAAAGAGTGCGGGAATACTTGAACATCTCGGTATATTGTTTTTCCACCAAATCAATTTTTGCCTTGGCCTCCTCTGCCCAATTAGAAGAAATGGGTTCAAGGGTAGGTAGAAAGGTCAGAGTCTCGAAGTAGTGCTCGGGAAATTGCTCCTTTAAATATGCCAGCCTTACTGCGGTTCCCGCATCTGGTGGAGGAGGAGCAAGGATTGTTAGTTCGGTGTCCCTTCCTGAAGAAGACTCTGTAGAACCCTTGTCTGTCCTAGGTCGTTTAGTAGCAGGGACTTTTTGCTTACTTCGAGACCCAGTTTCCTTTGGAGGAGTTTTTTCTCTACTCCGCTTTTCATGGGAGGAAGTGGAATCCCTAGATTGCGGTCTATCCTCCTCCCTACGACCTTGATAGCTTTTGTATTTTTCTTGTTCCGGTCGAACTGGTGAGCGGGAGCGTGAGGGTCGAGATCGATAGGGATCATAGGGTCTTCTTTCCTCCCTACCACGGTCATCCCGGCGATCATACTCGACGTCCTGAGGAGGATTGGACATGCTGCGACGGAGCTTTCTTATGTCATAAGAGGATCGAGACATTGTACCTGCACGATAAATTAAACGAAGTTTAGAATCGATGGATCCATGGAGAAAGAAGTGCAATGAGTGCTAATGCTGCGGTGTAAAGTGCATCCTAAGTGGTGTGTGTGTCCCCCCAACCAACCCGAGTCTGAAGCTAGACTGGTGCGGGCAGGCTCTTTGGCCTTAGCAGGAGTAGTTTCTTCAGAAGAAGTGAAGACTAAAGGGTCCTTCCTGAAATCTTCTGAAGTATATATAGTCTCGGGTAAGGGGAGATCCCCCAAACCCTGAAATATGTGCTCGTCGGTACTAGGAACATCCCCTTCGGAAGCGTGAAGTGGCGACCCTTGGGAAGATTTTGATTTGTCTAGCGAGGTAGTTTCCTCGGGGGCAATATACCCTTCACGATGTTTCTCGGCCAGATTAGCCAGTTCATCATCTTGAGTGGAAGAGGGAGAAGGTGAAGTTTGAAGAGGAGCTGCAGGAATTCCCGAGCCTTCTCCTATTTCTGGAACTGTTTCCACTGGAGGAATATATGCATAAGGGACCGTCCCATGACCGATGCTACGGAAAACGGATAGCAGCCCGTGAAAATGAAGGTACTCATCTTTAAGGACCTCGTCAATAGTAAGGAATTTTTGGTCGCCATTGAGAAGACGGTGCATTCGATCAAAGAACACTTGGTCTGATATCTGTTTGGGATTGTCGACTGCAAACAAAAAAGGAAAACAGGTCAGAGTGATGATTCAAGTGTATATAGTCCGGGTTCAGAAAATCAATGCTTTACTTGATTTTGTCCATCTCCTGGCGCATCCAGACTGTTGCTTTATATAAAACCACTCTAGTCTGGAATCTCCAGCTTTACTGCTAAACGGCGTAGAGATTATCTTCCTCTTTGGGACTGATTCAAAGTAACAGAAAGAAGGGGTTTCTCTAGTCCGATGTTTGAAATTATAGAAGAAATGAACATCGTCGAACGTGAGCTCCACGCCTAGAATTTCACGATATGCTATTAATAAGGTATGCAGATAGGCATATGAATTGGGATGCAGCTGCATGGGGGCAATCCGCATTTGTCTTAAGAAGTCAACGATGAAAGGCGAGAATGGAGGAATGGCGCCAACCATGCACATCAGACGAGTGACCGTCATATATCCTTCTGGAGGGTTATGGGGACGGTCAGAGCGTGAGGGCACTAAAGTGTCCCTTTTCATTATTCCATACTTCAAGCAAATCCGAACAAGTCGGTCGTTGTCGATTGTCGATTCTACGGAATCTGGAGGTGACTCCAATATAATGGCCGAGTCAAATTCATCGGGTGCTCGATTGTCACCAATCCCTCCTTCCTCCTCAAAGCCTAGGGAAACTTCATTTTCTGAAGACATTTCGTCACTTTCCTGATGACCAACTCCGTAATCCGGACCCTCACTGTCCCATTCTGGGTCAGATGAAGAAGATATATCCTCGAGAGTGGTTTTGTTGGAAGTTTCCGGAGCTTCTTTCCTCTCAGCTAGACGAGAAGAGCGTCTGGGCCTCATTGTCATGGAACTATTGAAGAAGCAATAGCACGAATTAGAGTAAATTATCCCGTGCCCCCCTTCTTTGTGTACGTGTGTGAACTAAAGTGTGTGCAGCAAATGTGGGAAATACAAAATAAAAGTACAGCAATGTAAGACGAAGCTTTAAAGAGAAGGTGATAGTCAGAGTTGTTCTTAATTCTCGTTTATGTTCACAAGGCACTATCCTAACTGTCCGCGAAGCATATTCGTCTAGAGTAAGTGTTAGTTGAGTTAGTTGGGTAGTCTTTATGTGCCAAATTTGATACGTTCGGTTCGGTTCGGATATGCATATGATGATTGGCTCAATACAGATGCAGATGTAGGTTCGGTTCGGATGCATCGTTAAAGCTTGGACAGTTCAAGACAAGGGAGACATTGGGTTCGGAAGCAGGACTGATCTGATCGGATCGGGTGACCCGATCCGAACCGTACTAGCATCACTCAACCAGTCCGTTCATGTCAGCCTCTTATCTCATTCTCATCTCCGACCCGAGCCGACATTTTCCTTCCTCCCATCTTTCTAAAATGTGCAATCCGAGCCGATCCCCTTTCCTTCTCCTTCCTTTTTTGATCCTCCGTCTTCTACCCGAACCGACTCCAGTTTGTCATCCCACTCTTCATCTCCTTCCTCTTTCCCCCCTACTCACAAACGAGTCCGCTTTATCACCAAAGCCACCGTTGAGGATAAATATTTGCCCTCTCCAGCCTCGCAACGCCTCGAAGCGATGGCGCATCCACCAGCAGCGGCGGGGGTTCAAGCGAAGCTTATGGCCAAACCATCCCAATCCAACACGAATTGAAATCGAAAACGGTTACAACGAAGTTATTCGAGATTAGAAAAGCTACCTATATGTTTGATTCGGGAAATCTACAGGAAATAGTTTTAGAATATTGGAGTTTCTAACGTTTTCAATGCTAGGGTTGGGAGCGGCAGCAGAAAAGAAGAAGGAAGGAAAGAAGATAGTGGCGGATTTATATAGGGGGTGAGGTTGACTCCTCGTATTCATGTTCTCTCTCTCACCCGCTCGGACCGGAGTGAAGGCCCAATAGCACAACTCTGCCTGAAGGCCCACTGCCCAAGAATCAAAGCGTTTCGGATCGGCACCCGAACCGGACAGGTTTCATACATTAATTTAACATCTGACTAGAATTGAGTTCAAGAGAAGAAGAATAAAGGAAGAACATACCTGCACGAAGCATTATATGTCGAGAAAAATCCCCAAATTTGCTCAGAAATGAAGAAAAGGTGCTCGGGTCGGACACCGAACCGAATAGAAATCTGTGCATTACTCCTGACAATTTTGATTAAACGACATCAAAGCACGCTTCGTACAACAGAAGCATCCTTTGAGGGGGCAAAATGTTAGCCTACTTTGTGAACTAGGCAACACAAAGTCAAAAAACCAACCATTGAAGAGTATTTTAAGTTATAAGACCTCAGTTCGGATCGGAAGAAAACACTACAGTTCAAATTGATAGCTGCGGTTGTTCGGATCGGATAAGATCCTCTATTCGGATCGGGTTAGAGCAGCATATTGGACCGGATCGGATAGAGATCTCGGTTCGGATCGGTGGTCTCTTACTGGATAGATTGGTAAAGCATGTCAAGTCGGATCAGAGGACAACTAAATCTCGCATGGAAATCCATCTGCTTGTCACGACGCTGGAGCGGAGCGGAATAGATTAGAGAGGGAGAGACGTCCAAGCCATTCCGGTTCGGATCGGGTATCCCGATCCGAACCCCTTGCCTGCGCACCTCCGACCCGCACCCATGATCCAAGTTAGTCTCCTGTAAAATCGCCTGGAGAACCGGACCGGATATGACTAATTCCTACCCCTAACGTCCATCTCTTTGATGTGTTGTCAGCTTGATAGTTCATCCGAACCCGAGGAGAGTGCGATGGATGACACGTGTTCCGACCCGGATTGAATCTCAGGCAAATTCACACCTATAAATACCCCATTTAGAGACAAAGAGAAGGATCTTTTTTCAGCACTTTTGAGAATCCAAGTATCTCCATCATCCGAACTCCTTTACTCCCGGAGAATCCAAATCATCTTTCATTTCTTGTTTTAATCATTTGAGTGAACAAAAGTGAGTTGTGAGTGAATCTTACATTGCATTTGTAACTGGATTACTGAATATAGTGAAAAATAAGTGGACGTAGGCATTTCTTCGCCGAACCACTATAAATCCTGTGTGTTCATTTTTATTATTGTCTCATATAATCTTATTTCTAATCAATTTGGGTGTTAGAACCACTTTTGGGTCTAACAGTGTGAATGCATGAAATTGCAACATAACGATCTAATTAACATAAATTAGGCACTTGTAAACTTGCATTGTAATAGCATATAATCTTGACATGAAACATACCTAACATGAATCATGGTTTTAATCTAGTCATGTAAACTTGCATTTAAAATGTAAATCTGACTTAATTATGTGTCGCATATATTATCATATGATTTTGATAACAACATAGGCCTAAAACATATTTTGTTTGGGCATAAAATTAAACATAAACTAGCCATGTTCATAAAGTCAACATAAGTTCACAAAGATGCTTACTTTTGTCACTAATACAAAAGTATGGTTTTACACTTGAATCATGATGCCAATTCCAACATAAATTCATATGAGTCATAATACCCAAATGGATCCAACTACAATAAAAGTGATTATAAAAATATACATCATGTTGGCATAATAGTGAACCATATACTTGCATGAATCTCAAATAAACTACCACAAACATATAGTCATTAACTTTCAACATGGATCATATACTTGCAATTATCCAATAGGTGTTGTAATAAACTATCACAATCATATAGTCGTTAACTTTCAACGTGAATCATATACTTGCAATTATCCAATAGGTGTTGTAATAAACTACCACAAATATATAGTTGTTAACTTTCAACATGAATCACATACTTGCAAATAACCAATAGGCCTAACATCGTTATACCACAACATCCCAAATCGATTAGAATCATAGCAACATACAATTATGAATTGTTATCACCGCAAATTAAGTACAATTCCATTTCTCATTTTACACAAATCAAAACACAATTATTCATTCACATCGGAATAACACTCTACTTACAACGTATGACGAATCTTCAATTCAGGAATCTGAATTCTGAATTTGGAGATGCTATCCTTTGTTATAGGCGTTGTTTTGATTTAGTTGTCATTGCTTTAATCTTTCGAATTGCCTCCTAATCGTCTCTCAATTTTGACGGCTACTTCTAGTCTTTCCTCAGTAGCATGACGGTCTCATTCTAATTTTTATTTGTATGAATTAGGTGGAGTCTTAGGTCCTTTTTATAGAGTTTGTGAATTGATTAGAACCGTCGATGGAGCTTGGATTAATATTAGTCGTTCATTTGAAGGAGAGACCAATCAGGAGCTGACACCTAGCCCTAGTGACAAGGCAAGGCTCAGAAATTCGGCCAAGCACAGACCAGGCCAGCCAGGGGGGCTGGGTTCGACCTGGCTCAGGGGCCAGGTTGGCTCCCCAGTCGACCCCCAGGTCGACTCCCCAGTCAACCCCCAGGTCGACTACCCAGTCGACCTGGGTGCCTTGGGCAGGAAAATTCCCACCCAGCCCATTCTGGTCCCATTTTTTTGAAATTTGAATTTGTTCTGAGCTGTTTCTGTCTGTTTGAATTTTAAACTGAATTCTGAAACTTCCGGAGGCCATATCTTCTTCATACGGAGTCCATTTTACGCAAACTTGGACTCTATCCCAAGAAGAATTCCGAGACGAACGCAATGGCATATCCCGTTTCCCTTAATTCTTTGATTTGAAATTAATTATTCTTTAATTTGTGAATTTCATTGTTATAGAATACACGGGGTGTTACATTCTCCCCCACTTAAAAGGATTTCGTCCCCGAAATCTTCAAGTTTAGGAAGGATGTATATCCTAACATCCAAACGTCCATCTACTCATCCATGAAACACGAGCATCCATTGTCCTTAAAAGACTTCTAATGCTTCATGATCATATGCGAAGTGTGTGTACATGTACTTATCTAATGCAAAATCAGGCGGCCTACTGATTCAGTTGACCTCCTTAATGCAAATTATGTAAGTGTCATGAATCCATTATGTATGCAAATTTTCCTATTCATAATTCTACATGAGTGCACAATCATTCATATAAATGCAACATCCATATGACAACACATTAAACTTCAACCATATAAGAATGTAAATACATATATGCATATGCAATAAGAAGTGACTGAGCCGATCTAAAACCTAGATTGTGTGTGTATATGCAACCACGAGCAACCACTAGCAATCACTTGCAACCACTTGCAACCATCATCCATAACATGTTTCAATTACATGTTTTCATCCAAAGGGTTTCTACCTAAAAGATAAGGTCGAGGAGATATACCTAAAAAGATAGATAAAAGCATAACTTAGGGAAAAAGAGATCAAAGATGTACCCTCAAAAAGAAAAGGGTATGCTGCGCGTATTCTAGCTTCAGTTTCCCAAGTTGCATCTTCCTCGGCGTCGCTCCACTAAACTTTGATGAGCTTGACTTCGCGGTTACGTAGCTTTTTCACTTCCGTTCCTAATATGCGGGTTGGAACTTTCCTCACGGTTGCTTCGCGTTCCACTTCAGCTTCTTCTAGGATGTTTGGCTCTACCACTTCAGCAGATTCATGTAGATATTTTCGGAGTTGCGAAACCTGAAAAACGTTGTGAACTCCGGCTAGTTTTTCTGGTAGGTCTAATCTATAGGCCATTTTCCCAATTTTCTCGATGATAGGAAATGGTCCTACAAATCTCGGTGCCCGCTTTCCAGTGGTTCCAAAACGAACAGCGTTCCTTAGCGGAGATACCTTAAGAAAAACTCTGTCCCCAACCTCAAATTCAAGGACGGTCCTCCTCTTGTCGGTGTAGGATTTCTGTCTGTCTTGGGCTGTCTTCATCCTTCTTCGTATGAAGTCTACTGTCTCTGAAGTCTCTCGGATCATATCTGGTCCAAGTATGAGCTTATCAGTAGACTCCAACCAACAAGTGGGCGATCGGAACGGTCTTCCATATAAAGCTTCGAAGGGCGCCATTCCGATGGTGGCTTAGTAGCTGTTGTTGTAGGCAAATTCCACCAAAGGAAGATGGACTTCCCACGTCCCTCCGAAGTCAAGGACGCACAGTCTTAAAAGGTCCTCCAAAACTCTGTTCACTCTTTCCGTCTAGCGGTCGGTTTGGGGGTGATAGGCTGTACTCAAGCATAACTGTGTGCCTACCGCTTCTTGCAGACTCCGCCAAAACTCACTTGTGAAGATAGGGTCTCGGTCACTAACAATGCTGGATGGTATTCCATGGAGTCGAACAATTTCCTTGAGGTAAAGAGATGCTAGGGATGAGGCAGTTCTTTTACTCTTGACAGGTAAAAAGTGGGTGCTTTTAGTAAGCCTATCCACTATTACCCAAATGCTAGTGTTGCCTCTTCTAGACCTAGGCAGCCCATCAATGAAGTCCATTGAGATGCTATCCCACTTCCACTGCGGGACCTCTAGAGGATGGAGCAAACCGCCAGGTTTCTTCTGTTCCGCCTTAACCTGTTGGCAAACCATACACTTAGAAACGAATGCTGCCACGTCTTTCTTCATGCCGCTCCAAAAGAAAGTTCTCTTTATGTCCTTGTACATTTTATCTCCGCCTAGATGTATCGTCATCTTGGAGTGATGTGCTTCCTCGAGAACCGTCTTTATTAAATCCCTTGTCTGTGGGATGCATAGTCTTCCATCTCGCCTTAGCCAACCCTTATCGTCGATGGAGTATCTGTTGAGGTGACTTGAAGTCTCACCCCTAATTAGCCTATCAATCGTCTCCACAAGCTGAGGGTCTTCGCGTTGTGTTGTCCCTATTGAGTCCACTAAAGTCGGGCGTACTTCGAGAGATGCTAGCAAGCCCGGTACAAAATCGGAGGAGGGCCTAAAGTTAAAACTAGCTATAAACTCTAGGCTTTGCCTTTCAACAAACAGTGGGCTTAGGGTCAGTTTCTTTCGGCTCAACGCGTCTGCCACTACGTTGCCTTTGCCCGGAGTGTAGGAGATCTCGAAATCGTACGAGGCAAGAAACTCCATCCATCTCTGTTGCCTCAAGTTAATATCTTTCTACGAGAAAAGATATTTCAATGATTTATGGTCTGTGTATAGTTCGAATTTCTCACCTAGGAGATAGTGCCACCAAGACTTGAGTGCAAAGACGATGGCAGCTAACTCAAGATCGTGGGTCGGGTAGTTCTTTTCGTGCACTTTCAACTGTCTCCCGCCATAAACTACTACCCTTCCTTCTTGCATTAAGACATCACCTAGTCCTGTCCCACATGCATCTGTATAAACTGTGAACATCTTGCTTCCATCTGGCAACGTCAGAACTGGGGCTGTTGTAAGAGCCCTTTTTAGTCGTTGGAAAGAAAACTCGCAATCCAAGTCCCAATTGGACACTAGATTCTTCTTTGTCAGCCTTGTGAGTGGGGCTGATATTTTTGCAAAGTCTCTGATGAATTTCCGATAGAAGCCTGCTAGCCGGAGGAAGCTTCGGACTTCTATTGCATTCCTTGGTGTCTTCCAATCATGTACCGCTACTACCTTAGCAGGGTCCACAGCTAACGCTTCTTTGGATACTATGTGCCCAAGGAACCTCACTTCCTCTCTCAAAAAGTGGCATTTGGAGAATTTGGCTTTTAGCTGATGGACTCGCAGAGTTTCCATGATTGCCCTTAAGTGCTGAGCATGTTCTTCTTCACTCTTTGAGAAGATCAAGATATCGTCTACGAAGACCACTATGAACTTACTGAGAAAATCTCTGAACACCCTACTCATTAGGTCCACGAAGTAAGCGGGTGCGTTTGTCAAGCCAAAAGGCATGACAAGCCATTCAAAGAAGTCGTCTGGGGTTCTGAATGCTGTCTTATCGATGCTATCTTCAGCCACCCTTAGCTGATGAAATCCGATCACCAAATCGAGTTGGGAGAAAACTGACGTTCCTACAAGCTGATCAAACAGATCGTCAATTCTGGGGAGAGGGTGCCTATTCTTTTTCGTTAGCTTGTTGAGCTCCCTATAGTCAAAACATAGACGGAGTGAACCATCCGCCTTTGTGGCGAACACCACTGGAGCGCCCCATTCTGAAATACTCCTCCAAATGAACCCCTTCTCTAGAAGCTCTTTAACCTGTTTACTGAGCTCCTTCCTTTCTCGTGGAGCCATGTGTCTGACGGGCAACGCAACGGGCTTTGCATTATCTACAAGATATATGCGGAAGTCTATCTCCCGCTTCGGAGGTAAGCCCTTCACCTCTTCGAAGACATCCGGATATTCCCGGACCACTCTAACCGATTGCAAACTTTCAACAGAAGCATCTAGCGATTCAATATAACTAAGCATAACCGCATACGAGGGATTACAAGTAATTTCCAGAGTGTTATCGAGTTGGGTCAGAAGCCTAACCACCCTTTTCTCACAATCAAGAATGGCACCATTACTGGATAGCCAGTCCATGCCCAAAATCAAACCATATCCCGAGAAGCCCAAAACAAAGGCACTACATCTAAATTCTATGCTTAGAATAGAAATTTTCAAACCCACACAGATCATAGACAAATGAGCCGGGCCCCTGATTGGATTTGAAACAATTAAGGGGTCCTCTACCATACTAGTTTCTAAGTGCAGAGATTCTACTAAAGCAGATGAAATAAAGGAGTGTGATGCGCCAGAATCAAATAAATTACGAACTGGGTGATCATAAAGATAAACTACACTTTCTACAGAAGTATTTATACCTCGCTGTTGCAGAGGTGGCGCTTCTAGCACATGAACCTGTGCCCTTGAGGTGGATCCAGCCCTTTGCCCCTGCTCTCGTTTCTTTGGGCAATCCTTAGCCATGTGGCCTGTCTCACCGTAAGAAAAGCACCCACCATTCATCTTGGCCTTCTTTTTCCGGCAATCTTTCACTAAGTGCCCCACTTTGCCACAGAAACTACACTTCCTCTTCTCTTTGTTGTCTTTCCCGCCCTTCTTAAAGTCTGTCTTCTTAGGCTGTAAACCCTCTTTCTTCCCTTGAGAGCTTTCTTCCTTTGTCTCCTTCTTGCCCTTATCCTCTTCGTTTAGCAATGCCATCTACACCAATCTTTCGTATGTTGCTCCCATGGGTATATGGGTCATGGACAAACTGTGTAATGGCTCATTCAATCCTTTGACAAAGCGGAGAGCCTTCTTGTGCGGAGTGTTGACTAGGTCCAGTCCGAACCTAGCCAGCTGATCGAACTGATTAACGTACTCTTTGACTGTCATATTCCCTTGCTTAAGAAATAAGAATTTTTCCAATTGAAGGCTCCTTTCAGCTTCTGAGAGAAATTTAGCGTCAAACCTCACCCTAAAGTCCTCCCATGTTTCCACTGGTCTTTCTGAATTGGTAACTTCCCACCAGCAGGAAGCCTCACCTTTAAGTAGAAATACTGCCAGTTGTACCTTCTGCATATCTTCTACCTCAAAGATGACGAATAAGTCCTCGGTTTCCTTCAGCTAATTCTTGGCTGCCACGAAGGACTCGATTCCATGAAAGTCCTTTCCTCCCATAGCTTTAAAATCTTTACATATCTTAGCAAAAGTATTACCACGCGGAGGAGGTGGAGGAAGTGGTGCTGCTGCAGCTGGATGATTTCCTGCAGCTGGGGGAGGAGGAACAGTGGGACCTGGCTGATTGGCCCTTGCTTCTAAGAATCGTCTGAACCAACCAGGTATTGGTACACCCTCTGGCAAGTTAAGTTCTTCAGACATGCTGAAATAAAAAGGATAGATTCAAAACGAAGGATAAAAGACAGTACCTATGGCTTTGGGGGACTATGCCTTTTTTTTAAAAATAACATTTTATCTTTAAAAATGCTTCTTTAAATTTTCTTTTGAAAATAAATTTTCAAAACTTGTTATCTTATCTTGTAAACCTATGCTCTGATACCAAGTGAAACACCCCACCTCCGTTAGGGTCACTCTCAAAGGGAATGCCCTAATTTTGGTGGAGGTTTATAAGTATAAGTCACAGATACACAAGACAGATATAAATACACATATTTTTGAACAGCGGAAAACAACAACACTTTTATTCCATCAAAATACGTGTTTACACAAACCATGCCATAATTGTCTTATAATACTTCCAAAACCATTACATTTTCATAACTGTCTTGATTTCTTAACTTAAAGAAGCATAAAAACAAAAGTAAACTGCATAAGTCCCCATAGTTGCTATCCAAAGCCATAGTCCAAAATGAAAGAGATCCAAGCAATACATTCTTTCTCTTCAAGCTGGATGTGAAAACTGGTCAAGCTGCGGTATTCCCTCCCTGTGGACTTGGGGGGGGGGGACGAAAGAAAAGTATAGTCAGACATAAAGTCTGAGTAAGTCTAGGACTATTCAGTCTATGAATAAAGAATTGGGCATTATAAGTATAAACTGGAAATGGGAAAGCACTACAAACTAGGTTAAGTTGTCTAGAGTCGAATATACTATCGTACCCCATATTAATCTCTGCATCCATATAAACTAGTTCCCAACAGGCACCCCATAATTAGGGTGAAGTGATCCATTTTTAATGATCGGCTCCTACTCGCATGGTTACATGTGTCTTACGGCCCCCAATGTTGTAGTTACCTATGCTGGTCCCACCATGGGGTGTATCAAGTCCCATGGTGGCGGCCCGACACAATTCTAGAATGCACAGGTATACTACTGGTGCCCAGTGCCTTATTTTTCTGCGCCGGAGTGTGTGCACGCCCGCACCCCGTTAGAACCTACACTACTGCACCACCGCCGTCGATTTGACCTCTTACAGTCAGCCCAGTAATCATGCCCTACCCTGCCTAGTTCAGGGTATCCTGATACACCTTGTAGGGTTACTGCTGAAAAGGGTCCCCCGCTACTAGGTTTTCTATTTCTAGCCAACATGCTAAGTTGGTTAAGTGTTTTGTAAACCTAACCCCCAATCAGTCTGTATAGTTTAGCATGTTCCATTTTGATTAAGTATTAATTCAATTTACTTAATCCTATCAATCCTGACTCATCCTTAATTGTCATATTAAAGCCTCGACCTCTCACATTAGACAGGTATTGTTGTGACTGCCTGTTGCCGGTTGGTTCCGGGCAGTCTTACATCACAACTCAGTCTAACCTCGGGTCTTTATTGGGCTCAATGTTTAACCACCCACATTGGATAGGTATTGTTGTGACTACTGGACAGCCGGGCGGTTCCGGGCAGGTTTACATCACAACTCAATCCAACCTCGGGCTAAACACATCGTATTTTCTAAATTTACTTATTTTGTCTCTTTTCTTTTTATATGTAAATATTTGCGGCCCATTATTCAAATTCATCTTTATTGGGTAAAATTAATTTATACCCCTCAAATGTTCTCAAGGTTGTTGGCATGCGTCAAACATGCCAACACATATGTTTTGTATTTTTAACCCAACGTCATTACCCCCGTCCTATACGTTTGCTATAATATAACATATGTTGGGTTTAACATTTAAACCCAACTTAGCCACATGAAAAGGGGGAGGCTTAGAACATGGTGTTTATATATATTCTAAGTAATATCAAGAGGGGAGTGTGAACGCATGAACTTGCAACATAACGATCTAATTAACATAAATTAGGCACTTGTAAACTTGCATTGTAATAGCATATAATCTTGACATGAAACATACCTAACACGAATCATGGTTTTAATATAGTTATGTAAACTTGCATTTAATATGTAAATCTAACTTAATTATGTGTCGCATATATTATCATATGATTTTGATAACAACATAGGCCTAAAACATAATTTGTTTGGGCATAAAATTAAACATAAACTAGCCATGTTCATAAAGTCAACACAAGTTCACAAAGATGCTTACTTTTGTCACTAATACAAAAGTATGGTTTTACACTTGAATCATGATGCCAATTCCAACATAAATTCATATGAGTCATAATACCCAAATGGATCCAACTACACTAAAAGTGCTTACAAAAATATACATCATGTTGGCAGAATAGTGAACCATATACTTGCATGAATCTCAAATAAACTACCACAAACGTATAGTCATTAACTTTCAACATGGATCATATACTTGCAATTATCCAATAGGTGTTGTAATAAACTATCACAATCATATAGTCGTTAAATTTCAACATGAATCATATACTTGCAATTATCCAATAGGTGTTGTAATAAACTACCTGTGACGAAAAGGAATTTCGCTCGGTCCGAACCTGTCGCTAAACCGACCCAGACCGCTCGAAACGCCCTATCGTTTGAGAACACGACAAATCAGAACGCACACGGAAGGACATTTCATTGTATATTACAACAATACATCAGATTACAAGAATATACAGAGTATAAATGAATATTACACAGAAATATCAGAGATTTAAACTACATTTAAATACATAGCAGCGGAAAATAATACAATACACAACTAGAATGAGATATACGGATACAAAGCTTTCCGGATATCGTTCCAGCTGTAAACCAGGATCCTGTGAATATAAATCTGCAAAACCAAAACTACTAGCTGCCCGTGTCAAAATAAGGGCACCCAGAGTTTAGGTTAAAACAATAAACTCCAGGTTAGTCATGTGACTGGTGTGAGAACTAAAACTGTTATTAATCTTTATTTTTAAAGTTAGGTAAATCAAGGGACCACGCCGTATAACACGGAACGGGTTTCCTCCCAAGAATACCAGTGCATAAAACAAACAGCGCAATGCTAAATAAAGAAAAATGAAGCTGTTATAAGACCCAGGTCCTATCACACAATGCAATGCAAGCCGGGGGATAGGGTTTTTACCTTATAATAGCCAAGAATGCTTGATACGTTTAAAAACAAATCATTTGATACTATTATAAGTGTATAGTGTATAAAACAACTTCAAATCATAAGTATCAATCATAGACGGCATGAATGACCCATAACACTATGTCGCCATAAATAAGTTTACAATCAAAACCGCAAGACGTCGTATTGGAAGTTGGGTTATCATTTATGGTATGAACCGAGGCTAGGGGCAAGATCCTCACCGATTCGAGACTGTCTAGTCCGAGCCTCAGGAACAGCCGCAACTGCCCCATGGATCGTCAGGGCCGGTCCACCGATGTGGATTATTATGCCTGAACACTGCGTTTCCCCGCCCTTTGGGGCGTAAGACTGGCCCGTCAGCCGACCAGAAGCATCGGCCGAAACCGATATCACGAGGCGCCTCGCTTTTCAGCAAGTAATAATAAGCAACATCCACATGAGTCAAACTCGTCAGCCAGTTCAAGCACTGACGCCACTCCTAACTAGAAAGAAACGCATGTCCTCCTTGATGTCCGTCTCCCGTTTTTGGTTCATACCGGGTGTGATACTCGCGAATCAACGTTACACAAAGCTACGCCACACAAGGCCGTGCTTTGATCATCAACCACAAGACATTGCTTTTCAACAAAAGTCTTGATCCTTGCAACTCAGCCTGCCACATTGTCAGTCCATACTGTACCACTGATTTCTGCCAATATATAACCTCTAGGCTCGTACGTCTCAGAGAAGGGTGTATAGCAAGAGAATAAATTCTCTGCCACCAAACAGATATATATTTAGCAGAGATCACCAAATACAGTATAAAGGAATACAACGTCAGACACACTATCCATTTACAAGTCCGTTCTGGGTCTGAACGAAACCGGAGGCACCTAGTACCCCGCATATCCATCGATCTCCAAGTACGTCTGGACGATCACCAACTGCTTCCATCTTCTTGGGTGTACAACCCAATCAAGATCATCAGTAATCTCCCGAACGACGTGAAGACCTCCGGTCTTCGACCATCGTCTTCATCTTCGACTTATCGTCGTATCAGTTATTCAGAATGGGATAAACCCGGTCTTCCCGAATAACTCGCGTATATTTTAAATAAGTGTTACACAAACACAACATACGCCTCATTCCTATTCATCAGTCACTAACCGTAAATTAATCAAGAGAATAATTCCCCAAATATTAACCCCGAAGGCCGAAACCAACATCAGATCAATATCCAGGAAACCATTCTGCTTAGCTAACCGACAGTTAGTTTCTGAATTTCACATTAATAGGGAAAGGTTCCCATTAATTTTATCAAAGATAAATTCTTTATATTTATTCTTTAATCTTCTTTTGAATTTTGATTCAACTAGTCGGGATTAACGAACCTTACCGAAGTAATCATTTGTTTTAATTTCCCAATCCCAACCTATCCATCCCATGAAGTAAAACTGGTAGTACTTCATATCTAACACCACGGTGTTATCGGTAAATTCAATTACCATTTCACGTTCAAATCTAATTAAAGATTTAACTATCGCCTGGAGCAAAACTGGTGATACTCCATTCTCGATCATTTCAATCTAATTAAAGATTCATTAAAACTCCACTTAGTTTTAATCGTTAACTGGGTTAAAGAATCCGTGTCATTTAAAACACGGTTCACGATAAACCCAAAGTCACATTCCATTAATTATCGGGTTAAAGAACGAGTGTTATTTAAAACACTGTTCACGATAAACCCAAAAATCAATATCAATTCAATTTCAATTAAATATTATTTAATTGGTACACTTCATTAAATCTAAATAAAAAGATTTAATCTTTTCTCAACTGGGTTCAAGAACAGTGTTAGTGAAGACACCATTCACGACAAACCCAAATCACATTTGATATTCAATACAAGGCTCTGAATAGAAAATATATCAGGTTATATTCAATATCAAATTCTACGATTAATAAATGCCGTATTGGAAATAACGATATAAATATATATCTTTCAAATTTCCATAACAACATCTGTATAATCACGAATTCCAACATCGAAATATTCCGAAGACAATTTCGATTCAAATCCACTCCAACGCAATCATTGGAAATTCTGGTTATTTTTAAAACCATTTTTCAAATTCAATTTATTTATTTAACAATAAATAGAATTATAATTCTAGTTCAAAACTAGTTCATTTCGATAAAAATCTATTTTTATCTTTTCAAATATGGAGTTTTTCATCCCAATTCTTTCTAAATCATTTCTTATGATTTTACACAAATTATTGATATTTTTAATGATTTTATCAAGGCCCGTACAGTCGATTTCCATCAATGGCCATCGAACTGCACTTACAACGACCTTTTTCAAATTTGATTTGGACATAATTCCAAATCCAACCGTTAGATTTCTAATTTCTAATATTCGTTAGAAAGCTCTTTTCGATACGAACCCAACGGTTCCAGTTTTAGGAGAATCCGAAGGTCGGATCTCCCGTAATGTCCGTTTGAAATAAATGGTCGAAATTCACGAACTGCCGCGGCGCGGCGCGTTCTATTCAGGCCATTATATTATATATATATAATATATATATCGTCGATTTCTATTTAAAACGAATTTTATAAATAGTTTTGAATTCGTTTCAAAAACATTTTCAACTTCCATTTCAAATTCAAATCAAAGTTGAATCTTTCCTTATAAATTCGGTTTAAAATTCATTTCTATTCAACTCAAGTTTCAATTCAATTTGAATTCATTTCACTTCGTTTTAAATTCAATTCGAATTCGTTTTCAATTCGATTCAATTCAAAGTGGTTTTCTATTTGATTCAAATTCGTTATATATTTCAATTGAAATCAAATTCGTTTTCTATTCAAATCAAATTCGTTATATATGCAATTGAAATCAAATTCGTTTTCTATTCAAATCAAATTTCAATTCAATTTGATTTCACTTCAATTCGTTTTCAATTCGAATTCGTTTTCAATTCAATTCGAATTGGTTTTATATTCAATTCATTTCGAAATCGTTTTATATTCAATTCATTTCGAAATCGTTTTATATTCAATTCATTTCGAAATCGTTTTATATTCAATTCATTTCAAAATGAATAAAATCGATACAAATATCGTTCACGTCAAAATGGCGTCAATCTAATCAACATGGCTTCATATATTCCTTTATTCTATTCAACAAATGAATATTTATTTTTGTCAACACACGACTAATCTCAACGAATGAGTATTGGCCACGTGTGACTATTTTTGTTAAATTATTTCGTTCAACACATGACTAATCTCAACGGATGAGTACAGTCAACACATGAACCTTTATTTTATAGAGATAAATATATAAAATTTTATTATTAAAATATTTCGTTCAACACATGAATAATCTCAACGGATGAGTACAGTCAACACATGAACCTTTATTTTATAATGTTCTTTATTTTCTAAATTGGAATGAGGCCCAATCAATCACCATATAATGTTAATTATATGGACTTTTCATACATCACACGTATATAATAGCTTTGAAAAATAATCAACCATCAACCAAAGTGCACTACACTGTATAAGCATCAAATATAGATATCTAACGCTTAAAACAGTCTGTCAATCAATCGATCGACATATTTAATCAGTCAGGATGAGTGAACTTCAAATTTCATCCCAACACCCATGTAGGGTTTCAAACAATCAAACACAGATTTTATTTGTGCAGTTGGGCGATGTGTAAAATTTATCGACCCAATCAATGTCCTTCAAATAGGTGTACATAAACAAACCGTCCGGTTTGTAAATGAATATTTATTTATTTACATTCATGTTAAAAATTATATTTTTAACGACAAAACATTTTATTTCAACAAACAATTCAATTCAAGCCAAGTAATCTAACCAACTACACAACCAAACAATTAAACAAACAAGCCATCCATGGTCTGTGGATGACGGGTGTCGGGTGCTACTATACACCGTCTGCATCCTAGTTTATATATATATATATATATATATAATTAGAAAATGAAATTGAAAGGTGAGAAATTCTCACAGATAGCTAATCCAACATCACGATTCTTCTTATGCAGAAATCTTCGCCAATCTCGCCTTTTGTCGCTTTCGTTGCCCGTATTCACTACATATGTAAAAATCGAATTTTTACTTCGCTATTCAATATATAAAAATTGAATTTTTACTTCGCTATTCAATATAGAAAAATCGAATTTTTACTTCGCTATTCAATATATAAAAATCGAATTTTTACTTCGCTATTCAATATAGAAAAATCGAATTTTTACTTCGCTATTCAATATAGAAAAATCGAATTTTTACTTTCACGCTATATGGATAAAAATTCTATTTTTACATCGTTATCTTATATATTAAAATCTCGCTTTTTCAACTATAAAGATTTCACCTTTTCAACTCCATCACTATAAAAATCCCATTTTTATTTTGCTACACATATAAAGATGATATTTTTAATATTCCTATCCTGTAAAAATTATATTTTTACTTCTCTACATATGTAAAAATCATATTTTTACATCATTTATATAGTAAAGACTATATTTTTTTAATACTTTAAAAATATAAAAAAAATCATATTTTTAATTCTTTAAAAATATAAAAATCATATTTTTACTTCGATGTTCAATATATAAAAATCGAATTTTTACTTCGATGTTCAATATATAAAAATCATATTTTTACTTCGATGTTCAATATATAAAAATCAAATTTTACTATCTAAAACATATAGTAAAAATCGGGTTTTCTTTTAAGCTAAAACCTATGTGAAATATCAGATTTTCTATATACAAATAAATAAGACTTACTTTCTTATCGGCTGAAAAAAAAGGCTTTTTACGCAGCATCGAAGGTGGAAGGGGTGCTGAGGAGCGGTGCCGGGACATGGTCAGTCAACGGCGGAGGTCTCAATGATCGGAGGCGACGCTGATTAATGGTGGATGCGGGTTTCAATCGGCCTCAGGCCAGCATCGAGGGGGGATTCAGTCGCGAGGGAGGGGAAAGGAGGATCGGTGGCCAGTGGGGCCAACCACAGTGGCGGCGCTGGACTGGTGGCGCCGGCGTGCTCTGGTGGATCGATTTGGGGGGTCTGGGGCTACGGCCTAATCCTGAGGAGGAAGGAGAGAAGGAGGTTCGGAGGGACTGGGGAGGATCGGCGTTAGGAGGAGGTGGCGGCCGTCGACGTGAGGGGCGTAAGGTCGAGCAATGACGGGAGCTTTTCTTCCCCTTTTTTTTTATTTCGATCTGAAGTGGTTTGAACGGGGGGCCTGTTTGACTAAGCAAGGAGGGAGAGAGAAAGGTAGTTTAATATAATTTTTTTATTATTTTATTCCAAATAAAAGTCCTTTTTTATTTGAAACCCAAACCGAACCCAACGACTGTCACCCATACCTAATTACCCCCATTCCGAACACAATGGGATATGTATCGTAAGCCAATTCGGCCGTTACGATAGGTTTTCACGTAAATTAAAATATAAATCCTTATATATTTAATTTAAACTTACATTTTCAATTACCGGGGCCACATACTGACTCTAAAAATTCCCGAAAAATATTTTCTAACTTCGTATTAACGATACGGTTCTAACAAAACTAATTTCGTCAAATTCTGAGACGGTTTGAAAAATGGCCAATTTCCAGTCGTTTAAATTCAACTAAAACTGGTCAAATGCGTTTAACTGCGCCACACTCACATATTGATTCGAAAAATTATGAAAATTGGAATCTAGTAATAATTTGACATCACGGACCCAACAAAACGGGTTTCGTCGAGATCCGAGGTCATTTGCAAAATGTCCATTTTTAAGGGCCTGAATTTCATAGCGACTATTCAGAATTTTCAACTGGACATATCTTTTTATCCCCGCTATGAAATTTTGATTTTTCGGATTCGTTGGAAAGATATCATCAAATAGATCCTATTATTTTTGGTTTCACTAAAATCCGGATTGTTTTGCACCCGGTACGTTCAATTGAATTTTGAAATCGAATTATCGAACTACCGCGCCATTTTCAATTCCTTTTATAAATATATATAAATATTCTATCGTCCATCTATATAACTATATACGATTGAATTTTATTCAAAAGAAATTTTCTCGTCGATATTATTTAAAATAATTCATTTTAAATAATCAAAATTCGCTAAAATTGCCAAAATAAAAATTTTAAACTGGCCCAGATTTTCGGGTTGTTACAATCTCCCCCACTTAAAACTTTTCGTCCCCGAAAAGGAACAAAGTCGAAAGTGGTTTGATTAATCAACTCTACGTTCGATCGACTTCCATTCTCCAACTTTTCAGTTTCTGAGAATTTTCAAATTCTTCAAAAATTTGGCTAACACCCGGAATTTTCGAAAAATTTCGCCATAACCTCCCCTGCACCGGGAGCCACGGGAAAATCCCGATATTGCCATATAGTCCTTCAGATCTCAAAAAGAAAAAGAAAAGGCCAAGCGGCTAGCCAATAGGCTCATAAAATCATCATCACCCAAACAAAACAGTAAATTATGTAGTAAACATGTACCTATTTGTCGGGCAAACAAATTTTATTCTTCGGCTCTAGCCTCCTTGCTATGACCTGTTCAATGTAAGCACATGTATATGCAAGCAAATGCGACCAATTCTCAATATAGTTCAATATTTGATGCAATTAGGCTAAATGGTTCAAAATTATCAAACAAATAAACAAACAATACAAACATCAATCAATTAGTGAATTAGAGTTTCAAATTGATAATTTTGATACATAGACAAAAATCAAATTTTTTATGCCAAATCACAACAATAAGCCCTATCTAATTTTGGTTCTCACACCAGTCTAATGGAAATATATAGGAATCCCACCTTCGAAACTCGAACATAAATGTTGATGATGCGATCGCTATCATCAATATCCTCTTCGGGCGACTAGAGTGTGATGCTATATCTATCCAATATATTAAAACTTTGAATATACGTTTGCAAGGCGTATATGCAAATTCTTTATATACTGGACTATCCAAATCAATATGAAATAAATAATCAAATACGAATAATTGATTTAGATTTTCAAAACACAATTTGTTTTCACTTTAAAAATATACTCTTCACGGTCGTTCTAGGATACTACTGATCCCATCTCTAACGAGTCATTCTCATTGGATATTGTTAATCCAATATCTGATGAATTCTTTCGTATGGTTCTAATGTGCCTTGTTCTCTGCTTTGTAAACCAAAGCTCTGATACCAACTGTGACGAAAAGGAATTTCGCTCGGTCCGAACCTGTCGCTAAACCGACCCAGACCGCTCGAAACGCCCTATCGTTTGAGAACACGACAAATCAGAACGCACACGGAAGGACATTTCATTGTATATTACAACAATACATCAGATTACAAGAATATACAGAGTATAAATGAATATTACACAGAAATATCAGAGATTTAAATTACATTTAAATACATAGCAGCGGAAAATAATACAATACACAACTAGAATGAGATATACGGATACAAAGCTTTCCGGATATCGTTCCAGCTGTAAACCAGGATCCTGTGAATATAAATCTGCAAAACCAAAACTACTAGCTGCCCGTGTCAAAATAAGGGCACCCAGAGTTTAGGTTAAAACAATAAACTCCAGGTCAGTCATGTGACTGGTGTGAGAACTAAAACTGTTATTAATCTTTATTTTTAAAGTTAGGTAAATCAAGGGACCACGCCGTATAACACGGAACGGGTTTCCTCCCAAGAATACCAGTGCATAAAACAAATAGCGCAATGCTAAATAAAGAAAAATGAAGCTGTTATAAGACCCAGGTCCTATCACACAATGCAACGCAAGCCGGGGGATAGGGTTTTTACCTTATAATAGCCAAGAATGCTTGATACGTTTAAAAACAAATCATTTGATACTATTATAAGTGTATAGTGTATAAAACAACTTCAAATCATAAGTATCAATCATAGACGGCATGAATGACCCATACCACTATGTCGCCATAAATAAGTTTACAATCAAAACCGCAAGACGTCGTATTGGAAGTTGGGTTATCATTTATGGTATGAACCGAGGCTAGGGCAAGATCCTCACCGATTCGAGACTGTCTAGTCCGAGCCTCAGGAACAGCCGCAACTGCCCCATGGATCGTCAGGGCCGGTCCACCGATGTGGATTATTATGCCTGAACACTGCGTTTCCCCGCCCTTTGGGGCGTAAGCCTGGCCCGTCAGCCAACCAAAAGCATCGGCCTAAACCGATATCACGAGGCGCCTCGCTTTTCAACAAGTAATAATAAGCAACATCCACATGAGTCAAACTCGTCAGCCAGTTCAAGCACTGACGCCACTCCTAACTAGAAAGAAACGCATGTCCTCCCTGATGTCCGTCTCCCGTTTTTGGTTCATACTGGGTGTGATACTCGCGAGTCAACGTTACACAAAGCTACGCCACACAAGGCCGTGCTTTGATCATCAACCACAAGACATTGCTTTTCAACAAAAGTCTTGATCCTTGCAACTCAATTTGCCACATTGTCAGTCCATATTGTACCACTGATTTCTGCCAATATATAACCTCTAGGCTCGTACGTCTCAGAGAAGGGTGTATAGCAAGAGAATAAATTCTCTGCCACCAAACAGATATATATTTAGCAGAGATCACCAAATACAGTATAAAGGAATACAACGTCAGACACACTATCCATTTACAAGTCCGTTCTGGGTCTGAACGAAACTGAAGGCACCTAGTACCCCGCATATCCATCGATCTCCAAGTACGTCTGGACGATCACCAACTGCTTCCATCTTCTTGGGTGTACAGCCCAATCAAGATCATCAGTAATCACCCGAACGACGTGAAGACCTCCGGTCTTCGACCATCGTCTTCATCTTCGACTTATCGTCGTATCAGTTATTCAGAATGGGATAAACCCGGTCTTCCCGAATAACTCGCGTATATTTTAAATAAGTGTTACACAAACACAACATACGCCTCATTCCAATTCATCAGTCACTAACCGTAAATTAATCAAGAGAATAATTCCCCAAATATTAACCCCGAAGGCCGAAACCAACATCAGATCAATATCCAGGAAACCATTCTGCTTAGCTAACCGACAGTTAGTTTCTGAATTTCACATTCATAGGGAAAGGTTCCCATTAATTTTATCAAATATAAATTCTTTATATTTATTCTTTAATCTTCTTTTGAATTTTGATTCAACTAGTCGGGATTAACGAACCTTACCGAAGTAATCATTTGTTTTAATTTCCCAATCCCAACCTATCCATCCCATGAAGTAAAACTGGTTGTACTTCATATCTAACACCACAGTGTTATCGGTAAATTCAATTACCATTTCACGTTCAAATCTAATTAAAGATTTAACTATCGCCTGGAGCAAAACTGGTGATACTCCATTCTCGATCATTTCAATCTAATTAAAGATTCATTAAAACTCCACTTAGTTTTAATCGTTAACTGGGTTAAAGAATCCGTGTCATTTAAAACACGGTTCACGATAAACCCAAAGTCACATTCCATTAATTATCGGGTTAAAGAACGAGTGTTATTTAAAACACTGTTCACGATAAACCCAAAAATCAATATCAATTCAATTTCAATTAAATATTATTTAATTGGTACACTTCATTAAATCTAAATAAAAAGATTTAATCTTTTCTCGACTGGGTTCAAGAACAGTGTTAGTGAAGACACCATTCACGACAAACCCAAATCACATTTGATATTCAATACAAGGCTCTGAATAGAAAATATATCAGGTTATATTCAATATCAATTTCTACGATTATCAAATGCCGTATTGGAAATAACGATATAAATATATATCTTTCAAATTCCCATAACAACATCTATATAATCACGAATTCCAACATCGAATTATTCCGAAGACAATTTCGATTCAAATCCACTCCAACGCAATCATTGGAAATTCTGGTTATTTTTAAAACCATTTTTCAAATTCAATTTATTTATTTAAAAATAAATAGAATTATAATTCTAGTTCAAAACTAGTTCATTTCGATAAAAATCTATTTTCTTTTCAAATATGGAGTTTTTCATCCCAATTCTTTCTAAATCATTTCTTATGATTTTACACAAATTATTGATATTTTTAATGATTTTATCAAGGCCCGTACAGTCGATTTCCATCAATGGCCATCGAACTGCACTTACAGCGACCTTTTTCAAATTTGATTTGGACATAATTCCAAATCCAACCGTTAGATTTCTAATTTCTAATATTCGTTAGAAAGCTCTTTTCGATACGAACCCAACGGTTCCGGTTTTAGGAGAATCCGAAGGTCGGATCTCCCGTAATGTCCGTTTGAAATAAATGGTCAAAATTCACGAACTGCCGCGGCGCGGCGCGTTCTATTCAGGCCATTATATTATATATATAATATATATATAATATATATATCGTCGATTTCTATTTAAAACGAATTTTATAAATAGTTTTGAATTCGTTTCAAAAACATTTTCAAATTCCATTTCAAATTCAAATCAAAGTTGAATCTTTCCTTATAAATTCGGTTTAAAATTCATTTCTATTCAACTCAAGTTTCAATTCAATTTGAATTCATTTCACTTCGTTTTAAATTCAATTCGAATTCGTTTTCAATTCGATTCAATTCAAAGTGGTTTTCTATTTGATTCAAATTCGTTATATATTTCAATTGAAATCAAATTCATTTTCTATTCAAATCAAATTCGTTATATATGCAATTGAAATCAAATTCGTTTTCTATTCAAATCAAATTTCAATTCAATTTGATTTCACTTCAATTCGTTTTCAATTCGAATTCGTTTTCAATTCAATTCGAATTGGTTTTATATTCAATTCATTTCGAAATCGTTTTATATTCAATTCATTTCGAAATCATTTTATATTCAATTCATTTCGAAATCGTTTTATATTCAATTCATTTCAAAATGAATAAAATCGATATAAATATCGTTCACGTCAAAATGGCGTCAATCTAATCAACACGGCTTCATATATTCCTTTATTCTATTCAACAAATGAATATTTATTTTTGTCAACACACGACTAATCTCAACGAATGAGTACTGTCCACATGTGTCTATTTTTGTTAAATTATTTCGTTCAACACATGACTAATCTCAACGGATGAGTACAGTCAACACATGAACCTTTATTTTATAGTGATAAAGATATAAAATTTTATTATTAAAATATTTCGTTCAACACATGACTAATCTCAACGGATGAGTACAGTCAACACATGAACCTTTATTTTATAATGTTCTTTATTTTCTAAATTGGAATGAGGCCCAATCAATCACCATATAATGTTAATTATATGGAATTTTCATACATCACATGTATATAATAGCTTTGAAAAATAATCAACCATCAACCAAAGTGCACTACACTGTATAAGCATCAAATATAGATATCTAACGCTTATAACAGCATGTCAATCAATCGATCGACATATTTAACCAGTCAGGATGAGTGAACTTCAAATTTCATTCCAACACCCATGTGGGGTTTCAAACAATCAAACACAGATTTTATTTGTGCAGTTGGGTGATGTGTAAAATTTATCGACCCAATCAATGTCCTTCAAATAGGTGTACATAAACAAACCGTCTGGTTTGTAAATGAATATTTATTTATTTACATCCACGTTAAAAATTATATTTTTAACGACAAAACATTTTATTTCAACAAACAATTCAATTCAAGCCAAGTAATCTAACCAACTACACATCCAAACAATTAAACAAACAAGCCATCCATGGTCTGTGGATGACGGGTGTCGGGTGCTACTAAACACCGTCTGCATCCTAGTATATATATATAATTAGAAAATGAAATTGAAAGGTTAGAAATTCTCACAGATAGCTAATCCAACATCACGATTCTTCTTATGCAGAAATCTTCGCCAATCTCGCCTTTGGTCGCTTTCGTTGCCCGTATTCACTACATATGTAAAAATCGAATTTTTACTTCGCTATTCAATATATAAAAATCGAATTTTTACTTCGCTATTCAATATAGAAAAATCGAATTTTTACTTCGCTATTCAATATATAAAAATCGAATTTTTACTTCGCTATTCAATATAGAAAAATCGAATTTTTACTTCGCTATTCAATATAGAAAAATCGAATTTTTACTTTGCTATTCAATATAGAAAAATCGAATTTTTACTTTCACGCTATATGGATAAAAATTCTATTTTTACATCGTTATCTTATATATAAAAATCTTGCTTTTTCAGTTATAAAGATTTCACCTTTTCAACTCCATCACTATAAAAATCCCATTTTTATTTTGCTACACATATAAAGATGATATTTTTAATATTCCTATCCTGTAAAAATTATATTTTTACTTCTCTACATATGTAAAAATCATATTTTTACATCATTTATATAGTAAAGACTATATTTTTTTAATACTTTAAAAATATAAAAAAATCATATTTTTAATTCTTTAAAAATATAAAAATCATATTTTTACTTCGATGTTCAATATATAAAAATCGAATTTTTACTTCGATGTTCAATATATAAAAATCATATTTTTACTTCGATGTTCAATATATAAAAATCATATTTTTACTATTTAAAACATATAGTAAAAATCGGGTTTTCTTTTAAGCTAAAACCTATGTGAAATATCAAATTTTCTATATACAAATAAATAAATAAGACTTACTTTCTTATCGGCTGAAAAAAAAGGCTTTCTATGCAGCATCGAAGGTGGAAGGGGTGCTGAGGAGCGGTGCCGGGACATGGTCAGTCAACGGCGGAGGTCTCAATGACCGGAGGCGGCGCTGATTAATGGTGGATGCGGGTTTCAATCGGCCTCAGGCCAGCATCGAGGGGGGATTCAGTCGCGAGGGAGGGGAAAGGAGGATCGGTGGCCAGTGGGGCCAACCACGGTGGCGGCGCTGGACTGGTGGCGCCGGCGTGCTCTGGTGGATCGATTTGGGGGGGTCTGGGGCTACGGCCTAACCCTGAGGAGGAAGTAGAGAAGGAGGTTCGGAGGGACTGGGGAGGATCGGCGTAAGGAGGAGGTGGCGGCCGTCGACGTGAGGGGCGCGAGGTCGAGCAATGACGGGAGCTTTTCTTCCCCCTTTTTTTTATTTCGATCTGAAGTGGTTTGAACGGGGGGCCTGTTTGACTAAGCAAGGAGGGAGAGAGAAAGGTAGTTTAATATATTTTTTTATTATTTTATTCCAAATAAAAGTCCCTTTTTATTTGAACCCCAAACCGAACCCAACGACTGTCGCCCATAGCTAATTACCCACATTCCAAACACAATGGGATATGTATCGTAAGCCAATTCGGCCTTTACGATAGGTTTTCACGTAAATTAAAATATAAATCCTTATATATTTAATTTAAACTTACATTTTCAATTACCGGGGTCACATACTGACTCTAAAAATTCCCGAAAAATATTTTCTAACTTCGTATTAACGATACGGTTCTAACAAAACTAATTTCGTCAAATTCTGAGACGGTTTCAAAAATGGCCAATTTCCAGTCGTTTAAATTCAACTAAAACTGGTCAAACGCGTTTAACTGCGCCACACTCACATATTGATTCGAAAAATTATGAAAATTGGAATCTAGTAATAATTTGACATCACAGACCCAACAAAACTGGTTTCGTCGAGATCCGAGGTCATTTGCAAAATGTCCATTTTTAAGGGCCTGAATTTCATAGCGACTATTCAGAATTTTCAACTGGACATATCTTTTTATCCCCGCTATGAAATTTTGATTTTTCGGATTCGTTGGAAATATATCATCAAATAGATCCTATTATTTTTGGTTTCACTAAAATCCGGATTGTTTTGCACCCGGTACGTTCAATTGAAGTTTGAAATCGAATTATCGAACTACCGCGCCATTTTCAATTCCTTTTATAAATATATATAAATATTCTATCGTCCATCTATATAACTATATACGATTGAATTTTATTCAAAAGAAATTTTCTCGTCGATATTATTTAAAATAATTCATTTTAAATAACCAAAATTCGCTAAAATTGCCAAAATAAAAATTTTAAACTGGCCCAGATTTTCTGGTTGTTACACTACCACAAACATATAGTTGTTAACTTTCAACATGAATCACATACTTGCAAATAACCAATAGGCCTAACATCGTTATACCACAACATCCCAAATCGATTAGAATCATAGCAACATACAATTATGAATTATTATCACCGCAAATTAAGTACAATTCCATTTCTCATTTTACACAAATCAAAACACAATTATTCATTCACATCGGAATAGCACTCTACTTACAACGTATGACGAATCTTCAATTCAGGAATCTGAATTCTGAATTTGGAGATGCTATCCTTTGTTGTAGGCATTGTTTTGATTTAGTTGTCAATGCTTTAAGCTTTCGAATTACTTCCTAATCGTCTCTCAATTTTGATGGCTACTTCTAGTCTTTCCTCTGCAGCATGACGGTCTCATTCTAATTTTTATTTGTATGAATTAGGTGGAGACTTAGGTCCTTTTTATAGAGTTTGTGAATTGATTAGAACCGTCGATGGAGCTTGGATTAATATTAGTCGTTCGTTTGAAGAAGAGACCAATCAGGAGATGACACCTAGCCCTAGTGACAAGGCAAGGCTCAGGAATTCGGCCAAGCACAGACCAGGCCAGCCAGGGGGGCTGGGTTCGACCTGGCTCAAGGGCCAGGTCGACTCCCCAGTCGACCCCCAGGTCGACTACCCAGTCGACCTGGGTGCCCCAGGTCGTCTACCCAGTCAACTTAGGTGCCTTGGGCCGGAAAATTCCCGCCCAGCCCATTCTAGTCCGATTTTTTTGAAATTTGAATTTGTTCTGAGCTGTTTCTGTCTGTTTGAATTTTAAACTGAATTCTGAAACTTCCGGAGGCCATATCTTCTTCATATGGAGTCCGTTTTACGCAAACTCGGACTCTATCCCAAGCAGAATTCCGAGACGAACGCAATGGCGTATCCCGTTTCCCTTAATTCTTTGATTTGAAATTAATTATTCTTTAATTTGTGAATTTCACTGTTATAGATTACACGGGTTGTTACATAAACACTTTTGTTGGATTCGGAATGCCAAATTATTGCTAATTTTAATTTTTCATAATTTTTAGAATTAATTTGTGACCGTGGCAAAAAGATTTCAGTTTGGTCAATTTCGGTTAAATTTAATCGACTTGAAAAAGGCCATTTTTCAAATAGGCTCAGAATTGAACGAAATTAGTTTTGTTAGGACCGTATCGTAAAAACATAACTAGAAATAATTTTTCTAGAATTTTTAGAAGTCGTATGTGGCCACGGCGAATTTAAATGTAGGAATGAATTAATTAAATAAATGATTTAAATATTAAATTAAGGATTTCAGGCCACAGACATTCGATTGGGCTCACGGGACCAAGTCCATTGGGTCCGGAACGTGGGTATTTGCCTAGGGACAACTTTCGTTGGGCTAGGATTGGATACACTAAAGGTTAACGGGCCTTTGTGTTAGTAAATAAAATAAAATACACTATATACTAGTATAAATACGGTCAACATATACAGAAAAACCCTAATATGTATGCCGCCACCTTCAAGCAGTACATGGCCGATATTCACCCACACTTCCTCCTCTAAAAACTCACAATCCATTCACCAAAACCATAGAACTCTTTGCTAAATTCAAAGTTCTTCCTCTCCTCTTTCAATCCATACGGGTTTTACCCCAAACTGTGAAGTATTTGAGGAGTACCAGACCCCCAAACGCCGGCTGTTTGCGCCGCCCAAGCTCCTCCTAGCCACGTGCGAGTTGAATGTGGTGGGGCCCCATGCGTGCGCTGCTGGTTGCTCTCCGGAGTGGTGAACTCCGATTGTCCAGAAGCTGAACGATTGAAGTGAAAAAGTTTGACCTAGGATCAAACAAACTTGTAACCATTGGCCGATCTTATTCTGGAAGAAAAAGGAAGAAAAGGTTAATGTAATTGATTATTAATTTAGTTATATATTTAAATGTTTAAATCTTTAAATATTCGTAACTCACTCGTACGAATTCAGAATCAGATGATTTCTGAAGCGTTGGAACCGTCTTGGCCCGATCTACACAACAGTACGAACCTGATCTAAAATAAAGCAAACCAGAATTTGGGGAAAATTCCATTCTGAACTAAACAGAATCAAATCAAAGTGAGAAATCCTAATTTATTTTTATTATTATTTATTTTAAAATAATTAGAATAAATCGTTGATTCGCTGTATATGCTGGCTAAGTGATTAATTTGTATGTGATGTGCTAATATAGATTTGTTTGTGAGGATTCTCTTTATTTATTTAAATTAAAAATAATTCTGAATTCATTATCACAAATCTACAGTTAGTTTCTGTTTGATATTATTCATGATTGTTCTGTGTTGAATGTGATGTATGGATCTGTTTGTTGGGTAACGTTATTGGGTGATAAATGGTCAGACATATTTATTTGTCGTGAGATAATTTATTAGAAACATTTAGATCAATTTGTCGTGATAAAGGAAGAATATATATATATATATATAAATTTTGGTTAGATAAGATGATCAAAAATATGAAACACTAAATTGTGTTAAGTTGTTGAACTAGTATATTTCAACAAAATAAAATGTCATCTTAAAACCATTCTTGTTAGATTAGAATCGTCACTAAAATGAAGTACCAACTCTTATATAGTTTGTTGGGTTAAAGATGGGAATAGAAAAAGGTTCATGTTTTAGAATTAAAACATGATTTTGATAAAAAGTACATTTTAATGTTATGAATAGAAATTACATCTTTATGTAATTTGTTATATTAGGAACAGGAATTACATCTTTATGTAAAATGTTATATTAGATCAGAAAGTACTTATTTTGTAGTTACTTTCTTTTAAGATAATTAGAATACATAGAAAATGTAAACAAATAGAAATATTCTTTTATATGTCATTAGTATTCATAGAAAAAGGTGAACATATAAAATTTACTTTTATATGTCATTTATGTTAGCACAAAAATTATCAATTATGTTAGAAGCTAAATTATGTCATAACATAAATTTATCATTGATATTATACATGTTGTATTAGTATAAAGTTCATCAAGTATGTTATACATGTTATATTAGTGTAAATTTGCCATGTATATTTAATTAGAGTGGATAAATCATATATGCCATGTATGTTTAATTAGAATTGATAAGTTATAAATGTCATGTGTGTTGGAGTAGAATTGACAAATCATAAATATGAGTTTAATTAAAAGCGACAAATTATAATTGTCATGTGTGCTAAATTAGAGTTGACATAATATGATTGTCATTTATGCCAAATTTGAATTGACAAAATATAATGGTCATTCTTGACAAACTTGAATAGTTAAAACATAAAATGTTATGATGAATATAAAAATGACATTTTAGTTATAAAATGTTAAAATAAAGGAGAATAAAATTTTAGTTATAAAATGTTAGGGAGAAAAAAACAACATTTTAGTTATAAAATGTTGAGTAGATAAAATATCACTTTTTATTTGTTTTGTTGAGTTAGGATTGACAACAAAGCAAATATATCACTTTTATTTGTTTTGTTGAAATGTTAGGATTGATTTAACATAAAAATATCTTTTTTATGTTAATATGAAAGGTTAGGAATGTTTACATGTAAAATACTCTTTTATATGATATTTGTTAACATAGAAAAATATTATTTTTATAACACTAGAATGCATAGTAAATGTTAACATAGAAAAATATTAATTTTTATAATATTAGAATGCATAGAAAATTGTTAACATACAGAATATACTTTTATATGCCATTAGAGTTTATAGAAAAATGATAACTTATAAAATATACCTTTATATGTCATTAGAATCCATAGAAAATGGTACATAGGAATTATTCTTTTATATGGTAACAGAGTAGTGGAAAAGTGTTAGCATAGAAATTATTCTTTTTAGATGCAAATAAAACATAGAAAAAGAATTATACTTTTTAAAGTGATTGTAAACATAAATTAGAAAAGAGAAGAAAATATTACATTCCGAAAGCTTACATTTTGCAAGATAATTATAGAAAGAATATAAAAGTTACATTTTGCAATTTAGTTATAGGTGAAATGAAAGATTTCATTTTATAATGTAAATAAGATTAAAAAGAAAGGTTACAATTTTAATGTAAAAAAAAGAAAATTTCACATTTTTAATGTGTATAAGAAAAAAAAGTTTACATTTTTAATGTGAATAAGGTAAAAAAGAAAATTTTACATTTTTAATGTAATTAAGATTTAAAGTAAGAAAATTACATTTTTATGTAATGAAAGGATTAGATCTTGAAATTGCAAAATTATTTACATTCTTTTTACATAAATTAGATTAAAAAGGAAAAGTCACATTTTTAATGTAGATTATATTAAAAAGAAAATTTTACAATTTTAATGCGATAAAAATAATAGAATTAAAATGTATATTTTTATCGTCATTTTAGATGCGATAAAAAGAGTAGAAATGAAATGTATATTTTTATCATCACTTTAGATGCGATAAAAGAATAGAATAATTATTATATATTTTTATCGTCATTTTAGAGGCGGTAAAAAGAAGTTACATTTTCAAAGTAAATTAAAGAAAAATAGGAAGTTACATTTTTATATGTAATTAGAGAAATAAAGAAACTTACATTTTTTCAATGTAAATAAGGATGAAATAGAAATTATATTTATTTTTTTATATGTAAATAAAAGAATTTACATTTTTCATTGTAAACAAAAGAAATAAAAGAATGATAAGGAATTCACATTTTCCAATGTAAATAGAATATGAAATAAAAGTTACATTTTCAATATAATAATATATTGAAATATAAGTTTACATTTCTCAATGTAAATAAAATAGGAATAGAGGTTTACATTTTTTTATGTAAGTAAAAGGATTAGGAATTTACATTTTAAGGAATGGGTTTTCATTAAAAAAGTATAATGAAACAAAATATACATTTGGTGTAAATTGAAAGATGAAAGAAGAAAAAAAATACATTGTTGGAAATAGCATGTGGATGTGAATTAAAATAAGATAAACATTATTGTGTGCTATGTTATGCCTCGATATTATATACACAAATAGGGATATTCGATGTCAACAAAATATAGTGAAATGGAATAGATGACGGAATTATATATAAGTATATATATGTAAATTATAATTAAACGAATCGCACGCGGTAGTTCGCGATTCGACAATTGTAACTTTAAATAGTTATATCGAAATATCCGACCGTCAGATTTTCCCAAAACTGGAACCATTAGGTTCGCCTTGGGAAGACCTTTCCAACGATATGAATTGTGTTAAATTCCAATGATTAGATTTAGAGAAACTTGTAAAACAAATTTGGGTGAAAACAGCGCCAAGGTCGCCTATTGACATGAAGTGTTGTTAAATAAAATTCAATTATTTTTATATAAATAAAAATAGAGATTAATTGTTATAAATTAATATTAACGATAAGAAATGATTTTAAATTATATATATACGAGGATGATTTGAAAAGTCCAAGTTCAATCTCATTTCAAATGATTATTCGTCGATCTAAGTCGAAGAGTTGAAGACGATGATTGAAGACCGACGATCTTCACGTCGAATGGATGAGTTACCATTGACGCCCAAGATTGGAGTAGCTACCTTGAAGGGGTTCCAGTGGTGGTTGTCCAAACTACTTGTTGATTGTTCGGATATGCGAGGAATAAGGTGCCTCCAGTTTCATTCAGACCTAGAACAGACTTGAAAATGGATTGTATGTCTGACGTTGTATTCCTTTATACGGTATTCAATGATCTCTGCTAAATATATATCTGTTTGGTGTTTGACACCCTTCTCTAAGACGTACAAGCTTAGAGGTTATATATTGGTAGGAATCAGTGGTATGGTATGGATTGACAATGTGGCATGCTAAGATGCAGATGATCAAGGTTTTTTTTGAAAAGCAGGCCTGTGGTAAATGATCAAAGCACGGCCTGTTTAGGCGTAGCTTTGTGTATAGCGTGACTTCGCGAATCTCACAACCCGGTTGGAGTCTAAAACGGGAGAAGGGAACGTAGGGAGAGCAGCACGTTTCTTTCTAGCTAGAAGTGGTGTTTGGGTTTTACAAGGCCCGGCATTTTACTTATGTGGATGATGGAATGAGGCGCCTCGGATGATAGGTCCTATAGGACCGGGAAACGTGTGTTCAGGAATTGCCAATCCGCAAAATCGTATGTGCGGACCAACCCTGCAGGATCCAAGGGTTCACTGCGGGGAATCCTGAGACATTAGCTAGAGTGTCTCGAATCGGTAAGGGGCTCCTCCCTAGCCTTGACTCATGATGGAAACCCAATTTCCAATACGACCTCATGCGGTTTTGATTGTAGAACTAGTATGGCGACATAGTAGGATGGGGTACTATGCCATCTATGATTGGTACATTATGATTGAAATGTTTTTAAAACATATATACACTAACAATAATATCAAATCCATTTTATCGTACTAAGCATTTTTGACCATTATAAGGTAAAACTATATCCTCCGGTTTGCGTTGCATTGTGTAATGGGACTTGGGTCTTATAATGGTTTCATTTTTCTAAAAAGCATTGCGTTGTTTAACGATTTATTTTAATTTATGCACCGGCAATCCATTGGAATAAAACCCGTTCCGCGTTAGCGGCGTGGTCCTTGGATTTGCCTTATTGCTGTTAGTTGTATTAATTAAGAATTCTCACACCAGTCCCATGACTGACTCGTAGTTTGTTTCACTTTGGAAACTCGGGTGCCCTCTTTTCCACACGGGTAGTCGAGTAGCTTTTTGCAGATATTTATCTCTTAAGCAGGATTCTGGATCGAAGCCTAAAGCTGTGTCCAGAGCATAGGAAGTCTTCCGCTGTGTATTGTATTAATTTACTGTAATTTATCTTCCGCTGTAATTTTATTCGATGTACTCTGATATTCGGTACTCTGATGTAACATTATTGTAATGTTTATAAAAGTCTGTTGTTATTGTTCTGATGTGTTGTACTCCCAGAGTTAACGTGTTCGGGTTTTGAATGGTCCTGGTCGATCTAACGATCGATCAGGTCAGGCGAAATCAGGGCCGTTACAGTTGGTATCAGAGCTCTGGTTAGCTCAAATCTTTGGGGTACAACTCGTTAGAACTGAACAAAAGACTCATCAGAGATTGGATTAGTAATATCCAATAAGAATGCTCATTAGAGATAGGATCATTAGTATCCTAGAATGAGAAAACTCATTAGAGATGGGGTTAGTAATGACCTAGAATGAGTTGAGAGTGCCAAGTCTATAATTAACTTATTTGTGAATATATATATAATCCGATCTTAGAAAATATGATTTTCTAATATATAAAAATTATATATATTTGAGAAGTTAATCAAAAAATAAAATTATTGAAATCGATAAAAGAATGAAAATTTAGTTAGTTAATTAAACAAATTTTTAGCTTCGTTCCTTTTCGAGGACGAAAAGTTTTTTAAGTGGGGGAGACTTTAACAACCCTGAATTTTGGGGTAAATTTAAAATTTTATTTTAACTAATTTTAATGGGTTTTGATATTTAAAATAATTTATTTAAAATAACAATGATTAAAAATTTATTTAAATCGAGCTTAGGATGAATAATATAATTTTAATTATAAAAATGAGTTAGAAATAGCGCGGTAGTTTGAAAAGTCAAACTTGGACTTTGACTGATCGTACAGGATGCATAATTTAACCGATTTTAGTGAAACCAAAAATATTAGAATTTCTTTTAAAATATCTTTCTAACGAATCCAAAAAATCAAAATTTTATAGCGGGAATCAAAAGTTATGCCCAGTTTAAATTTCAGAATAGTCGTTGTAGGATTTATATATACATTTTAATATTAAAAATAGCCATTTTTCAAACGACCTCTGTTTTCGACGAAACCACTTTTGTTGGATTCGAAATGTCAAATTATTGTTACGTTTAATTTTAAATAATTTTTAGAATTAATTGACCATGGCAAAAAGATTTCAGTTTGGTCAATTTCGGTTAAATTTAATCGACTTGAAAAAGGCCATTTTTCAAATACGCTCAGAATTGAACGAAATTAGTTTTGTTAGGACCGTATCGTCAAAACATAACTAGAAATAATTTTTCTGGAATTTTTAGAAGTCGTATGTGGCCCTGGCGAATTTAAATGTAGGATTGAATTAATTAAATAAATGATTTAAATATTAAATTAAGGATTTCAGGCCACAGACATTCGATTGGGCTCACGAGACCTAGTCCATTGGGTCCGGGACATGGGTATTTGCCTAAAGACGCTAGGATTGGAGATACTAAAGGTTAACGGGCCTTTGTGTTAATAAATAAAATAAAATACACTATATATTAGTATAAATACGGTCAACATATACAGCAAAACCCTAATACGTATGCTGCCGCCTTCAAGCAGTACATGGCCGATATTCACCCACACTTCCTCCTCTAAAAACTCATAATCCATTCACCAAAACCATAGAACTCATTGCTAAATTCAAAGTCCTTCCTCTCCTCTTTCAATCCATACGAGTTTCACCCCAAACCGTGAAGTATTTGAGGAGTACCAGACCCCCAAACGCCAGCCGTTTGTGCCACCCAAGCACCTCCTAGCCACCTGCGAGCTGAACTTGGTAGGGCCCCCTGCGTGCGCCGCTGGTTGCTCTCCGGAGTGGTGAACTCCGATTGTCCAGAAGCTGAACGATTGAAGTGAAAAAGTTTGACCTAGGATCGAACAAACTTGAAACCATCGGCCAATCTTATTCTGGAAGAAGAAGGATGAAAGGGTTAATGTAATTGATTATTAATTTAATTATATATTTAAATGTTTAAATCTTTAAATAACCATAACTCACTCGTACGAATTCAGAATCAGATGATTTATGAAGCGTTGGAACCGTCTTGGCCTGATCTACACAACAATCCGAACCTGATCTGAAATAAAGCAAACCAGAATTTGGGGAAAATTCCATTCTGAGCTGAACATAATCAAATCAAAGTGAGAAATCCTAATTTTTTTTATTATTTATTTTAAAATAATTAGAATAAATCGTTGATTCGCTGTATATGCTGGCTAAGTGATTAATTTGTATGTGATGTTCTAATATAGATTTGTTTGTGAGGATTCTCTTTATTTATTTAAATTAAAAATAATTCTGAATTCAATATCACAAATCTACAGTTAGTTTCTGTTTGCTATTATTCATTATTGTTCTGTGTTGAATGTGATGTATGGATCTGTTTGTTGGGTAATGTTATTGGGTGATAAATGGTCAGACATATTTATCTATCATGAGATAATTTGTTAGAAACATTTAAATCAATTTGTAGTGATAAAGGAAGAATATATATATATATATATATATATAATTTTTGGTTAGATAAGTTGATCAAAAATATGAAAGTGTTAAGTTGTTGAACTAGTATATTTCAACAAAATGAAATGTCATCTTAAAACCATTCTTGTTAGATTAGAATCGTCACTAAAATGAAGTACCAACTCTTATATAGTTTGTTGGGTTAAAGATGGGAATAGAAAAAAGTTCATGTTTTAGAATTAAAACATGATTTTGATAAAAAGTACATTTTAATGTTATGAATAGAAATTACATCTTTATGTAATTTGTTATATTAGGAATAGGAATTACATATTTATGTAAAATGTTATATTAGATCAGAAATTACACAATTTGTAGTCACTTTCTTTTTAGATAATTCGAATACATAGAAAATGTAAACAAATATAAATATTCTTTTATATGTCATTAGTATTCATAGAAAAAGTTAAACGTATAAAATTTACTTTTATATGTCATTTATGTTAGCACAAAAATTGTCAATTATGTTAGAAGCTAAATTATGTCATAACATAAATTTATCATTGACATTATACATGTTGTATTAGTACAAAGTTCATCAAGTATGCTATACATGTTATATTAGTGTAAATTTACCATGTATATTTAATTAGAGTGGATAAATCGTATATGCCATGTATGCTTAATTAGAATTGATAAGTTATAAATGTCATGTATGTTGGAGTAGAATTGACAAATCATAAATATGTGTTTAATTAGAAGCGACAAATTATAATTTTCATGTGTGCAAAATTAGAGTTGACATAATATGATTGTCATTTATGCCAAATTTGAATTGACAAAATATAATGGTCATTCTTGACAAACTTGAATAGTTAAAACATAAAATGTTATGATGAATATAAAAATGACATTTTAGTTATAAAATGTTAAAATAAAGGAGAATAAAATTTTAGTTATAAAATGTTAGGGAGAAAAAAAATAACATTTTAGTTATAAAATGTTGAGTAGATAAAATATCACTTTTTATTTGTTTTGTTGAGTTAGGATTGACAACAAAGCAAATATATCACTTTTATTTGTTTGGTTGAAATGTTAGGATTGATTTAACATAAAAATATCTTTTTTATGTTAATATGAAAGGTTAGGAATGTTTACATGTAAAATACTCTTTTATATGATATTTGTTAACATAGAAAAATATTATTTTTATAATATTAGAATGCATAGTAAATGTTAACATAGAAAATATTAATTTTTATAATATTAGAATGCATAGAAAATTGTTAACATACAGAATATACTTTTATATGCCATTAGAGTTTATAGAAAAATGATAACTTATAAAATATACCGTTATATGTCATTAGAATCCATAGAAAATGGTACATAGGAATTATTCTTTTATATGGTAATAGAGTACGTGGAAAAGTGTTAACATAGAAATTATTCTTTTTAGATGCCAATAAAACATAGAAAAAGAATTATACTTTATAAAGTGATTGTAAACATAAATTAGAAAAGAGAAGAAAAAATTACATTAGGAAAGATTACATTTTGCAAGGTAATTAAAGAAAGAATATAAAAGTTACATTTTGCAATGTAGTTATAGGTGAAATGAAAGATTTCATTTTATAATGTAAATAAGATTATAAAGAAAGGTTACATTTTTAATGTAAAAAAAGAAAAATTTACATTTTTAATGTGTATAAGAAAAAAAAAGTTTACATTTTTAATGTGAATAAGGTAAAGAAGAAAAATTTACATTTTTAATGTAATTAAGATTTAAAGTAAGAAAATTACATTTTTATGTAATGAAAGGATTAGATCTTGACATTGCAAAATTATTTACATTCTTTTTACATAAATTAGATTAAAAAGGAAAAGTCACATTTTTAATGTATATTAAAGAAAACTTTACAATTTTAATGCGATAAAAATAACAGAATTAAAATGTATATTTTTATCATCATTTTAGATGCGATAAAAAGAGTAGAAATGAAATGTATATTTCTATCGTCACTTTAGATGTGATAAAAGAATAAAATAATTATTATATATTTTTATCGTCATTTTAGAGGCGGTAAAAAGAAGTTACATTTTTCAATGTAAATAAAAGAAAAACATGAAGTTACATTTTTATATTTAATTAGAGAAATACAGAAACTTACATTTTTTCAATGTAAATAAGGATGAAATAGAAATTATATTTTTTTATATGTAAATAAAAGAATTTACGTTTTTCAATGTAAACAAAAGAAATAAACGAATGATTAGGAATTCACATTTTCCAATGTAAATAGAATATGAAATAAAAGTTACATTTTCAATATAATAATATATTGAAATATAAGTTTACATTTCTCAAAATAAATAAAATAGGAATAGAGATTTACATTTTTTTTTATGTAAATAAAAGGATTAGGAATTTACATTTTAAGGAATGGGTTTTCGTTAAAAAAGAATAATGAAACAAAATATACATTTGGTGTAAATTGAAAGATGAAAGAAGAAAAAAAAATACATTGTTGGATATAGCATGTGGATGTGAATTAAAATAAAATAAACATTATTGTGTGCCATGTTATACCTCAATATTATATACACAAATAGGGATATTGGATGTTAACAAAATATAGTGAAATGGAATGGATGACGGAATTATATATAAGTATATATGTAAATTATAATTAAACGAATCGCGCGCGGTAGTTCGCGATTCGACAATCGTAACTTTAAATAGTTATACCGAAATATCCGACCGTCGGATTTTCCCAAAACTGAAACCCTTAGATTTGACTTGGGAATACCTTTCCAACGATATGAATTGTGTAAATTCCAACGGTTAGATTTAGAGAAACTTGTAAAACAAATTTGGGTGAAAACAGCGCTAAGGTCGCCTATTGACATGAAGTATTGTTAAATAAAACTCAATTATTTTTACATAAATAAAAATAGAAATTAATCATTATAAATTAATATTAACGTTAAGAAATGATTTTAAATTATATATGTATACGAGAATCATTTGAAAAGTCCGAGTTCAATCTCATTTCAAATGATTATTTGTCGATCTAAGTCAAAGAGTGGAAGACGGTGATTGAAGACCGACGATCTTCACGTCGAATGGATGAGTTACCATTGAGGCCCATGATTGGAGTAGCTACCTTGAAGGGGCTACAATGGTGGCCGTCCAGACTACTTGTGACGACCCCAAACCCCGTACTGACGGTGGCAAGAGTAATCTTTGGAATATAACACATATACAGATAATAGCAGAACAGAAATAAATAAATACACCAGATAATGAACAAATAATACACTGGATAAACATAATCATCAAAGTTACACAGTATACAGGATCATACTTAGTACAAATACAGTTCAGCTATACATAAATGTCTACAGCGGAAAACAAACATAATATGTACAATAGGAGCTGAAAAGCATAAAAAGAGATAAATGATAGAATCCATCTTCAACTCTAGCTATCCAGAAAGAGCCTGCCAAAACCTGAATACAAGGCTATCCGTGTAGAAAAAGGGGCGCTCGAGTTTGCAAGTGAAACAAACTACGAGTCAGTCATGGGACTGGAATGAGAAATCTACTTAACACATTATATAATTGGCTAATGACAAGACCACGCCACTTTCGCGGAACGGATTTACTCCATTGGATTGCCAGTGCTTTACAATAAGTAAATCTTTTAAACATCGCAATGCTTTTTATAAAAATGAAGCCATTATAAGACTCAGTTCGCATCACACAATGCAATGAAAACCGAAGGATAGAGTTTTTACCTTATAATGGCCAAAATATTCTTGATACGAATAAAACAAAAGCATTTGGTTTTATTACTAGTGTTTATATGTTTCAAAAACAATTTCATATCATAAGTATCAGTCATAGAAGGCATGGGTACCATATATCATGTCGCCATATATAGGTATACAATCAAAACCGCACATGTCGTATTTGGAAATTGGATTTCCATCATGAACCAAGGCAAAAAGATAGTCCTTACCGAATTCGAGACGCTCTAGCCCGTGTCTCAGGAACAGCCGCAACTGCACCTTGGATCGTCAGGGACGGTCCACACGGAGTGGATTATAATGCCTGAACAATGTGTTTCCCTGCCCTATGGGGCGTCAATGAGCCAAAGAATGACTCCATCGGTCCCGGATCGACCGATATATCCGAGGCGCCTTGCAACAACAACAACCACACAGGTGAAAATAATATGAATGTCAGCCAGTTTAAGCACTGACACCCCCTCTAGCCAGAAAGAAACGTGCGTCCCCCCTGAGGTCCTCTCTTGTTTCTGGTTCATACCGGGGTGTGAGGCTCGCGAATTCACGTTATGCACAAAGCTATGCCACACAGGCGGTGCTTTGATCCTCAACCACAAGACTTTGCTTTTACACAGAAGCCTTGATTACTGCATCTTAGCATGCCACACAGCCAATTCACACCATGCAACTGATGGCTATCAATCACACCGAATGAATTCCAATGTCAGACACACAGTCCATTTACAAGTCCGTTCTAGGTCTGAACGAAACCGGAGGCACTATATACCTCGCATACCCATCGATCTCCACGTACGTCTGGACGATCACCACTCATTATCCATATTTCGGGATGCCTCCCAATCAGGACATTAGATATCATCCAACCGAGGTGAAGATCTCCGGTCTTCAACCACCGTCTTCATCTTCGACTTCTTATCGTCGATTTAGTTATTCAGAATGGGATAAACCCGGTCTTTCTGAGCAACTCGCATATATAATAAACAAGTGTTACACAAACACAACATACGCTTTATTCCAATTCAATAGTCACTAACCGTAAATCAGTAAGAGAACGATTTCCCAAATCTTAACCCCGAAGGCCGAAACCAACATCAGATCAAAACCCAGGAAACCATTCGACTTAGCTAACCTCCAGTTAGTTTCTAAATTTCGCAATCCATATCGTTTATAATAATTTATAATGATTTATTGCTATTTTTATTTATTTAAAAATAGCTAATTTATTCAAACGACGCTTCAGGCCATAACGCGGCCGTGGCGCAGTTTTTCTTTAGATTTGTTTTACACATATCTGAAAATCTAACCATTGGATGTTCACAAATTTTATATCATTAGAAATATCTTTTCAAAACGAATCCAACGGTTCCAGTTTTGGGAAAATCCGACGGTCGGATCTCCTGGTACACTCGTTTGAAGTTTCGATTTCAAAATACGAACTGCAGCGTCGTTATTCGATTTAATTAAATTATATTTATATAAATATAATCGATTCTGGCGCTGTTTTTATTCATATTTGAATTAAACATTACAGACAAACCAACCGTTGGATCTTCACAAAGTTGGTGTCGTTGGAAAGATATTTCCAAAGCGAACCCAACGGTTTCGGTTTCGGGAAAATCCGATGGTCGGATCTCCCGCACTAATCGTTTGAAACCACGGTTTCAAAACACGAACTGCAGCTTCGTTATTCGATATATTTCAATTATATATATATAAATATAATCGATTCTTCGATTTCAAAACTATTTTCTTTTCATACATTTGATAAAACTGATATTTTTATCCAATAGACTTTTATTTCAACACTTCACTATTTTTAACGATTCATGTATATAGTAAAAATGTGATTTTTATTGTAGAACAATTTATTTCAAAACACGACTATTTTATATAGTTCATATAGATGATAAAAATATGATTTTTATTATAAAACAATTTATTTCAAACACGAATACAATTCAACACGTGAATTTCTATTCAACGAATGAATTTCTATTCAACACATGAAGGTTTTCAATAGTTCGTATATATAATAAAAATGTGATTTTTATTGTTAAAGCAATTTATTTAAAACACGAATACCATTCAACACATGAATTTCTATTCAACGAATGAATTTCTATTCAACGAATGAATTTCTATTCAACACATGAAGGTTTTCTATAATTCGTATATATAATAAAAATGTGATTTTTATTTTTAAAGCAATTTATTTAAAACACAAATACCATTCAACACATGAATTTCTATTCAACGAATGAATTTCTAATCAACACATGAAGGTTTTCTATAGTTCGTATATATAATAAAAATGTGATTTTTGTTATTAAAGCAATTTATTTAAAACACGAATACAATTCAACACATGAATTTCTATTCAACGATTGAATTTCTATTCAACACATGAATGCGGTTTCAACATATGAAAATAATTCTAACACATGAATATTTCAGAAAATTTTGGCAACATAACGGCAGGGTAGTTAAAACCGGGGTCATCCCTAGTACGGCTCCTCGCTCTACCTTAAAGCCTCACAGCTTTTGACAATGGGGATTTCATGCATCTAGTTCGCACGCAGGCGGCATGTATATTCTTTCATTTCCACAAACTAATCCTATGTGGTTTCAACCAAATAATTCTCAACCACAAACGGGTATTTTTCAGCCACAATCAATCAATTTCAACCACAAACAACTCCAATCAACCATTCGCTATCAACCTTTCACAACAATTACAACCAATAAATATCGTCCATGGTTTGTGGACGAGGGGCGTATATATATATATATATATATATATATATATATAAGCATTTCACTTATATTTCAACACATATATAATTTTACAATGCATATATAGCTTATACATCGAACATACAACTTATACAACGCTTATACATGAGGTGTGCAACGCTTATATAACTCATACATCGACTATATAATTTATACATCGTCGTTTTCCATATCGTTTATAATTCAGAAATATCACATTGGGTTCCACTCCACCAAAAATAGCAGGAGGCTCATAAAAATATCTGGTCTCTTCTAGAATGTAGAAGATGTCCGCACGAGTCCACTGTCTCCTGTTTCACTGAATTTCATCAACAAACGAAAAAAGATATGATTTTTTACAGTGAAATCAAAAACCGTAGCGCTCTAAAGTGCTATAATATAGTTTAATTAACTATTAGCCGTTACCTCTCTGAATTCTTCAAAACTAGGTTTGAACTTTTCGATCAAACGGTGAAGCGGATCGACGATCGGCCTTTGCAGCGACGAAGAGGGGAGAGAGGCTCACGTGCCCGTGTGAAGACCCGCAACCTCCCCGTAAAGGAAAGCGTCGGATAGTTCGAGAACAAACCACAGCAGAACGCATACAGAAGAACAATTCATTGTTATTACAACAATGCATCAGATTACAAGAATATACAGAGTATAAATGAATATTGCACAGAAATATCAGAGATTTAAATTACATTTAAATACATCGCAGCGGAAAATAATACAATAAACAACTAGAAGAGATATACGGATACAAAGCTTTCCGGATATCGTTCCAGCTGTAAACCAGGATCCTGTGAATATAAATCTGCAAAACCAAAACTACTAGCTGCCCGTGTCAAAATAAGGGCACCCAGAGTTTAGGTTAAAACAATAAACTCCAGGTCAGTCATGGGACTGGTGTGAGAACTAAAACAGTTAATCTTTATTTTAAAGTTAGGTAAATCAAGGGACCACGCCGTATAATACGGAACGGGTTTCCTCCCAAGAATACCAGTGCATAAAACAAACAGCGCAATGCTAAATAAAGAAAAATGAAGCTGTTATAAGACCCAGTTCCCATCACACAATGCAATCGCAAGCCGGAGGATAGGGTTTTTACCTTATAATAGCCAAGAATGCTTGATACGTTTAAAACAAATCATTTGATACTATTATAAGTGTATAGTGTATAAAACAACTTCAAATCATAAGTATCAATCATAGGCGGCATGAATGCCCCATACCACTATGTCGCCATATATAGGTTATACAATCAAAATCGCAAAGTCACGTATTTGGAAATTGGGTTTCCATCTATGAACCGAGGCTAGGGTCAAGATCCTCAACCGATTCGAGACTGCCTAACCCGAGTCTCAGGCAAGCGCGCAGGCAAGCCTTGGATCGTCAGGGCCGGTCCACACGGAGTGGATTAAAATGCCTGAGCACTACGTTTCGCCGCCCTTTGGGGCGTAAGCGAGCCAACTAAATGACTCCATCGGTTCGAGAACGACCGATCAATCCGAGGCGCCTCGCAACAGCAACAACCACATAAGTCAAACTCGTCAGGGCGTGTAAAACCACTGACGCCACTTTTTAGCTAGGAGGAAACGTATGCCCTCCCTGAGGTCCGTCTCCCGTTTTTGGTCCATACCTGGTGTGAAACACGCGAGGTAAACGTTACACAAAGCTACGCCACAAAGGCCGTGCTTTGATCATCACCACGAGACTTTGCTTTTCAACAGAAGCCTCGATCATTTGCATCTTAGCATGCCACACAGGCAAACCACTCTATGCAACCGATATCAGTCACACAGAATGAAATCCAATGTCAGACACACAGTCCATTTACAAGTCCGTTCTGGGTCTGAACGAAACCGGAGGCACCTAGTACCCCGCATATCCATCGATCTCCAAGTACGTCTGGACGATCACCAACTGTTTCCATCTTCTTGGGTGTACAGCCCAATCAAGATCATCAGTTATCACCCAAACGACGTGAAGACCTCTGGTCTTCGACCATCGTCTTCATCTTCGACTTATCGTCGTATCAGTTATTCAGAATGGGATAAACCCGGCCTTTCCGAATAACTCGCGTATATATTATAAAAGTGTTACACAAACACAACATACGCCTCATTCCAATTCATTAGTCACTAACCGTAAATTAATCAAGAGAATAATTTCCCAAATATTAACCCCGAAGGCCGAAACCAACATCAGATCAATATCCAGAAAACCATTCTGCTTGGCTAACCGACAGTTAGTTTCTAAATTTCACATTCATAGGGAAAGGTTCCCATTAATTTTATCAAAGATAAATTCTTGAATTTATGCTTTAATCTACTTTTGAATATCAATTCAAACTAGTCGGGATTAGCGAACCTTACCGAAGTAATCATTTGTTTTAATTTCCCAATCCCAACCTATTCATCCCATGAAGTAAAACTGGTAATACTTCATATCTAACACCACGGTGTTATCGGTAAATTCAATTACCATTTCACGTTCAAATCTAATTAAAGATTTAACTATCGCCTGGAGCAAAACTGGTGATACTCCATTCTCGATCATTTCAATCTAATTAAAGATTCATTAAAACTCCACTTAGTTTTAATCTTCGACTGGGTTAAAGAATCAGTGTCATTTAAAACACGGTTCACGATAAACCCAAAATCACATTCCATTGATTATCAGGTTAAAGAACAAGTGTTATTTAAAACACTGTTCACGATAAACCCAAAAATCATTCCATTAATTATCAGGTTAAAGAACAAGTGTTATTTAAAACACTGTTCACGATAAACCCAAAAATCAATATCCATTCAATTCCAATTAAAATCATTTAATTGGTACACTTCATTAAATCTAAATAAAAAGATTCAATCTTTTCTCAACTGGGTTCAAGAACAGTGTTAGTGAAGACACCATTCACGACAAACCCAAATCACATTCGATATTCAATACAAGGCTCTGAATAGAAAATATATCGGCTTATATTCAATATCGAATTCTACGACTAACAAATGTCGTATTGGAAATAACGATATAAATATATATCTTTCAAATTTCCATAACAACACCTGTATAATCCCGAATTCCAACATCGAAATATTCCGAAGACAATTTCGATTCAAATCCACTCCAATGCAATCATTGGAATTTTGGTTACTTTTAAAACCCTTTTCGAATTCAATTTATTTATTTAAAAATAAATAGAATTATAATTCTAGTTCAAAACTAGTTCATTTCGATAAAAATCTATTTTTATCTTTTCAAATATGGAGTTTTTCATCCCAAACTTTCACAAATCATTTCTTATGATTTTACACAAATTATTACTATTTTTAATGATTTTATCAAGGCCCGTACAGTCGATTTCCATCAACGGCCATCGAACTGCACTTACAGCGACCTTTTTCGAATTTGATTTGGACATAATTCCAAATCCAACCGTTAGATTTCAAATTTCTAGCCTTCGTTAGAAAGCTCTTTTCGATACGAACCCAACGGTTCCGGTTTTAGGAGAATCCGACGGTCGGATCTCCCGCAATGTCCGTTTGAAATAAATGGTCGAAATTCACGAACTGCCGCGGCGCGGCGCGTTCTATTCAGGCCATTATATTATATATATAATATATATAATATATACTTCGTCGATTTCTATTTAAAACGAATTATATAAATAGTTTTAAAATTCGTTTCAAAAGCAATTTCAACTTCCTTTTCAATTCAAATCAAAATTGAATTCTTCTTTATAAATTCGTTTCAAAATTCATTTCTATTCAATTCGAATTTCAATTCAATTTGAATTCATTTCAATTCGCTTTCAATTCAATTCGAATTCGTTTTCAATTCAATTCATTTCGAAATCGTTTTCAATTCAATTCGAATTCGTTTTCAATTCAGTTCATTTCGAAATCGTTTTCAATTCAATTCATTTCGAAATCGTTTTCAATTCAATTCATTTCGAAATCGTTTTCAATTCATTTGGAATTCGTTTTCAATTCAATTCATTTCGAAATCGTTTTCAATTCAATTCGAATTCATTTTCAATTCAATTCATTTCGAAATCGTTTTCAATTCAATTCATTTCGAAATCGTTTTCAATTCATTTCATTTCGAAATCGTTTTCAATTCAATTCGAATTCGTTTTCAATTCATTTTGAATTCGTTTTCAATTCAATTCATTTCGAAATCGTTTTCAATTCAATTCATTTCGAAATCGTTTTTAAAATCGATATAAATATCGTTCACGTCAAAATGGCGTCAATCTAATCAACACGGCTTCATATATTCCTTTATTTTCAAATATTCTATTTCAAATATTTCTTTTTCAAATATTTCTTTTTCAAAACTGGAATGAGGCCCAATCAATTACCATATAAAATTAATTATATGGATTTTCATACAACACATGTATATAATAGCATTGAAAATAATCAACCATCAACCAAAGTGCACTACACTGTATAAGCATCAAATATAGATATTCAACGCTTATAACAGTCTGTCAATCAATCGATCGACATATTTAATCAATCAGGATGAGTGAACTTCAAATTTCATCCTAACACCCGTGTGGGGTTTCAAACAATCAAACACATATTTTATTTGTGCAGTTAGGCGATGTGTAAAATTTATCGACCCAATCAATGTCATTCAAATAAGTGTACATAAACAAACCATCTGGTTTGTAAATGAATATTTATTTATTCACATTCACGTTAAAAATTATATTTTTAACGATAACACATTTTATTTCAACATATGAACTTCTATTCAATTCATTCTTTAAATAAAATGATATTTTTATTTTTCTAACTTATTTTAGAAAATTTCGGCGGCATAACGGCACGATACTAGAAACGGGACAAGGCCTAGCCTTATCCCCGGTCTAGTGAAGGCCCACGCCATTCACACATCAATCAAATTCACTTTCGTTATGCAAACCACAAAATTTGGAGTAAGGGTCTAACCTAGCCTTACTCCTTCGCCTTATAACGGCGCACGTCTAATCCTAACCAATTTATCGATTCGATTTTTTTTCACACCACAAACCACATTCAAACCAATATCGCAATCAATCACCAAACAGTCAAACAAACAAGTCCATGGTCTGTGGACGATTGTGTCGGGTGCTACTAAGCACCGTCTGCATCCTAGTATATATATATAACTAGAAATAAAATAGAAAGGTGAGAATTTCTCACATATAGCTATCCTAGCTCCACGGCTCTTCATTTGCAGAAGATCTCGTCGTTTCGCCTTTTTGTCACCTTCGTTGCTCGCTTTCACTACATATATAAAAATCGAATTTTTACTTCAAAGTTCAATATATAAAAATCGAATTTTTATTTCAAAGTTCAATATATGAAGATCGAATTTTTAGTTCAAAGTTCAATATATAAAAATCGAATTTTTAGTTCAAAGTTCAATATATAAAAATCGAATTTTTAGTTCAAAGTTCAATATATAAAAATCGAATTTTTATTTCGATGTTCAATATATAAAAATCGAATTTTTAGTTCGATGTTCAATATATAAAAATCGAATTTTTATTTCAAAGTTTAAATCTTTTCTTTTACTTTTCAAAATCCAAATCTTTTTTTCCTATTAAAACAAAAATTAGTTTTTCCGCTTTATTAAAATTCAGTTTTTCTATCTTATTACAATTCAGTTTTCAACTTTATTAAAATTCAGTTTTCAAACTTTAAAATAAAAATCAGTTTTCAAACTTTATATAAAAAAAAACAGTGTTAGTCCTTATTTTAATTTTACTAAACTAATTTCCTTATTTTACTTACATACACAAACAACTGAGAAGAAAAGGATTCAGTAAAAATAAATAAATAAAGAAAAAGAAGAAGACTTACATTACCAAGAGGAGAGGGGGGGGGGTTTACTGCTGTTTGTCGGAGGGTGGCGTCGGCGTTAGAAGGAGGTGGCGGTGCGGCAGCTGCTCGCGACGGAGGTGGTGGAGGTCTCGAAGTCGGCATCGTCGACTGGGTTTTGGGGGTCTTTGCGTTCGGTTGGAAGAGGAGATGAGGGAGCGGAGCCGGTGGAGGAGGAGGAGGCCGAACGGAGGGGGGTGGATTGAAGAAGGGGGGAGCTCGCCGGAGCTTGGTCGGAGTGAGGCGCCTCCTCAGGCGGCGGCAGACGAGATGTGGAGGGCGTCGGGTTTCACTGAGAAAAAGGGGGCGGCTTTACTGAATGAATTTAGGTTTAGAGATTTTTAAAGGTTTATATTTATATTATTTTAATAATTAATTAATTATCCAAAAGGGTTGACTTTACATTCGAACCCGAATCGAGGCCCACCGACAATCGTCCCTAGCGTATTACCCACATTCCGAACACAATGGGATATGTATCGTAGGCCAATTCGCTTGTTTCGATTAGTTTTCATCAAAACCAAAATGTAAATCAGTATATATTCAGTTTGAACGCACATTTCAATTTACCAGGACCACATACAGACCCGAAAAATTCCAGAAAAATTATATCTAGCTTCGTATTGACGATACGGTCCTAACAAAACTAATTTCGTCGAATTCTGAGACCGTTTGAAAAATGGTCAATTTCCAGTCGATTAAAATCAACTGAAACCGGTCAAACGCATTTTCCTTTGCCACGCCCACATATTGATTCGAAAAATTACGAAATTTGAAACCTAGCAATAACTCGACATCACGGACCCAACAAAACTGGTTTCGTCGAAATCCGAGGTCATTTGCAAAATGTCCATTTTTAAGGGCCTGAATTCCATAGCGACTATTCAGAATTTTCAACTGGACATAACTTTTGATTCCCGCTACTAACTTTTGATTTTTCGGATTCGTTGGAAAGATATTCACTATTAGATTCCATTATTTTTGGTTTCACTAAAATCCGGATTGTTTTGCACCCGGTACATTCAATTGAAGTTTGAAATCGAATTATCGAACTACCGCGCCATTTTCAATTCTATTTATAATTATATATAATTATTTATATTCTAACGACGACGTATATAATATAAACGTTCGAATTATATTCAATATAAATTTCTCGTCAATATTATTTAAAATAATTCATTTTAAATAATCAAAATTCGCTAAAATGGCCGAAATAAAAATTTTAAACTGGCCCAGATTTTACGGGTTGTTACAATCTCCCCCACTTAAAACTTTTCGTCCCCGAAAAGGAACAAAGTCGAAAGTGGTTTGATAATTCAACTCTACGCTCGATCTGGCTTCCATTCTCCAACTTTTCAGTTTCTGAGAATTTTCAAATTTCAAAAATTTGGCTAACTCCCTAAAATTTTGAAAAATTTCGCCATAACCTCCCCTGCACCGGGAGCATCGGGGAATTTCAAATAGCTTCCCCGGTCCTTCAGATCTCAAAAAGAAAAAGAAAAAGCCAAGCGGCTAGCCAATAGGCTCACAAAATCATCATCACCCAAACAAAACAGGAAATTATGTAGTAAACATGTACCTATTTGTCGGGCAAACAAATTTTATTCTCTGCTCTAGCCTCCTTGCTATGACCTGTTCAATGATATATATGTATTTGCAAGCAAACGCGACCAATTTTCAATATAACTCAATATCTGATGCTATTAGGCATAATGGTTCAAAATTAGCAAACAAATAAACAAACAACACAAACATCAATCAATTAGTGAATTAGATTATCAAATTCATAATTTTGATACATATACAAAAATCAGATTTTTGATGCCAAATCACAACAATAAGCCCTATCTAATTTTGGTTCTCACACCAGTCCAATGGAAATATATAGAAAATCACACCTTCAACACTCGAACATTAATTCTGATGATGTAGCTACAATCATCAGAATCACTTTCGGGCGACTAGAGTGTGAATCTATATCTATCCAGTATATTAAAATTTCGAATACACGCGGATCAGACGTATACGCAAAATCTATATATACTGGATTGTCCACATCAATATAAATAGATAATCAAATACGAATAATTGATTTTAAATTTTCAAACAAAATTGTTTTCATTTTCAAAATTATACTCTTCACACTCGTTCTAGGATACTACTGATCCCATTTCTAACGAGTCATTCTCGTTGGATATTACTAATCCAATATCTGATGAATTCTTTCGTATGGTTCTAATGTGCCATGTTCTCTGAGCTTTGTAAACCAAAGCTCCGATACCACGTGTGAAGACCCGCAACCTCCCCGTAAAGGAAAGCGTCGGATAGTTCGAGAACAAACCACAGCAGAACGCATACAGAAGAACATTTCATTGTTATTACAACAATGCATCAGATTACAAGAATATACAGAGTATAAATGAATATTGCACAGAAATATCAGAGATTTAAATTACATTTAAATACATCGCAGCGGAAAATAATACAATAAACAACTAGAAGAGATATACGGATACAAAGCTTTCCGGATATCGTTCCAGCTGTAAACCAGGATCCTGTGAATATAAATCTGCAAAACCAAAACTACTAGCTGCCCGTGTCAAAATAAGGGCACCCAGAGTTTAGGTTAAAACAATAAACTCCAGGTCAGTCATGGGACTGGTGTGAGAACTAAAACAGTTAATCTTTATTTTAAAGTTAGGTAAATCAAGGGACCACGCCGTATAATACGGAACGGGTTTCCTCCCAAGAATACCAGTGCATAAAACAAACAGCGCAATGCTAAATAAAGAAAAATGAAGCTGTTATAAGACCCAGTTCCCATCACACAATGCAATCGCAAGCCGGAGGATAGGGTTTTTACCTTATAATAGCCAAGAATGCTTGATACGTTTAAAACAAATCATTTGATACTATTATAAGTGTATAGTGTATAAAACAACTTCAAATCATAAGTATCAATCATAGGCGGCATGAATGCCCCATACCACTATGTCGCCATATATAGGTTATACAATCAAAATCGCAAAGTCACGTATTTGGAAATTGGGTTTCCATCTATGAACCGAGGCTAGGGTCAAGATCCTCAACCGATTCGAGACTGCCTAACCCGAGTCTCAGGCAAGCGCACAGGCAAGCCTTGGATCGTCAGGGCCGGTCCACACGGAGTGGATTAAAATGCCTGAGCACTACGTTTCGCCGCCCTTTGGGGCGTAAGCGAGCCAACTAAATGACTCCATCGGTTCGAGAACGACCGATCAATCCGAGGCGCCTCGCAACAGCAACAACCACATAAGTCAAACTCGTCAGGGCGTGTAAAACCACTGACGCCACTTTTTAGCTAGGAGGAAACGTATGCCCTCCCTGAGGTCCGTCTCCCGTTTTTGGTCCATACCTGGTGTGAAACACGCGAGGTAAACGTTACACAAAGCTACGCCACAAAGGCCGTGCTTTGATCATCACCACGAGACTTTGCTTTTCAACAGAAGCCTCGATCATTTGCATCTTAGCATGCCACACAGGCAAACCACTCTATGCAACCGATATCAGTCACACAGAATGAAATCCAATGTCAGACACACAGTCCATTTACAAGTCCGTTCTGGGTCTGAACGAAACCGGAGGCACCTAGTACCCCGCATATCCATCGATCTCCAAGTACGTCTGGACGATCACCAACTGTTTCCATCTTCTTGGGTGTACAGCCCAATCAAGATCATCAGTTATCACCCAAACGACGTGAAGACCTCTGGTCTTCGACCATCGTCTTCATCTTCGACTTATCGTCGTATCAGTTATTCAGAATGGGATAAACCCGGTCTTTCCGAATAACTCGCGTATATATTATAAAAGTGTTACACAAACACAACATACGCCTCATTCCAATTCATTAGTCACTAACCGTAAATTAATCAAGAGAATAATTTCCCAAATATTAACCCCGAAGGCCGAAACCAACATCAGATCAATATCCAGAAAACCATTCTGCTTGGCTAACCGACAGTTAGTTTCTAAATTTCACATTCATAGGGAAAGGTTCCCATTAATTTTATCAAAGATAAATTCTTGAATTTATGCTTTAATCTACTTTTGAATATCAATTCAAACTAGTCGGGATTAGCGAACCTTACCGAAGTAATCATTTGTTTTAATTTCCCAATCCCAACCTATTCATCCCATGAAGTAAAACTGGTAATACTTCATATCTAACACCACGGTGTTATCGGTAAATTCAATTACCATTTCACGTTCAAATCTAATTAAAGATTTAACTATCGCCTGGAGCAAAACTGGTGATACTCCATTCTCGATCATTTCAATCTAATTAAAGATTCATTAAAACTCCACTTAGTTTTAATCTTCGACTGGGTTAAAGAATCAGTGTCATTTAAAACAAGGTTCACGATAAACCCAAAATCACATTCCATTGATTATCAGGTTAAAGAACAAGTGTTATTTAAAACACTGTTCACGATAAACCCAAAAATCATTCCATTAATTATCAGGTTAAAGAACAAGTGTTATTTAAAACACTGTTCACGATAAACCCAAAAATCAATATCCATTCAATTCCAATTAAAATCATTTAATTGGTACACTTCATTAAATCTAAATAAAAAGATTCAATCTTTTCTCAACTGGGTTCAAGAACAGTGTTAGTGAAGACACCATTCACGACAAACCCAAATCACATTCGATATTCAATACAAGGCTCTGAATAGAAAATATATCGGCTTATATTCAATATCGAATTCTACGACTAACAAATGTCGTATTGGAAATAACGATATAAATATATATCTTTCAAATTTCCATAACAACACCTGTATAATCCCGAATTCCAACATCGAAATATTCCGAAGACAATTTCGATTCAAATCCACTCCAATGCAATCATTGGAATTTTGGTTACTTTTAAAACCCTTTTCGAATTCAATTTATTTATTTAAAAATAAATAGAATTATAATTCTAGTTCAAAACTAGTTCATTTCGATAAAAATCTATTTTTATCTTTTCAAATATGGAGTTTTTCATCCCAAACTTTCACAAATCATTTCTTATGATTTTACACAAATTATTACTATTTTTAATGATTTTATCAAGGCCCGTACAGTCGATTTCCATCAACGGCCATCGAACTGCACTTACAGCGACCTTTTTCGAATTTGATTTGGACATAATTCCAAATCCAACCGTTAGATTTCAAATTTCTAGCCTTCGTTAGAAAGCTCTTTTCGATACGAACCCAACGGTTCCGGTTTTAGGAGAATCCGACGGTCGGATCTCCCGCAATGTCCGTTTGAAATAAATGGTCGAAATTCACGAACTGCCGCGGCGCGGCGCGTTCTATTCAGGCCATTATATTATATATATAATATATATAATATATACTTCGTCGATTTCTATTTAAAACGAATTATATAAATAGTTTTAAAATTCGTTTCAAAAGCAATTTCAACTTCCTTTTCAATTCAAATCAAAATTGAATTCTTCTTTATAAATTCGTTTCAAAATTCATTTCTATTCAATTCGAATTTCAATTCAATTTGAATTCATTTCAATTCGCTTTCAATTCAATTCGAATTCGTTTTCAATTCAATTCATTTCGAAATCGTTTTCAATTCAATTCGAATTCGTTTTCAATTCAATTCATTTCGAAATCGTTTTCAATTCAATTCATTTCGAAATCGTTTTCAATTCAATTCATTTCGAAATCGTTTTCAATTCATTTGGAATTCGTTTTCAATTCAATTCATTTCGAAATCGTTTTCAATTCAATTCGAATTCATTTTCAATTCAATTCATTTCGAAATCGTTTTCAATTCAATTCATTTCGAAATCGTTTTCAATTCATTTCATTTCGAAATCGTTTTCAATTCAATTCGAATTCGTTTTCAATTCATTTTGAATTCGTTTTCAATTCAATTCATTTCGAAATCGTTTTCAATTCAATTCATTTCGAAATCGTTTTTAAAATCGATATAAATATCGTTCACGTCAAAATGGCGTCAATCTAATCAACACGGCTTCATATATTCCTTTATTTTCAAATATTCTATTTCAAATATTTCTTTTTCAAATATTTCTTTTTCAAAACTGGAATGAGGCCCAATCAATTACCATATAAAATTAATTATATGGATTTTCATACAACACATGTATATAATAGCATTGAAAATAATCAACCATCAACCAAAGTGCACTACACTGTATAAGCATCAAATATAGATATTCAACGCTTATAACAGTCTGTCAATCAATCGATCGACATATTTAATCAATCAGGATGAGTGAACTTCAAATTTCATCCTAACACCCGTGTGGGGTTTCAAACAATCAAACACATATTTTATTTGTGCAGTTAGGCGATGTGTAAAATTTATCGACCCAATCAATGTCATTCAAATAAGTGTACATAAACAAACCATCCGGTTTGTAAATGAATATTTATTTATTCACATTCACGTTAAAAATTATATTTTTAACGATAACACATTTTATTTCAACATATGAACTTCTATTCAATTCATTCTTTAAATAAAATGATATTTTTATTTTTCTAACTTATTTTAGAAAATTTCGGCGGCATAACGGCACGATACTAGAAACGGGACAAGGCCTAGCCTTATCCCCGGTCTAGTGAAGGCCCACGCCATTCACACATCAATCAAATTCACTTTCGTTATGCAAACCACAAAATTTGGAGTAAGGGTCTAACCTAGCCTTACTCCTTCGCCTTATAACGGCGCACGTCTAATCCTAACCAATTTATCGATTCGATTTTTTTTTACACCACAAACCACATTCAAACCAATATCGCAATCAATCACCAAACAGTCAAACAAACAAGTCCATGGTCTGTGGACGATTGTGTCGGGTGCTACTAAGCACCGTCTGCATCCTAGTATATATATATAACTAGAAATAAAATAGAAAGGTGAGAATTTCTCACATATAGCTATCCTAGCTCCACGGCTCTTCATTTGCAGAAGATCTCGTCGTTTCGCCTTTTTGTCACCTTCGTTGCTCGCTTTCACTACATATATAAAAATCGAATTTTTACTTCAAAGTTCAATATATAAAAATCGAATTTTTATTTCAAAGTTCAATATATGAAGATCGAATTTTTAGTTCAAAGTTCAATATATAAAAATCGAATTTTTAGTTCAAAGTTCAATATATAAAAATCGAATTTTTAGTTCAAAGTTCAATATATAAAAATCGAATTTTTATTTCGATGTTCAATATATAAAAATCGAATTTTTAGTTCGATGTTCAATATATAAAAATCGAATTTTTATTTCAAAGTTTAAATCTTTTCTTTTACTTTTCAAAATCCAAATCTTTTTTTCCTATTAAAACAAAAATTAGTTTTTCCGCTTTATTAAAATTCAGTTTTTCTATCTTATTACAATTCAGTTTTCAACTTTATTAAAATTCAGTTTTCAAACTTTAAAATAAAAATCAGTTTTCAAACTTTATATAAAAAAAAACAGTGTTAGTCCTTATTTTAATTTTACTAAACTAATTTCCTTATTTTACTTACATACACAAACAACTGAGAAGAAAAGGATTCAGTAAAAATAAATAAATAAAGAAAAAGAAGAAGACTTACATTACCAAGAGGAGAGGGGGGGGTTTACTGCTGTTTGTCGGAGGGTGGCGTCGGCGTTAGAAGGAGGTGGCGGTGCGGCAGCTGCTCGCGACGGAGGTGGTGGAGGTCTCGAAGTCGGCATCGTCGACTGGGTTTTGGGGGTCTTTGCGTTCGGTTGGAAGAGGAGATGAGGGAGCGGAGCCGGTGGAGGAGGAGGAGGCCGAACGGAGGGGGGTGGATTGAAGAAGGGGGGAGCTCGCCGGAGCTTGGTCGGAGTGAGGCGCCTCCTCAGGCGGCGGCAGACGAGATGTGGAGGGCGTCGGGTTTCACTGAGAAAAAGGGGGCGGCTTTACTGAATGAATTTAGGTTTAGAGATTTTTAAAGGTTTATATTTATATTATTTTAATAATTAATTAATTATCCAAAAGGGTTGACTTTACATTCGAACCCGAATCGAGGCCCACCGACAATCGTCCCTAGCGTATTACCCCCATTCCGAACACAATGGGATATGTATCGTAGGCCAATTCGCTTGTTTCGATTAGTTTTCATCAAAACCAAAATGTAAATCAGTATATATTCAGTTTGAACGCACATTTCAATTTACCAGGACCACATACAGACCCGAAAAATTCCAGAAAAATTATATCTAGCTTCGTATTGACGATACGGTCCTAACAAAACTAATTTCGTCGAATTCTGAGACCGTTTGAAAAATGGTCAATTTCCAGTCGATTAAAATCAACTGAAACCGGTCAAACGCATTTTCCTTTGCCACGCCCACATATTGATTCGAAAAATTACGAAATTTGAAACCTAGCAATAACTCGACATCACGGACCCAACAAAACTGGTTTCGTCGAAATCCGAGGTCATTTGCAAAATGTCCATTTTTAAGGGCCTGAATTCCATAGCGACTATTCAGAATTTTCAACTGGACATAACTTTTGATTCCCGCTACTAACTTTTGATTTTTCGGATTCGTTGGAAAGATATTCACTATTAGATTCCATTATTTTTGGTTTCACTAAAATCCGGATTGTTTTGCACCCGGTACATTCAATTGAAGTTTGAAATCGAATTATCGAACTACCGCGCCATTTTCAATTCTATTTATAATTATATATAATTATTTATATTCTAACGACGACGTATATAATATAAACGTTCGAATTATATTCAATATAAATTTCTCGTCAATATTATTTAAAATAATTCATTTTAAATAATCAAAATTCGCTAAAATGGCCGAAATAAAAATTTTAAACTGGCCCAGATTTTACGGGTTGTTACAGCCCGAGGCGGTGGGCCCAACTCGGTGGTCAGACGTGGCCACGGCGGCGGTTGGAAGTTGGAAACTTCCTGACGTCGAATCGAGCGATTCAGGCGACGAAAAAATCCAAACCTGCCATGGATTTGACGATCTTGACGAGCTCTACAAAATCCCCAACAGGATGAAGGCCTAATTTTGAGTGGATTGAGTGGAATCCAGGAGGGAAGGGATCAGCAGATTTCCGCACGTACGCGATTTGGACTATCGGGGAGAGAGAATGTGCCTCGACCAATGATTTTTTTTATATTTATAAATTTTAAAAATCCAAAAATACCCCTTATCTCATACGAACTCCAATCCGAACCCAACGACTATCGTCCCTAGCCAAATACCCCCATTCCGAACACAATGGGATAAGTTTCATAGGCCCATTCGAATTTTTCAGTCAGTTTTCCTTCAAATTAAAATATACAACATTCAATATTTAATTTGAATGTACGTTTCAATTCGCCGGGGCCACATACTGATCCTAAAAATTCCCAAAAAAATAAATCTTGCTATGTTTTGACGATATGGTCCCAAAAAAACTAGTTTCGTCGAATTCTGAGACCGTTTGAAAAATGGCCCTTTTCTAGTCGATCCAATTTAATAGAAATCGACCAAACACATTTTCCTTTGCCACGCTCACATACTAGCTTCTAAAATTATGAAATTTTAAACCTAGAAATAATTTGACATCCCGGATCCAACAAAAGTGATTTCATCGAATTCTGAGGTCGTTTGCAAAATGGCCATTTTCATGGGCTATATAAACTCTATAGCGACCTTTCTGAAAATTCATTTGGCCATAACTTTTGCTTCCCGCTATGAAACTTCGATTTTTCAGATTCGTTAGAAAGATATTCACTAACAGATTTAAATATTTTTGGTATCACTCAAATCCGTTTTGTTATGCACCCGGTACAGTCAGTCAAAGTTTGAATTCAAATTTTGAAACTACCGCGCCATTTCAGGCCTTGATTATAATTAGAATTAATTACATTCGTTTTCAAACATCGATCCAAACTTACTCTTCGTTGTTATTATTTAAAATATTTATTTTAAATATTTAAAATCCACTCAAATAGCCAATTTAAATTTTGTAAATTGGTTCAGATTTTCCGGGTTGTTACAATCTCCCCCACTTAAAACTTTTCTCCCCAAAAAGGAACAAAGTCGAAAGTGGTTTGATTAATCAACTCTACTTTCAATATGGCTTCCATTCTCCAACTTTTCACTTTCTGAGAATTTTCAAATTCTTCAAAAATTTGGCTAATACCCTAAATTTTCGAAAAATTTCGCCATAGCCTCCTTTGTACGGGGAAGGGTTCGGAAATTTATTGGGCCGTATTAGGTACCCAATAAATCCTAATAAGCATGCACATATTTATAGTGATATATTCCGGAGTCCATAGGGGAGTGTGTATAGATCATAACTCCAGAGAATAAATTCTCGTCACCCAATAAATGGTTTTTGTGCCTTAATGACCAGAGAGACGTGTTTATTGTCATCTCCAGACCCATGTGGGGTTTTTTTTATTAATCTTGCAATTTACCGTTACATTTTATATGGTCCATATCAGTCATCAGTTCAACCTGTAATATATAGTCATCGCCATACAAGCTTCTCGCTCGTATGGTAAATCTTCAACCTCGTCAGACAAGCTCCAAATGCTTATGTGGTATATGATGAAGTATGCCTATCTTTAAGAAGTATGCCATTTAGTGTAGTTCAAAATTAATTGTTACTATCCTATGGTGACATTTATTATTACACACAGAATAACCAGCACTCCGCATCCAATGGCACTTAAAGGAGTTGATATAATAATAAAATTGCGCATCCAACTCATTAAGGTTTACCTATTTGTCGGGCACGCAAATAATTTCTTTACTCAATAGCTAATTCATTTACCTGTTCAAACATATATAATGCACATGTATATATTTCTATCTATTTTTAACTACGTTCAATGTGTGATTTAATCGAATAAATTCTACCATTCATTCTCCTATTGATTAAATTAACTATCATTCTAATAATTTAATTAATCAAATCAACTATCACACAACACAAACAACAAGCAATTTGTTTTTAACTTTTCAAAAATATATCTTTTATATATTCAAAAATTATATTTCTAAAACCAGACTATATATAATCACAAATACGTTATTTATAAATATATAACTCTCAACTCGATCTGGGGCACTTCTGACCCCATCTCTAACGAGTTATTCTGATTTTGCTGTACTCGTACTAGGATATTGCCGATCCTATCTGTAATGAGTTATTCGTCCTAGAACACTACTAGTTCTATCTCTGACGAGTTCGTTGATGTGTTATATACCAGAGCTAAGCTTAACCAAAGCTCCGATACCACGTTGTGATGACCCCAAACCCCGTACTGACGGTGGCAAGGGTAATCTTTGGAATATAACACATAAATAGATAATAGCAGAACAGAAATAAATAAATACACCAGATAATGTACAAATAATACACTGGATAAACATAATCATCAGAGTTACGAAGTATACAGGATCATACTTAGTACAAATACAGCTCAGCTATACATAAATGTCTACAGTGGAAAACAAACATAATATGTACAATAGGAGCTGAACTGCATAAAAAGAGATAAATGATAGAATCCATCTTCAGCTCCAGCTATCCAGAAAGAGCCTGCCAAAACCTAATTACAAGGCTGCCCATGTAGAAAAAGGGGCACCCGAGTTTGCAAGTGAAACAAACTACGAGTCAGTCATGGGAATGGTATGAGAAATCTATTTAACACATTATATAATTGGCTAATCACAGGACCACGCCACTTTCGCGGAACGGATTTACTCCATTGGATTGCCAGTGCTTTACAATAAGTAAATCTTTTAAACATCGCAATGCTTTTTATAAAAATGAAGCCATTATAAGACTCAGTTCCCATCACACAATGCAACGCAAACCGGAGTATAGAGATTTTACCTTATAATGGCCAAAATATGCTTGATACGAATAAAACAAAAGCATTTGGTATTATTACTAGTGTTTATATGTTTCAAAAAAAAATTCAAATCATAAGTATCAATCATAGACGGCATGGGTACCATATATCATGTTGCCATATATAGGTATACAATCAAAACCGCACATGTCCTTACCGAATTCGAGACGCTCTAGCCCGTGTCTCAGGAACAGCCGCAAATGCACCTTGGATCGTCAGGGCCGGTACACACGGAGTGGATTATAATGCCTGAACAATGTGTTTCCCCGCCCTATGGGGCGTCAATGAGCCAGCGAATGACTCCATCGGTCCCGGATCGACCGATATATCCGAGGCGCCTCGCAACAGCAACAACCACATAGGTGAAAACAATATGAATGTCAGCTAGTTTAGGCACTGACACCACCTCTAGCTAGAAAGAAATGCATGTCCCTCCTGAGGTCCTCTCCTGTTTCTGGTTCATACCAGGGTGTGAGGCTCGCGAATTCACGCTATACACAAAGCTATGCCACACAGGCGGTGCTTTGATCCTCAACCACAAGACTTTGCTTTTCAACAGAAGCCTTGATCACTGCATCTTAGCATGCCACACAGGCAATTCACACCATGCAACTGATGGCTATCAATCACACCGAATGAATTCCAATGTCAGACACACAGTCCATTTACAAGTCCGTTCTAGGTCTGAACGAAACCGGAGGCACTATATACCTCGCATACCCAACGATCTCCACGTACGTCTGGATGATCACCACTCATTATCCATTTTTCGGGATGCCTCAGAATCAGGACATCAGTTATCATCCAACCGAGGTGAAGATCTCCAGTCTTCAACCACCGTCTTCATCTTTGACTTCTTATCGCCGATTCAGTTATTCAAAGTGAGATAAACCCGGTCTTCCTGAGCAACTCGCACATATAATAAATAAGTATTACACAAACACAACATACGCCTTATTCCAATTCATTAGTCACTAACCGTAAATCAGTAAGAGAACGATTTCCCAAATCTTAACCCCGAAGGCTGAAACTTACATCAGATCAAAACCCAGGAAACCATTCGACTTAGCTAACCTTCAGTTAGTTTCTAAATTTCGCAGTCCATATCGTTTATAATATTTTATAACGATTTATCGCTATTTTTACTTATTTAAAAATAGCCAATTTATTCAAACGACGCTTCAGGCCATAACTCGGCCGTGGCGCTGTTTTTCTTTAGATTTGTCTTACGCATATCTAAAAATATAACCGTTGGATCTTCACAAATTTTATATCATTAGAAAGATCATTTCAAAAAGAATCCAACGGTTCTAGTTTTGGGAAAATCCGACGGTCGGATCTCCTGGTACACTCGTTTGAAGTTTCGATTTCAAAATACGAACTACAACGTCGTTATTCGATTTAATTTAATTATATATATAATCGATTCTGGCATTGTTTTTATTCAGATTTGAATTAAACATTCTAGACAACCCAACCGTTGGATCTTCACAAAGTTGGTGTCGTTGGAAAGATATTTCCAAAGCGAACCCAACGGTTTCGGTTTCGGGAAAATCCGATGATCGGATCTCCCGCACTAATCGTTTGAAATCACGGTTTCAAAACACGAACTACAGCTTCGTTATTCAATATATTTCAATAATATTTATATATATATAATCGATTCTTCGATTTCAAAACTATTTTCTTTTCATATATTTGATAAAAATGATATTTTTATCCAACAGACTTTTATTTCAACGCTTCACTATTTTTAACGATTCATGTATATAGTAAAAATGTGACTTTTATTGTAGAACAATTTATTTCAAAACACGACTATTTTATATAGTTCATATAAATGATAAAATATGATTTTTATTATAAAACAATTTATTTCAAACACGAATACTATTCAACACATGAATTTCTATTCAACGAATGAATTTCTATTCAACACATGAAGGTTTTCAATAGTTCGTATATATAATAAAAATGTGATTTTTATTGTTAAAGCAATTTATTTAAAACACGAATACCATTCAACACATGAATTTCTGTTCAACGAATGAATTTCTATTCAACACACGAAGGTTTTCTATAATTCGTATATATAATAAAAATGTTATTTTTATTGTTAAAGCAATTTATTTAAAACACAAATACCGTTCAACACATGAATTTCTATTCAACGAATGAATTTCTATTCAACACATGAAGGATTTCTATAGTTCGTATATATAATAAAAATGTGATTTTTATTGTTAAAGCAATTTATTTAAAACACGAATACCATTCAACACATGAATTTCTATTCAACGATTGAATTTCTATTCAACACATGAATGCGGTTTCAACATATGAAAATAATTCTAACACATGAATATTTCAGAAAATTTCGGCAGCATAACGGCAGGGTAGTTAAAACCGGGGCCGTCCCTAGTACGGCTCCTCGCTCTACCTTAAAGCCTCGTAGCTTTTGACAATGGGGATTTCATGCATCTAGTTTGCACGCAATCGACATGTATATTTTTTTCATTTCCACAAACTAATCCTATGTGGTTTCAACCAAATAATTCTCAACCACAAACAGGTATTTTTCAACCACAGTCAATCAATTTCAACCACAAACAATTCCAATCAACTATTCGCTATCAACCAATTTTCACAACAATTACAACCAATAAATATCGTCCATGGTTTGTGGACGAGGGGCATATATATATATATATATATATATATATATATATATATATATATATAAGCGTTTCACTTCTATTTCAACACATATATAATTTTTACAATGCATATATAGCTTATACATCGAACGTACAACTTATACAACGCTTATACATGAGGTGTACAACGCTTATATAACTCATACATCGACTATATAATCTATACATCATCGTTTTCCATATCGTTTAAAATTCAAAAATCTCACATTGGGTTCCACTCCACTAAAAATAGCAGGAGGCTTAGAAAAATATCCGGTCTCTTCTAGAATGTAGAAGACGTCTGCACGAGTCCACTGTCTCTTGTTTCACTGAATTTCGTCAACGAACGAAAAAGATATGACTTTTACAGTGAAATCAAAAACTGTAGCGCTTTAAAGTGCTATAATATAGTTTAATTAACTATCCGTCGTTACCTCTCTGAATTCTTCAAATCTAGGTTTGAACTTTTCGATCAAACGGTGAAGCGGATCGACGATCGGCCTTCGCAGCGACGAAGAGGGGAGAGAGGAGCACGTGTGCGCGGCGGTGGGCCTAGCTCGGTGGTCAGACATGGCCACGGCGGCGGTTGGAAGTGGGAAACTTCCTGATGTCTATTCGAGCGATTCAGGCAACGAAAAAAATCCAAACCTGCCTTGGATTTGAAGATCTTGACGAGCTCTACAAAATCCCCAACAGGATGGAGCCCTAATTTTGAGTGGATTGAGTGGAATCGAGGAGGGAAGGGATCAGCAGATTTCCGCCATGCGCAATATGGACTATCGGGGAGAGAGAATGTGCCTCGACCAATGATATTTTTTTTATACTTATAAATTTTAAAAATCCAAAAATACCCCTTATCTCATACGAACTCCAATCCAAACCCAACGAATGTCGTCCCTAGCCAAATACCCCCATTCCGAACACAATGGGATATGTTTCGTAGGCCCATTCGAATGTTTCTGTCAGTTTTCCTTCAAATTAAAATATAAAACATTCAATATTTAATTTGAACATACATTTCAATTCGCCGGGGCCACATACTGGTTCTAACAGTTCCCGAAAAATAAATCTAGCTATGTTTTGACGATACGGTCCCAATAAAACTAGTTTTGTCGAATTCTGAGATCGTTTGAAAAATGGCCCTTTTCTGGTCGATCCAATTTAATAGAAATCGACCAAACACATTTTCCTTTGCCACGCTCACATACTAGCTTCAAAAATTATGAAATTTGAAATCTAGCAATATTTTGACATCCCGGATCCAACAAAAGTGGTTTCGTCGAATTCTGAGGTGGTTCGCAAAATGGCCATTTTCATGGGCTGTATAAACTCTATAGCGACCTTTCTGAAAATTCATTTGGCCATAACTTTTGCTTCCCGCTATGAAACTACGATTTTTCAGATTCTTTAGAAAGATATTCACTAACAGATTTAAATATTTTTGGTTTCACTAAAATCCGTTTTGTTATGCACCCGGTACAGTCAGTCAAAGTTTGAATTCAAATTTTGAAACTACCGCGCCATTTCAGGCCTTGTTTATAATTAGAATTAATTGTATTCGTTTTCAAACATCGATCCAAACTTACTCTTCATCGTTATTATTGAAAATATTTATTTTAACTATTTAAAATCCATTAAAGTAGCCAATTTAAAAATTTTAAATTGGTTCAGATTTTCCGGGTTGTTAGACTACTTGTTGATTGTTCGGATATGCGAGGAATAAGGTGCCTCCGGTTTCGTTCAAACCCAGAACGGACTTGAAAAGTGATTGTATGTCTGATGTTGTATTCCTTTATACGGTATTCGTTGATCTCTGCTAAATATATATCTGTTTGGTGTTTAACACCCTTCTCTAAGACGCACGAGCTTAGAGGTTATATATTGGTAGGAATCAATGGTACGGTATGGATTGACAATGTGGCATACTAAGATGCAGATGATCAAGGTTTTTGTTGAAAAGCAGGCCTTTTGGTAGATGATCAAAGCACGGCCTGTTTAGGCGTAGCTTTGTGTATAGCGTGACTTCGCGAACCTCACAACCCGGTTGGAGTCTAAAACGAGAGAAGGGAACGCAGGGAGAGCAGCACGTTTCTTTCTAGCTAAAAGTAGTGTTTGGGTTTTACACGGCCTGTCATTTTACTTATGTGGATGATGGAATGAGGCGCCTTAGATAATAGGTCCTATAGGACCGGGAAACGTGTGTTCAGGAATTGCCAATCTGCAAAATCGTATGTGCGGACCGGCTCTGCAGGATCGAAGGGTTCACTGTGGGGAATCCTGAGACATTAGCTAGAGTGTCTCGAATCGGTAAGGTGCTCCTCCCTAGCCTTGACTCATGATGGAAACCCAATTTCCAATACGACCTCATGCAGTTTGGATTGTAGAACTAGTATGGCGACATAGTAGGATGGGGTATTATGCTGTCTATGATTGATACATTATGATTGAAATGTTTTTGAAACATATATACACAAACAATAATATCAAATCTGTTTTCTCGTACCAAGCATTTTTGACCATTATAAGGTAAAACTCTATCCTCCGGTTTGCGTTGCATTGTGTGATGGGACTTGGGTCTTGTAATGGTTTCATTTTTCTAAAAAGCATTGTGTTGTTTAACGATTTACTTTAATTTATGCACCAGTAATCCATTGGAATAAAACCCGTTCCGCATTAGCGGTGTGGTCCTTGGATTTGCCTCATTGCTATTAGTTATATTAGTTAAGAATTCTCACACCAGTCCCATGACTGACTCGTAGTTTGTTTCACTTTGCAAACTCGGGTGCCCCCTTTTCCACATGGGCGGTCGAGTAGCTTGTTGCAGATATTTATCTCTTGAGCAGGATTCTGGATCGAAGTCTAAAGTTGTGTCCAGATCATAGAAAGTCTTCCGCTATGTATTGTGTTAATTTACTGTAATTTATCTTCCATTGTAATTTTATTCGATGTACTCTGATATTCGGTACTCTGATGTAACATTATTGTAATGTTTATAAAAGTCTGTTGTTATTGTTCTGATGTGTTGTATTCCCAAAGTTAACGTGTTCGGGTTTTGAATGGTCTTGGTCGATCTAACGATCGATCGGGTCGGGCGCAATTTGGGCCGTTACATATCTTTACGATTTCTTTTTGATATTGTCAAAGGGGGAAAAATTATAAAATATAGGCATAGTTTATAGAATTCTTACAGACAGGGGGAGTATAGAAGGAACATTATCAAACAGGTATATACAGGTATGATATTTTATAAACTAAGGTTGTCATCATCAAAAAGGGGGAGAGTGTTCGAGAACGGAGTGTTAATGGCAACAGCCTTATTTTAATTATCATTGATTAAAAATTATATACTAACATCTTTATATAGAATATATATATAAATATATATGCAGGAATTACATACAGGAAATATTACCGAAGATTGTGCAGATATAAAGATGATAAAGATTGAAAGATCAGAGAAATTTCAAGACTCGTGAGTTATCAAGATTTCAAGAGTTTAAGAATTCAAGATTAATATAGTTATAGATTCTAGATTTTATAAGATTCTAAACAACACACCAGATTCAAGTTCAAATTCAAATTCAAATTCTGATTTTCAATTATATCCTCCATCCTCTCTATTTTGTTTTACTGTTTGTTTCTATTTTTGTTCTTCTTTGTTTTTCAAACTTAAATTATTTATACTTTATATTTATACTTTATATATAGTTTAAAACCTTATAATTTTATAAATATATTTATATAGTTTAAAAATACGTTTTCATATGTTTTTCTATCATATAATATTAATTTACAACACTAGAATTTTACTAAAGAATTTCCAGAATTAGTTCTTTATCAAAACACTTGAAAATGCTTTGAAAATAAAAAATGTACATGAGTATGTTGACATAGCAAAAAGAGCATGTCGATATATAACAGATATTTTTTCTAATTTTGAAGGGAAGTGTTTTTTCACTATTTGAAATGCTTCAGAACCATTGCAACCCCTCATACTCTATAAAAAGTTGTTAAAACCAGATTTTTTAACATATCTTCTTCTCCAACTTCATCCTCTTTCATACCACTATTATTCTTAATCATTTTTGTGATTCTTACACTTATACTCTACCGAATTCACTTCTGCTTTAATCAAACTTCTTCCCTCTACTCTCTGAATCAAGTGCTATTGAAGAGTTATAGGGTTGTCTTGTAATTGCTTGGGTTGAATAAACGGCATAACAGTCAGAAACAAAATACTTAAAAAAAGGCAGAAAAATAGGAAAGAGGGAAACAGAATACCATAAGCAGTTTTTCGACCAAAGCTTGAGAACTTGGGCGAAATCAAATGAGCAGTCGACACAAGAAAAAGCAAAAGAAGAAACAACCTGGCCAACTAATTCATCGAATTTACCACCATTTGTAGGATTAGTAAAATCAAGAGGGGTGTTGTCCTCAGAAGAAGAAGAGAAATCCATCGCATGATGCAACCCATTGGGGACTTCAGAAAATCCAATACAACGAGTGTTCGAGCCAAAAACCTTCATTGGATAAGTAATCTCCGGGATATCGAGAACCACATCAGAATGAGCAATTAGGTTTACCACATCCTTAGACCTCTTCGACGGAGAATCTTCTAAACCTTTCTTCAGAAGGTTTCCTCTTTACATTTTCTCTAGATTTCAGTAATGCATCCTTGAGAGAAGAAACCCCAACTCTCGTAACCAAGGAGACGGGAACCAGTATTACTAGACTCAGTACAAACAGCTTCAAAACACACAGTGAGAAGAAACAAAGAGAAGAATAAAGTACAATTTCGTCTTAAAGATAAGAAAAAATATACATGAGTTGTCAAGGGACAAAGGAGAACTGGAAGAGAAAGGAGCATACCTCCCCAATGAAAAAAGGGATTCGCTTGCTAAGTTGGACCAAAGGTGGTTGCCCAATGATGAATTGACTAGCTGGCAATAAAGAATGCCTCCGAAGGATAGAAGAAGTGAGAAGTAGAGACCAACTACCATATTTTCCAGAAGAAACACCCAAAGCATCAATTAACTCCTTATCCGCGAAACTTGGTAATTTGGGAACAACATCTACGAAATGGAAGATAGGATACTGAAAGCAAGATGGCAGACTCAAAAAAAAAATCGAGTATGCATACTTAGGGTGTGAAAGCCGTCGGTGATACCCGAAGGGCATCGGATGAAGAAAATATTATTCTCCCAAACTTTGGACCTTGACGTTCCTTCCGACAACAGTTTCTTCGTAGGATTTGCACAAAAAATGTGAGGGTTAGCATCACTAGGTTTGGAAGTACGAACCAAGTAATCGAGAACGGGAGGACTTAGAGAACCATTCCTCGATACAAAAGATAAAAGTTCTAAGCCCAACAGGTAAGTGTAGGTATTTGGAGAGAATGAAATAGGAGCAATTCCCAAGTGTTGTAGATAACGATAAAGGAAATTCGGAAAAGGAATAAAACCTCCATGCCAAATATGAACTACAGAATAAGCGAAGTAGCCCTTTGGAGGAGAGGAAATGGTGTCCTTTTCACAAGGAGGTATGGCGTCAACACCTGAAATCCCGAAATCTTGGAGGATAACATTAACTTGCTTTGGAGACAAAATCAAAGAATGCTTCTCAACAGCACTAACTTTCCTAGAGGTAGAGAGATCTTTTGGCAGAGAGCCATTCCTATCAGGTTTGAAAGCAATGTGCTTCTTTCCCATAATACCATGTATGATATGTTAAATTTTATGCAACAAGGTAAGATCAATATCCGAAAGGGCATGAACTTTATTATTCTACATAAAATCCACTAGTGGAAAGAAATTTTGTTTTCAAATAGGAAAACAAAAAGATAAAAACAAAATGAAAACGCTAATTTAAGCTATCAAATTTGGAGTTGTTCACCTGAAACTGATAGTATAGAGACTAAAAATATGGATAACTTACCAATATGATTATTCAACCAACTGATACTTCATTGAGATAAATTTTCCAGGAAATGATAAAGGAAAGAAAGGAGTCAATAAGGAGGGGGTATATATACTAGAAGAGAGAGATAGCAGGTCCGCTTAAAAGTTTAACTTGAAAAGTCGAAAACACCCATTCACTAGGGGGCAAATGTTACTACCAAAATTAACTCTGAAACAGGCTGACGATGAAGGGGTACCTGATGAACACAAGCATAGAAGAATTCTGCGTAAGCAAAGGCCAAACACTGGAGAGAACTCAAAAGCTACATAATACTGACAGCGTCCATCCGATAGAGTCTATCCGGCAGGGTGTTCTATAACGAAAGGTCATCTACGTCAGAAGCTAAGAAAGAGGAAGGCAAGAGCTCCACCAATAAAAACCCAAAAAGATGGAAGGGATGTTGTTATCAACCTGCTTAACACCGATACATCTGGAGATAAATGCATCAAGAATACCAAGCTTAAAGCATGTAGGGTTTATCCAAAACCAGTTTCCGAAACATCCACTACGTAAACACCTAAAGGCCACATTGATAAACCACAAATAAATCATTGGAAGCTACCTTTCGGAAGACCAGTCTAAACCCGAAGGCTCCACCGGAAGGCAAAGAGGAACCCTAAAGGGGATACAGACTACCCATACTAATTTTCTCGGTACCGACACCGACAGGGGTTCCGAACCAATAGTTGTCTACATAGATCACGAGGGAAAGCTCCTCGAAGTATTCATGAGAAAACCGGAAGCCACAACGGGAGCACAAATTTCTTCCAAAAGCCATTTACATCGACAAGCTCATACCAATCTCGAAGAAGCTTCAATTGACAGGGACCCTCACTCCGGAAGCTATAATCAACACCATAAAATCGGCCGGAAGCTAAACATCTGAGACCATGAAGAAAAGAAGCCGACAGAGGCTTTTGCAAGCCCAATATCCCAATAGTTGAAGGGGATCCGACAGAGGCTTTTGCAAGCCTAATATCCCAACAGTTGAAGGGGCTCCGAATTCTCTATAAATAAGACCCCAGGGTCACATTTTGGGAGGATTTTCTCATTCTTATTCTTGTATTGCTTTTTTCTCTAGAGTAACATTTATTCTTAGATCGATTTGGGAATTTCTTCTATTCTATTCATATTTTCTAAATAAAAGATCAATAAAGTGTGAATCAATACTTAGAGTATTTCCTTATGGGTTTGCTATGCGATTTCTCAGTCATTATTGCTGCAACTTGCTGTTTGTTCTTTGCATGTACATGAACCTATATCCAAACCTTTCCGCAAGCCAGGTGAAACTCCCCTCTTTCTACAAATTTAGACCCTTCCGCAAGCTCAATGCAAAACTCCCTTCTACAAACCGTTAAGCCATTCGGCAAGGGTTGCGCTTAGGAATCCTTCATCCCAAGATAACTGTTGTTTCTTGATTCACTTAAGTGTGATGCTCACCTCATTGAGGGAGGAGTAACTATTCTTTCGGATTTCAGACCTTGATATCTAGGAGATGGTGAACTAGCTCAAACTTATGAAGGATAAACAGCCTATTTTCCCCTAGGTCCACTTCCATAGACATATCTCCGGTGTTGATAAAAAATATCGTTAACACATGAGTTAGTTATTTAAAATTTAAATTTTGAACAATTTTGAAAATCTGTTAGTTATATGTTGGTATAATGATATATGTATGTCGACATACACCATAATTTTTTTTGGAATTTTTCAAATTTTAGTTAATTGTTATTATATTATTTTAATTTATTTAATTCTAATGTTTTTCCAGTAACTAGAAGATAGTTTTGACATAAATAAAACATCATTCATTTCAACTTGAAAGCAAATACATCCAACTAATTATGAGACACTAAATACGAGATTCAAAAGCAAATACTAAAGATAACTTAAATTATATAGGCATAGATTTTGGCGCACGATGAGGGGGATGATGAAATTCCGAGTTTTCTTCCTATTTTGCCGATGAAATTAGACATATGAGTAAGCGTCTTTTTGAGCTTCATTTGATTCTTGATAATTTTCACTTGATTTTGAACTATCATCTCTTTGGAAATGGTTCTACTGTTAAGTGGACACTCTACACTTTCCAAAGAAGTTTCTTCTTCTTCGATATATGTAAGCTCTTGTTCTTGTTGCATTCGAGCTTATTTGTCTTTGAATGTCTCATAAGGTTTAAAGGTGAGTAGAATTGGCATAAGGTGTATATTTGTGGAGTAAAACACCTTTCTTGGTACAAATTCTTCTCCTTTGAGATCAACTCCAAAATATTTGAAAATACGAGTAAGGCAAACTTCATTATAAAGAGTGTTTTGTCTAGTTAGCATTTCTTTAGGATAAGTTCTTTTAAGATCATATCGGGCCAATTGACGTCATAGCCACCAACAATAGCAAAGATTGCTTTTTGAACTTTGAGAGTTGGGTTGTTGAAATTTACGAAACGAGGAGTGATGGTATCTTGAAGGAGGAGGTTTACGATTCTTGTTTTTAGCAGAAAAGGCGATTTCTGAATTCCAAGCGAGCATCGCTTTCAAATATGTGATGATAAGTTTTCAAATTCATTTCTTCGATTTCGAATTCTGAAAAATCTGAGCCCATACTCTTACAATTCAAGATATTGCCAAAATTTCGCAATCTAGAATGATTTGCGTGCCTTTTACGCTACCCATATTTGATTTTCATCTCTTCTATAAAAGCCACGATTAAGATTTGCATAGAACATTTTGACGAGTTTCGGGTAACATACTTCATTGTTATCCCGAGCGTCAATCAATCTCAATACTTTATTATGATTGAAAAGAGAAGGCAGATCAGAGGCTGGAAAGTCTCCAAAGTTGGCGAAAGCTCCCATATTGACTTTTGCATTTGCTATATAGTCAACATTGGTATTGAATGCTTCTCTATCATTGTAGAGATATCCTTTAATGGTATTGGATAATCTCATTGTTTGAGGATTGCTATCGGAAGCCATTAGAGAGTTTTGAAGAGTATAGATATGAAGAGAGTAGTTTGAGTTGTGAATGAGAGGTAGAGAGAATAAGATTGAACAGATATATAAATAGAGATTGAATGGGCACAACTATTCAGAAATCAATGACACCTTTTCAGACCTTGGAAGTTGGTAAAAAAAAGTTGGAGGGAAGTTTGAAAGTTTAAACTTTTGAAATTCAAATTTTGAATTTCATTTTCTTGTCTTTATGTCAACATGCCCTTCTATGTATGTCGACATACATGCAGAAATTCAAAAGACATGTTGTTTGGACTTTTTAGTTTTATTATATTATCAATTTATATTTCAGGTTTTATTATTTCCTGAATTAATATTAATCCTAACAAACATACAAAATTTGTTTTATTGTTTTACTAATTATTACTTTATTATTATTTTGAATTTCAAAATTCAAATTTCAAATTGGAATTTCAAATTTCAAGTTTGAATTTTAAAGTTTAAATTTAAAAAACAAAGCAAACAAAACATCCATTTAACAAAAAAAATTAAAAATTAATTAAGGCGTACTCGGTTTGTAGATGCATTTCTTCAATATATTCTGAATTCTGAATTGCCGTGAAACACATATTTGAATATTTTGTTTCTAGCTCTTTATCGCTTGATGATGAATCTGAATCATCTAAAGTTATTGCATATGCCCTCTTTCTTTGATGAATTATTATTGTCCGTCTGATGAATTGATTTATCTGGATATGGAAACATTCTCTTTATACGGGCTAGTTTATTGCAGTTATAACATTGATCATCGTTTCTTCCCAAACTTCCTTTATTATTTCTTTGAAAGTTATTTCTCTGTCTGTATCTTAGAAATTTTCTAAAATTTCTTATCATTAGATTTGTTTCTTTATCGTCTTCGCGACTTGAATCAGAACCATTTGATGTTGCTTTAAATGCTATGAATTTCTTTTCGGTTGGTTTATTTTCCTTTCTTTTCTGTAATTGGACTTAAAAGACATCAAATTCCCAATTAACTCTGCAATCCTCATTTCACTGACATTATAGGCTTCTTCAATCGTCAATGTTTTCTGATCCCATTCTAGAGTCAATGAACTAAGTATTTTTCTGACTTGGTCTTCTTATGAATAAGTTTTTCCCATTGCTATTAGTGAATGCACTATCTCTTGGAATCTGCAATATATATCGGAGATAGATTAATTCTCGTTCATTTTGAAAAACTCAAACTGATTAATTAACATTGATATCTTAGTTTATTTAACTTTATTAGTTCCTTCATGCATGACTTGTAATGTTCTCCAAATTTCGTAAGAATATTTACAAACAGACACTCAATTAAACTCATTTCTATCTAACGAACAGAACAACATATTCATGGCTTTAGAATTGCTTTGTGCAGCAGCCTTTTGTTCATTAGTCCATTGTGCAGAATTAGTTATGGCTTCAACATAATCAGTCTGTGTACTATTCCATGTGTCTAGTCCTAGTGGTTGTAAATATATTTTTATTCTATATGCCCAATATAAATAATTACTACCATTAAACAGTGGTGGTCTAACAGTGGACTGACCCTCTACAAAAGAACTATTATTACCAGTGTTGGTTTTCACTTAATATTTTCAAAAATCAGATTATGAACTTTTTGAAAACCTATGCTCTGATACCAATTGTTAGGGAACGCGGAATGCGGTTCTTAAGGCGAGAATAACACTAGAGGGGGGTCGATAGTGTTTCTAAGAAATTTACAAAAATCTTAAACTTAAACGATCTGTTATATGAATCACACACAACAGAGATGATCACAGATACAGAATCAAATACAAACACAAAAATAGATAAATATAAAATGCAGAAAAGGTAAGAACACACCGGATTTTATACTAGTTCGGATTACTCCTACGTCCAATCTCATGCAATGTTGGATTGCGCAGAGTTTTATTAATATCACTATCCAAGTACAATCCCCATGATTTCATCGCTACAAGGTTAACACCGCTCCAACCACTCTTGATTTCACGGCTACAAGATTACCACCGCTCCCTTTCCTTAATTTCAAGGCTATAAGGAACACACCCTTTCCCAGACACTTCTCAAATGATTACAACAACCTTATAACTCTTCAATTGCACTTCAATTCAGAGAGTAATGGATACAGAGTGAGAAAAGAAAAAGTTTCATATAATTAGAGTAGACGGCAAAACAGAAGTGTAGAAATTAATAAAATATGAAATATTAATAGAGGGATGAAGAGGGGTTTAGACAGAGAAGAAGATAATTTTAAAAAATACGAAATCAACCCCTATTTGTAAGATTTGAAGGTTGCAACGCGTCTGGAATGTTACAAATAGTGAAAACCCTTTGAAAATTGAATTTCTGACAGTTATATGTCGACATATACATATATTTATGTCGACATATGTATGTACAAACTATTTTTCAAAACTATTTTTCAAGTGTTTAATTGTATATATTATTCTAGAAATTATTGAATTAAAACTTAGTGATATAAATTAGTGTTCTAAAGTATAAAACCATATGAAATCATAAGAATATATTATATAAACATATTTATAAATTTATAAAGTTTTAAACTATAAAGCTATAACTATATAAATTTATATATTAAACTTAAAACTTATATTTGAAATCATAAGTATGATAGAAAAACAATTTGAAATTAGAATTAGAATTTGAAAATCAGAATTTGAAATTTGAAAATCAGAATTTGAAAAGAAGAATTTGAATTTGAATCTGGAGTGTTATTCAGAGTCTTACATATAAACTAGACTCTATTACTATATTTATCTTAAACTTTTGGAAACTTGATAACTCATGAGTCTTGAATCTCCTCTGAATTCTGAATCTCTTGAAACTCTAAAACTGTACAGTCTTCAGTATTTAAGTCCTGTATACAAATCCTACATATGTATGTATATATATTCTAGATAGAGATGTTAGTATATATTTTATAATCAATTAATAATGATAATTGAAATAAGGTTGTTATCAACAAAACTCCATTCTCCAACAGTAAGCATCAAAAAGAGAAAATATACTTTTACAAATTTTATTCATTTCTACAGAGCCATCACCATAAATCCTTTTTATATGAAAACTGCACAAACTGAATCTTATATCTAGGATCTAAAATAATAGCAATCAAGAGAATAAGACTATACGCCTTCCAAAACTTTACCCACATCATAGAAAACCTTCAAAAACTTACAAATTTGTCCTAGTTTCACCCATTCAGATTGAGAAATCATACGCTTATAGTTAAAATCACTCAATTGTAAATGACGAAAAGCACGCTAATAAAAAAGAGCACTCTCAAGCATGAGAAAGGTGAAATTCCATCTAGTAGAAGCATCCTGACATAAACTTTTTTACACTCCAAAGAAACATGAGATACACATTCTAAATTTTTTTGTTTTCGCGCTACTGAAGCCCTTACATATTTGATGCTCTCCGTAATTTTTGACACACATATGTCAACTTCTTTTAACCCATCTTGCACTATAAGATTAAGAATATGAGCATAACATCTAATGTGAAAAAATACCATCCATCAACAAAAATTTCCTCAACAAAAGTTGCTCCTTCAGCAGATTAACAAATACTTCATTTGCACTCGCATTGTCTAAAGTAATGGAAAATTATTTTTTGTTAATTCCCCAATCAGTCAACAAATTATAAATCTTTTCGGACAAAGCAACTCCGGTGTGGGGAGGAGGCATAAGGCTAAAATTTATGTCTCTTTTTGAAGGACCCAATTAGCATCAATTAAATGAGCAGTCAAACAAGTATATCCATCAATTGCTACAGAAGTCCATAAATCAGAAGTCAAACAAATTCTCCAGGGAATTGGAACAACAAGTCTTTAAGTCTTGATTTTTTTGTGCATTATCATTACATCGGCTCAAGCAGTGTTTCTAGAAATCAACTTAATGTTGGGACAAACGTAAGAAAATAATTGCCTAATTCCAGCATACTCAACAAATTGAAATGGCAAATAATGCATCAATATTGACGGTACCAGCAATTCTCTAAACTTTCCTGGATCAAATTTAGAAGACCTGTTTATAACAGAGCCCTCAACCTGACTTATAAGCAACTGACCTAAATCTCGACTAGTATTTTTGGAACAAGTTTTATTATGACATTTTAGATTTCTAGTGCCATAAGAACTACCAGATAAATAAATAATACCACATTTCAAACACTTGGACCTTTTCTTTTCATCATCTTGCAATGGAATGATTTCAAATTGAGTCCATGCCTCAGAAGTAAGCTTTCTACATCTCTTGCCGACAAGTTTTTCACTTGTTGTTTCTATGTTTTTTGTTAACACTTCATTGGCATCTCCAACTTGTTCTTCATTACTTGGTGTAAAAGTTCCATCAATTTCCTACAAATTTAAAGAAAAAGAAACCCACTATAGTTCATACAAAACCAAAATTAAACCAAGGTTACAAAACTAAAGAAGAACTTGCCTAAATGATAAGCAAATAATCTATTATTTAACCCTGGTTTCCACATTAAACATTCAATAACATACATAATAGATTTCAAAATGCACAATTATGGTTTGGTAATTAATGAAACCAAGACATAACAACTAACAGAAACAGCCCACTATATCTAATATTTATTTTACTGAAAACAAATACCGAAAGATACTCTCTAATCATTTCACAAAAATGTCATTGAACATAATGTCACGAGCATGGAATTCAGTACAATAATCTTTTTAAAATCTAGAAATCTGAAATTAAAATACCAATGAACAAAAAATATGAATCGAATGTGCATTTTTATACTATACGTGATTTTTCACATGTGATGAATTGATAACATTGAACTTCAAAATAACGAATGAACATATCCAAAGTTCATGGATGACCGGGTGCGAGACAGTATGGAGAAAACAAAAAAGTTAGGCAATAGCCAAGCACTGTAAATCAGTACCAAAATATATATATCTCTTTACATTCTTGGAGTAGTTCTAACTTATTATGATTTTGGAGTATGCAACAAAGCTAAGCATTGAACCAGTGATGCACTGATGGACAAAAACACAACAAATAAAGCATAACAGCATAAAAAGAAAAAGGAAAAAGTCCGTTAATCAGTAACTGATCCATGGTATTATTTGATATCAACTGATGGTCGTGAGTCAAAAATATAGGCGACTTTTCAGGAAGAAGATATCAACTTCAAAGCTCTAACTAATTAATCCCCCATGCTTCTAAATACAGAGGAACATATATATATATATATATCGATAACACAATCAAATTAATTTTTCACTAATAGAAGGGTCCGTAGTTTTTTCCATCTCAAATCTAAACTTTATTTCCAAATTATTATTTGTGATACTCTATTGATTCCTTTAAGTTTGTAACCAAGTAATATCAACATACCTCGCAGATCGATGCCAGAGAAGATGTATGATGGAAGAGAACTGAAGATAGATCGATCGAAGATTCGAAATATAGCACAAGGTCACCACTCGTTAGAGATGACGGCTTGAAATTAAAATCAACAAAATGAAAATTTAAAATAAAATGAAACAATACCCAGCCAAAATGAGATAAAACCCTAACCGGGTCGGGTAACAAATGAATACGCGTTATAGTTCCAAACTTGTTTTTTTCAATATTACAAATGGGTTTGGTAAGTCAAAATCGGGTTAGCTCATCAACCCTAAACCCACTCGTTTATAAACGTGTAAAATTCGTGTTGACCCGAAAATGACCCGCCAACTAAATGGGTTGGGTTAACCTGTTAATTTCTGTGCGGGTTTCGGGTCGGGTTACGGGTCGTGTAGAAAATTAATAGACCTACAACTAACCTAAGCCAAGCCAAGCCAACATCCAACTGGCAATTAAAAAGTACTAAGTGCCTCTAATATGCCTCAAATGCCCATTTTCCTAAGCCATGGATGCGGATGTGGGTGGTGCGTTGCACAACCCTCCCGGATGGCCCGTTGCACCACTACCCAGGATGGCCCATTGCACCATCCTCTAGGATGGCTAAGCTTAGTTGTCTTTGTTCATCCATAGTAACTATACCATGGTCCATATAGTAGTATATAAACACATATTGTTTATTATGTTCTACTATGTGGCCATCTCCCAAAGTATTTAATGTTGCTCTCTTCCCATTAACTGCTTCATTCATTTTCCAATGCTTATTACATCAAACAATTAAGACAATAAAGAAAACAAAATATCAGTTAACAAACTGACATTTTAACATCTATTTACCCCCTCACCCTACCCTTTCCCTTTATCCCTCTAGCTTAAACATGATTTTGCTCCTCCAAGCAAACTCCTCGATTTGACATAATCTCCATATTTAGGAGATTTGGCGAGGATAGCAATTACTTAGTTATGTATCTTCATGTCTCCAGTTGTACATCATTTTTAGAAATATACTCTCTAATGTAGTGATAACATGCATCAATATACTTGCTTTACTCATGGAAGATTTGAAACGACCTGTTTTTTCTCACCATTTAAGTCAATAATAAAACTAGCTCAAATCATTTGAAAAAGCAGATTGTTTTAAATATAGGCTTTATTAAATCAAATCAGAAACCCGGAATAGCAGAATATATCGTAGTGGAATAAATAAAATATAATAGTAGTTCATGAAGCTAGCAAATAAAAATTCAAAACTTATACATAATATCACAGTTATAGAGTTGAATATAGCGGAAGTCTAAATGCAAGAATTTTTTTTTTTTTTGCATAGCCAACCGGTTTTTAAGGTGATCGCAAACACCTTTTATTATAACCAGTAATAAAAATACATTTTAGTATAGGTGATTGTGGTTTACAATCAGCTTATTCGGTTTTTAAGGTGGACCGGCCACCGCCTACGTAGTTTATAGTGTTCCGTCCACTCTATCTGGTTGAAGTGCCAGCACACAACATTAAAGCAGGAGCTTGATAATATTACCAAGACTACTAAGTGCGACTGAGGACACTAGTCCCCAACCACATCACATGGGCCAGTGACATTCCTGAACGGTGCAAAAAGAACTGCAACGTTCAGGAAGTAAGGAACCGATTGCCTGTTGTAAACGAAGCGTCTATCCCATGTTACATCACTGAGAATTTCCTCATTTGCAACAGCATTAATGCCTTCAGTAGTCAGAAATAATTCTCCATTAACTACACTGTACCAAAGATATCTATTCTCTCCTTCTACGTCACTGACTTAGGAGTAAAAAAAAAATCTCACTGACAACACATATCCGTTTGTTTATGTACCCATGCACACTCACTAGGATTCCAAAAGAAATTATCTTTGACAGAGCCAGCATCACACGCTTCTTGTGCAGCAGTAGTTGTAGGATCGACTGTATTTTAAACTACATTGAGTGATGAAGTAGCAAGGTTAGCATGGTCCAATGACATTGTATCAGCATCGAGTACCTTCGCAGTAGAGATAGCAGGTCGGCACAAGGTGAAGACGGGGAAGAAGGCTTCTCCAAATCATCAAGCGAACATGGGACAGGAGAAGCTGCAACTTTCATCTTAGGCAACCATAAAAAAGTAGGCTTATGTAGAGGGATTTTAGCAGCATGGTTGTCCACGATATCTGCAGGTAGGATAGGACATTTATCGATAAATGCAAGAATTTCTAATACAAAGAAGAAATAACTAGAGCCAACAGATAGAGATTATGTCTTCAACCGTTTCCATCTTTGAAAGGTGAAATCTCAATAATGCAATAATCGATCTAGCCCGAGCTATAATGCACTATCATTTTTATATAAGTGAACTCAAGTGAATGAAACGCATCAGTAAATTAAAGGATGTTTGGGACTTTCATCCTGTAAGGATCCATTAAACAAGATATCATATAATACAATATGCTATTATGATAGTGTTCACGGTAAATAAAAATTGAAAATAGCGTAAGCGGGAGTACCGTTATCAACCTTACACGGTTTATATTATTGTAGTCTATACAGTTACCATAAAGTCCATTGTAATCTAGTGGCTATCAGAGGGAACTCCATATGTACGATACAATCAAAATCATAAGGGGCCCAATCAGGATAATATGATAAGACACACGAGGAATATGCAGGATATGATTCTACCAATTGCACGCCCAAACCAATGTTAACGCATAGCAGCGACTATGGCCCACCTCTAACAATACTCCCATAATCAAGGGTGTATCCAACAATCAAATCACATAGTAATAAATATGGTTTGAAGAAGAGCATTCGATAGGAGGTGCAATCTCACTTAATCATGGTATAACACTTGTTTTCGTCATTTTAATTATGACCCAAAGGTCAAGGACATCCATCATCATTCTCTTACTTCATTCCAGTAGCGTTCGCCGAAACAACCTACTTAATTATGGATTCTCCACCACATGCACAGCTATTAAAGTGGTACCGGTATTGATAGAGAGTACGTTAGTACCGACTCCGGTCTCTTTAACAACCCAATGCTTATTTCATACCATAGTCATTTATATTTGACATCATAATTTAAATATCATCAATTGAGTAACTCTAAGTATAAGTTTATATTTAAACAAATAGCTTCAAATATTCAAACATCGTAAATTTCAATCAATTCGTTACTTGATTACATTCAAGGTTTCATATTTCATATTTTAAATAGTTCGTTAACAAGAGTTACATTTGATTTCAAATTTCTATCTCAATTATTATTATTCAAAAATCACCAAACTAAAAGTTTCGGATCTAATAGTTTAGATCAAAGAAAGCCTTTTATTGAAAATAGTTAATATAATATAATATTTTAATTTAGAATAACTAGATTTGTATAAAAATTTGATTAAAATAGCTATAATATATATAGTTAAATATTCAAACAAAGTAAGTAAATTTTAAATAATTATAAGATGTTTAATAGTTAAGTTAAATATAAATAGTTATAAAATAATGATTTCGTAAAATAGTCTAAATCAATTTTGTATAAAATAGAACCAGTATAAAATAATCTAGTTTTAAATAATAATCCAATCTGAACCATATATCCATATGTTCAAGTTCAACCTATAACCAGTTCAGTTATCAAAACTTCACTTTAAATTTATTCCAACTTAATAGTATATTCTAATTCCAATACATTTCATGTTGGGTTTAGATTTTTATTAATTCAATCAAATTGTTAAAATTTCAAATTTACTTTAAATCTCATTTCAACAATTCAAAGCTAATTATGTTAGGGATTGCGGAAAGGATCGTTAAGGCAAAACAAACACTAATGGAGGGAGGGGGTGGGGGTGAATAGTGTTTTTGAGAATTTAACAAAAAACTAAAACTTATGTTATGAATTATATGAATCAAACACCACAAACAATCACTGACACAGAATCAAACACAGATGTAAAATAAATAGAAATAAAAATGCAGAAAAGGAAAGAACACATTGGATTGTATACTAGTTCAGATTGCTGCTACGTGCAGTCCCACCAACGCTGGAATGCGCAGAGGTTTATTACTATATCAAAATCCAATTACAACCTTCCTTGATTTCACGGCTACAAGGGATACCCCCGATTCAACACAAACTTGATCAAAGTTTGTCCGTCCTTGATTTCACGACTACAAGGGAAACCACCTATTATGTCCTTGATTTCACGGCTATAAGGGATACCACCGATTACTTTAATCAACCCAAACAATTACAAACAGCTCTATAACTCTTCAATAACACTTGATTCAGAGAGTAGAGAGAAAAGTTTGATCAAAACATAATTGAATTCGGTAGAGTATAAGTGTAGAAATCATAAAAATGATTAAGAATAATGATGTAGAGAAAGGGGATGAAGTTAAAGAAGAAGAGATGATTAAAAATTAAAATTAAAACCCCTTTTATTGTGTCTGAAAGGATGTCATGCCTCAAAGCTATCATAATTAGTGAAAAGGCACTTCCTTTCAAATTTGAAAAAATGACAGTTATATGTTGACATAGAGTTATTTATATGTCGACATACCTATAGTGTAAAATTAATTTTTGAGCATTTTCAAAGTGTTTTGATATAAATATAATTCTGGAAATTCTTGAGTTAAAATATGGTGTTATAAATTAATATTGTAAAGTAGTATATCATATAAAAACATAAACTATATAAATATATTTATAAAATTATAAAGTTTAAAACTATATAAAATGTGAAAATATAAATATATAAAACTTATCAAATTTTGAGTTTGAAAACAAAATTAAAATAAGTAAAAAGAATAGAAATGATAGAAAATAAAATTGAAAGAAAATAAAATAGAGAGGATTGAAGATAGAATTTGAAAACAGAATTTGAGAAACGGAATTTGAATTTGAACTCGGAGTGCTATTTAGAGTCTTACATAATCTAGACTCAATAACTATATTAATCTTGAACTCTTGAAATCTTGAATACTCATGAGTCTTGAAATTTCTCTGAACTCCGTACCTCGAATATCTTTAAACTGTACAGTCATCAGTAATATTTCATGTATATAAATCATGCATACGTGTATATATATATTCTATACAAGAGTGTTAGTATATATTTTATAATCAATTAAATTTGAAATAAGGTTGTTGTCATTAAAACTCCATTCTCCAACAAATTAAACCCAAATTTCCAAGTTTAACGGATTCTAAATATTTAACTTCAAGTATACTTAGATTCAAACCATTTACTTAACAAATTACTATCAAATCGATTTAGTAAGTTTCATTATCCTAAAAGAATTTCAGATAACATATTTCATCATTTTCTAAATCACATTTTAAATCAATTTAGCTTAACTTTGAAATTTCATTTCAACAAAATCAAGTTATAATCAAATTCCAAACCTCTCTTTAAACCTTTCTAAATGTAAAGTATTAAGAAAAAACTCTATTTATTTTTATAAAATATATACTTGTATATTAAATTTAAAATTTAAATAATATTAAACTATAATAAAATATTTATTAAATTACTTATAAGATAATTTGAATTATTTAATTTTAAAAATAATATTATAATTAAGATATATTTAAAATAGCTTTGTTAAATCAAAGTATATCTACACTTAGAAAACTATTTTCAAAATAGACCAACGATGTCCAATTATAATTTTCTACCTAGGCCAAGTGATACAAATATATATAATTTCAATTCGTAGTTTAAATTTTGAACCATGGGCATATATCATTTCAACCCGCATCCCAAATCGATTCAATTCATCATCTAAATCTATGGAGCGATTTGGGTATGTATCATTTCAACTCATAGGGAATTAGAAATATGCGAACAAATAAATAAACAATATCAATTAATCAAACATATACATGAAGTAAACTTAACAAATCAAATATACACAGGAAGTAGTACATGTGCACATTCATATCATGTATATTAGTCGTGTCATAAATATGTGTCACTTGTGTACAACATAAAATAAAAATTTTAAAACAATCATATACATTCATAGCATTCCAAATGCGGTGAATTTCACTTTTGTAAAAACGTAAGTCAATTATGAGATAAACTCACCTTTCGTGGCACTATATGGAGATAGCAAACGAATGGACAAAAAATGGAATAACGACATCCAAGCACATCTCAAGATTAATTTAAACACGATAATAACTCAATATTTTGTTTTTATAAGAGGAGGAGGAAACTACTCAGCAAATCAACACGGCAAATTAGGGCTGTAAATTTTGTCCAAATATCTGACGTCCGTTCATGTCCGTGGCCGAAATACATCCGTCCGAGTCCGTCCGATTTTCATTTAGGACACGAGTTAGGACAAAAAAAATTGTATGCAAAAAAATCACGTCCGGTCCGGGCTCGTCCGAATACGTCCGATTTTCATTTAGGACACGAGTTTGGACAACAAAATTTATACAAAAAAATCATGTCCGGTCTGGGCTCGTCCGAATACATCTGAATTACTTGCAGTTCGGCGTATAGTTGAGAGAAAATCTAGTAAAATGTACAAAATGTGATATAAATACCCATGTCTGACCGAGTCCGATCGTGTCTGTGTTCGGAAAGCATATGTCTGTGTCCAACCGATTTTATTTAAGACATGAATTAGGACAATGAAATTTGTCTGAGAAATTTTTTGGTTCGGTCCGTGTAAAAAAAATCAGTTTTGCTATCATGATAAGAATACGTGTTTGAAAACGAGATTAAAGGATTTACAAATTCCAAAAATCAAAAAATATATTTTTATCTATAAAGATTGGCTTTGGAATTGGAACAATGGTTTGTAAATCTCACAACAAAGTGAAATAGATTTGAATTGACAAAAATAGATTTAGATTTTGAAACTGAGAATTAGGAATTTGAAATTTTAATTGATAATCTAATCAGAAAATGTAAAATAAAGATAGAAATTTTTTTACGAAATTAATTTAAAATTTAGATTTTCCATGATTCTACGTGCTGAGAATTTCAAAGAGGAGAAAGAAGAAAGAGATATGAGAGACATGAGAAAGAATGAGGAAGACTACGTGATTTATTCGATTTATTCACGTAAGAGTAACACTTCAGATACTAAATGTAAATAACCCAATTAACCAATAATGTTCAACCAAGCCCAATAAACACAACCAAGTTTTATGGACCAATATGCTATATACTGATCCACAAATCAAAGAAAAATAGAGACTGAAATATACATAAATATGTCGTCAATATAACACACGTTTTTGTAGTGTAAATCACGGATTTTGAGCAAACAAAATCAGATTTCAACAAAACAAAAATTGCTGAACAACTAGAATTCAATATAGATTAATAAAAAAATTCGAATTCTTAAAACTTTTAAGTTTCATCTCAAATTCAATTGATTCATTGATTTTTCTTATCAAACTTTATACTTGTATCAAAATTCAAATTCACTCGTTTCAAAAAAAATCTAAAAAAATGAATTTTAAATATAAAAATCAAAATTTAAATTAAATCATTAAACAAAATTAACTTAAAAATTGAGGTTTTTAAAATCTCTCTCACTTAGACCTTTTCATCACCGAAAAGGAACGAGACAGAGAAATGGTAATTAAATAATTTAATATATTTAAATCAAATGGTTCGCATTTATCATTTTACTTGCATATATTTTGACATACATATTTAAATCAAAAGTTATGAAAATTTCAAATATATTTCAAAATAGTTTTATGTATTCACTTGACATCTCAACTGACACAATATACCCATCTCACTTTCAAAATTCGAAAAATATATTACTGATGTTGTAATCATTACTAGATTTATTTCTAAGGGACTAGAGTTTGATTTTATATCTATCTAGTACATTCAGGATTTAGTACATATGTTAATTAGGTATATGTTCAAAATCTCAGAATACTCGATAGTCCAATCTTAACGTCAAAGAAAATACTTGTTAGACCATAAAGTGGTTCTAACACCCAAATTGACTAAAATCAGAATAAAATAAGATCAAAAGTAAAATGGAGACACGGAATTTATAGTGGTTCGGCGTTAAAAAGCCTACGTTCACTTGTCAATCACTATTCTCAATGATAGAGTTGCAATTACAATGAGATATTCACTCAATTTCACTCACTACTCACATAAATTCACTCAATTGTCTCAAAACAAATGTTGAAAGACGATTTGGATTATCGGGGAGTGCAGGAATTCGGTTTATGAAAGTGGTTGAACTCTCAAAGTGCCAGAAAAGAAGAAGATCCTTTTTATTGTCTCCAGACAGGGTATTTATAGGTGAAAATTTGCTCAGAACCCGATCCGGATCGGAGCCACGTGTCTTCCATCCCATCATCCTCGGGTTCGGATGGATTCCAGTGTTGACAACGCATCAGAGCAGTGGACGTTGTGGGCAAGAAATGGTCATACTCGCTCCGCATCTTCAGGCGATCGTGGGGGAATGCGACATGAATTACAGGTTCGGTTCGGAGGAGCCTGCAGTGGGGGTTCGGATCGGAGTATCCGATCCGACCCGGGTTAACCCAAAACTAAGTCTTTATCCACTTTGCTCCGCTCCGATCCGTCCCTATAGCAGGTAGCCCTCCGCTTCGACTGACAGTAGGTAACCCTCCGATCCGAATAGCAGTGTTTCTTTGAACCAAATAGTAGCAGCTCTCCGATCCGATCAGCAACGTCTCTCCGATCCGATCCGCAGCATCTCTCCGATCCGATCCGCTATGATGCTTTTTTAAGTTCTTTAACGTTTCACATCTCGACTTTGTGTTGCCCAATTCACAAAGTGGGCTTACATTTTGCCCCTCAAAGGATGCCTCTGTTGGAGACGGAGCATCTTTGATTACCATTGCATATCGCCTGCTAGGTAATCTTTCCTTTGACTTTCCTCGTGCTTTCATCCTCTTCTTTAAATATTAATTTAATTCATATGCCAAGCTGAGATATGACATCCTGTTCGGTTCGGATTCCGACCCGAACGGATCCCCTTCTTCTTCTGTTGCACATTGGACTAGTGGGCCAAGCTTTGCTACTGGACTGTCGATCCGGTCCGAACGGGGAGACGAATAGTCACCCTGTTTTTCTATATAAGTTTAGCCTTCATCTTCCTCCAACTTTCTTTTTTACTTTATCGTTTCATAAATTCTGCTTCGGAACTCCAGAATTCAGAGAAAAAGAAATAAGAACTCTTTACCATTCTCGTGCGAATCTTCAACTTATACACCTCGGTAGGTTTAAATCCTTGATCGACTTAGTGATAACAGGTTTTAATCGAAATCTACGGTCGATTCGACCGATCTGGCCGTGGTTTCCACGCCGCAGTCTCCTCTTCCTTCGTCATCATCGTTGGTGGCCTCGCTGCTACTTCGAGGCGTTGGAAGAGGGAGTTGTGGTTTGAGGCTAAAAAGGAGGAAGAAGAAGATCATAGGAAGTCGGTTCGGGGGGTGGAGTATGGAAAGTGGAGAAAGGGAAAAAGAAGAGAAGTCCAAAATGTCGGATCGGGTCGGAGCAAGTGGAGAAAGGGAAAAAGAAGAGAAGTCCAGAATGTCGGATCGGGTCGGGGCAAGTAGAGAAAAGAAAAAAGAAAAGAAGTCCAGAATGTCGGATCGGGTCGGGGCAAGTAGAGAAAAGAAAAAAGAAAAGAAGTCCAGAATGTCGGATCGGGTCGGGGCAAGTAATTAAAGAAGGAAGAAATGGTCCTCACCTAACCGGATCGGGTCGGTTTGTAAGATAAAGGTGGAGAGGCATGACTACGTGGTCCGACCCGAACCGTTCGGGGAACCTACTTTTGAGCCGATCCAATTTTGATTTCTGAGTTTCAATGAGATATCCGAGCTCAAGGCTACACCCCCGATCTGATCCAATGAATGCGCCCGAACCGAACCGAAGTGCAACCTACCTTAATGCATAAAAACTCGTTTAACTGGCCCAATCAACTTTTGGCATAATCTTCAATTTAATGGACAGTTAGGATAGTGCCTTGCGAACATAACTAGATATCAAGAACTACTTCAATCCTTTATACTTTGCCAAAATTTTGCGTCGCACTTTTAAACATTTACTTTACACTTTCTGCATACACTGTTTACACTTTAGTTTGCACACATGCACGGGGGGATATGGGCTAATTTACTCTAACTTGTGCTATTGCTTCTTCAATAGTTTTATGACCATGAGACCCAGACGCTCTTCTAGACTAGCAGGGAAGAAAGAGGCCCCGGAGACATCCAACAAAATTACTCTTGAGGACATATCTTCTCCCTCGGATCCAGAATGGAATGATGAGGGCTCAGACTATGAGGTTGGAACTTGCGAAAGCGACAATGTGTCTTCGGAGGGTGGAGTTTCTCTAGGTTTTGAAGAGGAAGGAGGGATTGGTGACGACCGAGCTCCTGATGAGTTTGAATCTGCTGTCATATTGGAATCACCCCAAGATTCCGTTGAATCGACAATGACAGACTTATCCGAATTTGTTTAAAATACGGGATACTAAAAAGGGACACCCTAGTGCCTTCGAGAACTGACCGTCCCCACAACCCTCCAGAAGGGTATATGGCAATTACTCGGTTGATGTGCATGGTTGGTGCTATCCCTCCATTTTCTCCTTTCATCGTCGATTTTCTAAGACAAATGCGGATTGCCCCCATGCAGCTGCACCCTAATTCTTATGCTTACTTATACACCTTATATGTAGCATTCCGTGAGATCTTGGGCATAGAGCTCACTTTCGATTACGTTCATTTCTTCTACAACTTCAAGCATCGGACTCGAGAAACTCCTTCTTTTTGCTACTTTGAGTCTGTCCCTAAGAGGAAAATAATTTCAGCACCATTCAGTAGTAAAGCTGGGGATTCCAGGCTGGAATGGTTTTATGTGAAGCGACAACCAGGGTGTGCTAGGAGGTGGACAAAATCAAGTAAAGCACTGGTTTTCTAAATCTCGACTCTATACATTTAAGCCATCGCCTTAACTTGTTTTTCTTTTTGTTTGCAGTCGATAACCCAAAACAAATATCAGACCAAGTATTCTTTGACCGGATGCATCAGCTTCTTAATGGCGATCAGAAGTTTTTAACTATTGACGAAGTCCTTAAGGACGAATATCTTCATTTTCATGGGTTGATATCTGTTACTCGTAGCATCGGTCATGGGACGGCTCCATATGTATATATTCCCCCAGTGGATGTAATCCCCGAAACGGGCGAAAGTTCAAGAGCTCCTACAGTGCCTCTTCAAGCTTCACCCTCTCCTTCTTCTACCCAAGATGATGAATTGGCTAACATGGCTGAAAAGCATCGCGAAGGGTATACTGTTCCCGAGGATGCCATTTCTTCAGAAAAGTCAACGTCTTCCAAAGAGTCACCGATCGATGCTTCTGAGGGAGATGTCCCTAGTACTGATGACCCACTGTTTCAGGGTTTGGGGGACCTCCCCTTACCTGAAACCATTTACACTTCAGAGGATTTTAGGAAGAATCCTTTAGTTTTCACTTCTTCCGAAGAGACCACTCCTGCTAATGCCAAAGAGCCCGCCCGTACTAGTCTAGCTTCGGACTCGGGTTGGTTGGGCGGAAAAACACCACTTAGGACACACTTTACACAATAACATTACAACTCACTGCATCTTTCTCTCTGTGAAAATATTGATCCTGAATTTTATTTGTCTTATTGTGCAGGCACGATGTCCCGATCTTACTATGATATCAGGAAACTCCGCCGCAGCATGTCTAATCCACCTTACGATACTGAGTATGATCGCCGCGACGATCGCAGTAGGGAGGAGAGAAGGCCTTATGAACCCTATCGCTCTCGAACCTCGCGTTCTCGATCTCCTGTTCGGATGGACCCAGAGAGATATAAAGGTTACCAAGGTCGTCGGGAAGAGGACAGGACGCAACCAAAAGACTCCACCTCTTCTCAAGAAAAGCGCAGCAGGGAGAGAAGTCCGCCAAAAGATACTGAATTGCGAAGTAAACGTAAGGTCTCTGCTAAACAGCCTAGAACAGATAAAGAAACTATTGAATCCTCCACACACAGGGACACTGAAGTGACGATCCCCGCCCCTCCACCACTAGATGCTGAAACTGCAATCAAGCGGGCGTATCTGGAGGAGCAATTTCCCGAACATTACTTCGAGAACTTGAATTTTTTACCTGCCCTTGAGCCTATTTCTTCCAGGTGGGCAGATGAGGCCAAAGCAAAGATAGATGCGGTCGAAAAACATTATTCTGAAATGTTCAAATATTCACGCAACCTTTCCAGAATCATCCGTACTTTAATCACGAATGCTGATTCGATGCAAAAAACCGCGGAAGACGATGCAAAGGCCTTAAAGAATCTAGGAAAAGATTTGGAGGACACACAGGCCCAGCTTGCTGTTGCTCAAAGGGACGCTACTAGCTTCAAACAGCAATTTGAAGATATGCAAAAACGTTACCATGATTTGTTTGAATCTCACACTCAAGAGCGTTCTGAGTTAAAAAAGCAAGTCGAAGATGCTAAGTCAGATGCCGCTAAAACGCGCCTTGCTTACGCTGACCTTGAACGGAAAAATGCCGAGTTAGCAAGGAGGAATGCTGAGCTAGAAAAGAAAAATGCTGACTTGGCTTCTAAGCTAATGGAGGCGGAGAACAGAGCTGGCCTGGCGGAGGGTAACGTTGAATGTGCTATCAAATCCGCTGAGGAGGCCCGCAAACAATTGTCAGAGGCGAAGGCAGAGATTCAGGGTTTCGGCGAATTAATGATTGAATTCTTTGCACATATCATCCGTCGCCGGAACATTTCTTGGATTGAGGATTATCCATCTACTCTAGTCCAAGTATGGAGTTAGATCGTTGAGTGGGAGAAAGAGGAGCTCAAGGTTGATTCCATTGATGAGGACAAGCTGATGGAGAAATATTTAAGGGATGATGAGCCAGAACGCCTAGCTGAAGGGCGCCGCCTCATTGCTGATGCTATGGAAGAAGAGAGGCGGAGGACTAAGAAAAAGAACATTCCCGAGGCTGGTTCCTCTTCTACTGCCCCCGCAACTTCTGAAGTAGAAGGATATGATCCTGAAAACCCGAGGATCCCTCAAACAACTCTGTTATCCCCTATTCCCGAAACGGCATCGGAGACAGCAGTTACCCCTGCCGAGAAGTCTTCGGAAGGTATCTCTACATTCTCACCTCAATTCGTCAAGGCTATTTCTACCTTTCGCCACGTGATTGAGCAATCGATGAAAAACCCGTTATTTTCTCCTGAGTTGATAACTGTTGCTTCTCAGTCTGTTGGTATTGAGCCATCCGGAAAGACAGATGTGGCCCAGGGAACCGCCTCTGGGGCGGAGCCTACGGAGAAGACAAAAGGGGGAAAAGGACAAGGCTGCTCCTATAGATTTGGGAGAAGGAAGCGAACCGTCGAAGGCTGACACTCCTCGTGATGACGAAATGATAGATGCCTTAAAGGATGATTGCGGCGACGGAGGACATGAGGAAGATCCAGAGGTGGCAATAGTCGGGGAGTCGAAAAGTGCAGATGATGTTACTTTGGCTGCAATGAAAGCTGACCAAGATAAACGCTTGCAGTTAAAAGCTGAAGACTTAGACCCTGAAAGCCTCAAGCCTCTCGCAGTTGTGGATGCGGGATCAAGATTAGTTGTTAAGCTTTCAACTAGATCTATTACAGAGGAACTCGCTAAAAAGTTTTCTCTTGATTCTAGTGCTCTGCCCTCCGGGAAGAAGTCAACCGATTCCAGCACCACAACCTCAGGAAAGAAAAAATCAAAACGCATCTTGACGGAGGCCGAGAAAGAGGCGAAGGATGCGGAGAAAGCCGCCAAGAAGTCCAAGCCTCAATCGAAGTCTAAATAGTGGGCTGTCTTGCGTTATTATAGCATTTGGTGGACCAACAATTGCTGCTATAAGGGTGGCTCTTGCACCTTCTTTTTGGCTATTTTCCTGTACAAATTCATTCATTCGTAAATAAAAAATAATTCATTTTCCGCAATGTCTGTTAGTCATTAGTTTTGCACTTATGTAAGAATGCATGTTTTACTATAGTTGTGTAATGAAGTTATGGTGGGGGGAAATATGTGTATACATATATGCCCCCAGTCAATCTCAAAAAACTATTCAAGACTTAATCAAGTAGTCTGAATGTCCCCGATTTTCTGACGGGATTGCATTTTCTGTGTCGTCAATGCCTGTCGTTTTTTCTGGCATTTTTTTATACTCTCCTGTCTTATACTCAGATTAGAGTTCTTACTAAGGCGGACTCTTTTCTGGGTGCACCTTCACGCCTCAGAGGACGTCGTCTTCCCGTCCTTTATACTCTCTCTCAATTCTCGAGAGTCAGAGTTAAGAATGTCGTCTTCCCATTCTTTTATGTCTTATCGCACAAGTAGTCATTGTGCTTTTTCTTACGTTTAAACTGTTTTCAACCTTTCAGGTTTTGAATCATCTTATATTCCATAATCGCAACAGAATAGTCGATGAAGGTATACATATAATGCATGAAAGTAAATAACACACGATATTTTTATAGTGGTTCGACTAAGTCGTAGCCTACATCCACTTTATAGTCCTTTATTCATATCATCAGATTTTCCTAAGGCAAGTCGTGCCTTTTACAGAGTTCATAAGAAAAATAACAAAGAGTACAACATTTCTAATCCAAATATCGCATCAAGTGTTGGGCATTCCATGCCCTAGGTACTTCTTCGCCATCTACGGTCGTTAACTTGAAGGTTTCTTTTTCAAGTTTCTGTTGGATGACAAAGGGTCCTTCCCACTTTGGACCGAGGTGAGGAAGGGATGGAAAGACTCTCTTTAGCACCAAATCTCCTGGTTCAAAAGTCCTAAGGCGAACTTTTTTGTCGTAATAGTGTGCCATCTGACGTTGATGTCTTGCCTCACGTAAATCCGCTTCGTCCCTTTTTTCTTCGATTTCATCAAGAGACTCGAGTAAGTGTGCCCGATTCGTCATCGGGTCATAATACGTCACCCGGTGGGAAGGAACTTCAAGCTCTACTGGAATTACTGCTTTTGAACCAAAAGAGAGAGAGAAAGGGGTATGACCAGTAGCGGTCTTAAATGTTGTTCGATATGCCCACAAAGCTAAGGGCAATTCGTCAACCCATTTTTCCTTTGCGCGCTCTAACCGTTTCTTGAGGATGGATTTTATTACTTTGTTTATTGCTTCAACTTGTCCGTTCGACTGTGGATAGGCAACCGCAGTATACCGTTTGTCGATCTTATATTTTTTGCAGAAATTTCTGAATTCAGCACCATCGAACTGGGTTCCATTGTCAGTTATAATGGTCCTTGGGATCCCGAATCGGCATATAATATTTCTAACCACAAAACTTATCACCTTTCTCGCCGTGATCTTGGTTAGGGGCTCAGCTTCCACCCACTTCGTAAAATAGTCCACAGCAACTATTGCATATTTCGCCCCTCCTTTAGCAATTGGTAGAACTCCGATGATATCAATTCCCCACGTGGCAAAAGTCCAAAGACTCACCATCGATTTGAGTTGAGTCGACGGTGCTCTGGGGATTTTGGCGAATCTCTGGCACTTATCGCAGCGTCGTGAATAATCAGCTGCATCTTTATTAATTGTGGGCCAGAAGTATCCATACCGCAATATCTTTTTCGCTAAAGTCTGACCTCCTGTATGATCTCCACACTCACCTTCGTGTACCTCGCTTAGTACACGTTTGATGTCATCGTGTGCTACACATCGTAACAGGGGCATAGAAAATCCTTGTCTATAAAGAGTATCATCTTGTAGGATATATCTGGTAGCCTTGCGAACTATAGCCCTTCTCTCACTCTTCTTTGATGGGAGTGTCCCATTCTTAAGGAAGTTCTTAATTGGGGTCATCCACGACTCCTTCTCTGGTTCCGCTTCGAAAGCGAACTCAATTTCCATCGACTCAAAGCTTGGCGATTCCAACGTTTCAATTGGAATTATTTCGGTTTCTTCTGGATTGTCGGAACTAGCTAGCTTTGCCAGCCTGTCTGCCTTCTGGTTTTCGGCTCTTGGGATATGCGTTATACTGTACCGCTCCAGGTTGCTCAACAGCTTTTCCACTTTCCCGAGGTAGGCGATGAGTCGAGGTTCCCGAGCCACAAATTCCTTTCGCACTTGGCAAACAACGATTTTGGAGTCGCAGAATATGTCCAACATTTTTATTCCAAGGTCTTTAGCAAGCTTCAGCCCGACAATCAGGGCTTCGTATTCAGAGTCATTGTTAGTCGCCGAAAATTCTAATCGTAGAGCGTAATATAACGACCGTCCTTCAGGAGTAACTAAGACGATTCCAGCTCCGGACCTTCGGTCATTCTTGGCTCCATCTGTGTATAGCTTCCATGGATCTATCTTTAACTCATCTTCGGACTTGACCACTCTGTCATCGTTTACTTCCTCCTTTGGGATGGTGAACTCTGCTATAAAGTCTGCCAGAGCTTACCCCCTGATCGACCTTCGTGGCTGAAAATTTAAATCAAACTGACTTAATTCAATATTCCATTTGATCAACCATCCCGATGCTTCGGGTCTCTGCAACACCTGCCTCAGAGGTTGTTCAGTGTATATGGTTATTGGATGAGCTTGGAAATAGTGACGAAGTTTTCGGGAGGCGATTAGGAGGCTGTAAGCGAGCTTCTCAATCTTTGGGTAGTTGCATTCTGCCGCTGCCAATTTCTTGCTTACATAATATACTGGCCTATGCACTTTGTCTTCTTCTCGAACCAAGGCTGTGCTAACAGCGTGAGCCGAGACTGCCAAGTAAACAAATAACTCTTCGTGATCCACTGGCTTTGACAAAATCGGCAGTTTTTCTAGTAGTTCCAATAAATTTCGAAAGGCCTCAACACAGTCCGGGGTCCACTCAAAGTTCTTCTTTCCCCTTTTAATCAAATCAAAAAATGGGACGCATTTGTCCGTGGCTTTGGAGATGAACCTACTCAACGCGGCTACTTTCCCCGCAAGACTTTGGACATCTTTAATCCTCCTTGGTTCCTCAATGTTTCTTATCGCTGCTATTTGACTGGGATTGATTCAATCCCTCGGGAGCTCACAATGAAACCTAGAAACTTTCCCGATGCTACTCCAAACGAACATTTCAAAGGATTCAACTTCATCCGATACTTTCGCATGATACCGAACATTTCTGCCAAGTCCTGCGTATGGCTGGAGGACTGTTTCGATTTGACAAGCATATCATCCACATAAACTTCCATAGTCTTCCCTATTTGATTATAAAACATTCTGTTCACCAAGCGATGATAAGTGGCTCCGGCGTTTTCAATCCGAACGGCATGACCACATAACAGTATAACCCCAAATTTGTAATGAAGCTCGTATGTTCTTGATTTGGCACATGCATAGGAATTTGGTTGTACCCGGAATATGCGTCCATGAAAGAGAGAAGTTCATGTCATGCTGTCGAATCTACAAGCTGGTCAATCCTGGGAAGTGGGAAACTATCTTTCGGGCAAGCTTTGTTCAAATCTGAAAAATCAACGCAAGTCCGCCACTTTCCATTCGGCTTCTTTACTAAGACGGGATTCGATATCCAGTCGGGATATGTCGAATCTCTAATAAATCCGTTCTGTTTCAGCTTCTCCACTTCTTCCTTCAGAGCGGCCGACCTCTCTGGCCCAGCATACGTCTCTTTTGCTTTACAGGCGGATGTTTCGGGTTTACATTTAGTGAATGACTTATGACGGATGGCGATATCCCGCACATGTCGGTATGGGTCCAGGCAAACACGTCCAAGTTTGCCTTCAGGAAGTAAGTTAGTTCTTCGGCCCGACGTGGATCCAACTGAGATCCAATCTTCAAAACTCTTGTTGGATCAGCTTCATCAATGGGAATGTCCACCGTCGCTTCATTAGGAGTTGCATTTCTAGTCTCTGGTTCCTTGTCTTTTCTGGGATCCAGGTCTTCAGGCGTTCCTTTGGGCAACTCCTTCGGGGCCGATCCCTCTAATTGCTACGCCGAGCCCTCCTTTGGAGGAGGCGAGGCATCTTTACTCTCGATGTTAAGTCCTTTCATCAACATCTTTGATTCGGCAATATAGCAGGCCCATCCGGAGACTTGATCCCCTCTCATTACTCCAGTTCCGGCTTCAGTTGGGAACTTAAGTAATAAACACCAAGGGGCGATGCAAGCCCTGAACTCAACAAGGGCAGGCCTTCCCAAAAATGCATTATAAGGCGAATCTACGTCCAGCACTACGAACTGAAGCATCTGTACTCTTCGGCGTTCTCCTTGCCCCAAGGTTACGTGCAATTCTGTGTACCCCATTGGAGCTGTCGATGCCCCGTTGAAGCCTCGGATCTAACCTTCGCATGGCTTCAAATCTTCAGATTCAAGCTTCATCTGATCGAATGACTTTTCAAATAAAATATTAACAGAGCTTCCATTGTCTACTAACACCTTATGAACCAAGGCCGGCCCAATGGTGGTGGTAATGACCAACGGATCGTCGGTGGGTGACTGGATCCCGGTATTATCTCTGCTACCGAATACCACGTCGTCAAACATTGTCTTCTGTTGTTTTATGGGGGCGATATCTTCCAAATCATCACATTCATCCACATCTACGTGCTTGGCAGCATTTACATATTGATCCATTGCTCTAAAACTGCGGATTGCTGGGTGGGGTCAACCCACTATGGAGTTGATAACAATTCCCTTGCCTTTCTGCTGCGCTGTAGGCTTGGGAGCAGATTGAATCTGTTTTGGAGCCTGCTCTCCTTGCCCCCTTTCCCTCGGGGAAACCTTATATTCATCCAGTTTCCCTTCGCGTAGCAGCTTCTCAATCACGTCTCTCAAATGTCGACATTCATTGGTTGAATGCCCATGAGTTCCATGAAACAAACAAAACTTTCCAGTTGCCATTTCTTTCTCCGTTGAGTCGCGAGGTGGCGGTCTTTTATATTGCAAAACATTGTATGTATCCAAGTAAATGTTCTCCAGAGTGTCGTTCAACGGTGTATAATTCTCATAAGTCTGGAATCGGGGTCTTTTGTTAGGATCACTTCCCCTATTTCTATTTCTTCTGTTACCATTCGCGTTACGGTTATTGCTGTTGCCCCCGTTTCCAAAATTGTCGTTTCCACTCTTGTTTCCCACATTCACTTCAACTTTTCCGGAACTTTCTCCAGACTGCTTCATGGCGACATTACTTTGAACATTTTCTTTTGAAGCCACTGCAGACTTTCTCTTTCGGTTTTCCTTGGCCTCCTCTCGTCTCAACTGAATATCGGCCTTTTCATAAAATAACTCTCTCGTGGGAGGCGGCTTCCCAGAAAGGTAATCTCCAAACTCGGAGTCAGGATCGACTCCTTCCATCAAAGCCATCAAGATGGTGGGCTCGTGCGGGTCACTAACTTCAGTCACAGCTAAGTTGAAACGATCGAGATATGACCTCAAAGACTCTCCCGGCGCCTGCTTAATTCTTGATAATTCAATAACACTTTTAGACTTTCGGGTATGGAGTCGGAACTGATTCATAAAACGTTCGCTCAATTCTCTATAATTCAATATTGACCGAGGGGGAAGTCGGGTAAACCATAGCAACGCCACATCTTCTAAGTAGATCGGGAATGCTTTACACTTTACTGCGTCAGGGGCAGCAGCAGCATTCATGAGCCATGAGTATCGCATCAAATGCTGTCCTGGATCGGTTCTCCCATTGTACTTGTCCATCTGCGGCAGGTTAAAACGTCGGGAAAACTGAAAATTGAGGATGTCGTCAGTGAAAGGAGTATGACTCCGCTCTATGCCATAGTCTTCATTGGTATAGTTCCGGCTTTCGGACATAATCTGGCGTACCATTGCCTGTACGTCAGCATTAGTCAGGGGTCGTTCAGGCTCCCTGGCCCTGGTATCTGGGTTCCTTCTGGGCTCTTGTTCAGGAGATGCCCTTCTTCTTTGAGCTGCTCTGCTTCGTTCCCGACGCTCCCGGTCGATCTCGGGAGGAGGGGACTGGAGCATCTGCCCCTGAGTGGGATTAGTATGGTTAGGGTCTCTCAAGCTTGGATCATTGGTTCCTAGTGCTCGTGCAATATCCTCGCGGGACCCCAAAGATCCGAACGTCAGTTGCTCCAAATTCTGAGGTCGTTCGAGCGGCCTTCTTTCACGGGGCCTATCTTCCTCGGAAGAAGAAGACTGATCCATTGGTGTGTGGCGAACCGGGGATGGGGTTCTTTGTGTACGGAGTTCGCTAATTTCCCTGCTCATGAGTCTCATGTTTTCTTGCATCATGAGATTGGTATGCTCGTGGATTTTCATAGCCTCCCTAGTACTCTCAAGCATGTCAAGTAGGCGCGAGAAATCTCCTTGAGTAATAGGTGCGGATGGATTGACCTGATCATTGACCCTGGTGGCTGGAGTCGGAGCACTTGTGGGGGCTCGAGTAGAGGTTCCAACATCACCAAGTGTCGATTCGGTTCGGAGATGGGCAATCGGGTCGGGTCGGAGCTGGGAAGCCAGGTCGGGTCGGTGTAGGGCGAGCTGCTCGGGTCGGTTCAGGTTGGGGGAGTGCACTGCTTCAGATTATCCTACCCGGATCGGATCAGAGCTCTCCCCCTGAGTGCGGTTCGGATTTCCTGTATCAGTCCGTTCTACTGCTGAGCTCTGCCCACGAGACCTTGTCACAACTGCATTTTGCTGATCTTCACCAACTCCGTTCCCCCGACTAGACTGAACTTCCTTACCTTTTCCTTTGGCCATAGTTCTTCAACAATCAATTCAACAAATATTCAAGAGCATCGAAATTTGAGGATTAACTTCTTTGAATTCAACGGTCCAAAACGTAGAACGATAATCCCGAAAAACAGAGAATTCAGATGGTTCTCAGTGAAAGCACCAAAATGTTAGACCAAAAAGTGGTTCTAACACCCAAATTGACTAAAATCAGAATAAAATAAGATCAAAAGTAAAATGGAGACACGGAAATTATAGTGGTTCGGCGTTAAAAAGCCTACGTCCACTTGTCAATCACTATTCTCAATGATAGAGTTGCAATTACAATGAGATATTCACTCAATTTCACTCACTACTCACATAAATTCACTCAATTGTCTCAAAACAAATGTTGAAAGACGATTTGGATTATCCGGAAGTGATGGAATTCGGTTTATGAAAGTGGTTGAACTCTCAAAGTGGCAGAAAAGAAGAAGATCCTTTTTATTGTCTCCAGATGGGGTATTTATAGGTGAAAATTTGCTCAGAACCCGATCCGGATCGGAGCCACGTGTCTTCCATCCCATCATTCTCGGGTTCGGATGGATTCTAGTGTTGACAACGCATCAGAGCAGTGGACGTTGTGGGCAAGAAATGGTCATACCCGCTCCGCATCTTCAGGCGATCGTGGGGGAATGCGACATGAATTACAGGTTCAGTTCGGAGGAGCCTGCAGTGGGGGTTCGGATCGGAGTATCCGATCCGACCCGGATTAACCCAAAACTAAGTCTTATCCACTTTGCTCCGCTCCGATCCGTCCCTGTAGCATGTAGCCCTCCGCTCCGACTGACAGTAGGTAACCCTCCGATCCGAATAGCAGTGTTTCTTTGATCCAAATGGTAGCAGCTCTCCGATCCGATCAGCAACGTCTCTCCGATCCGATCCGCAACATCTCCCCGATCCGATCCGCTATGATGTTTTTTTAAGTTCTTTAACGTTTCACATCTCGACTTTGTGTTGCCCAATTCACAAAGTGGGCTAACAATACTCGAAACCTTTTTTTCTCTTAAAATCGAAAGGATAAAAAAATTTCCAATTATATATATATACATATATTATAAATCATATATTTTAATTCATTTATTTATTATAACTTTCAAGTAAGGAAATTATGTCTCTCCCTCACTCATTTATTTATTTAAATTCAACTTCTATCCTTTTATAATATTATCAACCTAAAGTTTGCAAATGTAAATCATATAATATTTCAACATATTTCAAAACAATATATTATATTAACATATATTCACCTTAAGTTAAAATTTGTTTTGATACACTAACTCAATCTTATTTCCATACTAAAGTTCACATCAACATTTCATCTTACTTTAGTTTTAAATTTTGTTATTGTTTAAAATGCCAACTAAGTTAAATCTATATCATAAACAGTTTCGGTTTATATTTAATTTCATTTTATTAAAAAAATTCACAACAATATTATTTCTAATAGCCTTAGTATATGTAAATTTTAAACTATTCCAATACAAACCAATCAAACACCTTTTTACACGATTAGGCTTAAACAAAATAAGTTCATAAGCTGTACAACATTTCATCAAATCTTGTTGTTGTCGCTAATCTGGAGAACTTGATGTTGAGAAAATGGGTAAGCCTTTTGTCAAAGCCATTATATTTATTGATATGCTAATTATTTATATGAGCAGAGTGAAAATTATCAACTGTTATCAATATACAAGTATTTTGCTAATTATTTTTATTAGAGTGTATACTGATACTTTCCTGGTTGGTTGATATATATGATAATTTAATGGTTTTTGTTCGGTGGTTCTATAGTTGAGGTTTTTTGATTGGATAGTTCTTTAGGTGAAAGTTAGGCAATGTTTGGTGGTTCAGTAGTTGATGTTTTTGACTAAATAGTTAAATGTTTTATAGGTGAAAGTTAACCTTTATCGATTATATTCTCACACTCTAGATCACCCCATACATCCTTACATGATACAATATTGTTTTACTGGTCACTTTCTGACTGCAAAATTGTAACCATTAGGGATCTTTTTGTCTACCTTACTAGTATTCTTCATGAATCTCATTAACTACCTCCACTTTCAGGTAAAATTGAGATAGGTAATAAGACTGATTGTTCTGGTATGTTATGCACGTAGAGGAATTGTGATATAGAAAAGGAAGAGGAGTCGATGGTGAAAGTTCTCAAAGCTATTGGTGTAAATAGGTGGGTAAGTTGGAAAGCACAATGCAGCTGCATTACGTGAGTTGCTCAATTATTATCTCCAAGGGTTGGGTGGTAAAATCTATGATGATGGCTTGATCATGGTGGTTAGATGAAATCTCGACGGTAGTGGTATTAAATACAAGCACGCCAATATTCTTAGTTCTGTTATTTACTTGTCCTTACAAAAGAAATTTTGGTATATGTATATAAAATGAGATGCAAGAGGATGACCAGGCATTGATAACATAGGACTAACATACTGCTGATTTTTAAAAAACAATGGTATGAGAAATATGAATTTAACTTGTTTTGGGATAATGATAATAAGTGTAGATTAGTATAATTACGCGATAATGTTCATGTGTTATTCATTGATGTAGATGTTCATATCTTTCCCTATTTTATTTTACTCCATTCTGCAAGTTATTTTTATCTTTGTTCCACTCTTTGAGATTGGCTTTGACCTCCTTTTGCATTTTGCAAACGAGATATAGTTGATTTCTGGACAGCAAAATATTTAAAGGGTGCGTTTTTTACAGGTCCCTATTATAGTTTCAAAATAGAAAAAAAACCCGGTCATAAACTTATTGTAAATTAGGTCCCTATTTTCTGAAAATTCATCAAAAAAATATAAAAATATATAAAAAAATCATGTAAATTCGTATTTAAATAAAACATGTAAACGCTAAAAAATTCAGAACAAAAAATCATCAAACAAGGCGTCAAAAATAAAAAAAACAGAAAAAAACGAAATTTCCAGTTAAACGCATAATAGTATGCACATATATCACTTTCCTGCATACATCCGTGCATATTTTTCACTACAAACATCTTCGTTGATTTTTATTCATGCAAATAAATGCATACATGTGCGCAAAAATTTCAAATACTTGCATACATTTGTGCAGGTTTATTTTCAGATTTTAATCTGAAAACAGCTTACAGAAAAGTTGCATACATATATGCAATTATCAGTAATAATTGCATAAATGTATGCAACTATTTTTTTTCCATTGCCGTAGATTCCTGACATTATTTCCATATTTTAGAAATTTTTTTATTTTTTTTTATGAACGTACGCACATTTTTTTAAAAAAAATACAAAAAGGCTGTGACGGCCCGCTCCGCACCAGCCTACATTTCCTCCGGAAGTGCGCTGTACACATGTCCCGACTAGCACGGAACGGTCGCCAAAGAAAGGAAAGAAGGGAATGAACTAATCAAGGAACCTGTAGAATGTCTCACAGCACATGGAATAAAATATAATAATAACATACTTGACATAAAACAGGTGAGACAGTGCATAAGCTGATAACTAAAATCAACATCCATCATCAGAGCAGCGGAAATTCAAATACAGCTTATTACAATTTTCCAAATTTACTGTCTCTAAACAAAAGAAAGCTAAAGTAGAAGATGCACCACCAATGCCCAAGCAGTGATCTTCAACAATACAGGGAGAATATTATGGATATATTTTACGTGGAAGCCTCCTGCTCGTCTCCGGATCATCTACCCGTGCATCACCAGCTAACCTGTCTCTAGTCTGCTCGTGTGAGCACCCAGAGTAATAAGAGGAGACATAAAACTCTGGGTCAGACATAAAGCCTGGTATGAGCGATAAGCATCTAAACAGAATGATAACAGGTATACTAAACCATACCTGAACCTGGACCTACAACCAAAGAGTTAGTACCACATACCGTACAATACTCTAAGGTGCCATAATAAATAGTGTAAGAATACGGGGGTGGGGTGTGCATGTCACAATGATAGCAAAAAAATCATCCATAGCAACCGTCCTCACATCTCACACTCAGTGCGTAAAGCGTACGACATCTACCACTTTGGAACACTAGACAAACTGAGGTAACGACGAATCCCGACTTGTAGAAACCCTGCTATGACCAAGCTAAACATATGGAGTCATGACCAAACATTTCAATGACCCACTTCATTGGTTGTAGCCCTTGGTTCTACCGATGCCATAATGGCCCTGAATCCGTCTTCGTACCTCCTACCATAGTGGTCCAAAGCTATAGACGTCGATAACCCCTTGGCACGCGTCCCGCAGCAAAGCCCAACCATGAAGCGAACTCGTTGATTCCCATCTGAATCTTGAGCTCTAACTTCTCATTTGGACTTCCTTTGCATCTCGGTTTTGGTCGAATTGGAGTGGGTCTTCAGAAGAGTTGTCGCGCAGTAACAGTCCTAGAATTTGGTTCGGTTCGGTAGTCATCACCCTCGTCGGTTCGGGTCGGGTACTACGCTCCGGGTCGGGTCGGTGTCCTCATCCAGGTCGGGTCGGGTTGCTGTCTTCCTTCCAGTTTTCTCCGATTAGCTCCCTCGTTTTCCATCTATTACGATCCGATCCGCTCCCGTTCTCCATCTACTCTGATCCGATCCGCACTTGCTGTCTGATCCGCGTGGCTTTCCCTCTTGCTAGTCCTCCAAAGAGTTTACTTCCGACCCGAACCCTGCGTCTCCAAGTCGATCCGATCTGGCCCCCATTATTCTTCCGATCCGGTCCCCTTTTGTCCACTCCAACTCTAAGTAAACGGCCTTCCTTTTTGCCAAGTCTCCTATGTGCCAAACTCCAGTTCGGGTCGGTTTTCTTGCCCAGTTCACATATCCGATCCGAGCCCTCATCCGATCCGAACCGGTTAGGAACCTGCACATTTCTGCAACTTTCCAGCGAGCTTTCTACGCCATTCGACGACGTTTTCGACCAATTTAACTATTCTAATTAATCGTAAAACATACCATAGAGTCATAGCAACATGTAATAGCAACCACAAACAACAAACAACAATTCAAATGAATCAAAATGGATCAAAAGTGACTGAAATTTCATATTTTCCCATAGCATGTTTAAGTAGAACTAATCATAGGGTTAACAAAACTTAATCAAATCGAACCAAATTTCTAACAGAAGCATAAAATATTATTTAAGAATTTCTAATCATTTTTCCAGAATTTATTAGTGTATAAATTCGCTAATCTTCACTAATTACCCTTAATTACCGTAATTAGTGCAAAAACTATGCAAATCACTCACCTTGGCCACAACTAAAACCCCAAAACTGAAATATTCTCTGATTTGGCGCTGTTCCCAATCTTACACAGCAGCTCTACCTCGGTTCTCGTGCTAATACTCCTTGATTTGATGTTTGCTAAGCCTAATCTTCAATTAGAAAGTGATTAAGAGGTGTTTTGAAGAGATTTAGAGGGTGGAGGCCATGGCTCGGTTAAGAGGAATGAATAGTGACGGCTGAAAAATGAGAAAAAGGTATTCTCCAAACCCTAACAGCCCTTTTAAACTCCTAATCCCGAAATTTCCCTTTGGGCCTAGCTGTTAATCACCCGGTTAAGCCCAATTAAGCTGTTTTTCACCATCTGAAACTTGTTTCAGCCATATCTCCCAAATGGTGAGTCCGTTAGGCTAATGTGACCACTCTACGGAAAGAGAAACCATCATCCGAAGCCAATGGAAGTGGTATTAGGTCAAAATTCATTTCCAGTCAAAAGTTATGGCCAAAACAGTACCAACTAGGGGTAAAATGGTCATTTAAAAATCGGGAAAAATCATGAACATGGGAAATGACCCCAATAGTCGTCTCCCAAAGTTACATGACCATATGGCTTTGTATGTGAAAGATATAAATGTCCTACGATCCTATGATGCGTAGAATACGGGTCGTTACACTCTCCCCCCCTTAAGAAATTTCGCCCCCGAAATTCCTTAACCCAAAACATACAAAGGATCCCGCATGCCTAACAACCACATACAACAATCAAACATGCAAAACAAGCAAGCAAGCCTATCCTAGCATGCGGAAAACTAAATTGAAGTCAAAATCTTACCAGGCAAAGAGTTTTGGGTGTGCCTTCCTAATGTTCTCCTCTGTCTCCCAAGTACAATCATTCTCGTCCTCGCTCCACTGTACCTTGACTAGCTTCACCGCCTTCCTTCGAAGTTGCTTCATGTCGTGTGCGATAATACGGGCCGGCTTGCGGTTCCCAACCGCCTCGGGTTCTACTTCGAAGTCCTCTAACTGATCAGGTGAAATAGTCATATCTGAGTCGTGAACGAACTTCCTTAGTTGGGAAACATGAAATACGTCGTGAACTCCCGCCATCTTCTCTGGTAAGTCAACTTTGTATGCCAAATTCCCGACTAGTTCAAGAACAGGGAATGGACCAACAAATCTTGGTGCTAATTTGCCTCTCCTGCCAAATCGTATTACGCTCTTCAACGGAGAAATCTTGACAAACACCAAGTCACCAACGGAGAATTTTAGGTCTCTTCTCCTCTTATCAGCATAACTCTTCTGCCTATCTTGGGCAGCCTTCATTCGTTGTTGAATGATCTTGATCTTATCTGAAGTTTCCCTCACCACATCTGGTCCAAGCATAAACTTCTCGCCAGTCTCTATCCAACATGATGGTGAGTTGCACGGTCTTCCGTACAAAGCTTCAAACGGAGCCATACCGATACTGGATTGGTAGCTATTATTATATGCAAACTCTACTAGATGCAAATGGTCATCCCATGATCCACCAAAATCCAATATACATGCTCTCAAGAGGTCTTCCAAAATACGGTTCACCCTATCCATCTGACCGTCGGTCTGAGGATGATATGCGGTACTGAGATGTAACTCTGACCCTAGAGCCTCTTGTAAGCTCTTCCAAAACCCACTAGTGAACAATGGGTCTCGGTCGCTCAAAATGCTTTTAGGTACTCCATGAAATCTCACTACCCACTTCATATACAATTCTGCTAACTTAGCTGCCGTTCTGGTCGATTTGACTGGTATAAATCTTGCACTTTTAGTCAGTCGATCCACAACTACCCAAATGCTATCATGTCCCGATCTAGTCCTTGGTAAACCATCAATGAAATCCATCGAGACTTTCTCCCATTTCCATTCGGGAATTTCTAAAGGCTTTAACAATCCACTAGGCTTCTTTTGCTCGGCTTTAACTAGCTGGCAATTCATGCACTTGGATATAAACTTCCCAACGTCTCTTTTCATCCCTTCCCAGTAGTAAGTCTGCTTCATATCTCGATACATCTTGTTACCACCAGGGTGTATAGTCAGCTTTGAGTGATGACATTCTCTAAGCACTTCATCTCTCAATCCATTGACATTGGGCACAACAAGCTTTCCATTCTTTCTAAGCCATCCATCTCGATCAAGCCCATACTTGTTCATCTCCTCATCGATATCCATCTTTAACTTGGAGATGATTTCCAATAGGTTAGGATCGTTCCTCTGACTAGAGCCGATCCGCTCAATTAAAGCGGGTCTGATCGTCAAACTTGCTAACATTTCTGGATCCAATTCGCACTTTGGTCTGAAATCAAAACCCGCGATATACTCCAGTTGCTTCCATTCAAGGAACATAGCCCCTAGGCTGGCATGTCTTATACTCGATACATCAGCCACCGCATTGCCCTTTCCCGGTGTGTATGCGATGTCAAAATCATAGGAAGCCAAGAATTCTAACCATCTCTGCTGACGGAGATTTAAATCCTTCTGGGAGAATAGATACTTCAATGACTTATGATCTATAAACAGCTCAAATCTTTCTCCCAAGAGATAGTGTCTCCACATCTTTAACGCGAACACGATCGCTGCCAATTCTAAATCATGGGTAGGGTATCTTCTCTCGTGCGGTTTCAATTGCCGACTTGCGTAAGCTACAACCCTACCGCCTTGCATCAATACAGCACCAAATCCGGTACCACAGGCATCCGTGTATACCGTCATCTCTTCATCCCCCTCAGGAATGACTAATACTGGTGCGCTTGTCAACTTGTCCTTTAGACTCTTGAATGCATTCTCGCACTTTTCATCCCAGACAAAAGATTGATTTTTCTTGGTCAACTGGGTCAATGGTGCTGCTATCTTGGAGAAACCTTGGATAAACTTACGATAATATCCAGCTAACCCCAAGAAACTCCTTACATCTGTTGCATTCTTGGGCATAGGCCAATCCTGTACCGTAGCCACCTTCGCCGGGTCCACGGCAATACCATTCTCTGATACAGCATGGCCCAAGAACCTCACTTCCCTCTTCCAGAAGTGACACTTAGAAAACTTTGCTTTCAATTGGTGTTTTCTCAACACCTCCATCGCTACTCTTAAATGTTCCTTGTGTTCTTCCTTTGTCTTCGAATAGACCAAAATATCATCAACGAACACAAGGACAAACTTATTCAACTGATCTCTGAATACCCTATTCATAAGATCCACAAAATATGCTGGGGCATTAGTCAGCCCAAATGGCATAACCAACCATTCATAAAATCCAGACGGCGTTCGAAATGCCATTTTAGCTATACTCTCAGCTTCCACTCTAAGCTGATGAAAACCTGTCGCGAGATCCAACTGAGAAAATACTCTCACGCCACTCAACTGATCGAACAAATCATCTATCCGCGGTAAAGGATACTTGTTCTTCCTCGTCACTTTATTCAACTCGCGGTAGTCTACACACAAACGAAGGGAACCATCCGCCTTGGTAGCAAACACAACTGGTGCTCCCCATTCAGAAACACTCCTTCTGATAAATCCCTTCTTCAAAAGATCGCTGACTTGCACCTCGAGCTCTCTCTGCTCTTTTGGTGTCATACGACGAAGTGGCATCACTATAGGTCTGGCATCTTTTACCAAATCAATACGAAACTCAATCTCTCGGTGTGGTGGAAGTCCGGTCACTTCTTCGAAAACGTCCGGATACTGGCCAACCACGGGCAAACCTGACAACTCACTATGCGGAATGTCAAGGGAGTTTAGAAAACTAGCCAATACCCCCTTACTGGGTAGACCACCAAACACTATCCTCCGCCCATCATCCGCTCTAGCTGTCACCAAAAAGCCCTCACAGTCTACCACCACCCCATACCTTCGGAGCCAATCTACTCCCAAAATAATGCCAAACCCAGTAAAGCCCAAAACAAAGCAATCACAAAAAAACATGCATCCATGACGCGATAAGACCACATTATGACAAATCATGCTAAGGCTAGTCGAACCGCCAATCGGGTTCGTCACTACCAAAGGTCTATCGACAATCTCGGGCTCCAATCCCAACCTATCTACCAGGTCACTAGATATGAAAGAACTGGAAGCTCCGGTATCAAACAAAACTCTAACAGGAACATCGTAAACAGAAAGCATACCTTGAATGACGACATTCTTTCCATTCTCCGCCGCAGTTGGGGCATTCGACAAAGAAGGAATAGCATTAAGGGCATATTCTTTCACCATTTGCTTTTCTTTAGGGGGCTGTGGACACTTGTCCTTGTGATGTCCCATTTGGCCACAGTTGAAGCACTTCCTATCCGCTGGCTTGGCCCAACAATTACTAGCATAATGGCCCTTCTTACCACAGCTGAAGCACTCAACATCTTGCTTATTCTTTTTCTTCTGGCCATCCTTAGTCTGATTCTTCTTTCTCTTATTCTGGGAACCACCCTTGCCTCCACCACTTGCTTGTGGCTTTGGCTCATCTGCGGATGCAACCTCAGTCTTCGGCTTAGGGTAGAGACTTTCTGATCTTAATGCTTTCCCCACAATCGATTCAAACGTCTCATCGATGTGGTTAATAAGTTTTTCCCCCAAGTACTGATCCAAACCAGTTATGAATTTCTCATTCTTTTTCTCGGCAGTATCAATAAGAGATAACCCATATTTTGACAAAGTGTCAAATTCAGCAATATATTCCGAGACAGCTCTGCCATTCTGCTTGAGCTCCAAGAACTTCTTAAACAGCACTGAATTCTGAGCAGCTGGAATGAACTTCTCGCTAAAGCGAGCCTTAAACTGCTCCCAAGTAATCTGATCTTCGGGAGTAGCTGCCTTTATATCATTCCACCAATTCATTGCCCGCCCTTGCAGCTGACGCGACGCTAGCTTTCTTTTCATCGCATCCTCGATACCCAAATCCTCGAAGATACGTTCGCAACTATCCAACCAATCCTGAACATCCGTAGCCGACTCCGTTCCATGAAATGACTTCCCACCAAGACTAGTATAATCCTTATTCAGCTTGGCGAAGTCGATTCTTAGCGCCTGCACTATTGGACCACCACCATTTCCACCATTGGGAGCTTCCCTCTGTACATCTCTAAGCATCTCTCTCATGAGGTCAGTAAACATCGTCCTCATGTCAGCAGCATTCCCATTATTGGCCCCTCTACCGGTACCTCTAACATATCGGCTCATCGTCAATCTGAAAAAGGAAACGATTAACGACTCCATAGTGGTGCTAGTGCAGTACGACTTCATCCATATACTACTAATAGTATATATATAGCTTTTAAAACCAAAGTAATCACAAATACGCTCTCTCGTATACGTATAATATCTCTCCCTGATAACTTCCCTAGGTTAATTACGCAACCTAGAGCTCTAATACCAAGTGTGACGGCCCGCTCCGCACCAGCCTACATTTCCTCCGGAAGTGCGCTGTACACATGTCCCGACTAGCACGGAACGGTCGCCAAAGAGAGGAAAGAAAGGAATGAACTAATCAAGGAACCTGTAGAATGTCTCACAGCGCATGGAATAAAATATAATAATAATATACTTGACAGAAAACAGGTGAGACAGTGCATAAGCTGATAACTAAAATCAACATCCATCATCAGAGCAGCGGAAATTCCAATACAGCTTATTACGATTTTCCAAATTTACTGTCTCTAAACAAAAGAAAGCTAAAGTAGAAGATGCACCACCAATGCCCAAGCAGTGATCTTCAACAATACAGGGAGAATATTATGTATATATTTTACGTGGAAGCCTCCTGCTCGTCTCCGAATAATCTACCCGTGCATCACCAGCTAACCTGTCTCTAGTCTGCTCGTGTGAGCACCCAGAGTAATAAGAGGAGACATAAAACTCTGGGTCAGACATAAAGCCTGGTATGAGCGATAAGCATCTAAACAGAATGATAACAGGTATACTAAACCATACCTGAACCTGGACCTACAACCAAAGAGTTAGTACCACATACCGTACAATACTCTAAGGTGCCATAATAAATAGTGTAAGAATACGGGGGTGGGGTGTTCATGTCACAATGATAGCAAACAAATCATCCATAGCAACCGTCCTCACATCTCTCACTCAGTGCGTAAAGCGTACGACATCTACCACTTTGGAACACTAGACAAACTGAGGTAACGACGAATACCGACTTGTAGAAACCCTGCTATGACCAAGCTAAACATATGGAGTCATGACCAAACATTTCAATGACCCACTTCATTGGTTGTATCCCTTGGTTCTACCGATGCCATAATGGCCCTGAATCCGTCTTCGTACCTCCTACCATAGTGGTCTAAAGCTATACACGTCGATAACCCCTTGGCACGCATCCCGCAGCAAAGCCCAACCATGAAGCGAACTCGTTGATTCCCATCTGAATCTTGAGCTCTAACTTCTCATTTGGACTTCCTTTGCATCTCGGTTTTGGTCGAATTGGAGGGGGTCTTCAGAAGAGTTGTCGCGCAGTAACAGTCCTAGAATTCAGTTCGGTTCGGTAGTCATCACCCTCGTCGGTTCGGGTCGGGTACTACGCTCCGGGTCAGGTCGGTGTCCTCATCCGGGTCGGGTCGGGTTGTTGTCTTCCTTCCATATTTCTCCGATCAACTCCCTCATTTTCCATCTATTCCGATCCGCTCCCGTTCTCCATCTACTCCGATCCGATTCGCACTTGATGTCTGATCCGCGTGGCTTTCCATCTTGCTAGTCCTCCAAAGAGTTTACTTCCGATCCGAACCCTGCGTCTCCAAGTCGATCCGATCTGGCCCCCATTATTCTTCCGATCCGATCCCCTTTTGTCCACTCCAACTCTAAGTAAACTGCCTTCCTTTTTGCCAAGTCTCCTATGTGCCAAACTCCAGTTCGGGTCGGTTTTCTTGCCCAGTTCACATATCCGATCCGAGCCCTCATCCGATCCGAACCGGTTAGGAACCTGCACATTTCTGCAACTTTCCAGCGAGCTTTATATGCCATTCGACGACGTTTTCGACCAATTTAACTATTCTAATTAATCATAAAACATACCATAGAGTCATAGCAACATGTAATAGCAACCACAAACAACAAACAACAATTCAAATGAATCAAAATGGATCAAAAGTGACTGAAACTTCATATTTTCCCATAGCATGTTTAAGTAGAACTAATCATAGTGTTAACAAAACTTAATCAAATCGAACCAAATTCCTAACAGAAGCATAAAATATTATTTAAGAATTTCTGAACATTTTTCCAGAATTTATTAGTGTATAAATTCGCTAATCTTCACTAATTACCCTTAATTACCGTAATTAGTGCAAAAACTATGCAAATCACTCACCTTGGCCACAACTAAAACCCCAAACCTGGAGTATTCTCTAATTTGGCGCTGTTCCCAGTCTTACACAGCAGCTCTACCTCGGTTCTCGTGCTAATACTCCTTGATTTGATGTTTGCTAAGCCTAATCTTCAATTAGAAAGTGATTAAGAGGTGTTTTGAAGAGATTTAGAGGGTGGAGGCCATGGCTAGGTTAAGAGGAATGAATAGTGACGGCTGAAAAATGAGAACAAGGTATTCTCCAAACCCCAACAGCCCTTTTAAACTCCTAATCCCGAAATTTCCCTTTGGGCCTAGCTGTTAATCACCCGGTTAAGCCCAATTAAGCTGTTTTTCACCATCTGAAACTTGTTTCAGCCATATCTCCCAAATGGTGAGTCCGTTAGGCTAATGTGACCACTCTACGGAAAGAGAAACCATCATCCGAAGCCAATGGAAGTGGTTTCAGGTCAAAATTCATTTCCGGTCAAAAGTTATGTCCAAAACAGTTCCAACTAGGGGTAAAATGGTCATTTAAAAATCGGGAAAAATCATGAACATGGGAAATGACCCCAATAGTCGTCTCCCAAAGTTACGTGACCATACGACTTCGTATGTGAAAGAAATAAATGTCTTACGATCCTATGATGCGTAGAATACGGGTCGTTACAAAGGCGGAAAAAATAAAATAGGGGGCGGGTTTAAAATTTTCAGAACTTTGTTCTTTTTTTATAAATTAGGTCCCGACTTTTTATCCTATAAAAATGTTGCACACATGTGTGCATTTTTTTGAGAAATTTGCACATTTGGTTGCAAATAAAAATGAACTGAAAAATTATGTTAAATCTATCCGCTGGAAGAACTGCAATAATTGCATATATGCATGCAATAAAATCAAAAAGGTGCATAATATTATGCATTTAACTGCAGTTTTTTCTGTTTTTTTGCTGTTTTCTTCTTTCTGACATTATTTTTGTTGTTTTTTGAACTGAATTTTTTTATAATGCGTAATATATTTTATTACTAATTTAAGAATTTTTTTTATTTTTTTTAATTATTATTTTATAAGTTTTGAAAACAGGAACCTAACTTACAATACGTTTATGACCGGATGTGAGCCTAATTAAGTTTCAAAATAGGGATGTGAGCCTAATATTCACATATTTAAATGTTCTTCAACTAAATTTCTACAACCATGGAAAAGTGTCTATGTGACGACCCCAAACCCCGTACTGACGGTGGCAAGGGTAATCTTTGGAATATAACACATAAACAGATAATAGCAGAGCAGAATTAAATAAATACACCAGATAATGTACAAATAATACACTGAATAAACGTAATCATCAGAGTTACACAGTATACAGGATCATACTTAGTACAAATACAGTTCAGCTATACATAAATGTCTACAGCGGAAAACAAACATAATATGTACAATAGGAGCTGAACAGCATAAAATAGATAAATGATAGAATCCATCTTCAGCTCCAGCTATCCAGAAAGAGCCTGCTAAAACCTGAATACAAGGCTGCCCATGTAGAAAGAGGGGCACCCGAGTTTGCAAGTGAAACAAACTACGAGTCAGTCATGGGACTGGTATGAGAAATCTACTTAACACATTTTATAATATGGCTAATCACAGGACCACGCCACTTTCGCGGAACGGGTTTACTCCATTGGATTGCCAGTGCTTTACAACAAGTAAATCTTTTAAACATCGCAATGCTTTTTATAAAAATGAAGCCATTATAAGACTCAGTTCCCATCACACAATGCAACGCAAACCGGAGGATAGAGTTTTTAACTTATAATGGCCAACATATGCTTGATACGAATAAAACAAAAGCATTTGATATTATTACTGGTGTTTACATGTTTCAAAAACAATTTTGAATCATAACTATCAATCATAGATGGCATGGGTACCATATATCATGTCGCCATATGTATATACAATCAAAACCGCATGGTGTCGTATTTGGAAATTGGATTTCCATCATGAACCAAGGAAAAAGATAGTCCTTACCGAATTCGAGACTGTCTAGCCCGAGCCTCAGGATCAGAACGCATCAACCCTTTAGATCGTCAGGGCAGGTCCACCGTTGTGGATTATTATGCCTGAATACTACGTTTCCAGCCCTTTGGGGGCGTAAATGAGCCAACGAATGACTCCACCGGTCCCGGATCGACCGATATATCTGAGGCGCCTCGCAACAGCAACAAGCACATAGGTGAAAAATAGTATAAATGTCAGCCAGTTCAAGCACTGACACCACATCTAGCTAGAAGGAAACGCATGTCCTCCCTGATGTCCTCTTCCGTTTCTGGTTCATACCGGGGTGTGAGGCTCGCGAATTCACGTTATACACAAAGCTACGCCACACAGGCGGTGCTTTGATCATCACCACAAGACTTTGCTTTTCAACAAAAGCCTTGATCATTGCATCTTAGCATGCCACACAGGCAATTCACACCATGCAACTGATGGCTATCAATCACACAGAATGAATTCCAATATCAGACACACGGTATATTTATAAGTCTGTTCTGGGTCTGAACGAAATCGGAGGCACTATATACCATGCATACCGATCGATCTCCACGAACGTCCGGACGATCACCACTCATTATCCATATTTCGGGATGCCTCCCAATCAGGACATTAGTTACCATCCAAACGAGGTGAAGATCTCTGGTCTTCAACCACCGTCTTCATCTTCGATTTCTTATCGTCGATTCAGTTATTCAGAATGGGATAAACCTAGTCTTTCTGAGCAACTCGCGTATATAATAAACAAGTGCTACACAAACATAACATACGCATCATTCCAATTCATCAGTCACTAACCGTAAATCAGTAAGAGAACGATTTTCCAAATATTAACCCTGAAGGCCGAAACCAACATCAGATCAAAACCCAGGAAACCATTTGACTTAGCTAACCTTCGGTTAGTTTCTAAATTTCACATTTCATATCGTTTATAATATTTTATAACGATTTGTCTCTATTTTTATTCATTTATTTAAAGCCAATTCATTCAAACGACGCTTCGGGCCATAACGCGGTCATGGCGCTGTTTTTCTTTAGATTTGATTTACACATATCTGAAAATCTAAACGTTGGATCTTCAAAAAGATTATATCATTAGATAAATCTTTTCAAAACGAATCCAATGGTTCCAGTTTTGGAAAAATCCGACTGTCGGATCTCCCGGTACACTCGTTTGAGGTTTTGATTTCAAAATATGAACTGCAGCATCATTATTCGATTTAATTTAATTATATATATATATATATATATGTAATCGATTCTGGCGCTGTTTTTTTTAGATTTGAATTAAACATTCCAGACAATCCAACCATTGGATCTTCACAAAGTGGGTGTCGTTGGAAAGATATTTCCAAGGCGAACCCAACGGTTTCGGTTTCGGTTTCGAGAAAATCCGATGGTGGGATCTCCCGCACTAATCGTTTGAAATCACGGTTTCAAAACACGAACTACAACTTCGTTATTCGATATATTTCAATTCTAATTATATATATATATAAATATAATCGATTCTTCTATTTCAAAACTATATTCTTTTCATACATTGATAAAAATGATATTTTTATCCACCCGACATTTATTTCAACACTTCACTATTTTTAACAATTCGTGTATATAATAAAAATGTGATCTTTATTGCAAGAACAATTCATTTCAAAACACGACTATTTTATATAGTTCATATAGATGATAAAAATATGATTTTTATTACAAAATAGTTTATTTCAAAACACGACTATTTTATATAGTTCATATAAATGGTAAAAATAAGATTTTTATTATAAAACAATTTATTTCAAACACGAATACTATTCAACACATGAATTTCGATTCAACGAATGAATTTCTATTCAACACATATATGATTTCTATAGTTCATATATATAAAATGAAAATGTGATTTTTATTGTTAAAACAATTTATTCAAAACACGAATACCATTCAACACATAAATTTCTATTCAACGAATGAATTTCTATTCAACGAATGAAGGTTTTCTATTCAACGGTTGAATTTCTACTCAACATACGAATGTAGTTTCGACACATGAAAATAATTCTAACACGTGAATATTATTCAAAATTTTAGCAGCATAACAGCAGGGTAGTTAAAACTGGGGCCGTCCCTAGTACGGCTCCTCGCTCTACCTTAAAGCCTCGCAGCTTTTGACAATGGGGATTTCATGCATCTAGTTCTCACGCAGGCGGCATGTATATTTTTTTTCTTTTCCACAAATTAATCCTATGTGGTTTCAACCAAATAATTCTCAACCACAAACGGATATTTTTCAAACACAATCAATCAATTTCAACCACAAACAATTCTAATCAATCATTCGCTATCAACCAATTTTCACACCAATCACAACCAATAAATATCGTCCATGGTTTGTGGACGAGGGGCGTGTGTATATATATATATATATATATATATATATATATCACATCTATTCAATACATATATGATTTTTACAAAGCATATATAACTTATACATCGAACGTACAACTTATACAACGCTTATACATGAGGTGTACGATGCTTATATAACTCATACATCGACTATATAATTTATACATCGTCGTTTTCCATATCGTTTATAATTCAGAAATCTCACATTGGGTTCCACTCCAACAAAAATAGCAGAAGCCTCAGAAAAATATGCGGTCTCTTCTAGAATGTAGAAGACGTCCACATGAGTCCACTGTCTCTTGTTTCACTGAATTTCGTCAACAAACGAAAAAGATATGATTTTTACTGTGAAATCAAAAACCGTAGCGCTTTAAACTGCTATAATATAGTTTATTTAAAATAGACCGTACCTTCTTTTAAATCTTCAAAACTAGGTTTGATCTTTTCTTTCAGTCCGTGTAACTATACGTCGATCGGCCTACGCCACCTTGAAGGGCTAGGAGAGGCGCCCAGATCGATGCCAGGTGGGTCCCACTCGGTGGCGAATTGTGGCGGCGACGGCGGCGCGAAGTCAACGACTTCGAGGGCGTGAATCTCGAGGCACAGCGAACGAGGGGTGGCGTGGGAGGTATAGATTTGAAGCCCTCGACGAGTACTACAAAAGCTTCAACTGGGTCGAGGTCTATTACTGCGTGGATTGGTGGGAAAATGATCGGGAAGCGGCGAACGTCTTCCATCATCGATCGGGAGGGAAAGAGAGAGAGTTTTCTTTTCTTTTTTTTGTAAAATTCTGATTGGCCGGGAGCTTTTAAAAGAGAGTTTTCTAACATGACCTCCAATCCAAACCCAACAACTATCATTCCTAGCTAAATACTTCCGAACACAATGGGATATGTTTCGTTGGCCCATTCAACTGTTTCAGTCAGTTTCTCTTCAAATTAAAATATAAAACATTCGATATTCGATTTGAACGTACATATCAATTTGCCGGGGCGACATACTGATTCTAAAAATTCCATAAGAATAAATCTAGCTATGTTTTGACGATACGGTCCCAAAAAAACAAGTTTCGTCGAATTCTGAGATTGTTGCCCATTTCTGGTCGATCTAATTTAACTATAATTGACCAAAACATGTTTTCCTTTGCCGCGCTCACATACTAGCTTCAAAAATTATGAAATTTGAAACATAGCAATAATTTGACATCCCGGATCCAACAAAAGTGGTTTCGTCGAATTCCGAGGTCATTTGCAAAATGGCCATTTTCACGGGCTATATAAACTCTATAGCGACCTTTCTGAAAATTCATTTAGCCATAACTTTTGCTAACCGCTATGAAACTTCGATTTTTTAGATTTGCTAGAAAGATATTTACTAACAAATTTAAATATTTTTGGTTTCACTCAAATCCGTTTTGTTTTGCACCCGGTACAGTCAGTCAAAGTTTGAATTTAATTTTTGAAACAACCGCGCCATTTCAGGCCTTGTTTATAATTAGAAATAATTATATTTATTTTCAACCATCGATTCAAACTCACTTTTCATCGTTATTATATAAATTATTTATTTTAAATATTTAAAAACCACTAAAATAGCCAATTTAAAATTTTTTAATTAGTTCAGATTTTCCGGGTCGTTACAGTCTAATGGTTACTGAATTTAAATGGTCTAGCACTCTTTAGATTCTGATCATAACTAAGTGTTAGGAGAAGAGGTGAGTGTAACCTGATAAAACTAATGCTTTTGAGATTAATTTTTTTTGAAACCATTTATAACTTATCCAACTTTTATTTTGAGTGAATTTATTTTGAGTGAAGTTTCCTATTTTTTGGTAGATACATAGAGTGTCAATAGAGCATGTAATTAAATGCAATGGTGACACATTTGTTAGAATCGATGTAGTGATGAAGGAAACCAAAAAAATTAAGAATGGTGAAATCTTATATATCGGTATTATGAATTTTGTAAAATTACATCACATATGAGGTACTTCCATCATTTCATGGAATAATGCCTGGGGTATAACAAGCCAGTTTGCAAGACTTGTTGTGATACTTTGTGAAATTATGTATTTTTGGGGCATTGAATGGGAAGTAGTTGTGCATGTTTTGAATTCAAAATGTAAATTTGTGCTTCTTTTGCCAAAATAATCACTCCTTGTATTTTGATACTTCTATACTACTGTAGCTCAAATCATCAATGTATATCGACTTGATGAGTTTCAAATTGGTTTCTTTCTCTTTCAGGAATGGCCTGGAGAGGTTTATCCACCATATGCAAATGGACCAAGGTATATTGTCTCATCCAATATTGCTCAGTTCATTGTATCAGAATTTGAAAATCACACATTGAGGGTAAGTCCTTAATTTGCTTAATGTATTCATTTATTGCTTGCTTTTTCCCTGAAGCCAAAACTAATCAATCAAGCATAAATCTTGTTGACATTTAACAGCATATGCACTAACTCAAAAGGCAATTGTTGCTCTTGTTCTTTCCATGCACTTACAAATGTGTAGATTTGCTAGTGGGACCAAGCTTTTTTGCTTTGTTATCTCTTTTATGGCCACATTTTGTATATATTCTTAAGAGAAAACACTATTTTGTGATAGTTAGGGACATTAGGTAGAAAAAAGATTCTTCCTTTTCGCGTTTTATTTTTAATGTATAATTATTTGATTGACTCGACCTGAAAATTAAAAAGATAACAGCATAGTAAGAAAAAGCCAAGTATAATCCATTATTTGATCACTAATCCCAATTAAATATTATTGGTGATTTGAATATACTAGCGCATTCATTTGGACTTACTGAATGATAAAACATATTTTTAGGCTTATACGTGTTACTAGCTTTATTAAGAGATGAGGAGGAGAGTTATTAGTGAGGAACAATAGTAATTTTATTAATGCAAAAACATGATACAAAGAGCACATATATATAGTGCTATGAGCCCAATGGCTAGTACAAAATATACCAAATATGTATGAGCCTAACGACTAGTATTAAATATACCAAGTATGCATCAGCCTAACGGCTAATATTAAATATACCAAGTATGCATGAGCCTAACGGCTAGTAGATAATTACAAAACATACTAAATATGATAAAACATATTCACACGCTAACGGATCTGTTGTCTTCATTATGCCCCCTCAGTTCGAAGTAGGGTTTTCTTTTTCATTCTGGCTTCCACCTCCATTGATAACACGAAGTTCCTCTCTCATTCTGATAAAATTCTTGGTCGAAATGGCCTTTGTGAGAGCATCTGCTCTCTGATAGTATGAAGGCACATGACATATTGTAAGTCTTCCTGATTGTGTTCCTTCTCTCACGAAGTAGAGATCAATTTCAAGATGTTTCGTCCTAGAATATTGAACAGGGTTTAGAGATAAAGATATTGTGCTATTATTATCGCACCAAATGACCGGCTTTCGTCTTGGAGTGAAACCAAGCTCCTCCATCAGTGATTCTTTCCACATGATTTTAGCTGTAGCGCTTTACAGTGCACGGTACTCCGCCTTTGTGTTAGATCTGGATGTGGTATGTTGTTTCTTCGTACATCAGGAAATGATATTGGAACTGTGGTAAACGCAGTATCCTGAGATAGACTTTCGATCATCAATATCGTTTGCCCATTCGGCATCGCTAAAGCACTGTAAGTTAAGTTCCTTTTTTGAATTTAGGCATATGTCGTAATGTCTTGTGCCTTGTAAGTATCGTAACACTCTCTTTAAAGCCATCAAATGTTCTAATAAAGGATTCTGCATGTATTGACTGAGTTTATTGATGCTGGCATATGTCTGGTCAAGTAATAGTTGCGTATTGTAGCGCTCCTATTATGATTCTATATTATTTGGCATTGTCGATAGCTTCTCCTTTGTGCTTAGATAGTCTTAGGTTGCTAATCATAGGCATATGCAATGGGTTTGCCTTGTGCATATTTGCCATTTTCAGTATTCCAATGATATAATTTTTTTGGGATAATATTAATTCACCATTGTTTTTCCTAATCATTTGTATTCCAAGAAAAAATTTAGTTCCCCAAGTCTTTAATGGCGAAATTTTGATCCATCTTGTGTACGATTCTGTTTATTTATTCGTTGTTGTCTCTTGTAATTAGCATGTCGTCAACGTATACTAGGATGAACACAGTTCCATGTATGCCCTTCTTCATATATAGAGAATTGTCTGATTTAACTTGTGAGAAACTCATGTTAAAAAAAATTGACTTTAGCTTTTCATACCAAGCTCTCAAAGCTCGTTTTAAGCCATATATTGCTTTGTGTAGTTTGCATACTTTATTACCAGTACCATACCCTTCAGGCTGTTGCATGTATACCTATTCAGTCAATTCCCCATTCAAAAAAGCATTGTTAACGTCCAGTTGCCTCACATTCCATCCTTTGTTTAGAGCAATGGTCAGTATAATTCTGATGGTTGTGGGTTTTATGACTGGTGAAAGAGTTTCATTGAAATCAAAACCAAATTGTTGTGCGTAACCTTTTGCAACCATTCTAGCCTTGAATTTGTCAATAGATCCATCTTCTTTTCTTTTTATTTTGTATGTCTTCCTACAACTAATAAAAATTTTGTGTTTTGTTTGAGTCACTAAGCTCGAAGTGTTGTTTCTTTATATTCAGTGTTCATTGCCTCCTTCCATTTGTTTGATCTTATAGCCTGAGTGAAATTCAATGGTTCGATCTCACTGGAAGAAATATAATATACTTTGGGTTTGAAGATGCCTCTGTTTGACCTGGTGATCATGTGATGTCCAGTTGATTATGGTGTCTGCTGTTGTGCATCATTGTTGCTGGTAGTGTTAGCATGGTGGTTATTTTCTGTATCTTCACTATACTACATGTTTTGATTTGATTGATGTATGTTTGTATCTTCTGAGTCATTGTGTGTCTCGTTGGTTTGCTCATTTGTTTGGTCCAATAGTTTCTTCCTGTGTGTTTAAATTGGCTGTATGTTGTTGCTCTTCATTTCTATCAATTGAAGGTGGTTCAGTAATGAATGGCTTGAACCGTATGTTATTGTTTATGCTTTGTTCCCCATATTTTTTTCCGAGTTGCTTTTCTACATAAGGAAATTTGTTTTCATCAAATATCACATGTCTAGAAACATATATTTTCCCATTTTTGTCTATGCGCTTATAGCCTTTTTGGTTTTGTGCGTACCCAATGAATGTTCATGGGCTTGATCTCATACTTAGTTTATGATTTATATAGTCTCTCAAACACGGAAAACATAGACACCCATAAGCTTTCAGAAAACCCATATTCTGGTCTAACACTGTATATCATTTCATGATGGCTTTTATTCTTTAAGACTTTGTTTAGCAACTTGTTAATGAGAAATGCAGATGTGTAGAAAGCTTCATTCCAATATTTCATGGGTAATGAGCTTTGTGATAACAAAGTTAAACCAGTCTCTACTATGTGTCGATGTTGTCTTTCAACTAAACCATTTTGTTTGGACGTATGAGGGAAAGTTAATCTATGTTTGATTACTCCTTTGAGAAAGTAATTAGTTGGAGGTTTAAACTCAGCTCCCCCATCTGTCTGAACAACCGTAACAGTACAGTTCATTTGTTTTTCGACATGAGTTATAAATTGCATAACTGTATTGCGAGCTTCTAATTTAGTTTTCAGCATGTATATCCAAGTATATCTAGAATAAGCATCCACAAAAGAAAGATAATACTTGTGTCCCTGATATGAATTTAGAGGCACGGGTCCCCACAAGTCAGCGGCTATAAGCTCCAGTGGCTCATTATAGCAGGTTTCAGAATCACTAAAACGGAGCTTGTGGCTCTTGCCGAGTTGGTAGTGTGTGCATGTGTGTTTGATAGGTACATTTTTATAATGAATGTTATTATTACACAGAACAGTCTTAACCGTTTCCAGATTAGGATATCCTAATTTTACATGCCAAGAATTAATCACGTTACATTTATTGCTGTTATTGTCATAATCAACGTTATTGCAACTATTCCTAATACATTCATTGTCACTACTAGCATCTCATTATTGCACCAGAATTCTCCACTTGAGTTTGCAGCCTTCAAGTTGTTGAAATTGTTTAAACCATCGTGTAGGTTACCTTGAAGTAATATTTCATGATTTAGGGAATCTTTAACTAAGCAAAACCTAGGATGAAATTCAAAGTAAATAATATTGTCATTGACAAATTTTGATACACTTAACAACTTTTTATTAATAGTTAGTACCCTAAGAAGATTGTTTAATTTGAGTTGTCTTTTCCCAAAAATTGTCCCTTTGCCTTTGTGTGTGATACTAGCAGTATTACCATTATCCATATGCAAATTCCTCATACCTGAGTAATATCTGCTCTCAATGTTTAAATTCTGAAGATTGCTAGTTATGTGGTGACTCGCTCCTGCGTCAGGGTACCATTCTTTGAAGCCATTGTCTTCATTTTTTACTTCATCATCATCTACAGCATTATGTCTTCGGTTTGCATTATTATTATTTTGAGCTGAATTCCCTGTTGTTGCCATATTTGCTTGTGCTCTTCTTTGTGAACGGTAATTTTGGCTTACCTGTTGTCCACCTGTGTCTAAATTATACCTGAAGTAACATTTGTTCGCCATGTGACCAAACTTTTGGCATATTTGACATTTCACCTGATAGTTGTTGTTATCTCCTTGTATCTACTTATTTCTGACTGTGCCATAATTGGCAGAAAACTTATTTTATGTTGTTTTTCTTTGGTCGATTCTACCTTCATGAGCGAGGAGTGCTGATCGAACGAACTATAAGTCAGGCAAGGTTTGTTGTGTGGCTAACACAGTTACTTGAGATTCATATTCTTCATCTAATCCACTAATAATAAATAGGGTTTGCTCATTATCGCTGATCTTATGGCCAAAAGCATTTAGTTTGTCATAAAGGTTTTTAATTTTTCCTAAGTATTCTTTTATGCTTGCCTCCTTTTTTCCATAAATTTGTAATTCCCTTCTATATTGCATGATTCTAGCAGCTGATTGTGAATTGAAAATCTGTTGCACAGTGGTCCATATTTCATGAGATGCGTTGCAGCCTACTATCTATGATAACAAACTCGGGCTTATTGATTATAGCAGACATGACGATAACAGGATGTCCTATTTCTGAAATTTGACGTGGTCAGGGTTCGGTTAGAGATTTCCATCTTGGTCTGCTATCATCACTGGTGGTATAGTTATGGTTCCATTGACATACTCTTGTAGTCCATAGTCTTTTAACGCAATTTCAATTTGGTATTTCCATAATATATAGTTATCCTCATCCAACGATGTAGTGATGACTTGACTTTTTGGTTTGATCAGGTTATGATGGTCTGGTGAGGTGTTGTTGATGGCGCTTGCTGATATAGCTGATGTGGTTCCGGAATCACTGGCCATTAGATATGAGAATATGACGAGGCAGTTTACTTATATTTGCAGCCTTTTTGTCTCACTTGTATCACTGTAACGTGATAAAGGTCACGGCAACATGCAGAGATCCAAAAAAGAATGAAGGTTGAAAGAGGTCTGGCACTACAGAGTTGGTGTTGTAGCTGTGATAAGCACTTTTGATAAAGAATAAATCTTTCGGCATTAAGGCTCTGATACCACATTAAGAGATGAGGAGGATAGTTATTAGTGAGGAACAATTGTAATTTTATTGATGCAAAAACATGATACAAAGAGCACACACACACACACACACACACACACACACACACACATATATATATATATATATATAGTGTTATGAGCCCAACGGCTAGTACAAAATATACCAAATATGTATGAGCCTAACGACTAGTATTAAATATACCAGGTATGCACGAGCCTAACAGCTAGTATTAAATATACCAAGTTTGCATGAGCCTGACGACTAGTAGATAATTACAAAACATACTAAATACGATAAAACGTGTTCACACGCTAACGACTCTATTGTCTTCATTAGGCTTGTTTTCCATTTTAGGTATTTTTTCTCTGACAAAAGTGATAATTTATTAAAGCAAAACACTATTTTTTATGTATTGAAGTTCGAATGTAATCGAGTCATAATCTATAGATCTTACCTTTAGAGCTAATCGTTTTAGGTTATTTGCATATTTGTTAAAAGAAATAACAAATTCATCATGTACTTATACAGTTCATCATCTTCGTTGAGCAGTATAATTTTCTTACTATTAGAATGCAATCAAATCAAAAAAGTAAAAATTTCACCCTTTTGATTTGATATGACGTATGCAAACCTACTCGGTATGAAATAAGCTAAAACTAATAAGTTGGTTTTAATCTAGAAAATTACTGCATATTCAAATGCATAATAACATGCGTTATATTTTTCATTTTCGTTGCATTTATTCCCTTCTGGTTTCTTTTACTTTGTTTATATGTGACATAACATAACACATTTATTTTTTATTGACATTGGTAGGACCATTATTGTTCATGTTGCAGAAAGTATTAGAAGTAGAGCAAGACTAATTCTATCGTTTGTTTGTTTTGTAAGCAACTTGTTAATATAAAAATGTATGACAATTACGTGTGACATGGAAAAGTTGATAAAACAGTATGCATGAAATACTAAATTGTTTGAATAATATGCGTGAGTATCATGTCGTAATTTATCTATTTATTTGAGAAAATTTATTATACTTATATATAGATAAGAAATGTTTAATCGTGTGTACATGTAAAAAGATGAAACGACCAAAATTCCATAAATTAATATTACAAGGAGCGGCGTTTCAAAAACTCTATTGAATAAAAAAATGCTATAGAAAGATATATCAAAAATGCTATAGAAACACGTTAGAAACACTAATAATTATTATAACAAACACTATAAAAATATCATGATAAACACTCTAACACACATAAAAACTCTATAGAAATATATACGTAAACAATGTAATAAATCAGTATCGGATTATATTTTATAGCGTTTTTGTTTGATAGCAAATAAAAACGCTATATAAAGTCATCTTTCATAGCACTTTTTTCTGTTATTCAAAGTAGGTGGTCTAAGGTAGCATGCCGTTACATGGCGTTCTTTGAAAAGCTATGTTAGGTTATAATAGCATTTTTCAAAAGCTATGAAAGTCTCATTTTGTTGCACTGAGCATCTACAAATGGTAGGGTTAATGTGAGATGTTTAGTATATATACATTTATGTGTGAAGGAGGTCTGCCTTGAGAAGGTATTAAGTGACTGACCTACCTTGTTTGAGGATTAAGTAGTTAGGACTAGGTTCATTCCTAAGGTTCACTCCATAGTTCAGGGCCCAAGTCATGGGACTCTCCCTTACAAAGGTCTTAAATGGTCATTGGGTCCGCCTTTCTCTTATAAGGTATTAAATGGTCCTAGTAGACGATAACTTATGATTTAGGTAGTTCTCCAAGTAATATGTGCTTCTTATCCAAGGAATAGTGAAGGCTGGCCTAGGGATGATTTATACAAATCGCCTAAAGGAACCACCGTCTAAGGGGGGTATTAAGTGGCTAGGAGTTCACCCGTAGGGACACTCAGATAGTAAAAAAATATTCCGCCGGGAGGGTCTTAAATGAAAGTTGTGTTCCTACCTAAACCTTGTATTAAGTGGTTGTTAATATTTCTCAACTTATAAGGAAAGTTTGTATATATGACGTTGGCTTTAGGAATGAAGTCTTAAGCAACTAGTGGTCCGCCATAGGGACTTAAATGACTGTAGGGATGTCCACCCTTAATGGATTAGGAAATGTCCTTAAGTGACCAGGTATAGTCAACCCTGGTGTATTTATGGACGTTCGCCGCTGGATTTTTTGTGGGGTATTAAGTGGCTGTGAGTATGTCTACCCTTAGATTTACATACATGCTTTAAGTGACTATTAGGATGTCTGCCTCATATGTTTAATTGTTCATGTTTGTTTGCATAGAAATAACACGAAGGATTTACATTGCCAAATATAGGAATCGTCATTCCTAAACTTGTATATTTTCCATTTACCAGAACTTTATGCTTTGACCTTCCTTCTCTTAATATAAACAGGGTGGAACGTGAGAACCCTACATCAACGATGATTAGTGATGTCTTGGAGGATGAGCTTATTGATGGAGATTTAGTTATTCTTGGCAGTAGTATTATTATTGTTGTTAACATCATGTATTTTGGGATAATTATTGATGTAATTGTTATGCTCTGAGACTTGCTATATTTGACATTTATGATTTTATTTATGGTACATCTGTTTTATGTTATTATTATTTATCTCTTCCATTGCGTGAGATTCTTATTTTCATTTAGACTGCTCTATGATGTCAATCTTTAGTATTTCCTTATACGAACCAGCAATCCGTTTAGGGTGAGTTGTTATAACAAGGCCAGAACTCTCACTACACCCTAGATTGCATACTGCCACACCGAAGAAGTGATACAGGAAGTGCCAAAAAGTTTTGCTATAGGCAAAAAATGATTTATGGCAACACTTTCTTGGTGTTGCATTTCGCCGCGTTGCTGTAGAGTCAAAGGCAACACCTTTGCGAACCTATGGCAACATCGGTACAGGTGTTGCCATAGGTACCACTACAACAAAAAATATCCTTTCACAAATGCCAAAAACAGTTGTAATATGTCTATTACAACTGGAATGCGCCACTAATTATATCCGCAATCGTAATAAAGTCAACCTTTTTTACAACTATTTCTAGCAGTTGTTAAAATTTGTTTTACAATTGCTAAAAGCAATTATACCTCAACTGCCATTAATCAAAATTTTCATAATATTATAATTATAACTTCTATTTAACTAACAATAAACATAATTACTCACATTAAGAGAAAAACAATTCAAATTTACACCATTTATGAATTAGTAACTTCATTACAGAAAATAGTTGAATTCATTACATATGTCAATAAAAGTACATACACATATCAAATGAGAAGTTTTCTACATGGACTCATAACTGCGTTGTAACACCCCACATCCATTAATGTCACTCACAAAGGGAATGCATAAATGTCCATGAAGCGTTATTGTTTGTATAGAACAGATAAATTACAAGAATAAATAAATAAAACAACACAGCGGAAGATAAAACTTATTTTATTTAATCAAAACTCAAAACGAGTTTACATAAGTAGTTTCCAAAGCCATTACAACAGGATCAGTAGTCTTTTTCAAAAACTTCAAAGTACATAAAGAAGAAAATACTTAAATAACATAAATGCATAAATCCCTACTGAGCATAAGCCAAGCCATAAAAATGAGAGAGTCCCAAGCGATACATCTACTCTCTTCAAGCAACTGAAAGAAATCGGCACTAAGCTGTAGTATTCCCTCCTTGCAAACCTTGGGGGGAAGGGAAGAAAAGAGGTGGAAAGAAAAGGAGGTCATACATAAAGTCTAGCGAGTGTGATAACTTTAACAATATAATTATAAAAATAACTAGGCTAAGACATAAGCTGGAAATAAGGAAACGACTGTGAACAATTGGGTATTACAGAACAAAACGAGGAAATAAGATGTATCAAGATATCGTTAAGGGCGCCCCTAATCACTATAAGATAATTACTGTACTGCACCACCACTAGTCACCCTAAAGGTTGATCCTGCCTACAAAACTTAATAATTATAATGGCAGCTCGTGTACCCCTAGCTGCCTTCATAGGTGTCGTCTGCTGTAATAACCCGTAAAATCTGGGCCAGTTTAAAATTTTTATTTTGGCAATTTTAGCGAATTTTGATTATTTAAAATGAATTATTTTAAATAATATCGACGAGAAATTTATTTTGAATATAAATCGAACGTATATATTATACGCGTCGTCGTTAGAATATAAATAATTATATATAATTATAAATAGAATTGAAAATGGCGCGGTAGTTCGATAATTCGATTTCAAACTTCAATTGAATGTACCGGGTGTAAAACAATCCGGATTTTAGTGAAACCAAAAATAATAGGATCTAATTGTGAATATCTTTCCAACGAATCCGAATAATTGAAATTTCATAGCGGGGATCAAAAGATATGTCCAGTTGAAAATTCAGAATAGTCGCTATGGAATTCAGGCCCTTAAAAATGGACATTTTGCAAACGACCTCGGATTTCGACGAAACCACTTTTGTTGGGTCCGTGATGTAAAGTTATTGCTAGGTTTTAAATTTCATAATTTTTCGAATCAATATGTGAGCGTGGCAAAGGAAAACGCGTTTGACCGGTTTCAGTTGATTTTAGTCGACTGGAAATTGGCCATTTTTCTAACGGTCTCAGAATTCAACGAAATTAGTTTTGTTAGGACCGTATCGTCAATACGAAGCTAGAAAATATTTTTCGGGAATTTTTCTAGTTAGTATGTGACCCCGGTAATTTGAAATGTACGTTTAAAATTCAATATAGTGATTTAAATGTAAATTGAACGGAAACTGATTGTAACGATCAAATCAGCTTACGATACATATCCCATTGTGTTCGGAATGGGGGTAAAACGCTATGGACGACAGGCGGTAGGCCTCGTTTCGAGGACATTTGTAAAAGTCAACCTTTTTACCAAAATTAAATAATTAATTAATGAAAAAAATATATATTATTTTAATTTTCGTTTCCCCCCTTTTTTATTCATTGCCCCCCCCCCCCCCCCCGATTCACAATTCAGAAACGAGAGAGAAAAAAAAAAACCTAACCTAAATCGAACGGAGCCGCCGCCCCCCTCAAGACTGACGCCGACGAACCTATCGCCGCCCCACCCTTCCGTCCAGCCTCCTCCTCCCACCGAACAATACCTCGAAGCCCACGAAGCAGCACCCCGCCCTCACCCTGAACCCTACCGCCTCCACCTCGAACACCACATCGCGACGCCCCCTGGAGCCTGCCGCCGACGACGCCTTCTTCTTCCCTCCACTTCGCAAGTGAGAATTTAATTTAGTTTATTTTTATTTTATTTTTGTTTTGCTAATTTCTGGATTTTTTTTAAAGAAATTAAAACTGATTTTTAAAGAAATTAAAACTGATTTTTAAAGACATTAAAAACTGATTTTTTTTGGGAATTAAAAAACTGATTTTATATAAAGTAAAAACTGTTTTTTTATAGGTTTTAAAAACTGATTTTAAAAGTGAAAAGATTTAAACTTTAAAAAGGAAAGGATTTAGATTTTAAAAGTGAAAAGATTTAAACTTTAAAAAGGAAAAGATTTAGATTTTAAAAGTGAAAAGATTTAAACTTTAAAAAGGAAAGGATTTAGATTTTAAAAGTGGAATGATTTAAACTTTAAAAAGGAAAAGATTTAGATTTTAAAAAGGAAAGGATTTGAACTTTTAGAAGTAAAAATTCGATTTTTATATATTGAATAGCAAACTAAAAATTCGATTTTTATATATTGAATAGCGAACTAAAAATTCGATTTTTATATATTGAATAGCGAACTAAAAATTCGATTTTTATATATTGAATAGCGAACTAAAAATTCGATTTTTATATATTGAATAACGAAGTCAAAATTCGATTTTTACATAGGTAGTGAAAGCGGACGACGAAGATGACGAGGATGCGATAGCGATGAAGATTCCTATCAATGAAGTGTCGTGGAGCTAGGATAGCTATATGTGAGAACTTCTCACTCAAATTCTACTTTTCTAGTTATATATATATATATATATACTAGGATGCAGACGGTGCTTATTAGAAGCACCCGACACCCGTCCACAGACCATGGACTTGTTTGATTGGTTGTGTAGTTGGTTAGATTATTTGATTTGGATTGGATTGTTTTGGTGAAATTGAAATTGAAATTGATATGATTGATGTGTGAATGGCGTGGGCCTTCACTAGACCGGGGATAAGGCTAGGCCTCGTCCCGTTTCTAGTATCGTGCCGTTATGCCGCCGAAATTTTCTAAAATGTGTTAGAAAAATAAAAATATCATTTTATTTAAAGAATGAACTTAATAGAAATTCATATGTTGGAATAAATTGTTTTATCGTTAAAAATATAATTTTTAACGTGAATGTGAATAAATAAATATTCATTTACAAACCAGACGGTTTGTTTATGTACACCTATTTGAAGGACATTGATTGGGACGATAAATTTTACACATCGCCCAACTGCACGAATAAAATATTTGTTTGATTGTTTGAAACCCCACACGGGTGTTGGGATGAAACTTGAAGTTCACTCATCCTGATTGATTAAATATGTCGATCGATTGATTGACAAGCTGCTATAAGCGTTAAATGTCTATATTTAATGCTTATACAGTGTAGTGCACTTTGGTTGATGGTTGATTATTTTTCAATGCTATTATATACATGTGTTGTATGAAAATCCATATAATTAACATTATATGGTGATTGATTGGGCCTCATTCCAATTTAGAAAATAAAGAATATTATAAAATAACGGTTCATGTGTTGACAGTACTCATCCTTTGAGATTGGTCATGTGTTGAACGAAATATTTTGATAATAAAATTTACATCTTTATCAATATAAAATAACGGTTCATGTGTTGACAGTACTCATCCTTTGAGATTGGTCATGTGTTGAACGAAATATTTTGATAATAACAACTATTTTGAAAAAGAAATATTTGAAATAAAATATTTGAAATAGAAATTTATGAAGCCGTGTTGATTAGATTGACGCCATTTTGACGTAAACGGTATTTATATCGATTTTATTCATTTTGAAATGAATTGAATTGAAAACGATTTCGAAATGAATTGAATTGAAAACGATTTCGAAATGAATTGAATATAAAACGATTTCGAAATGAATTGAATATAAAACGATTTCGAAATGAATTGAATATATAACGATTTCGAAATGAATTGAATTGAAAACGATTTCGAAATGAATTGAATTGAAAACGATTTCGAAATGAATTGAATATAAAACAATTTCGAAATGAATTGAATATATAACGATTTCGAAATGAATTGAATTGAAAACGATTTCGAAATGAATTGAATCGAAAACGATTTCGAAATGAATTGAATTGAAAACGATTTCGAAATGAATTGAAAACGAATTCAAATTGAATTGAAAGCGAATTGAAATGAATTCAAATTGAATTGAAATTTGAATTGAATAGAAATGAATTTTAAAACGAATTTATAACGATAAATTCAATTTTGATTTGAATTGAAATGGAAGTTGAAATTGCTTTTGAAACGAATTTAAAACTGTTTATATAATTCGTTTTAAATAGAAATCGACGAAATATATATTATATATATTATATATAATATAATCGCCTGAATAGAACGCGCCGCGCCGCGGCAGTTCGCGAATTTCGACCATTTATTTCAAACGGACATTACGGGAGATCCGACCGTCGGATTCTCCTAAAACCGGAACCGTTGGGTTCGTATCGAAAAGAGCTTTCTAATGAATGTTAGAAATTTGAAATCTAACGGTTGGATTTGGAGATACATCCAAATCAAATTCGAAAAAGGTCGCTGTAAGTGCAGTTCGATGACCGTTGATGGAAATCGACTGTACAGGCCTTGATAAAATTATTAAAAATAGTAATAATTTATGTAAAATCATAAGAAATGATTTAGAAAGAATTGGGATGAAAAACTCCATATTTGAAAAGATAAAAATAGATTTTTATCGAAATGAACTAGTTTTGAACTAGAAATATAATTCAATTTATTTTTAAATAAATAAATTGAATTTGAAAAGGGTTTTGAAAATAACCAAAATTTCCAATGATTGCATTGGAGTGGATTTGAATCGAAATTGTCTTCGGAATATTTCGATGTTGGAATTCGTGATTATACAGATGTTGTTATGGAAATTTGAAAGATATATATTTATATCATTATTTTCAATACGACATTTGTTAATCGTAGAATTTGATATTGAATATAAGCCGATATATTTTCTATTCAGAGCCTTATATTGAATATCAAATGTGATTTGGGTTTGTCGTGAATGGTGTCTTCACTAACACTGTTCTTGAACCCAGTTGAGAAAGATTAAATCTTTTTAATTAGATTTAATGAAGTGTACCAATTAAAAATGATATTTAATTGGAATTGAATTGGGAATGATTTTTGGGTTTATCGTGAACAGTGTTTTAAATAACACTTGTTCTTTAACCCGATAATTAATGGAATTGATTTTTGGGTTTATCGTGGACAGTGTTTTTAAAATAACACTCGTTCTTTAACCCGATAATTAATGAAGGTGATTTTGGGTTTATTGTGAACTGTGTTTTTAAATGACACGGATTCTTTAACCCAGTCACAGATTAAAACTAAGTGGAGTTTTAATGAATCTTTAATTAGATTGAAATAATCGAAATGGAGTATGACCAGTTTTGCTCCAGGCGATAGTTAAATCTTTAATTAGATTTGAACGTGAAATGGTAATTGAATTTACCGATAACACCGTGGTGTCAGATATGAAGTATAACCAGTTTTACTTCATGGGATGAATAGGTTGGGATTGGGAAATTAAAACAAATGATTACTTCGGTAAGGTTCGTTAATCCCGACTAGTTTGAATTGATATTCAAAAATAGATTATTGAATAAATTCAAGAAATTTATCTTGGATAAAATTAATGGGAACCTTTCCCTATGAATGTGAAATTTAGAAATTGACTGTCGGTTAGCCAAACAGAATGGTTTTCTGGATATTGATCTGATGTTGGTTTCGGCCTTCGGGGTTAATATTTGGGGAATTATTCTCTTGATTAATTTACGGTTAGTGACTAATGAATTGGAATGAGGCGTATGTTGTGTTTGTGTAACACTTATTTAAAATATACGCAAGTTATTCGGAAAGACCGGGTTTATCCCATTCTGAATAACTGATACGACGATAAGTCGAAGATGAAGACGATGGTCGAAGACCGGAGGTCTTCACGTCGTTTGGGTAATTACTGATGATCTTGATTGGGCTGTACACCCAAGAAGATGGAAACAGTTAGTGATCGTCCAGACGTACTTGGAGATCGATGGATATGCGGGGTACTAGGTGCCTCCGGTTTCGTTCAGACCCAGAACGGACTTGTAAATGGACTGTGTGTCTGACATTGGATTTTAGTCCGTGTGATTGATCTCTATTAAATATATATCTGTTTGGGGGTGGAGAATTTATTCTCTTGCTTAACGCCCTTCTCTGAGACGTACGAGCTCAGGGGTTATATATTGATGGATATCAAACGCATGGGGTGAATTGCCAGTGTGGCATGCCTAAGTGGCAATTGATCGAGGCTTCTGTTGAAAAGCAAAGTCTCGTGGTGATGATCAAAGCACGGCCTTTGTGGCGTAGCTTTGTGTAACGTTTACTTCGCGAGTTTCACACCCGGTATGAACCAAAAACGGGAGACGGACCTCAGGGAGGGCATGCGTTTCTTTCTAGTTAGAAGTGGCGTCAGTGGTTTTACACGCCCTGACGAGTTTGACTTATGTGGTTGTTGCTGTTGCGAGGCGCCTCGGTTTGATCGGACGATCCGGGTCCGATGGAGTCATTCGTTGGCTCATTTACGCCCCATAGGGCGGGGGAACGCATGTTCAGGGTTTAAGTTTAATCCACATCGGTGGACCGGCCCTGACGATCCAAAGGCTTGACAGAGTACTTGCCTGAGGCTCGGGCTAGACAGTCTCGAATCGGTTGAGGACTATCTTTTGCCTCGGTTCATAGATGGAAATCCAATTTTCAAATACGTGACATTTGCGGTTTTATTTGTAAACCTATATATGGCGACATGATATATGGTACCCATGCCGCCTATGATTGATACTTATGATTTGAAGTTGTTTTATACACTATGCACTTATAATAGTATCAAATGATTTGTTTTTAAACGTATCAAGCATTCTTTGGCTGTTATAAGGGAAAACCCTATCCCCCGGCTTGCGTTGCATTGTGTGATAGGACCTGGGTCTTATAACAGCTTCATTTTTCTTTATTTAGCATTGCGTTGTTTGTTTTATGCACTGGTATTCTTGGGAGGAAACCCGTTCCGTGTTATACGGCGTGGTCCCTTGATTTACCTAACTTTAAAAATAAAGATTAACTGTTTTAGTTCTCACACCAGTCCCATGACTGACCTGGAGTTTATTGTTTTAACCTAAACTCTGGGTGCCCCTATTTTGACACGGGCAGCTAGTAGTTTTGGTTTTGCAGATTTATATTCACAGGGTCCTGGTTTACAGCTGGAACGATATCCGGAAAGCTTTGTATCCGTATATCTTCTTCTAGTTGTGTTTGTATTATTTTTCCGCTGCTATGTATTTAAATGTAATTTAAATCTCTGATATTTCTGTGTAATATTTATTCATTAATACTCTGTATATTCTTGTAATCTGATGCATTGTTGTAATATACAATGAAATGTTCTTCTGTATGTGTTCTGTTGTGGTTTGTTCTCGAACTATCCGACACTTTCCTTTACGGGGAAGTTACGGGTTTTCACAGTTGGTATCTGAGCTTTGGTTTACAAAGCTGGAGAACAAGGCAAATTAGAACCATACGAAAGAATTCATCAGATATTGGATTAGTAATATCCAATGGGGATGACTCGTTAGAGATGGGATCAGTAGTATCCTAGAACGAGTGTGAAGAGTAAATTTTTAAAGTGAAAACAAATTTTTGTTTTGAAAATTTAAATCAATTATTCGTATTTGATTATCTATTTATATTGATGTGGACAATCCAGTATATATAGATTTTGCGTATACGTCTGATCCGCGTGTATTCGAAATTTTAATATACTGGATAGATATAGAATAACACCCTAGTCGCCCGGAGATGATTCAGATGATGAGGCCTCATCATCAGTGTTTATATTCGAGTGACGAAAGTGAGATTTCTATATATTTCCTATTGACTGGTGTGAGAACCAAAAATTAGATAGGGCCTATTGTTGTGATTTGGCATCAAAAACATGATTTTTGTATATGTATCAAAATTACGAATTTGAAACTCTAATTCACTAATTGATGTTTGTGTTGTTTGTTTATTTGTTTGCTAATTTTTAGCCATTTAGCCTGATTGAACCGAATATTGAATTATATTGAAAATTGGTTGCAATTGCATGCATATACTTGTACTTACATTGAACAGGTCATAGCAAGGAGGCTAGAGCCAGAGAATAAAATTTGTTTGCCCGAAAAATAGGTACATGTTTACTACATAATTTACTGTTTTGTTTGGGTGATGATGATTTTATGAGCCTATTGGCTAGCCGCTTGGCTTTTTCTTTTTCTTTTTGAGATCTGAAGGACCGGGGAAGCTATTTGAAATTCCCCGATGCTCCCGGTGCAGGGGAGGTTATGGCGAAATTTTTCGAAAATTTAGGGTGTTAGCCAAATTTTTGAAATTTTGAAAATTCTCAGAAACTGAAAAATTGGAGAATGGAAGCCGGATCGAACGTAGAGCTGAATAATCAAACCACTTTCGACTTTATTCCTTTTCGGGGACGAAAAGTTTTAAGTGGGGGAGATTGTAATAACCCGTAAAATCTGGGCCAGTTTAAAATTTTTATTTTGGCAATTTTAGCGAATTTTGATTATTTAAAATGAATTATTTTAAATAATATCGACGAGAAATTTATTTTGAATATAAATCGAACGTATATATTATACGCGTCGTCGTTAGAATATAAATAATTATATATAATTATAAATAGAATTGAAAATGGCGCGGTAGTTCGATAATTCGATTTCAAACTTCAATTGAATGTACCGGGTGTAAAACAATCCGGATTTTAGTGAAACCAAAAATAATAGGATCTAATTGTGAATATCTTTCCAACGAATCCGAATAATTGAAATTTCATAGCGGGGATCAAAAGATATGTCCAGTTGAAAATTCTGAATAGTCGTTATGGAATTCAGGCCTTTAAAAATGGACATTTTGCAAACGACCTCGGATTTCGACGAAACCACTTTTGTTGGGTCCGTGATGTAAAGTTATTGCTAGGTTTTAAATTTCATAATTTTTCGAATCAATATGTGAGTGTGGCAAAGGAAAACGCGTTTGACCGGTTTCAGTTGATTTTAATCGACTGGAAATTGGCCATTTTTCTAACGGTCTCAGAATTCAACGAAATTAGTTTTGTTAGGACCGTATCGTCAATACGAAGCTAGAAAATATTTTTCGGGAATTTTTCAAGTTAGTATGTGACCCCGGTAATTTGAAATGTACGTTTAAAATTCAATATAGTGATTTAAATGTAAATTCAACGGAAACTGATTGTAACGATCAAATCAGCTTACGATACATATCCCATTGTGTTCGGAATGGGGGTAAAACGCTATGGACGACAGGCGGTAGGCCTCGTTTCGAGGACATTTGTAAAAGTCAACCTTTTTACCAAAATTAAATAATTAATTAATGAAAAAAATATATATTATTTTAATTTTCGTTTCCCCCCATTTTTCTTCATTGCCCCCCCCCCCCCGATTCACAATTCAGAAACGAGAGAGAAAAAAAAACCTAACCTAAATCGAATGGAGCCGCCGCCCCCCTCAAGACTGACGCCGACGAACCTATCGCCGCCCCACCCCTCCGTCCAGCCTCCTCCTCCCACCGAACAATACCTCGAAGCCCACGAAGCAGCACCCCGCCCTCACCCTGAACCCTACCGCCTCCACCTCGAACACCACATCGCGACGCCCCCTGGAGCCTGCCGCCGACGCCGCCTTCTTCTTCCCTCCACTTCGCAAGTGAGAATTTAATTTAGTTTATTTTTATTTTATTTTTGTTTTGCTAATTTCTGGATTTTTTTTAAAGAAATTAAAACTGATTTTTAAAGAAATTAAAACTGATTTTTAAAGACATTAAAAACTGATTTTTTTTGGGAATTAAAAAACTGATTTTATATAAAGTAAAAACTGTTTTTTTATAGGTTTTAAAAACTGATTTTAAAAGTGAAAAGATTTAAACTTTAAAAAGGAAAGGATTTAGATTTTAAAAGTGAAAAGATTTAAACTTTAAAAAGGAAAGGATTTAGATTTTAAAAGTGAAAAGATTTAAACTTTAAAAAGGAAAGGATTTAGATTTTAAAAGTGAAAAGATTTAAACTTTAAAAAGGAAAAGATTTAGATTTTAAAAGTGAAAAGATTTAAACTTTAAAAAGGAAAGGATTTAGATTTTAAAAGTGGAAAGATTTAAACTTTAAAAAGGAAAAGATTTAGATTTTAAAAAGGAAAGGATTTGAACTTTTAGAAGTAAAAATTCGATTTTTATATATTGAATAGCAAACTAAAAATTCGATTTTTATATATTGAATAGCGAACTAAAAATTCGATTTTTATATATTGAATAGCGAACTAAAAATTCGATTTTTATATATTGAATAGCGAACTAAAAATTCGATTTTTATATATTGAATAACGAAGTCAAAATTCGATTTTTACATAGGTAGTGAAAGCGGACGACGAAGATGACGAGGATGCGATAGCGATGAAGATTCCTATCAATGAAGTGTCGTGGAGCTAGGATAGCTATATGTGAGAACTTCTCACTCAAATTCTACTTTTCTAGTTATATATATATATATATACTAGGATGCAGACGGTGCTTATTAGAAGCACCCGACACCCGTCCACAGACCATGGACTTGTTTGATTGGTTGTGTAGTTGGTTAGATTATTTGATTTGGATTGGATTGTTTTGGTGAAATTGAAATTGAAATTGATATGATTGATGTGTGAATGGCGTGGGCCTTCACTAGACCGGGGATAAGGCTAGGCCTCGTCCCGTTTCTAGTATCGTGCCGTTATGCCGCCGAAATTTTCTAAAATGTGTTAGAAAAATAAAAATATCATTTTATTTAAAGAATGAACTTAATAGAAATTCATATGTTGGAATAAATTGTTTTATCGTTAAAAATATAATTTTTAACGTGAATGTGAATAAATAAATATTCATTTACAAACCAGACGGTTTGTTTATGTACACCTATTTGAAGGACATTGATTGGGACGATAAATTTTACACATCGCCCAACTGCACGAATAAAATATTTGTTTGATTGTTTGAAACCCCACACGGGTGTTGGGATGAAACTTGAAGTTCACTCATCCTGATTGATTAAATATGTCGATCGATTGATTGACAAGCTGCTATAAGCGTTAAATGTCTATATTTGATGCTTATACAGTGTAGTGCACTTTGGTTGATGGTTGATTATTTTTCAATGCTATTATATACATGTGTTGTATGAAAATCCATATAATTAACATTATATGGTGATTGATTGGGCCTCATTCCAATTTAGAAAATAAAGAATATTATAAAATAACGGTTCATGTGTTGACAGTACTCATCCTTTGAGATTAGTCATGTGTTGAACGAAATATTTTGATAATAAAATTTACATCTTTATCAATATAAAATAACGGTTCATGTGTTGACAGTACTCATCCTTTGAGATTGGTCATGTGTTGAACGAAATATTTTGATAATAACAACTATTTTGAAAAAGAATTATTTGAAATAAAATATTTGAAATAGAAATTTATGAAGCCGTGTTGATTAGATTGACGCCATTTTGACGTAAACGCTATTTATATCGATTTTATTCATTTTGAAATGAATTGAATTGAAAACGATTTCGAAATGAATTGAATTGAAAACGATTTCGAAATGAATTGAATATAAAACGATTTCGAAATGAATTGAATATAAAACGATTTCGAAATGAATTGAATATATAACGATTTCGAAATGAATTGAATTGAAAATGATTTCGAAATGAATTGAATGGAAAACGATTTCGAAATGAATTGAATATAAAACGATTTCGAAATGAATTGAATATATAACGATTTCGAAATGAATTGAATTGAAAACGATTTCGAAATGAATTGAATCGAAAACGATTTCGAAATGAATTGAATTGAAAACGATTTCGAAATGAATTGAAAACGAATTCAAATTGAATTGAAAGCGAATTGAAATGAATTCAAATTGAATTGAAATTTGAATTGAATAGAAATGAATTTTAAAACGAATTTATAAAGATAAATTCAATTTTGATTTGAATTGAAATGGAAGTTGAAATTGCTTTTGAAACGAATTTAAAACTGTTTATATAATTCGTTTTAAATAGAAATCGACGAAATATATATTATATATATTATATATAATATAATGGCCTGAATAGAACGCGCCGCGCCGTGGCAGTTCGCGAATTTCGACCATTTATTTCAAACGGACATTACGGGAGATCCGACCGTCGGATTCTCCTAAAACCGGAACCGTTGGGTTCGTATCGAAAAGAGCTTTCTAATGAATGTTAGAAATTTGAAATCTAACGGTTGGATTTGGAGATACGTCCAAATCAAATTCGAAAAAGGTCGATGTAAGTGCAGTTCGATGATCGTTGATGGAAATCGACTGTACAGGCCTTGATAAAATTATTAAAAATAGTAATAATTTATGTAAAATCATAAGAAATGATTTAGAAAGAATTGGGATGAAAAACTCCATATTTGAAAAGATAAAAATAGATTTTTATCGAAATGAACTAGTTTTGAACTAGAAATATAATTCTATTTATTTTTAAATAAATAAATTGAATTTGAAAAGGGTTTTGAAAATAACCAAAATTTCCAATGATTGCATTGGAGTGGATTTGAATCGAAATTGTCTTCGGAATATTTCGATGTTGGAATTCGTGATTATACAGATGTTGTTATGGAAATTTGAAAGATATATATTTATATCGTTATTTTCAATACGACATTTGTTAATCGTAGAATTTGATATTGAATATAAGCCGATATATTTTCTATTCAGAGCCTTATATTGAATATCAAATGTGATTTGGGTTTGTCGTGAATGGTGTCTTCACTAACACTGTTCTTGAACCCAGTTGAGAAAAGATTAAATCTTTTTAATTAGATTTAATGAAGTGTACCAATTAAAAATGATATTTAATTGGAATTGAATTGGGAATGATTTTTGGGTTTATCGTGAACAGTGTTTTAAATAACACTTGTTCTTTAACCCAATAATTAATGGAATTGATTTTTGGGTTTATCGTGGACAGTGTTTTTAAAATAACACTCGTTCTTTAACCCGATAATTAATGAAGGTGATTTTGGGTTTATTGTGAACTGTGTTTTTAAATGACACGGATTCTTTAACCCAGTCACAGATTAAAACTAAGTGGAGTTTTAATGAATCTTTAATTAGATTGAAATAATCGAAATGGAGTATCACCAGTTTTGCTCCAGGCGATAGTTAAATCTTTAATTAGATTTGAACGTGAAATGGTAATTGAATTTACCGATAACACCGTGGTGTTAGATATGAAGTATAACCAGTTTTACTTCATGGGATGAATAGGTTGGGATTGGGAAATTAAAACAAATGATTACTTCGGTAAGGTTCGTTAATCCCGACTAGTTTGAATTGATATTCAAAAATAGATTATAGAATAAATTCAAGAAATTTATCTTGGATAAAATTAATGGGCACCTTTCCCTATGAATGTGAAATTTAGAAATTGACTATCGGTTAGCCAAACAGAATGGTTTTCTGGATATTGATCTGATGTTGGTTTCGGCCTTCGGGGTTAATATTTGGGGAATTATTCTCTTGATTAATTTACGGTTAGTGACTAATGAATTGGAATGAGGCGTATGTTGTGTTTGTGTAACACTTATTTAAAATATACGCAAGTTATTCGGAAAGACCGGGTTTATCCCATTCTGAATAACTGATACGACGATAAGTCGAAGATGAAGACGATGGTCGAAGACCGGAGGTCTTCACGTCGTTTGGGTAATTACTGATGATCTTGATTGGGCTGTACACCCAAGAAGATGGAAACAGTTAGTGATCGTCCAGACGTACTTGGAGATCGATGGATATGCGGGGTACTAGGTGCCTCCGGTTTCGTTCAGACCCAGAACGGACTTGTAAATGGACTGTGTGTCTGACATTGGATTTTAGTCCGTGTGATTGATCTCTATTAAATATATATCTGTTTGGCGGCGGAGAATTTATTCTCTTGCTTAACGCCCTTCTCTGAGACGTACGAGCTCAGGGGTTATATATTGATGGATATCAAACGCATGGGGTGAATTGCCTGTGTGGCATGCCTAAGTGGCAATTGATCGAGGCTTCTGTTGAAAAGCAAAGTCTCGTGGTGATGATCAAAGCACGACCTTTGTGGCGTAGCTTTGTGTAACGTTTACTTCGCGAGTTTCACACCCGGTATGAACCAAAAACGGGAGACGGACCTCAGGGAGGGCATGCGTTTCTTTCTAGTTAGAAGTGGCGTCAGTGGTTTTACACGCCCTGACGAGTTTGACTTATGTGGTTGTTGCTGTTGCGAGGCGCCTCGGTTTGATCGGACGATCCGGGTCCGATGGAGTCATTCGTTGGCTCATTTACGCCCCATAGGGCGGGGGAACGCATGTTCAGGGTTTAAGTTTAATCCACATCGGTGGACCGGCCCTGACGATCCAAAGGCTTGACAGAGTACTTGCCTGAGGCTCGGGCTAGACAGTCTCGAATCGGTTGAGGACTATCTTTTGCCTCGGTTCATAGATGGAAATCCAATTTTCAAATACGTGACATTTGCGGTTTTATTTGTAAACCTATATATGGCGACATGATATATGGTACCCATGCCGCCTATGATTGATACTTATGATTTGAAGTTGTTTTATACACTATGCACTTATAATAGTATCAAATGATTTGTTTTTAAACGTATCAAGCATTCTTTGGCTGTTATAAGGGAAAACCCTATCCCCCGGCTTGCGTTGCATTGTGTGATAGGACCTGGGTCTTATAACAGCTTCATTTTTCTTTATTTAGCATTGCGCTGTTTGTTTTATGCACTGGTATTCTTGGGAGGAAACCCGTTCCGTGTTATACGGCGTGGTCCCTTGATTTACCTAACTTTAAAAATAAAGATTAACTGTTTTAGTTCTCACACCAGTCCCATGACTGACCTGGAGTTTATTGTTTTAACCTAAACTCTGGGTGCCCCTATTTTGATACGGGCAGCTAGTAGTTTTGGTTTTGCAGATTTATATTCACAGGGTCCTGGTTTACAGCTGGAACGATATCCGGAAAGCTTTGTATCCGTATATCTTCTTCTAGTTGTGTTTGTATTATTTTTCCGCTGCTATGTATTTAAATGTAATTTAAATCTCTGATATTTCTGTGTAATATTTATTCATTAATACTCTGTATATTCTTGTAATCTGATGCATTGTTGTAATATACAATGAAATGTTCTTCTGTATGTGTTCTGTTGTGGTTTGTTCTCGAACTATCCGACACTTTCCTTTACGGGGAAGTTACGGGTTTTCACATCTGCCCCTATCTCCACTAGGTGTACCCACTACCCTCCCCATTCTAATTACAATATTTATTCATAATATGGTAGTTATACTCCTAGTTGTCTTCATAGGTGTCGTCTGCTCCTATCTCCACTAGGTGTACCCACTACCCTCCCTATTCTAATTACAATATTTATTCATAATATGGTAGTTATACTCCTAGCTGTCTTCATAGGTGTCGTCGGCTCCTATCTCCACTAGGTGTACCCACTACCTTCCCCATTCTAATTACAATATTTATTCATAATATGGTAGTTATACTCCTAGCTGTCTTCATAGGTACCATCTGCTCCTATCTCCACTAGGTGTACCCACTACCTACCCCATTCGATCGGCTCCCTAACTCGTAGATACCCGTGCTGGCCCCACGGTGGGGTGTATCACTCCCCAAAGTGGCAATCCGATACAAACAAAAATGCACTGCTTATATCTACATGATGCAACAACGTCTTACCTACCATCCCGGGCCCACACACGCATATGAACCCGTTGGACTTGCGTTGCCACCGCTAACCCGTTTTGACCTCTTACAATCAAATCCAGTATGTGTATCCCATCCTCGACTTGGGTCGAGCCCACAAAGATACTTAATGGGCTACTGGTTTGAAAAGGGCCCCTATACAAGCTTTCCCCCCTATGCTTGGTCCTCACTAGAATTTCCCACTTAACCCCTCTTATTCGTGTCTTCTTACATGTTTTAACTTGGTTAAGTGTTTATAATCATATCTAACATGTCACCCATGTTACTTACTCAACAAATCAACATGTGTTATTGGTTAAGCTTGTCTTAACTCTATCCACTTATCAAATTATTGGTTAAGTTTGTCTTAACCCTACCCACTTATCAAATTATTGGTTAAGTTTGTCTTAAACCTTTTACTTAGTTTATGATTAGGTACTTCTTAGTACACAGATACATTAGTTAAGAGAATAACTCCCTAAGTACCAACCCCGAAGACCGAGATCAACATCAGATCGTTACTCAGAAAAACACTCACTCAACCAAACTTTTGTTTGTCATCCATATTTGTCTTTAATCAGCATTAATTAATTATTGAGACACCTAATCGTATTTCACATGCCACCCAAGGCACCCACTTAATTTCACATGCCACCCAAGGCACCCACTTAACCCCTCATGTCCCACTACATGTTTATCTGGTTAAGTGTTTCTTAATTCATTAAGTCCGTAACCTTATAAAGACCTCCCACATTAGACTGGCATTTGTGGCAGCTGGATTTGCCGCGCTGGTCCGGGCAGTCTTACACCACAAACGAGCCTAACCTCGTGTCTTTACAATTGTTACGCATTTAATTTATGCCTAAGACCTCTCACATTAGACTGGAATTTGTGGCAGCAGAATTTGCCGGGCGGGTTCGGGCAGTCTTACACTACAAAAGAGTCTAACCTCGTGTCTTATGCGATTAATTACAAATAATTAATTACCCCCAATTTGAATTAATTTCCCTATTCAAATTGTCAATCAATTACAAATTTATCTATGTCCATAATTGACTCAATTATATCCATCTATTTATGGTATATAAAATTATACCAATTAGCATCACATTTAAGGCTTTTATGCCAATTCTCAATATTAAATCTTTTAATATTATCCCATTGCCCCCACGTTGTACGTTCGTTCGTTTAACGTGAAATATACGTAAGACTCGAATAGTCTAACTTATGGAACAAAGAGAAAACATCACAACATGCATAGAATAAAAACTAGATCTAAACATAAGGGGTGGACTTGCATGTGTAAATAAGGTTTTTCGTCTAAAACTTGCATAGGCCAAAGTTACAAACTTGCATAAACTTTGGATGTCATAGATCTAATCATAAGGTGTAAACTTGCATAGGCAATAGTCACAAACTTGCATAACTATGGATGTCATAGATATAATCATAAGGTGTAAACTTGCATAGGCAATAATCACAAACTTGCATAACTATGGATGTCATAGATCTAATCATAAGGTGTAAACTTACATAGGCAATAGTCCCAAACTTGCATAACTATGGATGTCATAGATCTAATCATAAGGTGTAAACTTGCATATGTGATTCATACCACATAGACTATGATGTGAACTTGCATCTAACTCACATATGTCATAGCCTAACTTTAGATCCAATTTACACATAAAATAGATGTCATGAAACATGTAAGGTTTTATATGATTCTCACTAACTTGCATATGATTCTGATCTAAATTAACACTTAGACTTGCATACATACATACATACATACATATGATTTAACATATGAATTAGTTCCAACAACATAACCAAACTAGCATATGAAACATCATTATGAATCATAGATTTACAACATAGATGATAACATCACAGCTTTACAACATAGATAATAACATCATAGAATTTACAACATAGATGATAACCTCATAGAATTTACAACATAGATAATAACATACGGTCAATGATTCACAACATAACCATATAATCCAAATCATAGCTTAATCCAATTAAATTGTTAATTATATTATTAAAGAAATCGAACTCACAAAAAGAAGGTCTTACGTTTTGAAATCTGAGTTTTGAAATTGATTTAGCTCGCCTTCATAGTAGATTCGTTATTGTTTAGATTAGAGTTGAATAGAACTGAATTGATTAACTTTGATTTCCCTCTAGTTGGTGGCGGCTACTCTAGGTTACAAGATGACAACATGACGGCCATGATTCAGATTTTAATTTGATTTTAGGGTTTGAGTCTACCCATGTTTATATAGAATTACAATTTAATTATTACCGTCGGATGATCATAGGGTTAATCAAAACCACTCAGTCAGAATAGGGTGACACCTCAGCCCTAATGACTCAGCAAGGAGTCAGAAAGGACTCAGCAATGAGTCAAAATATGGATCAGACCGCACCAGAAAGCTGTGCAGGCCTGCTGCTCGGCCTGGGCGCACTTGGCAGGTGCGCCAGTGCAATATTTGCACTGGCGCACTTCCCAAGTGCGCTAGTGCAATTTTTTTTCTTTTTGTTTTCTTCGTTCGTCCATATCTCCTTCATCCGCTATCCGTTTCCTACAACCTCGGACTCAAATCTCAACTAGAATTCCGAGACGAACACAATGGCACAACCCATTTCCCTTAATTCTCATGTCTTAGATTAATTATTCTTGAATTTAGTTAATTCGATTATTCAAAAATTCGGGGTGTTACATTCTCCCCTACTTAAAGGATTTCGTCCTCGAAATCTCTAAGTCAAGAAGAACGTATCCTATCATCCAATCATCCATCTACTCAACCATCAACCACGAGCAACCATGGTCCTTAAAATATTTCTAATGCTTTTCATGTACATATGCATAGTGTGTGTTTATGTCCGTATACTAATGCTAAATCAGGCGGTCCATCGATTCAGTCGACCTCCTTAATACAAATAATGATAGTGCCATGTATCCATCATGTATGCACAGAATCCTATACATATCAATACTACATGTGTGCACAACCATCCATATAAATGTAACATCCATATGATAGACACATTCAATGTACATTCATTTTAATAAATACATCCATTTATATGCAATATACAATATGAAAGTGACTGAGCCAATCTAGTGCCTAAAGTGTGTGTATATGCATCCACGAGCAACCACTAGCAAATAGTTGCATCCACATGCATCCATCATACATAACATGTCTCAAACACATGTTTCAACCATAGGACTACCCTATCTAAAGGTCAAAGATACTAGTGAGAGGACATACTAAGGATAAAACAAGTACAAGCTAAGCAATAAAGGAGAAATTAAAAGACATACCCTTTGAAAGAAAAGGGTACAATGAAGGCATCTACTCTTCCGTCTCCCAAGTAGCGTTGCTCTCATCATCTCCCCATTGCACTTTGACTAGCTTGACCTCTCGATTCCTCAACTTCTTAATCTCCGACCCAAGAATGCACGTAGGAGCACGTTGAATCGTCGCATCATACTCTATCTCCACCTCTCTAAGCAAGCTCGGCTCCACCAATTCCGCGGTCTCGTGCAAGCACTTCCTCAAATGGGATACATGGAATACGTCGTGTACACCACTATGTCTCTCAGGCAACTCTACTCTATACGCCATCTGTCCAATCCTCTCCTAGAAAACTTCTTATTTCTGTTGCTTTTCTTGGAACCTTCAATTCTTGGATTGCCGCCACCTTCGCGGGATCCACAGCTATCCCTTCCTTAGAGAACACGTGTCCTAAGAATCCTGCCTTCTTCCTCAAAAAGAAAAATAGCATCAACATAGGGTCCTAAACAATCCATTACTTCACATCCCACTCGATTCATCTCATAACCTTATTGAATCTAACTCGGGGCAGCCCATACCATCGAATAGTCTTATCATGTCACGGCTGCACATCACTTCTCGAGAAAACCAAGATATCATGCAATGAAAATCGCCACAACTATTTATCTCACACAAACCATCCTAGTCGAACTCGACATTCCCCAAGCATAAGCCCCAAAGGCCTAAACTAATACCAGACAAGCACCCAAGGAATATCTCCTCTGAATTCGGACAATCTACGTGAGATGTTACTAGCAAAGCAACCAAACAATTGAGCACCCTACTCTGATATACTACGTCTTATGAACCCCTTCTCAGGCAACTCCCCTACTTGCTTATTGAGCTCCCTCCTTTCACGAGGAGCCATGTGGCATACAGGTAGAGATACTGGTTTTGCATTATCTACAAGATAAATACGAAAGTCTATCTCACGCCTCGGGGGTGAACCTCGAACCTCTTTGAAGACGTTACTATATTCACGGACCACACGAACAGATTTCAAATCATCATTGGATATGTCAAGAGATTCTGGGTAACTAAGCATTACTGGACCTCTAGGGTCACAAGAAATATCAAGGGTCTTTCCACAACGAGTCAAAATTCTAACTACCCTTCTCTCACAATCTAGGATGGCATCGTATCTACTTAGCCAATCCATACCTAGAATCAAGTCGTAGCCCATGAAGCCAAGAACAAAGGCATTGCATTCAAACCCAACGCCCAAGATAGACACTCTCAAATCCCGACAAATCATAGAAAGATGAGCCGAACCGCCAATAGGATTTGAGACTACTATGGGATCCGAAACTAGACTAGTATTTAGGTGCAGTGTTTCAACTAACGAAGCAGATACGAACGAGTGTGATATGCCAAAGTCAAACAAAGTACGAACAGGATGATCAAACAAAAAAATAAACTTTCAATGGAAATTGTTCTACATTGTTCTTGCAGCGGTGGGGCCATGAGAGCCTGGACCTGCCCTCTTGCCTGCCCTGGTTCCATGAGAGCCTGAAGCTGCCCTCCCGAGGTAGACCCTTGTCCCTGTTTCCTTGGGCAGTCCTTAACTAGATGACCTGCCTCTCCACAGTGGAAACAACCAGTCTTCTTCTTTTTCCTACAGTCTTTACTCATATGGCCCGGTGTCCCACAATTAAAGCGCTTCTTCTTTCCCTTGCTGTTGTTGTCTTTACCACCCTTCTTGTTCTGTTGTTGCTATTGCGATTTTTGATCCCCTTGCTTCTTGGGTGCTTTATTAGCATTGGCGCCTTTCTCCTCTTCATGCATAAGCGCCATGTCAACTAGTCTCTCAATGGTAGCCCCCATAGAGATGTGGGTCACAGCTAACCAATGTGGTGGCTCGTTCAAACCCTTAACAAATCTCAGGGCCTTCTTTTCGGGTGTATTCACCAAGTCCAAGCCAAACCTCGCCAACTGATTAAACTTGTTGACGTACCCTTTTACTGACAGATTCCCTTGCTTTAACGCCAAAAATCTTTCCATGTATAAATTCTCTTCAGCCCGTGAGAGAAACTTTGCCTCAAACCTACGCCTGAAATATGGCCATGTATCAACTGGACGCTCTCCATTAGTGACTTTCCATCAAAATGAAGCTTCGTACTTCATCAACCAAGCAGCCAATTGGACCTTCTTACAATCGTCCAAATTGAAAATGCCAAACAGATCCTCCACTTCTTTCAACCAATTTCTAGCTTCAATGAACGTTTCAGATCCACTAAAAGATTTTCCACCCATCGAACGAAAGTCTTTACATATCTTAGAGAAGGTATCTCCACGCGGAGGAATGACTGGAGCTGGGGGAGGAGGAAGAGGAACGTTGGTCGGTTCCGCGGTAGCGGCCCTAGCCTTGAGATATTGACGAAACCAACCGGGTACATGAACACCCTTTGGTATTTCAGATGCTCCAGACATGCTGAAAAGAAAAAGAAAGAGTTTAAAAACAAGGGAAGCGAAAGAGAGATGTATGGCTTGCTGGGATTATGCTCTTTTCCTTGAAAATAGCTTCTTTAAAACAAGTTTTTGAAAATACTTTCTAGGAAAATAATACTTTTGAAAACACTTTTCAAAACTTTTTATGCTCTTTTCCTTGAAAATAGCTTCTTAAAACAAGTTTTTGAAAATACTTTCTAGGAAAATAATACTTTTGAAAACACTTTTCAAAACTTTTTATCTGTTCTTGTAACCATAGCTCTGATACCATGTGTAACACCCCACGTCCATTAATCTCACTCACAAAAGAAATGCATCAATGTCCATGAAGCGTTATTGTTTGTATAAAACAGATAAATTACAAGAATAAATAAATAAAACAACACAGCGGAAGATAAAACTTATTTTATTTCATCATAACTCAAAACAAGCTTACATAAGTAGTTTCCAAAGCCATTACAACAGGATCAGTAGTCTTTTTCAAAAACTTCAAAGTACATAAAGAAGCAAATATTTAAATAACATAAATGCATAAATCTCCACTAAGCATAAGCAAAGCCATAAAAAAAAAAGAGTCCCAAGCGATACATCTACTCTCTTCAAGCAACTGAAAGTAATCGGCACTAAGCTGTAGTATTCCATCCTTGCAAACCTGAGGGGGGAAAGGGAAGAAAAGAGGTGGAAAGAAAAGGGGGTCAGACATAAAGTCTGGCGAGTGTGATAACTTTAACAATATAATTATCAAAATAACTAGGCTAAGGCATAAGCTGGAAAATAAAGAAATGACTGTGAACAATTGGGTATGACAGAACAAAAAGAGGAAATAAGATGTACCAAGATATCGTTAAAGGCGCCCCTACTCACTATAAGATAATTACTGTACTGCACCACCACTAGTCACCCTAAAGGTTGATCCCTGCCTACAAAAATTAATAATGATAATGGCAGCTCGTGTACCCCTAACTGCCTTCATAGGTGTCGTCTGCCCCTATCTCCACTAGGTGTACCCACTACCCTCCCTATTCTAAGTACAATATTTATTCATAATATGGTAGTTATACACCTAGCTGTCTTCATAGGTGCCATCTGCTCCTATCTCCACTAGGTGTACCCACTACCCTCCCCATTCTAATTACAATATTTATTCATAATATGGTAGTTATAATCCTAGCTGTCTTCACAGGTGCCGTCTACTCCTATCTCCACTAGGTGTACCCACAACCTTCCCCATTATAATTACAATATTTATTCATAATATGGTAGTTATACTCCTAGCTGTCTTCATAGGTGTCGTCTGCTCCTATCTCCACTAGGTGTACCTACTACCTTCCTCATTCGATCGGCTCCCTAACTCGTAGATACCCGTGTTGGCCTCACAGTGGGGTGTATCACTCCCCAAAGTGGCAACCCGATACAACCAAAAATGCACGACTTATATCTACACAATGCAACAACATCTTACCTACCAGCCCGGGCCACACACGCATATAAACCCGTTGGACTTGCGTTGCCACCGATAACCCGTTTTGACCTCTTACAATCAAATCCAGTACGCGTGTCCCGTCCTCGACTTGGGTCGAGCCCACAAAGATACTTAATGGGTTATTGGTTTGAAAAGGGCCCCCACACAAGCTTCTCCCCCCCCCCCCCCCCATGCATGGTCCCCACTAGAATTTCCTACTTAACCCCTCTTATTCATGTCTTCTTACATGTTTCAACTTGGTTAAGTGTTTATAATTATATCCCACATGTCACCCATGTTACTTACTCAACAAATCATCATATGTTATTGGTTAAGCTTGTCTTAACCCTATCCACTTATCAAATTATTGGTTAAATTTGTCTTAACCCTACCCACTTATCAAATTATTGGTTAAGTTTATCTTAACCCTTTTACTTAGTTTATGATTAGGTACTTCTTAGTCCACAGATACATTGGTTAAGAGAATAACTCCCTAAGTACCAACCGCGAAGACCGAGACCAACATCAGATCGTTACTCAGAGAATCACTCACTCAACCAAACTTCTGTTTGTCATCCATATTTGTCTTTAATCAGCATTAATTAATTATTGAGACATCTAATCGTATTTCACATGCCACCCAAGGCACCCACTTAATTTCACATGCCACCCAAGGCACCCACTTAACCCCTCATGTCCCACTACATGTTTATCTGGTTAATTGTTTCTTAATTCATTAAGACCGTAACCTTATAAAGACCTCCCACATTAGACTGGCATTTGTGGCAGCTGGATTTGTCGGGCGGGTCCGGGCAGTCTTACACCACAAACGAGCCTAACCTCGTGTCTTTAAAATTGTTACACATTTAATTTATGCCTAAGATCTCTCACATTAGACTGACATTTGTGGCAGCTGGATTTGCCGGGCGGGTCCGGGCAGTTTTACACCACAAAAATGTCTAACCTCGTCTCTTATGCGATTGATTACACATAATTAATTACCCCCAATTTGAATTAATTTCCCTATCAAATTGTCAATCAATTACAAATTTAACTATGTCCATAATTGACTCAGTTATGTCCATTTATTTATGTTATATAAAATTATACCAATTAACATCACATTTAAGGCATTTATGCGAATTCTCAATATTAAATCTTTTAATATTATCCCATTGCCCCCACGTTGTATGTTCGTTCGTTTAATGTGAAATATACGTTAGACTCGAATAGTCTAACTTATGGAATAAAGAGGAAACATCACAACATGCATAGAATAAAAACTAGATTTAAACATAAGGGGTGAACTTGCATGTGTGAATAAGGTTTTTCATCTAAAACTTGCATAGGACAAAAGCTACAAACTTGCATAAACTATGGATGTCATAGATCTAATCATAAGGTGTAAACTTGCATAGGCAATAGTCACAAACTTGCATAACTATGGATGTCATAGATCTAATCATAAGGTGTAAACTTGCATATGTGATTTATACAACATAGACTATGATGTTAACTTGCATCTAATTCACGTATGTCATAGCCTAACTTTAGATCCAATTTACACATAAAATAGATGTCATGAAACATGTAAGATTGTATATGATTCTCACTAACTTGCATATGATTCAGATCTAAATTAACATCTAGACTTGCATACATACATACATATATACATATGATTTAACATATGAATTAGCTCCAACAACATAACCAAACTAGCATATGAAACATCATTATGAATCATAGATTTACAACATAGATGATAACATCAAAGCTTTACAACATAGATAATAACATCATAGAATTTACAACATAGATGATAACCTCATAGAATTTACAATATAGACAATAACATATGGTCAATGATTCACAACATAACCATATAATCCGAATCATAGCTTAATCCAATTAAATTGTTAATTATATTATTAAAGAAATCGAACTCACAAAAAGAAGGTCTTGCATTCTGAAATTGATTTAGTTCGCCTTTGTATTAGATTCGTTATTGTTTAGATTAGAGTTGAATAGAACTGAATTGATTGGCTTTGATTTCCCTCTAGTTGGCGGCGGCTACTCTAGGTTACAAGATGACAGCATGACAGCCATGATTCAGATTTTAATTTGATTTTAGGGTTTGAGTCTACCCATGTTTATTTAGAATTTCAATTTAATTATAGCCGTCGGATGATCTTATGGTTAATTAAAACCACTCAGTCAGGATAGGGTGACACCTCAGCCCTAATGACTCAGCAAGGAGTCAGAAAGGACTCAGCAATGAGTCACAATATGGATCAAACTGCACCAGAAAGCTGTGCAGGCCTGCTGCTCAGCCTGGGCGCACTTGGCAGGTACGCCAGTGCAATATTTGTAGTGGCGCACTTCCCAAGTGCGCCGGTGCAATTTTTTTCTTCTTGTTTTCTTCGTTCGTCCATCTCCTTCATCCGATATCCGTTTCCCGCAAACCCGGACTCTATCTCAATCAGAATTCCGAGATGAACACAATGGCGCAACTGATTTCCCTTAATTCTCACGTCTGAGATTAATTATTCTTGAATTTAGTTAATTCGATTATTCAAAAACTTGGGATGTTACATGCATTACTTTCAGTTATCAAATGAGAATTCTTTTACGTGGAGGTAAATAAAATTAGACATCATTCTTGCCTTATGATTTATGAATTTCTTTAGAAAATCATCTTCCGGAAGCCTGAAAGTTAAACAGAACATTGCCTTGTTAGGAGCTACATCCCGGACCCTGTGGAATACTAATTCAGGTATCTTTGCACCCAAAGTAGCTTCAGGCTCAGCTAATATCATGTCTTCAATTTTATTTGATCGAATGAAACAGTAACAGTGTATCCATGAGGTTGAATAGTTTGCAACAAAGTGAATTTTATAGCACATAACTTGAAGAAGCCAAACAAAAGTTGTTCCATTTGGTAAACTTTTCATTGATACTGTAGAGAATTTGCGCATGCATGTGTACAATTTCATGATTATGGTATGAAAGATGCCACATGAACAATTGTTTAGACTGCATAAAAAGATAGTGTGTAACTCATAGAACATTTTAGAAGTAGAAGTGCATACGTTTAACATAAATGCATGCACTGGTTCGTTTAAATTAGAACCCTGTACTATTTAAAATATAACAATGAGAAAACTTATGGAAGACAGAACAGAACTACTTGAAGTTATATTAATTACCTTGATTATGATGGAGAAAGCTTCTCAGATCTAGAAGAGTAGGCTATTACACCAGTTTCAGGAATAAGAGACAGGCATGCAACACTAAAATAATTGTTACCCAGATAACCAACACATCTCATCACATCTCAAAGCTGAAGCTGCTTTAATGGAGCACAAACAATGTAGAAGGAAAAAGTAATAGTTACCCAGATAACCTTTGATAGTTGGAGCGATTCCATGTTTTCCACATGATCATCTTTGATGGTTGGTATGAAAGTTTAGTGTAAGAATCGTTATATATCCTACCCTCAGGTTCAACAAGGTTCAAGCTGGGTCCTTGAACCATGCATAATATAAGCTGCGTCCCACTCTTTCGTATGCTCCGAAACAAAATAAAATTTCACTCAGTCTAGATAACATGCAAAAAAAAAATTCAAATTTAGAAGCAAAGCATATGAATACATGCTTCCCCACCTAGTGGCTTTATAAATCAACGTCCATTTGATAACGCTGTCTCTGTTCATGTTGCTCCTACTCACCTTTGACATAGTTTTGCTCCATAGAGAATGACTTTATTTGCAGCTAAAAAGGATATGCACGGAATCCCCAATTTCCTCATTACATAAGGCACAAACACAATCAACGTCTCCTACCTACTATTATGATGGAGCCATATCTTGTTACTCCAAATAAGCTCAATAAGGTCATTTACCCACTGTTACGATGGAGCCATATCATGGTACTCCAAGTAAGATCAATAAGGTCATCGAAGTTAGAAATAGTCTTGTAGATAGTATTGATTTTAAACTCAACCTTTTTAGTCATTGGAGTTAGAATTAGTCTTGTGCTAGTTAAGCGTGTGTGCTTTAAGCTGATATTTTACACTGAAGAGTGTTGAATCCGCTTTAATGATCGAGTACCCATAACATCATCAGCAGAACAAATTTTTTTTTTAAGTAATAATGACCATAATTAGTTTATATATGTTGTGTTGTATATCTTATTGAATTGTTCTGAATCCGAAGTGATAACGGGTACGTGTTAAATGATAATATCATCAAGCTAACAAAGTCAGTGGATGAATACGTGGTTGAAGGGATAACCAGATATTATAAAAATGGTTACATAATAGCAAGAGAACAATTATAACAAGCATCACAACAGCAGACAGAGCAATTAAACATCAAAGTAATATGTAATCTTGTTTATTTTGAAGAAAAAATTATGCATGCATAACTCATAAATTAACCTGATTCCTCATTCAGATCCACCTGAATTATAGAGAATTCCTGACACTGCTTGCATATTTGTATATATAATATTAAACTGCCAATATTCAGAGTTCATCAAAATACAAATCCGAATTTTTCATTTGGCAAATCCCATTGTATGAAAACAAACACACACAAGAGTTTCAGACAATGAACTTACCTACTCATTAAGCAAATCCCATTGTATATAAATAATACTCCTTGTTTTGATCTGCAAACAAGGAGTTCACGGAGACCAAAACTCATACTTATAGTCATCGGGATTTACTAAAAGTTTAAATAGTTCACTCACGTTGTGACCAGATCTGTAATACAACAAGAGTCTTATCCCCTTCAATTCATCACAACTCCTATGCCAAGCTATTCTTCGTGACTAGATCTAAAAACTACAAACGTCCATGCTATACGTCTGTTCAATCATTTAATAGATAGGAGACATATAATTTGGTGGAAAACTTATTTGATGTGAACCAAAATGATTATAAGGTAAAAATTTTGAAGTCGGATTAGGGTTTTCGTTAGCTGGGATGTGACGCGAAACTTCGGTTCGTGATCAAGGTAAGGATTGATGTTAGTTGCGATTAAAGCGGCAAGGAGTTGATTGATGGAGAAGTAGTTTCAGATTTAAAAGAGACGGTGGAATTTTATAGAGAGACAAGCGAAGGAGACGGAGGAATTAGGTTTTAAAGGGAAATTAAGTTAACGTGAATTAGATTTTAGAGGGAAATGAAAATTTGGGGTTAAAGCAGAGGCGGTAAAGGAAACTAGATTGACGTGGATCAGTAATATAGACCGTTGGGTTTTATTCATATGGATTGATAATTTTATTAATTTTTTAATTAGAACAAATCTATAGCTACTGGAACACAATTTGGTATTTATGCTAACACCTTGAAGGGTGCGTTGCAATAGATAAAAATCAGTATAGTTGTGACAACATTTTAGCTAGCAACACCTTGGATTTACGTTGCAGTAGGCTATTATGTCGTAGTTTCTTGATCTCTGAATTGGATATGGACTTCGTATCCATTTGATACGAAACAATCTTCCTAAAAAATCTGCTCGCACCGTACGGAACATCAAAAAGTGATTGCATGCATCGTAGGTTTAGAAATACCGATCTCCGGATCGAGCAAAGCTTTTTCATACCCTATTATGCAAAGCGGTCACTCAAAAAAAAGGGCGCAACACGTGCAAATCACTCAAAAAAGATTGCACGTATCATGGTTTGGGAACATTGATCATGGTATCGGCATAAGGATGAATACGAAGTTCTGCTAGATGGAAGCGTGTGGATCATTCAAAATTGGTGGTTGTGCATCCAGATCAATAAACTTAGATACAAAAATATTGGTCGGATCTGGTAACTTAGGAAGGTTGATCACATCGAGCTGGTCACTAGAATTATGGGATCGACACAGTATTTTCTTGATTAGGCATTGCACACCTTCAGGATATGAAATCTTGCCAGGATCGGTATTTTTGCAATACGACGTATATGCGTGGACTTAGTAAATTTGGCATTGCACCAAACACGTACGTTGTGATCGCTGATTTTCGTGGGATCAACTCTTGGATTTTGGCATAGAGTTTTGGCTTTGACAAAAATTCTCAGATTTTTACTAAGTCTCGGGATATGTACCGATCACAGGATTGGTACCGATTTTCGGGATCGGTACAACTCTCGGGTTACGAATTTTGGACTTTGAACTGTATTTTCCACATATAAATACCCTTGGTACTTGGTTGTTTTAGAGGACATTTTGACTGTTCTTTTTCAGTACTTGGGAAGCTTCTTTTTGGAACATTTTAATGCCTTCTTTCACTGTTTTCATGGTTTTGGAAGGTCTCTTGGACCCATAAACTTCACATAGAAATTTACTCTTAACATTGTGACATTTGGATTGACACTTGGCTTGCTTTTAGCCATATTTTAACATTGGAGCATCCTTAGAGCTTTTTGGACTTAGAAGAATATTAATGGCTATTTTGGCCTTGTAGGAAAATGGCAAAGACTTTGACACTTCCCATTCATAATTTTGTAAACTCAAAGTGTTGAAATTTGGACAACTCTTGTAATTGTAAAAATGACGATGAGTAATTATTATGAAGTGAATGTAGGTGTTGGTACCAAACTACTATAAACTTGGTATTCTTTATTTTTCCACGACCCTTTGTTTGGATTGCTTGATTAATTCGGATAATCTACATAACATTAACTTATTGAGTGTTGGCGTGTGTGACAGTGACCGATTCACCATGCCAACAATATCTTTAATTGACCGTTAATCAATTAAATTTCAATCTAATAAAAATCTCAGTTCAGCAATTACATTAAGAAATCATAAAATCGTATATTATTCAGAATTTAATATAAATTAATATTTAAAAGGTCGAAACTAACAGAATGTTACAAATAACGTATAACAGGCTCACTCAGCTAACAGCAATGGCTCAACACTAGGGACGGTTTTAGTTCATATATACACACCAGTGCATTATGGTACATACAAATTATGAATTACATGCATTTAGATACGGCCCACAACCAGAGGCCTGTTGGGATTAAGGATCCGATAACCCACATTACCAACACCAAACCCGCCCTTAGGCGGCGGAGGGAAGCTACAAAGCTTGGAGCTAGCCTCCTTATCCTTCCACTCGTCAATTTCCCAAAGTACCCTTTCAAAGCGGTCGACTTCGCATGGCAGCTGCACAGGGCCATGGAACGTGTAGCCATGCACGCTTTCCGCCTCATCCAGCAACTCCTTGAACAATGGATGGTTCAAGCAGTCCATTCGGACCGTAAACTTCTCCTTGTCGGATCCGACATAGACGGTCACGCACCCGTTGCGCAATCCGCTGCTTCTTTTGCTGCCCAGCGATTTGCAGCGTTCAAACGTCTTGACGATTATGCCTTTCTTCTCTTTTTCTTTGAAGCTCTTTGCTCTCTCCATAATGGTATAGAGTGTGTATATAAGAAAGAAAAAATATGAACTGTTGTTGAAGCTGATTAATTAACCTCTATCGTACACTTGTTTATATATGATCATTCAGTAAAAAAAAATGGTATAATGATATAAGAAAACAGAGGGAGGGAGGGACTGGTGAAGGAGGAAACCAGTTTGAATAGAGGGGTGAAGCGATAACAAGAACAATGCTTTGGGTTGGGGTATTAAAGTAAAAGTTAGGTGATGTCAACTATGAAATTAACTTGACTTTGCTATTCAATTCAGATTTGATGAAGTATCATAGCAGATTTTTGGAAGCATGGAAAAGGCCAGCGTTGATCAACTGAAAAAGGGTCCTACCACAGTTGACCACTTTTCAATCGGTATATCTTAGAATTCGGGTTCGTTCACACTGATTTTGATGGTGTAAACATAGCTCACGAAACTTGGTTAGTGAAAAAAAAAAAAAAAAGTGATCTCGTAATAATACTGTCCTTAGTGCTTTGTCTTTTTGGTTTTCTTGTGTATATTTTTGGCACCAAGATTGATAAACTTTAAAATGACTTTAATTTGCGGCTCGTGAATTTTCCAACACACGTTTAACCTCGCATTTTATCCTATGCTGTTTGTAAAAAAGATAGAAAAAAACTCTTCTTTTTGGTGTTTACCCATGCATTAATCTTCTTTATAGTCCACCCAACAACAAATGCAAATAACTAATGTCACAAACACTCTCCTACTGGCACAAAATTTGAATATTTTTGTCCTTGAAGAAAGGTTGGAATACCAAAAATGGTTGTAACGACGGGTATCTTTATCGATTAAATATTTAAATATTAATAGTTGATTAGTCCACCGTTCCATATGTGATTTTTCACACAATCAAATTAAGACTTGAGATCAGCTCCATTAAGTTCAGATAATTCGATATATGAATAAAAAGTAGACTGATTGTTATATTTCTATCAAACTATTTGATGGTCAAAACGATATCCAAATACACATAAATTATCGTTTTGAAGCACGGTCTTGGATTGCGATGAGATTTAAAACATCAGCAGCGTCGGTCTTATCTTCTTGGTTGTCCCAAACAAAACATGACAATGTTGCTTTTAATTAAAGAAAACAACGATAATATCATATTTAATGTAGATATCGATAAATTATACGAATCTAACTCAATTTTCAATTTCGTCGAAATGCAAAATTATAACTACTAGTTGTATGCTTGTTTCGTGAAACTATTGTGAATCTTATACACATATACATTTCGATCGAATGGTTGCTCCTTGAAGGGGTTGTTTTAGGCGATTGACTTGCTCGCTTTATCCTAGGGTTGGCCCTGACCATCGGAACCATAATGGTGAGGTGATGCATGACTCGGACCAGATTTTGCATGGAGTCACCGAATTTGATGAAGTTGCGTTGGCGGCAGAGATCTTGTGACGTTGAACTCGTCGGAACCAACAGAAGGTGATTTTGTCAAGCGTGGAGGTGGAATGGAGGAGAGAAGGGGAGCTGCAATGACCCACTATTTTTAAAATAAAAAATTAATTATAATCATCATCAAACACGCTTACAACTTATCTCGGATATTAAAAATAGCGAACCTTAAGTATATAAATTTTGAAAATTCTGAGAGCGAAAACCTCATGATAGAATAAAATAAACAATTTACAAAAAATAAATTATTATAATCCATTTTGTCACATTAAGCATCCATAAAACAAGATAATAATAATGCATAAGAAATGGATTTAAATAAACAACCTGAGCATACAACATACATGCTAAGCTTCCTTCTTCGTTCTTTTCCTTTTCGTCGTCTCACATTTTCCGACTTTACAAATTATGTACTAAGAAAAAGAGTGTTTCAACTATATTTGCACTGCGCCTAACCGAATACACCCCAGCCCAACCTAAGTGATCCAGTGGCTATTGCATAGGAAAAGACTGCCTACCAATTTTAGGGGATCATGCCCACGTAGTTCCATTTCTTGCTCTTTTTCTGCATCCAAATGCTCGTTAGTACGTTAAATCATTACATTCATTCAATCATCTCATTCATTCAACCATTTCAATCATTCAACCATTGCAATCAATGTTATTCAATATAATCAATGTAAACATTGAAATCGATGCAATCAATATAATTAATGCAATCAAATAAGACAAGAAAGTAATATCTCATTCATCTATCACAATAATATTAACATGCAGTCATCAATCACAATCAATTTCCAATGATAATTTCAACTTATTTTATCTATCACAATGATCTTAACATGCAGTCATCAATCACAATCAATTTCCAATGATAATTTCAACTTATAAAATAAGAAGGTAACAAAATAAATATACTTACACAATTATCATTTATTAATCAATAATAATATGCCATAAATGTAAATATAAATCATTCAGTGTATATTAACTACTACAAAATAGTAACACAGTCATCAACGTGTAGTAATCCAATCAATATTGGTAAAACACCATTTATCATTAAATAACCATAATTTACTATACATCAGTTTATAGTGATCAATGGTAAAACACCACATGAACATCTTTACGGGGATCCATCATCAAGAAACAATACATATAATAAAGGATGTTGTTATTGACACTCCAACTATTGTTAAGAGGGGTCATTTTTTAAAAAGACTACACTCCTTGAAAAATTGTTAAGGGGCTACACAAACATATTATTTCACACTACTCAATATTCTTGGATTGCCCCTTCAAATTAGATTAAAAAACTTATTCGACAAGGTAAAATATCAATGCACCGAATGCAACATATAATCAATTATGTAGGTATTCGACAGTGATATATCGAAAATTAATAAACAATTCGGTGCATTGTCTTCGTAATTATAAAATTCGGCATATTTATGTCGATAAAAAGAAATAGTTCAATTATATTCCTTCGAAAACGCTTATCCTTTAGGGTTTAAAAAAATCAATATATGCGAATTGAAAAAAAAATTAGAATGGCCATTGCAATATTTGTTAAGGTAAAATTACCTTTATTTGTTAAGGAGCTAAATAAGTAATAATGTAAAATTATATTTATTTGTTAAGGGACTACTTTCCGTACTCCCCTTAACAATTTTGAAAAATAAAAAATTGGCTCCCCCTTAACATTATTTGCAATGTCAATAACAATGCCCATAATAAATCAATTATCAATAATTATGCCAACCATTCAATCATACTTTAATTTCTCTTTGATTTCTTATTTCTTCCTCGTGCCTGTTATTTAAGACTCTCTTTTTTATTACTTTTAATTCATTTGGGTGTCTTATTTTATTTTCGTTTTAATGTCTATCCAGAGCTAGTTCTGGATCTTATGATGCCCCATGCGAATTACTAAATGATGTCCCCAATGTAAAATTTTGCACAATGATACTAAGTAATATTCATATTGTAAAGCATGGTTAATAAAGAAAATTCAATACTATTATTAAAGGGTTAACAATGCAAACCAGATAAACAAAAATAACATGATTATAATGCAAAAATCATAAATAATAAGTCTAAATATTAAGAAATTTTACATACGATGTCAATTTAGGTACGGTGTTATATTTCCTCCGCCAACCAACTATTGCATATCAACAACCGTATTATGCGAACTCATTAGTCATTGTCGCTTGCAACTCCAAAGTACAAACTAATTTACTTCCACTAACTACTGCATTTACTAATGAGTTGCTTAAGATAATTTTTTCTAAGGGTTATTAGTTTCATATAAATTATAAATACACATTCTGTCTTGTAGAAATGACCAATTTAATTTAAACGCTGCAAATTAAACTATATTTTAACATTGTACATCCACGATCCATTAAGATAATTGTACTTAGAATATTCCCAGTTTTAAAGTTTAGGGTTAAGATTTTAGTGTTTTTAGTATAGGAAAGAGAAGAGTAGGGCAGTCAACGGATACTTTCGGATACGGATAGTGTTATATCCGTATCCGAAATCATTTTCAGATATCGGATATCCGTATCCGCGAATACGGACGGATATCAGATAATTATACAATCCGCCAGTGATAGTTAAATTAAGAAATATAAGTAAAAAAAAAATTAGTTTAACATAAATGTTTTTCAATTCCATTGATCAAAAAAGTGTTAAAAATAAACATATATGATGAAATTAAATAGATTTAAGTAGCTAACATGCATTTAGTGCATATAATATAAACCTTCGATTTAGTAAAGCAATAATTAGATCTCATATACTCATTGTACTAAAGTACATATAATTTTGAGCATAAAGCTAAAAAAAATCGGAGTGGTAATTTTCAGATACGAAATCTATGTATCCGTATCCGGTTTTTCGGATATCAGATATTTATCCGCTTTTCGGATACAGATGCGGATGGATTTCAGATTTTTCGAGTATCCATTGACGGCATAGAGAAGCGAGGTAGAAATAGTTATACTGAAATGCAAAAAAATTAACGAATGTAGCTTGTATCTAATCCATTTCTGTTAACTTTGGTTATAAAGGTCATCTAGGAACATTTGCTTACTTCCATAAAACTAGTCATGGATTAACGATTATGGTAGAATAAATAAATCAAGCAAAAAATTACATAAAAAGAACAAAAACAATGACAAAAAATACTATCAAAATCTTTTTTTAGCATAATACTGTCACAGTCTTGAAGAGAGGAGAAACAAAAGAACCCAAGAAGAAGAACAAATACAATGGAAAATCAAACCCATTTGCCTCATAAATTACTTTAGCTTCAGAAATTACAATAGTAAGAAAAGTAGGGAACTATGTACATACAATCATAAACTGTACATGCTATGTATGATTTCAGCATAGGTAACGTTGTGACCCTAACAATTAGGGTTCTAGCCACCAACTAAAAATTAAATTAATTAGGGAAATTTAGAAATTAGGCTTATCTATGTCAGAAGTTAGATCTGAGATCCCCAAATCCTTGTTCTATATAAGCATTTTTCTCTAATTCAGCCTCAACGTGTCCTCCTTCGTGATTCGTTTCTTGTGCTTCTATGAGTTCTTTCGCTTTCTTCTCTTTACGTCACACAATTTCTTTCGGCGTTCACACAGGCTTTTATTTCTCCCAAATCTTTTATGCATTCTTTCCTAGTTTTTTAATGCCCTCCAACGAACTTGTGCCCTGTGCATAGGGCTGCCAATTAGAACCAAAAACAGAAAACCCGAACCGACCCGAATCGAAAAGACCCGAACCGAACCCGATGGGTCTTGGGTCGGGTCTAGGTGATGAAAAATACCATCAAGACTCGATCAAACTTGACCCGCATAGACCCGACCCGACTAATAAACATTGAAATATAGTATTTTTAGTGTTACTATTCAATCGGACCCGAACCGACTCGAACTGACCCGAACCGAAGCTCAGGTCGGGTCCAGAGTTTTGAAACGTATAGTTTAGACCAGACAAAACCCGACCCGTCTAGAACCGAGACCCGCTGGGTCGGGTCTGGGTTCATCGGGTCGGGTCCAATTGCCACTCCTACTTGTGCGATGGCCCAACTCGCACTGTGCCAGGGCCAACACTGTGTCTATCTTTGGTATTTACTACATTTTAATGTACTAGAACATCTCTTCTTTTCTTTCCTTTTACTTAACATATATCATGTGTGATGTTTGTAACTACAAGGAATTGTTATTCTTTTCTTTTTACGTGCATTCCTTATTCTAAACATTACAATTTTATTTGTTTTCATCTTGATAATATGCCGAAATTGTAACATTTCCTGTTATAATACATTAAAATATCAGAAAACCCAAAGATCTACATATTTTCTCATTTTCATTTTTTTTCAAAAAAAAATTATTTATAAACCACACATACAAACAATGGATAATCACACTTATAATTTATCTGTCTTATTTCAACATCATTACTCAATTTTATTCATTTTATTCTAATGAATAACTCCTATATTCAAACCCATCACTTATTTCAACTAAAATTTTAATAGTGCAATAATTAGTAATAAATAGTCAAAGTAAACTCAGCATATCCAAAATATCTCAAATATTCAACATTGATTAATATATCGCATCATATATTTTCATTAAGGACACACAATTTAATAATTTAAATTTAATTAATTAAATAAAATAACTCATACCGATGCTTTTGCTGGAGAAAATCTATAGTGAATGTGACGGCCCGCCCCGCACCAGCCTGCATTTCCTTCGAAAGTGCGCTGTACACATGCCCGGCTAGCACGGGACGGTCGTCAGGAGAAAGGAAAGAAGAGAATGAACTAATCAAAGGACCTGTAGAATGTCTCACAGCGCATGGAATAAAATATAATAATAACATACTTGACATAAAACAGGTGAGACAGTGCATAAGCTGATAACTAAAATCAACATCAGAGCAGCGGAAATTCAAATACAACTTATTACAACTTTCCAAATTTTCTGTCTCCAAACAAAAGAAAGCTAAAATAGAAGATACACCACCAATGCCCAAGCAGTGATCTTCAACAACACAGGGAGAATACTACATATATATATTACGTGGAAGCCTCCTGCTCGTCTCCGGATCATCTACCCGTGCATCACCAGCTAACCTGTCTCTAGTCTGCTCGTGTGAGCACCCAGAGTAATAAGAGGAGACATAAAACTCTGGGTCAGACATAAAGCCTGGTATGAGCGATAAGCATCTAAAAAGAACAATAACAGGTATACTAAACCATACCTGAACCTGGACCTGCAACCAAAGAGTTAGTACCACATACCGTACAATTCTCTAAGGTGCCATAATAAATAGTGTAAAGAATACGGGGGTGGGGTGTGTATGTCATAATGATAGCAAACAAACCATCCATAGCAACCATCCTCACATCTCTCACTCGGCGCGTAAAGCATACGACATCTACCACTTTGGAACACTAGACAAACTGAGGTAACGACGAATCCCGACTTGTAGAAACCCTGCTGTGACCAAGCCAAACACTTGGAGTCATGACCAAACATTTCAATGACCCACTTCATTGGTCGTAGCCCTTGGTTCTACCTATGCCATAATGACCCTGAATCCGCCTTCGTAACTCCTACCATAGTGGTCCAAAGCTATAGACGTCGATAACTCCTTTGCACGCGTCCCGCAGCAAAGCCCAACCATGAAGCGAACTCGTTGATTCCCATCTGAATCTTGAGCTCTAACTTCTCATTTGGACTTCCTTTGCATCTCGGGTTATGGATCATCACCAGATCGGTTCGGATCCCTTTCATCATCATTGGGATCGTGATCTTCATCGTCTCGGTTCGTGACTGCTACTTCGGGTCGGATCGGAGTCCTTCATGGTACACTGGATCGGTTCGTGGCTTCCAGTCCCATCTAGATCGGATCGGGTTCTCCACCACGCCACGGCTCGGGTCACGCCTCCTGGTCATAGCTCCAAGTCCTTCGCCCTCCTTCGAGTCTCTGGTTCGTTGTCCTCAAGGTGATCAGATCGGATCGTGTCGTCATCCCTCCAGGCGGGTCGGGTCGGAGTCTTCAATCACCAAGCCTTGAATCGCGACTTCTCGGATCGGTTCGGATCCTTCAGCTCGTGGCGCAGCTTGCTCCGCTATAACGATCGGTTCGGTTCGTGGTGAAGGGAAATGGGCGGTTCGGGTCGGATAGGGGCGATCCGATCCGATTTCCTGCACTAATTCCTGCAACTTTCCAGCAAGTGTTTATACGCCTCTCGACAGCGTTTTCAACCAATCTAACTATTGGAATCAATCACAAAGCATACCAAAGGGTCATAGCAACATGTAACAGCAACCACAAGCAACAAACAACAATTTAAATGAATCAAAATGGATCAAAAGTGGCCAAAACTCCTTATTTTTCCTTAAGCATGTCTAAGTAAAACTGATCATAGGGCTAACAAAACTTAATCAAATCGAACCAAATTTCTAACAGAGGCATAAAATATTATTTTCGAATTTCTAAACATTTTTCTAGAATTTATTAGTGTGTAAATTCGCTAATCTTCACTAATTACCCTTAATTACCGTAATTAGTGCAAAAACTATGCAAATCACTCACCTTTGCCACAACTAGAACCGCAAAACTAAAATATTCTCTGATTTGGCGCTGTTCCCAATCTTATACAGCAGCTCCAACCTTGCTTTGGTGCTTTTTCTTCTTAATTTAATGTTTGCTAAGCCTAATCTTCAATTGGAAGGTGATTTCTGGGTGTTTTAGAGAGATTTAGAGAGTGGAGGCCATGGCTAGGTTAAAAGGAATGAAAGTGGCGGCTGGAAAATGTCTAAAGAAATGTTTTCTAACCCTAATCAGCACCTATATCTCCCTAAACCCGAAATTCCCCTTGGGCCTAGCTGCTAATCACCCGTTTAAGCCCAATTAAGCTGTTTTTCACCATCTGAAACTTGTTTCAGCCATATCTCCCAAACGGTTAGTCCGTTTGGCTAATGTGACCACTCTACGGAAAGAGAAACCATCATCCGGAGCCAATGGAAGTGGTTTCAGGTCAAAATTCCTTTCCAGTCAAAAGTTATGGCCAAAACAGTGATAACTAGGGGTAAAATGGTCATTTAAAAGTCGGGAAAAATCATGAACATGGGAAATGACCCCAGTAGTCGTCCCCCAAAGTTACATGACCATACGACTTCGTATGTGAAAGAAATAAATATCCTACGATCCTATGATGCGTAGAACGCGGGTCGTTACACTCTCCCCCCCTTAAGAAATTTCGTCCCCGAAATTCCTTAACCCAAAACAAAGGATCCCGCATGCCTAACAACCATATACAACAATCAATCATGCAAAACAAGCGAACAAGCCTATCCTAGCATGCGGAAAACTAAATCGAAGTCAAAATCTTACCAGGCAAAGAGTTCTGGGTGTGACTTCCTAATGTTCTCCTCTGTCTCCCAAGTACAATCATTTTCGTCCTCGCCCCACTGAACCTTGACTAGTCTCACCGCCTTCCTTCGAAGTTGCTTCATGTCGTACTCGACAATACGGGCCGGCTTGCGGTTCCCAACCGCCTCGGGTTCTACTTCGAAGTCCTCTAACTGATCAGGTGAAATAGTCATATTTGAGTCGTGAACGAACTTCCTTAGTTGGGAAACATGAAATACGTTGTGAACTCCCGCCATCTTCTCCGGTAAGTCAATTCTGTATGCCAAATTCCCGACTAGTTCAAGAACAGGGAATGGGCCAACAAACCTTGGTGCCAACTTGCCTCTCCTGCCAAATCGTATTACGCTCTTCAACGGAGAAATCTTGACAAACACCAAGTCACCAACGGAGAATTTTAAGTCTCTTCTCCTTTTATCAGCATAACTCTTCTGCCTATCTTGGGCAGCCTTCATTCGTTGTTGAATGGTCCTGATTTTATCTGAAGTTTCCCTCACCACATCTGGTCCAAGCATAAACTTCTCGCCAGTCTCTATCCAACATGATGGTGAGTTGCATGGTCTTCCGTACAAAGCTTCAAACGGAGCCATACCGATACTGGATTGGTAGCTATTATTATATGCAAACTCTACTAGATGCAAATGGTCATCCCATGATCCACCAAAATCCAATATACATGCTCTCAAGAGATCTTCCAAAATACGGTTCACCCTCTCCGTCTGACCGTCGGTCTGAGGATGATATGCGGTACTGAGATGTAATTCTGACCCTAGAGCCTCTTGTAAACTCTTCCAAAACCCACTGGTGAACAACGGGTCTCGGTCACTCACAATGCTTTTGGGTACTCCATGAAATCTCACTACCCACTTCATATACAATTCTGCTAACTTAGCTGCCGTTCTGGTCGATCTGACTGGTATAAATCTTGCACTTTTGGTCAATCGGTCCACAATCACCCAAATGCTATTATGTCCCGATCTAGTCCTTGGTAAACCATCGATGAAATCCATCGAGACTTGCTCCCATTTCCATTCGGGAATTTCCAATGGCTGTAACAATCCACTAGGCTTCTTTTGCTCGGCTTTAACTAGCTGGCAATTCATGCACTTGGATATAAACTTCCCAACGTCTCTTTTCATTCCTTCCCAGTAGTAAGTCCGTTTCATGTCTCTATACATTTTATTACCACCGGGGTGTATAGTCAGCTTTGAGTGATGACATTCTCTAAGCACTTCATCCCTCAATCCATTGACATTGGGTACAACAAGCTTTCCATTCTTTCTAAGCCATCTATCTCGATCAAGCCCATACTTGTTCATCTCCTCATCGATACCCATCTCTAATTTGGAGATGATTTCCAATAGATTAGGATCGTCCCTCTGACTAGAGCCGATCCGCTCAATCAAAGTGGGTCTGATCGTCAAACTTGCTAACATTTCTGGATCCAATTCGCACTTTGGTCTGAAATCAAACCCCGCGATAAACTCCAGTTGCTTCCATTCAAGGAACATAGCCCCTAAGCTGGCATGTCTTCTACTCAATGCATCAGCCACCGCATTGCCCTTTCCCGGTGTGTATGCGATGTCAAAATCATAGGAAGCTAAGAACTCTAACCATCTCTGCTGAAGGAGATTCAGATCTTTCTGAGAGAAGAGATACTTTAACGACTTATGATCTGTAAAAAGCTCAAATCTTTCTCCCAAGAGATAGTGTCTCCACATCTTTAACGCGAACACGATCGCTGCCAATTCTAAATCATGGGTAGGGTATCTTCTCTCGTGCGGTTTCAGTTGCCGACTTGCGTAAGCTACAACCCTACCGCCTTGCATCAATACAGCACCCAGTCCGGTACCACAGGCATCCGTGTATACCGTCATCTCTTCATCCCCCTTAGGAATGACTAACACTGGTGCGCTTATCAACTTGTCCTTTAGATTTTTAAATGCATTCTCGCACCTTTCATCCCCAACAAAAGCTTGATTCTTCTTGGTCAACTGGGTCAATGGTGCTGCTATCTTGGAGAAACCTTGGATAAATTTACGATAATATCCCGCTAACCCCAAGAAACTTCTTACATCTGTTGCATTCTTGGGCGTAGGCCAATCTTGTACCGTAGCCACCTTCGCTGGGTCCACGGCAATACCACTCTCTGATACAACATGGCCCAAGAACCTCACTTCCCTCTTCCAGAAGTGACACTTGGAAAACTTTGCTTTCAATTGGTGTTTTCTCAACACCTCCATCACTACTCTTAAATGTCCCTTGTGTTCTTCCTCTGTCCTCGAGTAGACCAAAATATCATCAACGAACACAAGGACAAACTTATTCAACTGATCTCCGAATACCCTATTCATAAGATCCACAAAATATGCTGGGGCATTGGTCAGCCCGAATGGCATGACCAACCACTCATAAAACCCAGACGGCGTCCGAAATGCCGTTTTAACTATACTCTCAGCTTCCACTCTAAGCTGATGAAAACCTGTCGCGAGATCCAACTGAGAAAATACTCTCGCGCCACTCAACTGATCGAACAAATCATCTATCCGCGGTAGAGGATACTTGTTCTTTCTCGTCACTTTATTCAACTCGCGGTAGTCTACACACAAACGAAGGGAACCATCCGCCTTGGTAGCAAACACAACTGGTGCTCCCCATTCAGAAACACTCCTTCTGATAAATCCCTTCTTCAAAAGATCGCTGACTTGCACCTCGAGCTCTCGCTGCTCTCTTGGTGCCATACGACGAAGTGGCATCACTATAGGCCTGGCATCCTTTACCAAATCAATACGAAACTCAATCTCTCGGTGTGGTGGAAGTCCGGTCACTTCCTCGAAAACATCCGGATACTGGCCAACCACAGGCAAACCTGACAACTCACTATGCGGAATGTCGAGGGAGTTTAGAAAACTAGCCAATACCCCCTTACTGGGTAGACCACCAAACACTATCCTCCGCCCACCATCCGCTCTAGCTGTCACCAACAAGCCCTCACAGTCTACCACCACCCCGTATCTTTGGAGCCAATCTACTCCCAAAATAATGCCAAACCCAGTAAAGCCCAAAACAAAGCAATCACAAACAAACATGCATCCATGACTCGATAAGACCACATTACGACAAATCATGCTAAGGCTAGTCGAACCACCAATCGGGTTCGTCACTACTAAAGGTCTATCGACAATCCCGGGCTCCAATCCCAACCTATCTACCAGGTCACTAGATATGAAAGAACTGGAAGCTCCGGTATCAAACAAAACTCTAACAGGGACATCATAAACAGAAAGCATACCTTGAATGACGACATTCTTTCCCTTCTCCGCCGCTGTTGGGGCATTCGACGAAGAAGGAATAGCATTAAGAGCATAGGCTTTCACCATTTGCTTTTCCTTAGGGGGCTGTGGACACTTGTCCTTGTGATGTCCCAATTGGCCACAATTGAAGCACTTCCTATCCGCTGGCTTGGCCCGACAATTACTAGCATAATGGCCCTTCTTACCACAGCTGAAGCACTCCACATCCTGCTTATTCTTTTTCCTCTGGCCATCCTTAGCCTGGTTCTGCTTTCTCTTATTCTGGGAACCACCCTTGCCTCCACCACTTGCTTGTGGTTTTGGCTCTTTTGCAGATGCAACCTCAGTCTTCGACTTAGGGTAGAGACTTTCTGATCTTAATGCTTTCCCTACAATCGACTCAAACGACTCATCGATGTGGTTAATAAGTTTTTCCCCCAAGTACTGATCCAAACCAGTTATGAATTTCTCATTCATTTTCTCGGCAGTATCAATAAGAGATAACCCATATTTTGACAAAGTGTCAAATTCAGCAATATACTCCGAGACAGCCCTGCCATTCTGCTTGAGCTCCAAGAACTTCTTAAACAGCACTGACTTCTGAGCAGCTAGAATGAACTTCTCACTGAAGCGAGCTTTAAACTGCTCCCAAGTATTCTGATCTTCGGGAGTAGCTGCCTTTATAGCATTCCACCAATTCATTGCCCGCCCTTGCAGCTGACGGGACGCTAGCTTTCTCTTCATCGCATCTTCGATACCCAAATCCTCGAAGATACGTTCGCAACTATCCAACCAATCTTGAACATCCGTGGCCGACTCCGTTCCGTGGAATGGCTTCCCACCAAGGCTAGTATAGTCCTTATTCAGCTTGGCGAAGTTGACCCTCGGCGCCTGCACTATTGGACCACCACCATTTCCACCATTGGGAGTTGCCCTCTGAACATCTCAAAGCATCTCTCTCATGAGGTCTGTAAACATCGTCCTCATGTCAGCAGCATTCCCATTGTTGGCTCCCCTACCAGCACCTCTAGTATATCGGCTCATCGTCAATCTGAAAAAGGAAACGATTAACGACTCCATAGTGGTGCTAGTGCAGTACGACTTCATCCTTATACTACTAATAGTATATATATATATAGCTTTTAAAAACCAAAGTAATCACAAATACGCTCTCTCGTATACGTATATTATCTCTCCCTGATAACTTCCCTAGGTTAACTACGCAACCTAGAGCTCTGATACCAAGTGTGACGGCCCGCCCCGCACCAGCCTGCATTTCCTTCGAAAGTGCGCTGTACACATGCCCGGCTAGCACGGGACGGTCGTCAGGAGAAAGGAAAGAAGAGAATGAACTAATCAAAGGACCTGTAGAATGTCTCACAGCGCATGGAATAAAATATAATAATAACTTACTTGACATAAATCAGGTGAGACAGTGCATAAGCTGATAACTAAAATCAACATCAGAGCAGCGGAAATTCAAATACAACTTATTACAACTTTCCAAATTTTCTGTCTCCAAACAAAAGAAAGCTAAAATAGAAGATACACCACCAATGCCCAAGCAGTGATCTTCAACAACACAGGGAGAATACTACATATATATATTACGTGGAAGCCTCCTGTTCGTCTCCGGATCATCTACCCGTGCATCACCAGCTAACCTGTCTCTAGTCTGCTCGTGTGAGCACCCAGAGTAATAAGAGGAGACATAAAACTCTGGGTCAGACATAAAGCCTGGTATGAGCGATAAGCATCTAAAAAGAACAATAACAGGTATACTAAACCATACCTGAACCTGGACCTGCAACCAAAGAGTTAGTACCACATACCGTACAATTCTCTAAGGTGCCATAATAAATAGTGTAAAGAATACGGGGGTGGGGTGTGTATGTCATAATGATAGCAAACAAACCATCCATAGCAACCATCCTCACATCTCTCACTCGGCGCGTAAAGCATACGACATCTACCACTTTGGAACACTAGACAAACTGAGGTAACGACGAATCCCGACTTGTAGAAACCCTGCTGTGACCAAGCCAAACACTTGGAGTCATGACCAAACATTTCAATGACCCACTTCATTGGTCGTAGCCCTTGGTTCTACCTATGCCATAATGACCCTGAATCCGCCTTCGTACCTCCTACCATAGTGGTCCAAAGCTATAGACGTCGATAACTCCTTTGCACGCGTCCCGCAGCAAAGCCCAACCATGAAGCGAACTCGTTGATTCCCATCTGAATCTTGAGCTCTAACTTCTCATTTGGACTTCCTTTGCATCTCGGGTTATGGATCATCACCAGATCGGTTCGGATCCCTTTCATCATCATTGGAATCGTGATCTTCATCGTCTCGGTTCGTGACTGCTACTTCGGGTCGGATCGGAGTCCTTCATGGTACACTGGATCGGTTCGTGGCTTCCAGTCCCATCTGGATCGGATCGGGTTCTCCACCACGCCACGGCTCGGGTCACGCCTCCTGGTCATAGCTCCAAGTCCTTCGCCCTCCTTCGAGTCTCTGGTTCGTTGTCCTCAAGGTGATCAGATCGGATCGTGTCGTCATCCCTCCAGGCGGGTCGGGTCGGAGTCTTCAATCACCAAGCCTTGAATCGCGACTTCTCGGATCGGTTCGGATCCTTCAGCTCGTGGCGCAGCTTGCTCCGCTATAACGATCGGTTCGGTTCGTGGTGAAGGGAAATGGGCGGTTCGGGTCGGATAGGGGCGATCCGATCCGATTTCCTGCACTAATTCCTGCAACTTTCCAGCAAGTGTTTATACGCCTCTCGACAGCGTTTTCAACCAATCTAACTATTGGAATCAATCACAAAGCATACCAAAGGGTCATAGCAACATGTAACAGCAACCACAAGCAACAAACACCAATTTAAATGAATCAAAATGGATCAAAAGTGGCCAAAACTCCTTATTTTTCCTTAAGCATGTCTAAGTAAAACTGATCATAGGGCTAACAAAACTTAATCAAATCGAACCAAATTTCTAACAAAGGCATAAAATATTATTTTCGAATTTCTAAACATTTTTCTAGAATTTATTAGTGTGTAAATTCGCTAATCTTCACTAATTACCCTTAATTACCGTAATTAGTGCAAAAACTATGCAAATCACTCACCTTTGCCACAACTAGAACCCCAAAACTTAAATATTCTCTGATTTGGCGCTGTTCCCAATCTTATACAGCAGCTCCAACCTTGCTTTGGTGCTTTTTCTTCTTAATTTAATGTTTGCTAAGCCTAATCTTCAATTGGAAGGTGATTTCTGGGTGTTTTAGAGAGATTTAGAGAGTGGAGGCCATGGCTAGGTTAAGAGGAATGAAAGTGGCGGCTGGAAAATGTCTAAAGAAATGTTTTCTAACCCTAATCAGCATCTATATCTCCCTAAACCCGAAATTCCCCTTGGGCCTAGCTGCTAATCACCCGTTTAAGCCCAATTAAGCTGTTTTTCACCATCTAAAACTTGTTTCAGCCATATCTCCCAAACGGTGAGTCCGTTTGGCTAATGTGACCACTCTACGGAAAGAGAAACCATCATCCGGAGCCAATGGAAGTGGTTTCAGGTCAAAATTCCTTTCCAGTCAAAAGTTATGGCCAAAACAGTGATAAATAGGGGTAAAATGGTCATTTAAAAATCGGGAAAAATCATGAACATGGGAAATGACCCCAATAGTCGTCCCCCGAAGTTACATGACCATACGACTTCGTATGTGAAAGAAATAAATATCCTACGATCCTATGATGCGTAGAACGCGGGTCGTTACAGTGAATCTTATGTAAGATTTCTCCATTTTGGATCTGATTCTGCGTCTCTCTCATTTGATGATTATTTTTCCTCATTCATTTCTCTATTTTATTTTAGTTCTCTCCATTCTCGAAATTATATTGTAATCTCTCTATAATTTTATTAAGAAGAAAACTTTGAAGAAAGAAATAGAATGCGTTTTCCGAATTTTCCAAGAGGAAGAAGGAAAGAAAGAAGATGGATCCTAGGGTTGTTAGGTTTAGCATGCTTATATAAGAGTTAAGGGTTGATTAGGCATTAGATTAGTCCTAAAATTATTTAATTACATCACAAACACTCTCTTATTTGCTTCGTAATGAAGTAAGATCTTAGGACGCATCTCATTAGTCTGTTATTATTTTCATCCAACCCATAATAAAAGGGAATTTGAATATACCATGTAAAAAGAGTAATAAACTAATATATTTTAAAACCTATCAGAGAGTTACCCTTTATACAGAAGAATTAATTTCTAATCTCTAAGAAATAAATCTTCATATAAACATATCAATTGGCATATGTATCAATCAATGCAAAGATGCACAATTAATTTTCTATGGTATTAAAGACATTCTAATTTATACATATATAGGACAATTTAATTCATACTAATTAATTACAGGAGTATGCAGTTAACCCTTCCACAATATATAAAGTTAATAAAATAGAAACTATACATACATGTCTAATAAGTAGAATGTATAAACAATTAATGGCTAACCTATGCAATTAATTCCTATAAGCGGAAACATTAATATAGAATTTGAACCTTATATGTTAGTTCCTTATAACACATAAAGTCAATGCATAATCAAGTTCTATATATACACATATACAAATCTAATATTTGGGAAATATGTCTGTAAATGTGCAAACATGTCACTCAATGTCAATTAATGAGGAGAAGGATGCAATGGTTTATTCAAAAGTGGTTTCGATATGATGGATCTTCGACTAGTGGTTTTAGCATGAGGTAAGAATATAAGGCTTCATGGTGCTTTGTCATTTGATGATGGTGATTCCATGATGGAAGCGACGTTTCTATGATGGATGGCTTTTCTTCGGTATATAGAGTTAGTGACGATGAGTAGATATGGGAAGCTACTACAAAGAGTTAGGGATATTTGATTGGGTTTGATGACAAGTTAATTGCCTAATTAAGCTTAGTTCCATCGAGCTTATCAACAAGTTGATTGCCTATATTTTGTCCCAACCAAGGAGACTCCAAGTCAATGATCATAGGGCTAGTTCTAAGGGTGAACTCTACTATGAAGGACGTATGCAAAGGGATTACCAATACACAATGTTCGATGGGTACTTAGAAAGAAGGGGTGGTAGGTACAATGTCCATTTCGACAAAGTATGAGTCCTTATTTACAAGTTTGGAAGTTTCAAAGTTTGAGAAACTTATGACATTCGCCTAGACCCAGTCTGGGTAATTACTTTGAGTTGTACATTAGTACAACTTTGTCCATAGCCAATTGAGTGGCTTTAGGGTATCAAGGAACAAAAGTGTTATCATATATTTGATGCACCAAGTGAGTGAATGTGTGGATAAATGATGGATGCTATGTTTGCTTAATCACTAATCACTTAGGAATGTCATGTCAAATTCAAATATCTATACATCCCTAGTATTCTAAAATGGAATAACCCACGATGGTTATCATAGAGCAATATATATATATATATATATATATATATATATATATATATATATGTGTGTGTGTGTTTGTGCGTGTGTGTGTGTGTTTGGGTGTGTATGTGTGTGTGTGCTAACTCTATGGATGTAGTGGTAAGACATATATGATTTTGCAGACTCTTTGTGCCATATACTATTTTCGAATTTTACAATATTTTGAGATTTGTTTATCACTTACACCAAATTGTTGTATGATTCTAGGTCTTATGTTTCCTCTTATTACCTAGTGTACTCATCAACGACACTGATGAGTAGGCTAGGTAACATTTATGAGCATTATTAGGCCTATGCAAGTGAATTACTAGGATGCGACTCTTCTCATATTTTTACTTGCATTATCATTGATTATACCATTATGTTATATCGTGGAGCCTTGATAGTGTTATGTATTCTTCTTAGAAACAGTTTATCAGTTGAGTTTATTTCACTTATATAAAATCTATTGCTGTTCTGTAAAACTATATGACCATATGTTCTATGATTATGTGGTTTATATTGTTATCACTCCTTGTCTGTTTTATATTCGTTGATTGCTATTATTATATTTTACTGATGCATTAAGATATATATTAAAGGTTCTAAGATTGTGTTTTGTATTTTTTCTTTCTGTTCTCTCCAGTTCCCTTCTCTTCTTTTCCATTTCTCATCCATTCTTTTATTTCTTTCCCTTGACAACTATTCTACATCGATCAGATGCCTATACAGTATACTATTGGGTTATATAAGCATTCATGGTATAGGATGGTCGTCACATTTGGTATTAGAGCATAGGTTGCATTACTTAATCTAAGGAGTATCGAAATCACGAGTTAACACATATACAAGAGAGTATGCATTTGTATATATTTTTGGTTTTCTAACTATATATTAGTAATATATATAGTACAAATAGTTTTGCATATGAGTGCCATTGAAATAGTTTTCATTATTAGTGTCCAATCATCCTAACCACTTATTTGGGATGATTTAATAAAGGAGGAATACTGCTATTTACTCCATCTTCAGAGTTGGAAGTTGGGCAAAATCAAGGACCCCTAGCCTTAATTGACAAAAAAACCATTATATAGGGCGCTCTAAAATCTTCAACTGATTATGACCTCCAAGTTTGAGAGCCGGTCACATTATGCTATGTAGACACTTAAGTTTCTATGATGAAAGCTATTCCTTGGAATAGATCCGACTACTGTAGTGCTAGAGTCATCTGGGTTCTTACAAGGAGTTGTTCGATAACTTGGAGTTAGATGTTGCAGTGAAGTAGAAGTTTACTTCTAGCAAAATTCAAGGGTTAACCTGAACTGGTCGAGAGTCCTTTTCGCTTCAGATCATCGGGGCTAGTTCTGGTTCACTTCGAAGGAATTTGCATCGACTTCATTGAAGTGGTGTTGAGTGAGAAGTTCACTAATTTAGGCGATATGTCCATGCGTGGGGTGTGACTGTATTCAATGTGCTATCAAAGTAGGGTTTCTTTTCCCTATTATCACTCCATGTGGGTAAGCCGGAAGTTTATAGTTAAATCAAGTGATCAACATAGAAAGCGGATGATTTTAATTCTGAAAGAACGATGGCTTTGAGGAGTTAATCATGAAAGCTCACGATATTTGTGCTTGTACCAAGTATGGAGAGTTTTCATATTTTGTAGGGATAAATCATGAAAGCATATGTATCAATTATCATTTCCATTTTGTCGAGTTCTCCCTCAATGGAGGGGAAGGGATGTGATGTCACCACTCGAGATATGTTTTCTAATGGCATTTACATACGTGTGTTATTTTGACGTCATGGTTTCATCATCTCATCTGGTCTCGTGGGTTGATGGATGGAATGAGATTAGGACTTATGATAATCAAGTTTCCTTTCTTGATTATAACCTACCATGTCGAGGGATCAGTTAGACTATATATGTGTGTAATATCCCATATTGGGTCGCCATAGATTAATGCCATAGTTGGCTGTAGCATCCATATCATTTAGTTTTACGCCTTGAGGTGGAGGAGTGTAACAGCATAGCTTGTTATACTTGGCAGTATACATGGTTCATCAAAACTTAACCTTGTCAAGTGATGTTTTCTTTTTTAGCTTGTTTACTACTAGTTGCTTCAGCCTTCATTAATTTTGTATCAGAGGCTAGTGATTATCTTGTTGGAGGACACGGATGTCAGTGTCTGTGAGAGGTTATTGGTAACAATATTATGCTAAGACATTTTGTTATCCAGAAGCACGTCGTCCTCGATTTAGTGATAACGGGTTGACATGTACCTTTATCTTCCGTAGGCGAGTTGCTTTTGGTCGGATGAAAGTGGGCTGAGACACTGAGTTCTCTGGTAGTCAGTTATCATCTGAGCTTGTAATTCGAGAGTTATTGGGTACATTCGACAAGGTGACTGGATTATTATCATATTTGGTTAATATTATGTATTGATCTAGTTATAAAGGTTAAACCAGTAGTTATTCCCCAAAAGCATGTGATACCAATGGTATCAGAGACAAGCAAATACTCATTCCCATTTCTAGACAACTCGTCGGATCAGCTCTAGGATGTGAGGTCATTCTCTTAGTTGGACTTTCTGAGGGGATGCTGCCGAATGGAAGTATTTAGATGGTGTATTCTGATTATAAGATTTCACACTTCCTTTGATTTTGAGCGGCTAGTTTTATTGTTCGGGCTAACTAATGAGTCAACATATTTTGTGGATATTTTGGACCACGTTCCAAGATATGACTTGGATGAGTTTTACTTGTGATATTTGATTGTATTTTCTCCTTTATATGGACAAATAAGAGCACAAAATCACAATCGATGTTTGGGTTGCAGTGTTGAGAAAACATCAATTAATGGTTGGATTTTAGGGCTATCACTTCTGGGTAGGGAAAATGAGATGCTTGGGTCACAACATCTCAAGTTGGATGTCGCTATAGATTTTACGGGGGTCATGATAATTTGGAATTTGAAGTTGGCCCAAGAGCATATTGGTCACTCGTTTTGTGCTGGAACAGAGAATTGTTAACAAATATTTATTTGTTTTGCATGTGCGGTGTTGGTACTTAAATGAAAGTGATGTTGTATTCTAATCGATTAGCATAACCACACGAAGAGGATTGTTTGGCTTTCGATTCGGAGTCGGTAGCAATAGAGTTTTCTTTGGGAATGTGGAGGCACTATCGGTTGTTCCATACCATGGAGTTATATATTCTCCAAGAAGAACCACGACCTTGCTGGCAGTAGCGGTTGGAATTCTTAACCTCCTATGACTTTTTCGTTTCACGTATGTATGTATTGGGAAAAGTAGTCATTTGTATTCGAGTCGAAGATGTATCAATTCAAAAGCGATATTCCTCTTATGGGCATTGCTTGTGTTTATTATCCGTTATGACTCTATAGCTTGAGATGATGTAGTGCGGACTCAACCATGGCGGTTGGTTTCATATAGAAGAGGTGTTGCTTGTTTTTGACATCATTGGAAGAGGTTGGAAAGGGATTCATCTTACAATGAATGCGACATCAGCTAGCTAGTCTTGGATGGAATGAATCATGTAATTCCCTATAACTATTTGAGATTCTCAGGTGAACGCGGGAATGATTGTCGATGGTTTTCATCAATAAGTTGCCAAATAATTGATGATAGTATTATAACACTCGATTCATACGCAATTCACTGACAAGAGATGATAGATTTTTATTTCTTATTTTTAGAATGGCAACCAAGTCATCGGGTCACATTTGGATTGGATATCATATTTATGTCAAATATTATCTAGATTGGTATCCGGCATGCTACGGTAGGCATGAACGTTATTTTGGATTTTTTTTCAATCTATTTTTGTATATGCCTGTTTGATTGTCGATATTTGACATGACTGTTTATACTCAAATGATTGTTAGGCTTATGAAATAGTTTTGTTTTAAACTGGCCCATTTATTTCCATGCATGACTTTACATGCTTATGTTAGGCAAATTCTATTTATTTAACATGTTCATTTCCCTTGTTGATTACTAATATTATGTTTAATTTTCTTTATTGAGTACATGTCCAGATACAAAGGGGTAAGATATTATTGCTTGTATACTTAGTTGCTTTTATTTGCTTCTAAATGTTAGACTTGCTCTTAAAAGAGGTATTTAACAAATGTAGAGTTGTGGTTTATGCCTCTGGTGCATCTTTGATGATTTTATGCCTCTGATATAAGAGGATACTTTTGGGATTTTCTTTTCTTTTGTTGAATTGAGCCATATTGGCGTGATGTAGTTTTTTAGGATCGAACCGAACAGAGGATGTACATTGAAATTTTCCATGATTTAGGCCAAAGTCAAAAGAAAAGTCAACATATAATATTTAGTTGAGTTGTCTTTTCAACTAGTGAGTTGTCACTTTTGTTTTTATTCCCAGTTCGTTTGGAAATGAGTGCACAACTTAGATGTTCAACTTAGTGATATGGATTCTAGATTGATTATGATCGTACTTAGGAATAAGAATTATGGCTCGACCAAATTCCGAGTCTATTTCCTTTGTTATGATCACTCTCAATGGTTGTTGTTGAGAGCAATGATTGGTAATTCATCTTGTATCATCACCTATCAAGGAGCGTTAAGTTGTATGGTTTGTCCTTGAGGATTTCGTACACGAAAACCTTTAAGGAGGGGAGAATGTAATGACTCTTATTCTTAACAATTGAATATTTAAATTTTTATTTAAATATTAATCGTCAACTAGTTGATGGTTCCAAATGTAACTTTTTACATAGATCGAATCAAGACTCGCCGATTCCATTGAGTTCAAATAGTTCATTACATGAATAAAATGTATATATATGGGTATATTCCAAGATTCAACCATTTAGTGGTCAAACGGTATTGAATTATGTGTAAATTCCATTGATGCATTCCGTAAATTTGGTAATGATCAGATGTACTGTTTGATAGTACTAAATTAAAACGCACGTCAGATTTCGATTGTGAATTTAAATAAATCGAGTTAAATAATATAACTAGTATTTGTAACCCTAGGATTTGAATGATCAAGCCAATTTTCGTCTTCCATCCCCTTTTCCTTTTCTATTGTTCCATTGTCAAATCAATGAGCCTGCTTTTTAATTCGAAAATCGAAAATAAGCGATTTATCCATTGGAAATACGACTATGCTATTTCAACCGGGAAACGTGGGAGACATTTTCACCGAATTGATTAGAGTTGTTGGATGACAAATCCTCCCATGAATTTCGGACTCCCCCCTAAGTTTCTCCCCGTTCATTCTCAAATACTACTTTTTTCACCGTTTTTTCCCCTGGTCGTTCTAGCATGATCCTTGGAAATATCCAAAAGTTTGGTTATCCACGTGTACCTTGAAAATTGCAACCATTCAGACCCGTAATGGACTTGCTCCTGGTCAGATTCAGGTTTGACTTCGTAAAAGGATTTAGACAACGAGGATCGAAATAAATAGCACCAGTGCTTTTCTCTTCGCAAGAGGAGCCAGCTAATAAAAATTCATCGTGCACGGCTTATAGTGGTGAAATGTGTTTGGGCTTGGAGGGGGTGATTCCCTCTGACTGGATTTTGTAAGGAGCAACCGAGTTTGGTGAAGTGAGTGTTGGAGGTGGGGGGCTCGTTAAGTGGAAATCACTGGAGTCGACATAAGGTGATTTCGCCAAGTGTGGAGGTAAAATAGAGGGGAGAGGGGAACTATGTAAATGGGTTTCTATTTCATGGAGGTGATATACACGCTATTTTAGTAGCTTCAGGGGAAGGAAGATAATTAGGGAAGGTGATTTGCTTAATTGTCTTGGTTAAGTCAATTTAATTATTAATTTTAATCGTACTAGGTTCGCTTTTGACTCCCTTTCTTGCCGACTCGTATAGACAAGCACTCGATTATGGACTGATTTGATTATTGGGAGTAATGTAGTCTGTCAATGAACTGTAGTAATTATTTGTATGGTAGATAATCAATTTCATCAAAGTGGTTTATATAATAATCACATAATATGATTTATCAGATATTTGAACCAAGCTAATAATAACTTTAAGAAATATATTAAAAAGGTAAGTTGATTAGTTTAAACCTAGATGTCACATATTTTCCCATTTACGTGCAATTATGCGCTGTTTCGACCACACTGCTGTATTTAGGCTATTTCGACACTTATTTCACATTGATTCCTGTAGATAGGTTCTACTTATGTTGTTGATGCTATTATGGATTTTTATATGCTAATTTATGAATTTATATGACTATTGGTTACATGATTTAATTGTTTGCTTAGTTTAGTTAAAAATGTCATTTGTAGGTGTAACACCCCGAAAAATGTACCTTATATAGACATAAGATAATTTAATTTAAAATAATTAATAACAATGAATACAAATTAATGGGCTAAAAAATGGAATTTTAGGGAATTGAGAATTGCTTCAAGAAAGTATTACAGTTATATTTGTAGCAAAATTCTGATCCATTAAAAATAAAGAAAATAAATTCTCAAAAAAAAAATCCTCTTACCTTTCATGTCTGTCCATGCCCCTCATCTTTTCCCACCAAATCCAATCGCCGAACCTGCCATGTCCAACCCTCCATCGAGCCAACCGCCTTCCTCCCCACCACCGCTTGACCCGCCACCGCCCCCTTGACCCCCCTCCAACCGATCCTCTCTTACCAACCATTCCCTCTTCTTCTGATTCAACCCAACTCAGGGCCAAAGTAATTTAACAACCATGGACTTCTTTCCAGTTCAAGGATACACCGTTAAACACTGGGAAGTACATTCTTGTTGAGTTAATTCCAACAATTAAAAATGGCACTTTGAAATTGATTCAAGGTGTTTCCGAAGCAGGCACTGAGGTATGGAGTAATTCTGTAGTTGGTTTTTTCTTGGATAAACCACTACCTTACGCAGCTGTCGTGGCAAAATTAAACTCGCTTTGGAGACTAAAGGGCTCGGTGACGGTAAAATCTGATGGTATTCTATACTTGTTCGAATTTTCTTGTGATGAAGATAGAAACAAAATCTTGCAAGCTGATCCCATAATTATGAACAAGAAGTTATTTATAATAAAAAAGTTTGACCCCTCTATCAATAATGTTTGTGGAAATGTGAGAACGGTACCAGTTTGGGTTAAGTTTTATAATATTTCGATTGTTCAATGTCCAATTTTGGAATCAATTGGATAAGTAGTATGTTATGGAATATTCTCTGTATGGACGAAATGACGGAAAGTAGAAGGAGATTGGAGTATGCCAAATGTTTGATAGAGGTGAAACCCGACAAGGAATTAATGAACGACTTTTTTGTTGAGACTGTTGAAGGAGGGGTACAACGTATTTACGTTGAATATCTTTGGAAACTAGGTATATGTAGTTTACGTAAATCTTTTGGACACATAATAGAAAATTGTGATAAAGAGGACAAATCAAGAGGAGTAGGAGTAGATGAAAACAAAAGTCAACAGCTACACAAACAGGGCAATGCAAGAGAAGTCATTCAAAACAATGTAAGAGAAGTAATTCAGAGCAAATACCCGATGCAAAACAACAGAGAAAAGGAAAATTGGCAATACGTGGGAAATAGAAGGAACAAAAATGCAGTCAACTCTAGAGAAAATGGATATAGTAATACTAAACAAGCAAGTTGGGTAAGGAAAGTAACAAGTGTAGTTGAGGAGATTCAAAAAGAAAACAGCTTCAATGTTCTTGAAGAAGGAGAAATCGGAGACGACATATAACAAGTTGAGGAAATTAATAACAGTGAAGAGGAATTTGCTAATATGGACACTCAAGATATAACTAATATTGCAATACCTTCTCTTGAAAGCTTGTTGACCAGCATAGAGAACCACTCGTTAGTCACAATACCCGAATTAGAAGTACCTGGTGAATTTAATGAAGAATTGGCCGCAGAAGTAGAAGTGCGTAACTATTTTCGTGAGTTAATAATGCAAGAGTGCTTGAAAGATGGAAGAAGGGACATCAGACAAGTAAAGGCAAAGGTAGATGAAACAATCAATGAGTTACAAACTGAAGCGGATAAACAACTTAAAGCCATGACAAGTGCTCTCCCAACTATATTAAATGTTGAAAGCCCCACACCAAACATTATTACCTCCCATGATACCTCCTTAAATGTAAGCGCATGCATGCAACTCTCCACGTCGCGTAATCCAAACCAAGACCCCCTCGAATCACCAGATCCTCAGTTTAAATCAACCCCTCCTATTAACGTCAATTTTTACTCTAAGGTTCAACCTCCTTAGGCTTTCAGAGTTCCTCCCCTCGATTCCTTCTCCCTGTGCCACCTGCCAAGACCCTATCTGTTCCATGTTTGAGCACTCCTAGTTCTGCCCAGAAGCAGTACTTGTTAAGGGGCACGAAATATAGAAGTTCCCTACCTCCTGCAGTTTAATTAATGGTGAAAAATGTATGCATTTGGAACATCAGAGGTTGTCACGACGGTACTAAACTAGATCAGTGCAAACTTTTAATCTCTGAAAACAAGTTAAGCATTCTTGCAATTGTAGAGACGAAGCCCAACCTGTAATTGACAATAAGGGCAGCTAAATATATCAATCCAGCTTGGAGTTTCATTCACAACTTAGTTGAGGCTCCTTATGGTAGAATTCTCATCCTATATAACCCTGATACTGTGACCTTGGATCCTCTTCATTTCTCAGATCAGCACATCCACTGTCATGCCTTAAACCAAAATGATCAATCATCCTATTACTTCACTTTCATATACGCTGCTAATAGCCTCCTTCCTAGACTCATCCTATTCAAATCTATCCATTCTCCAAGACAAACAACTCATCCTTGGTTCTTGCTTGGTGACTTCAACTGTTGTTTTGAAACTACTCAAAGAATTGGTGGTTATCCCCTATCCAGCTCTGAAATTTTACCACTTAGAAATACTCTTGAACAAGCTGAACTAATAAATATAAAATGTGTCGAAATGCCATTCTCTTGGAACAATAAAAAGAGAGATGGACCTAGAACTTATTCTATGATTGATCACGCCTTTTGTACTGCCAAATCCTTCAGCTTTTGGCCAACCCTCCACTGTAACATGCCACCTCCTCTTCTTTCTAACCATTCTCTTATCATACTTTACCTATGTGAGCTTGACATGAAAGGCAAATCAAGTTTTAAATTTTTTAATAGCTGGGTTGATGACCCTGAATTCCTATGCTTTGTCAAAGAAATTAGGAGAAACCAACTTTCGGTAGCCCTCTTGTTATCATGTAGGCTAAGCTTAGAGATTTGAAGAACAAGCTTAGAGATTGGGCTAAGCAAAAATTTGGAAATGGCGGCAAGCAGAGAACTCTTTGGAGAGAAAAACGTAAACAAATTCAAATTAAAATGATGGAAGACCCAACTAACCCCGTTCATCCTCAAATCGAAAGTTTTACGGCAAAACAATATCAAACAACACTTAAACAAGAAGACAGGATGAGTAAACAGAAAGCTCGTATCAGATGGAAGATTGACAGAGACAAAAACAGTGCTTACTTCCATGCTTTGCTCAAGAATAAACAATGCAAGGATAATATAGTTCGTATAGTTGATAAGTATGGTATTACTATGGAAAATCAAGGTGAAATTGAAAGAGCATTCTTATTACACTTTTCTGAATTGTTTGGAAATTATGAAAAATTCCACCCTAACCTTGACTTAATTGATCCATACATTTTATCAAAATTATCTACTTTGGATTATCAATCTCTGTGTAAGGAAGTTACCGATAATGAAGTCAAAGAAGCTATGCTATCCCTCAACAAAAACTCTTCCGGAGGTCCTGACGGCTTCATTGCTTTCTTTTTTTCTTCATGCTGGCAGATAATTGAGCAAGACGTTTGTAAAGCAGCGAGGCATGTCTTCCTCAAATCAAGAATGTTGTCGTCTTTCAACTCTACCAACATAGCTCTTATCCCAAAGAATAAAAATGCCACTGCAGTTTCCGACTTTTGACCCATCTCATGTTGTAACACAATCTACAAATGCATAGCTAAGATAATTACTACAAGGCTCGAAAATGTGCTTCCTTCCATTTCCTCTCCTAATCAACTCGCATACTTACCAGGTCGTAACATATTAGACAATGTTGTGCTTTCTCACGAACTTCTTAATGGTTATATCCACTCTAATATTAGTCCGAGAGCAATGCTCAAGCTTGACATTATGAAAGCTTTTGACATGATCCAGTGGAACTCTGTCGTGAGAATCCTAGGTTACATGAACTTTCCACATCACTTTGTTGCCTGGATTTTAACTTGCATTTCTACTGCTCACTTCACGCTACTTATTAATGGATTTGTTGTTGGGTATTTCAAGAGCAAGCAAGGCATACGACAGAGTGACCCTATATCGGCAAATTTATTTATAGTTGTGATGGAAGTTCTTTCTCAGATGCTGAATAAAAAGATTGATTGTGGTTTGTTCAAATTGCATCCTAAGTGTCATGAACCAAGGGTCTCTTCTTTAATGTTTGCGGATGATCTTGTCATTTTTTGTAATCCTACCGAGCAGACAATAAATGCCATTTTTGAAACCTTAAATGAATTCTATGAAATGACTAGTCTAAGAGTTAATCTTTAGAAGTCCGACATGAAAGCCGCTGGAATTTATCAACCTCGTATCCAAGCAATTCAGATTAGAACTGGTGTAACTAACACCATAGAAACATTATCTTATCTCGGCCTTCCTCTTACTACTGCAAAGATAACAGTTTGTCAATGCCTACCACTATATAACAAGAATAATGCGAGATTAAATTCATGGACTTCCAAGTTGCTGAGCCAAGCAGGTAGACTGACGTTGATCAAGTCGGTCATTTTTTCTATGCAAGTATACTGGTCTAGGACTTTTGTTCTTCCCACCAAACTGGTTACGATGATTCTCTCTGCGTTTATGCGTTATTTGTGGAAAGGAAAAAACGAAGGTAGATATTTACCACCTATTGCATTCAAGAAAGTTGAGTGTCATATTAATAAAGGTGGCCTGGGTATTGTCAACCTTAAATAGTGGAATAGAGTTGCTTTTATAAAACACAACGACGACTTTCTTAACAATTCTGATAGTTTATGGGTTAAATGGTAGAAGTACAATGTTATTAAAGACAAAAATTTCTGGAATATGCCGCAGCCCTAGAAATTAAGCTGGACATGGAGATGCATCTTCAAGTTACGACCTCTTATTTTTCCATGGTTCAAGTATTCAATTTCTCCTGATTCCCAGGTGCGTTTATGGGATGACTCCTGGTAAGAGAATGGTCTTATTCTTTACAAAGCTCTCACACATCTTGAAATTATGTCATCTGGCATAAACCGTAATGTCAATGTAGCTAATTGTGTAATTGATGGGAAGATCTATTTTTCTACTTCATACGTTACTAGAATCAATATATTGTGGAATAAAGCAAGTCAAGTGAAGCTCATAGGACAACGTGGACACATAACTGTGTGGTGCAATAACAATAATGAATATCGTATCAAGAATTTGTATGACAGTCTTACTGGAAACAATGATATGCCGAACAATAAATGGAGTATGAAAATTTGGGCTAAGGATAACTGCCAGCGTGAAAATCTCTTTTTGTGGAAAGTTATTAATGGGTCTATCTTTACAAAGGACAAGCTTTTATCAAGAGGAGTTCTATGTGATCAAGTATGTGTGTTATGTGGGAATAATAATGAGACCATTCAGCATTTATTCTTTCAGTGTCAGATGCTCTTTTCTATATGGCTTGAACTGATGAAAAACATTGGTAGGTATGACGCCAATCAAAATGCCACAATTCAATGGAATATTTTGCTCAAGCAAACTGGAAGAAAGAGTCCGAAAGGTAGAATACTGAGCTTTGTCCTTAAAAAGTTTTTGTACAATGTCTGGAGAGAGAGAAATATGTATGTGTTCAATAGAAGTAATGTGAAGACAAATGATCAATTACGAAGATGTGTGCGCATGGATATCAGAGAGGTTAATTCAGCTTAAGCTTCACCTTCGACCCTAGGATTCTGAATAGCCTTATGTAATATATGTAACATGTATTGCATTGTCTTCTCATGTTTGAAGAACCATGTTTCTGTGTATTCTCATGTGCATTGTATTTTTTTTCCTTTTTTCTATGGTTCTTTAATAAAAGTGGTAGGGATCCACTCAACCCCGTAAACCTTGAAGAAAAAAAATCTAATCCATTTTCATATTTTATTCACTGAAAACGGAGTCTGTATGCAAGAGTTATTAATAAAAAAAGTTATCCATAAATGTTTACACATAAGATTTGATATTCAAATGGATTAAATACAAATATGGAATATAGTCAATTATTAAATATCATAAAAGAATATTCCATAAGGGGTGAATTTGTGTGTGTATATTTATATGCAAAGGGAGACAAGAATAATCAATAAACCAAAATTATTCAATCTCATTGACAAATAATTAATATAAAATCAATCGTACACGAAAAAAAATTCCCTGCCTCGACCCCAGAAGGGGGTTCGCCACCTCTTTAGAAGGGGGTCGACCTGGGTGTCGAACACCCTTTTACAGAGGGAGTCGACCGCCCTTCTGTAAGAGGTGAGGGAGACGTTTTATTTTAGATTTATTTATAATTCTGCAAACAACGGACTGTCCATACTAAATATGACTAATTCAACGATTTATATACATGCTTGCAACTACAAATAATACCCTCTAGCCACTCCCAAAACCCTAAACCTCATTCTTCTATGCCTCTACTTTGTCTCTCCATTTCTTAATTCCAGAATTTCAGGTTAAGTTTTCTTCTCTCTTCTAACCTTATTCTATCTTTCTATATCTAAATTCTTATATGTATAAACTCTGGAATTAAGTTAAATATGTCTATGTGTGTGTGTATATATAAGATTCTAAGCTTTGATTCCCGTGTATATATATATATATTGTTGATTCGAAGCATAAATCTAGATTTTTAGTTGACTCTAGACTATATTCCATTAATCTCTTCCTCTAATCTCAGTGAGTGAAAATTTCATAAGTATGTTATTTACTATAATATGATAGTGTAAAATTCGGAATATCATTCCTAAAAAGGATTTGAATTTACGAGAATAAAATAATATCAAAACCCCGTAATCCCTTATTATTTATGTTTGTTTGTGAAGATGGTCAATCAAGTATATTTGGGTTTGGATTATTGATGTAATGAAAGAAAAGGCATTTTGTTGTTTATATAATTCTCGAAAGTGGTATGAATTACTTCAATGTAAATTTATAAATTTATGTGTTTGTATTTTTGTTGCAAAATCTGGAGAAATCGAGTATTGTGAATTGAATTGGTTTGAGCATCTATTTTCAAAATAGATTGTTTGAGTGTATTATTTGCAAACCACTAAAGTATTAAGATTTTGTATACGAAAAATTATATAAAAAAGGAACTACTACTACGAAAAAGGGGATTTTACATATGTATTCGTAAACACAGCACCTTGCCTCTATTTTGTTATTAAGATAATCACTCAAAACTTGGTTACAAGTTATGTAATGAATGTTTGTTATTCCCTGTTATTTCAATGTGAATATACATTTTATGTTCTAATTGGATAAATTAGGGAAATAAACTTGCATACCTTTATTATGTTGTTTTCATTGACATTTCAAATGAATTAGGATGTTCCTTTACATACGTGTGATTTACACCTCATTTATTACTATATATTTATAACATAATTAAACGTAATATTAATGCGTACTAAATATGTTTAAATTAGGTAATTAGAAATTTAACATTACTTTTTGTAGAAGCCTGTCCGGAACTGACCGGTATATCCAGCATCTACAAGTAAGACTGATTAATGTGAGAGGTCTAAGTATCATGGGCCATTATAATTATTACATTAAGATGCGAGTTTAAGCCCAAAGTGTAGTAGAGGTCTACCCGAAACTTCTCAACAAACCCAACATTTGCATGTGGTCGGTTTAATGTGATATGTCTAGTGTGTGTATGTGTGTGTGTGTGTATGTGTGTGAAGTAGGCCTGACTTAAGAAGGTATTAAGTGGTTGACAAACCTTGTTGGGTATTAATGGTTAGGACTAGGTCCGTTGCTAAGGTTCACTCCTTGGTTTTGGACTATAGTCGTGTGAATCGCCCTTATTAGGTCTTAAATGGTCATTGGGTCTGTCTTTCTCTTATATGGTATAAAATGGTCCAAGCAAACAATGGTGTATAAGTAGGGTAGTTCTTCCGAAGTGTTTGCTTCTTATCTAGGGGATAAGTGAGGGTTGACCAAGGGATGGGCTATTAAGAGTTCCGCCGATCATGTAAGGGGAACCATATGTCTAAGTGAAGTATTAAGTGGCAAGGAGTTCAACCGTAATACTAGTTAAATAGTAACACATGGTCCATCAGAGGGGTCTTAAATGACGATTATCCCGATATTAAGTGGCAGATTATTATTTCTTGTATTATTATGGAAAGAATATTTTACTGCATTGACGATAATATGACGGGATCATAATTGACTATGGTAAGCCGTAGGGTATTAATTGATAGAGAGAATCCATCCAAGAATATATATAAAGTAATGGCCTTAAGTGAACAAATGGTAGTCGGCATCGTAGAGTATTAAGTGATGACCGAGAATCCACTCTAAAATGAATAAGCAGTGTGGGCCTTAAGTGACTGTAGGGTAGTTCGCCTCATAAATTTATGTCATTAATTGTATGTTGAAGCATAGATATAATGTGAAGAATTTATACTATCAAATATAGGAAATAGTTATTCCTTAAAACTTATATGACTTTCATTCACCAGAACTTTATGCTCTGGCCTCACTCCTCTTAACATGATTAAAGATGGTATGTGGGATTACTTGCTAGACCGATGGAGTTACGATGGAGAATCCACAGTTATGATTATTTTATGTTGGAAGTACTTTTGTATTTGTGGGATATTTATCAGTATTGTTATGATGTACCTTTTTATGACTGTTGAGATATTTATGTAAGTTGCACTATGGTACTTTCTTTTAATGGTGCATCTATTTTTTGATATTATATTTCATCCCTTCCACTGTGTGAGACTTCAATTTCTTTTAGTTTGCTCTACTATTTCTATTTTAAGTGATTATTTATAGGAAACAATGATCCGTTTGGAATGGCTTTAAGTTCCATTGGACCTTTTATGGGTCGGAATTCAGTACCATTTCGGGTGGGTTGTTACATGTGGTATCAGAGCGTAGGTTACCCGTTTATAAGGAATATACGTAAGAGAGACATACTTGTTATTTGAAAAGGTTTTAAAGCTATATATATAGGTATTATACCCTAAAGACATACACAATTTTACTATGAAACCTTTATCTTTCTTCCTTTTAGGCTTAATATTGTCTTAGGAAAGTATACTGAAGGATTTTTTCTTTTTAGTATAGTAGAAACGGACAATAGTCAGCTCGAACAGGGGAACCCGGCAAGAGCTCGGTACTTGCTTGAATGGTTCCAGTAGTACCTTAGGACTATGGAACAAGTCCCTAATGCCACTCCTACCCCAGTAGAACCTGTAGCTCAACCTACTGACGCGGTTTACAATTTTCGTTATCTCTGGAAATATTTTTTGAATTTAAGAGGAAAGCCCTTTTTAGGAACCGAGAGCTTTCTTGAAGCAAAGGCATGGATAACCGAGTGTGAATGTATTTTCGAAGCTACAAGATGGGAAGACCAGTTGAAGCATAGGGTAGCATCTTGGCATTTGAAAACAGAAGCATTAGAGTGGTGGAACATGATTTTAGAGGAGGATATGGATAGAGTATTTACTTAGGCGGAATTTAAGACCCGTTTTGAAACTAAGTTTTTACCAAATGCCGAGATGAGTCTATGATGGAAGTTGTTTATTCAGCTAAAACAAGGAGATTTAAGTCTAAGAAAGTATGTAGCAAGGTTTACAAAGTTAACTAAATTTAGGAGAGGATTTATAGACTCCCTTATGAATAAAGAGTTAAGGTTTGTTTAGGGACAAAATTCTCTGTTAAGGGAAATGTTATTGACTCAGGTGACTTTTGGAACTACGTTCGAGGCGCTTGTTGAGACAACTATCTTGTTTATGGCTGAGGAAAAGAAGGAAACCAAGAGCGAGAAAGGGGAATGTGCTTTTGGTTTTGGGAAGAACAAAAAGGAAAGTTTTTGGCTAAAGAATGAGAAAGGACGAAATTTAAGGAGGCCAAGGTGTGTCCAAGGTGCCACAAGAAGAGCCATGAGGCCAAGGACTATAGGGTAAACCTAGCGACACTTGAATTTAAAGTAAAGTGCTTCAATTATCATGAGGATGGACACTTAGCAAGGAACTATCGTAAACCTAAAGGAGGACAAAGTGGGAAAAATTATGCTTTGGAGGTAGCACCGCTTCTAAGTCAACCCCGAAGAGACCAAGGACAGCCAACATTGGAAGGTATAAAATCTATTCTAGGAACTTCTATGTGCACCCTATTTGATCGAGGAGCAACCTTCTCCTTCATCGCTAGAAAGATTGTTGGTTCCTTAAATATTCCCTTGTCCTTTGCTAGCGGTCCCATATTGAGACGACCCGAACTTCCCCGTGAAGGAAAGAACGAATTGCTTTGAGAAAAAGACGAATCAGAACCCAAACAGAAGAACATTTCATTGTTAATTACAATAATTCCATCAGGATACAAGAATATTCCAGAGTATGAATAAATAAAATACATTCGATAAATATCAGAGATTACAATACATTACATAGCAATGGAAAAATAATACAATACATAACTGAAAGAGATATACAGATACAGAGCTTTCCGAATATCATTCCAGTTGTAAACCAGGATCCTGTGAATATAAATCTACAACACCAAAATTACTAGCTGCCCGTGTGGAAAATAGGGGCAACTAGAGTTTAGGTTAAAACAATTAACTCCAAGTCATTCATGTGACTGGTGTGAGAACTAAAACAGTTATTTCAAACTTTACTTTAAAAGAGAGTAATTCAAGGGACCACGCCGTATATCACAGAACGAGTTTCCTCCCAAGAATACTAGTGCATAGAATAAACAGCGCACTGCTTTTTGGGAAAATGAAGCTATTATAATACTCAGGTCCCATCACACAATGCAACGCAAGCCGGAGGATAGAGTTTTACCTTCTAACAGCCAAACATGCTTGGTACGTTTAAAACAAATCATTTTTATACTATTATAGTGTAAAGTGTATGAAAACAACTTCAAATATAAATGTATCAATCATAGGCGGGATGGGTACCATATATCATGTCGCCAATACTAGGCTCTACAATCAAAACCGCAAAATATCGTATTGGAAATTGGATTTCCGTCATGAGTCGAGGCTGAAGATGGCTCCTCACCAATTCGAGACACTCTAGCATATGTCTCAGGATCCCCCGCAGTGAACCCTTGGATCTTCAGGGCCGGTCCTCCATTACGTTTTAGGATTAGTTATTCCTGAACACACGTTTCCCTGTCCTATCGGACCTATCCATCGGCTCCGAAGAGACCGATATATCCGAAGCGCCTCGCAATACAACATTCACAAAGGTAAAAATATAAAATGTCAGGCCTTGATAGAACACTGACACCACCTATAGCTAGAAAGAAACGTCGTGCACTCCCTGCAGTCACGATACCGTTTTTAACTCATACTGAGGTGTGAGGCTTGCGAATTAACGCTATACACAAAGCTACGCTGTATTAAAGCTATGCTTTGATCATCAACCACAAGACTCTGCTTTTCAACAAAATCCTTGATCTATTGCGTCTCAGCATGCCACACAGGAAATTCGTGCCATGCGACTGATATCTATCGATATATAACCTCTAAGCTCGTACGTCTCAGAGAAGGGCGTTAAGCAAGAGAATAAATTCTCCGCCGCCAAACAGATATATATTTAATAGAAATCAATCAGCACAATAAAATCCAATGTCAGACACACCATCCATTTACAAGTCCATTCTGGGCCGGAACGAAACCTAAGGCACCTTATTCCTCCCCCATATGTCCAATACAGGGGAGAGGTCCTCGCATATCCGTCGATCTCCAAGTACATTTGGACGGTCAGCACTTATTACCTCGGCTTGGGTGTACAGCCCAATCAAGACATCAGTAATCATCCAAACGATGTGAAGTCCTCCGATCTTCAACCACCGTCTTCATCGTCGACATATCATCAAATCAATTATTCAGAATGGGTATAAACCCGGCCTTTCCGAATAACTCATGTATATAATAAACAAGTGCTATATACCACAGCATACGCCTCATTCCAATTCCGAATATTCTTTTATTCAAATATTCACGTACTTTGGGAAAGGTTCCCATTAATTTTTCAAAGATAAATTCTTAAATTTACTCTTTAATCTTCCTTTGGATATCATTTCAATCTAATTAAAGATGCATTAAAACTCCACTTGGTTTTAATCTTCCCATAAATCAATATTAACGATTGTTTAACTTAGGAAATCATATCCTGTCTTTAACTGGGTTAAAGAACCAATTTCATTTAAAACACGGTTCACGATAAACCCGAAATCACATTCCATTTCATCAGCCTTTAACCGTAAATTAGCAAGTGAACAATTCTCTTAGTATTACCCCGAAGGCCGAAACCAACATCAGATCAATACCCAGGAAACCATTCAACTTAACTAATCTCCAGTTAGTTTCTGATTTTCTTAACTCCATTGTTAATCGGGTTAAAGAACCAGTGTTATTTAAAACACCGTTCACGATAAACCCAAAGACCAATTTCAATTCAATTCCAATTAAATATATTAAATTGGAAAACTTTACTTTGGAAAATTTCTGTTAAATCTTAATAAAAAGATTTTTAAATTCCAAATCTTATTTCACTGTAAATCGGGTTAAAGGACGAATGTCGTTGAAAACACAGTTCACGACAAACCCAAAATCCACTCAGTCTCTAACCGTAAATTAGTAAGAGAACAATTCCCTAAGTATTAACCCCGAAGGCCGAAACCAACATCAGATCAATACCCAGGAAACCATTCAACTTAACTAACCTCTAGTCTGTTTCTAATTTTCTTAACTACATTCGATTCAAGAACAGTATTATTACTTATTCACGACAAACCCAAAATCCAATTTGATATTAAATACAAGGCTCTGAATAGAAAATATATAGCTTATATTCAATATCAAATTCTGAAACCAACAAATATTGTATTGGAATAACGATATATATATCTTCCAAATTCCCCCACAATGCCCGTATAATCATGAAATCCAATATCAAAATATTCCGAAGATAATTTCGATTCAAATCCATTCCAATTCATATATTGGAATTCTGGTTATTTTTAAAACCATTTCAAATCCAATTTATTTATTTTAAAATTATTGGATTTATTATTCGATTTCAAAACTAGTTCATTTCGATAAAAAAAATATTTTTATCTTTTCAAGTATGGATTTTTTTCATCCCAATTCTTTCCAAATCATTTATTATGATTTTACACAAATTATTGATATTTTAATAATTTTATCAAGGCCCGTACAGTCGATTTCCATACACGGTCATCGAACTGCACTTACAGCGACCTTTTCCAAATTTGATTTGGAATTCCACATCCAACCATTAGATTTCAAATCTCTTGCATTCGTTGGAAACCACTTTTCGATACGAACCAAACGGTTCTGGTTTTAGGAGAATCCGACGGTCGGATCTTCCGTAATGTCCGTTCGAAGTCAATGGTCGAAATTCATGAACTGCTGCGGCGCGGCGCGATCTGTTCAGGCCATTATATATATATATATATATATACATTTAGTCGATTTCCTTTCAAAACGTATTTTATAAATCGTTTTAAATTTGTTTTCAAAATGATATCAACTTCATATTCAATTTCAAATCAAAATTGGATATTCCATATCATCGATATATAAATGATAGTATTTTCAAAACATTAGATTTTGTAATCATTTCCTTTTCGATATTCATTATAAAAAATGAATAAAATCGATACAAATATCGTTTACGTCAAAATGGCGTCAATCTAATCAACTCGGCTTTATATATTTAAATATTTTCGTGTCCATCCCAAATCGGACATCAAAATCAGATTTTGATCTTTTACTGGATATTATTTTAAAATATTCATCATTTTAAAATATTCGTTATTTTAAATTATTCTTTTCCTATGAATTGGAATCAGACACAGTCAATTACCATATAATGTTATTTATATGGATTTCACACAACAAATGTGTATAACAACAATAATAAACAATCAACCATCATCCAGAGTGCATTCTACACTATATAAGCATTAAATATAAATATTTAATGCTTACATAGCCTGTCAATCAATCGATCGACATACAGCTAATTATTGGGACTAATGTATGTCATATATCACCCCAATACCCGTGTGGGGTTTCAGTCAACAAATAACGAATTTTATTTGTGCAGTTGGGCGATGTGTGAAATTTATCGTCCCAATCAATATTAGTCAAAGGTGTGTACATAAATAAATTGTCCGATTTGTTTATAAATATTTATCTTATTCATATACACGTTAAAAATTATATTTTTAAAGTTAAAATATTTATTCTATTCCATATCACACAATCAACTTTCACAACACAATCAAACAAACAAACAAGTCATCCATGGTCTGTGGACGACGAGTGTCGGGTGCTGCTAAGCACCGTCTACATCCTAGTATATATTTCTAACTAGAAAATAAATTAAAGTGAGACATTCTGACCTTTGGGTTCCACTCTGCCGTGCTTTGATTGTCTATATATGTAGTATACCTACGTTAAAAATTATATTTTTAACCAATTAATAATTATTTCTTTGTATGATTATTTTATAAATAACATACATAGGCTAAAAATTATATTTTTACCTTTCTAAAAATAATTTCATATTTTTATAATAACGCTACATAGATAAAAATCACATTTTTATATCGTCACTTCATATATAAAAATCGTACTTTTATATCTCTACTACATATATAAAGATCAAAATTTTATTATCTATATATTATAAAAATCATATTTTTATTATCTCTATAATATAAAAATCATATTTTTATTATTTCTATAATATAAAATTCATATTATTATTTCAAAATCATATATATATCGCGCTATCCATATAAGTAAAGATCATATTTTTATATACAACATTTATAATTAAAATCCGCATTTTTTGGCAAGACTGACCGGTTTTTTAGGTGACCGCAAACACCTTTATTATCTCAATAGGTACTGGTACTCCATACATGCACGGAGTATCATTCCTGGTTTGAAGTGTCCAGTCACTATCAATACAAAATATTACATTTAAGCATCATTACGTAGTACTAAGGAAATGCAAGCATAAGAACTAAGGATCATCGACAACATCACCTTCATCATAGAAAGGACCGGTATATGGAGACAAAATTCTTATGTGAGTCCAGAAGCGTAGCGCCAAATCCTCGTATTTGAAAGAAGCTAGAAGGCGGTCTCTATCCCATGAAGTATCCGACATAATAATTTCGTTATTCTCGCCTACTTCACTGTCTTTCCTGATAATCAGTTTGCCATCAGTTGGCTCGTAAAAAAGACGACTATGATCTTCCACTGCTTCATCAATAAAAATGAAAAAAATTATCATTTGTGTCACAATGCATCCCAGATGGGGCATTCACCTAAGCAACTTCCTGTTGGTTCCAGGAGATATATCAGGATCTAGTTGGACATTTGGCAAAATAGGTGGTTCCTCCTCAACTTCTTGAGAAAATAACCTACCAGTGGGGACCCAAACCCTTTGAGGAGGCTTAGGTAGGGGAGACTTAACTGGGGGAGGTAAATTAGCCTCTAGCAGACAGGTATCAGAGCAAAGACCAAAAGATTTGCAAGTTGTGCAGATATCCAGCTTCCATCTGTACTTGACATTCACATAATGAATACGATTGTCTAGTTTAACTTTGATCTGAGTAGGCAATGGTTTATCAGGTGTAATCTCTATCAGGGCTCTTTCATATACTAGATTTCTTCTCGCAACAGTATTAGCATCAAAGCATTTGAGTTTACTTATATGACATGCAAGCCAATTAAGGCCAAGAAGGGGTTGAAGCACTAAGGGAATGTGAGCGAACTGCGCCCATACAGGAATAGAAAGAACCTGTTCACGAACTCAATCAATCAAAACACTCCAAGCTATCACAATAAAAGGTCTTCCTTCAATGATAGACGATGCAGCCTCAAGAACATGTATTCATACAACGACAGAGGAGAACTTAAAATAGTATAGTCCATCGACGAAGTCATTTTCATGGAGTCACGGATTTGCCAAAAGGTTCGGCATGTTGATCGCATATCAACCGATGGAGGTTTAGAATCCAAGAAGAATCCTACAATATGGTCATTCCAGAAATTTGCTGCTTCAACATGAATTTCATGGGGAGGGACTGAACCAGACTCATCATGTAGAATCTCGAATTCAACGGGCTTGAAATCCCCCACAACATGAGGAAGGGTATCAAATAAAGACACCCATTTCTTGGGTACATTTGGTTTAGAGTTCGTCGTCACTGTCGCACATTCAGGGGCAGTAAAAATAGAGGGAATTTGACTAGAGAGGTTACGAGTCGGGGAGATAGGGAAGAAAAGGTGAGCAGGTAAGTTGGTTGCTGGAATTTCATTCTGGATGGTTGTGGATTTCTGTTGAACAGGTGGAGCGCATTGGGAAGGCAGAAACGTATCATTGCATGAGGAGAGAAAGCCGTTCAGACCATCAGCTAATAAGCTCGCTTGAACCTCACTATTATCAATCGAATCCAGCACATCACTGACTGGGACCGGAGGCTGTCTCAAGCCAGGAGACTGAGTCTTACCCAAAACAGATCCAAGATCAACAAAAAGAGGCGACTTACCACGGTCAAAAGGAGCAGGAGGACCTGCGGCTTTAATCTCAGAGATTAATTTGTTAAGAGGATGATTATCAGGAAGAGTGAATACAGGTTTCGGAGGCGGTGTGGCAGCATCAGCTAGCTCAACATCAGAGTCAGAGTTTGATTTCAAGGAACTAGCTCGTCTTCCAGATCTAGTAGTGATAGATGAGGGATCGACTTAGTTTTTCTTTTCCTAGCTATGAGGTGGGAGGAAGAAGAGCGGGAGACTGAGAGAGATCAAGAGGCGTCGGCGCAAGAGATCTGGAGCACTTCCGCCATTTTCTTTCCGGGTATGAATGTTTGTCTTTTTAATTTAAAATCGCATTTTTAATTACCTATACAAATAAAAATGAGAATAAACGCTCACCACGGTCGGAGGAGGCTCGGCGAAGGTGCTCAGGTCGGCGACGATCGTAGGCAGGACCCACGGTGGGCTGAGACGCTGGTTTGGGGTTCGTTTTGGGTTGTGGAGGTTCGAAGAAGAATGGAGGCGGGGGAGGAAGTGTGGATGTCAGGGGGACTGCGCAGGTGGCGGTGACGACTGTCCAAGGTGGCGACGGCTACCTCGAACGACAAAGGGGGGGCTGGTGTCTAGGGCTGCGGGTTTGGACGGATTGAAGGGGAGAAAGGAGACAGGAAAGAGGCGACGGGGAAAGGTTGGCGGCCGACATTGGAGGCGGAGTGGCGGTGGTCGTCGCTGGTGAAGACATCGTCGTTTTTTTTTTCTTTTTTTCTTTTCTGATTTCGAACGAAGAACTGGTTTGGGGGAGGGAGGGTAAAAACGAGAATACAGGGTGTAATATATATTTATATATTTAATTTATTTCAATTTAATTTTCAAAAGGGGTGACTTTTTATTTGAACTCCAAACGAAACCCACCGCCTGTTGTCCCTAGCTAATTACCCCCATTCCAAACATAATGGGATATGTATCGTAAGCCAATTCGACTGTTACGATCGGTTTTCATCAAAATATAAATCTATATATTGAATTTGAACGCACATTTCAATTTACCGGGGCCACATACGGACTTTAAAAATTCACGAAAAATATTTTCTAGCTTCGTATTGATGATACGGTTCTAACAAAACTAGTTTCTTCAAATTTCGAGACCGTTTAAAGAATGGCCATTTCTGGTCGATCCAAATTGACTGAAACTGTCAAAACACGTTTTACTTCGCCACGCTCACATATTGATTTCAAAAATTATGAATTTTGGAATTTAGCAATAACTTGACATCCCAGATCCAACAAAGTGGTTTCGTTGAAAACGGAGGTCGTTTGCAAAATTTCCATTTTTAAGGGCAATATTTCATAGCGACTATTCTGAATTTTCAACTGGGCATAACTTTTTATTCCTGCTATGAAATTTCAATTTTATGGATTCGTTAGAAAGATATTTTCAAATAGATTCTAATATTTTTGGTTTCCCTAAAATCTGGTTTATTTTGAATCATGTACATTCATTTGAAATTTGAAATCGAATTTTCAAACTACTGCGTCATTTTCAATTACTTTTATAATTAAAATAAATATTTATACTCTCACGACGATCTATATAAATATGTACATTCTAATTCTATTCAAAATATTTTTCTTGTCATTATTATTTAAAATAATTCATTTTAAATATTTAAAATTCATTAAAATTGCCAAAATAAATTTTTTAAATTGGTTCGGATTTTCCGGGTTGTTACAATCTCCCCCACTTAAAATCTTTTCGTCCTCCAAAAGGAACGGAGCCGAAAGTTGTTTAACTAATCAACTCAACTTTCATTATTTTCATTGTGTCTTAAGTTCTTTAAATTTTCAGTTTCTAAGAATTTTCCAATTCTTCAAAAATTTGGCTAACACCCAAAATTTTTGAAAAATTTCGCCATAACTTCCTTTGTACCGAGAACACCGGGAAAATCCCCAAACCGCCACACAGGCCCTCTCATCTGAAAAAAAAAGAAAAGAAAAAGCCAAGCAGTTAGCCAATCGGTTCATAAAATCACCCAAACCCAATAAATTAGTAAACATGTAACTATTTATCGGGCATACAAATTTTATTTCTCTTCTCTAGCCTCCTTGCTATGACCTATTCAATGTATATACATGTATATGCATGCAATCTCAAACAATTTTCAATACAGTTCAATATTTGGTTCAGTTTGGCCTAAATTTACCTTTCTTTCATATGTTGGTTTAAAGAAATAATCATACAACACAACCATCAATCAATTAGTTGATCAGCTTTTCAAATTCATAACTTTGATACATAGTCCAAAATTCAGATTTTTGATGCCAAATCACAACAATAAGCCCTATCTAGTTTTGGTTATCACAACAGTCAATTGGAATCATATAGAAATCCCACTTTCGAAATTCGAACATAAATACCGATGATGTCCAGACATCACCAGAATTATCCTCGAGCGAATAGGGTGTGATTCTATATCTATCCAGTATATTAAAACTTCTAATACACGTTTGCAAGGCGTATATGCAAAATCTTTATATATTGGATTGTCCAAATTCAATATAAATAAAATATTCAAATACGTTGAATAAGGTTTAAATTTTCAAAACAAAGTTTGTTTTCATTTTTATTTTAAAAACACTACTCTTCACACTCGTTTTAGGGTACTACTGATCCTATCTCTAACGAGTCATTCTTATTGGATATCGCTAATCCAATCTCTGATGAATTCTTTCGTTTGGTTCTAATGTGTCTTGTTCTTGAGCTCTGTAAACCAAAGCTCTGATACCAAAATGAGAAGACTCGAACTTCCCCGTGAAGGAAAGAACAAATTGCTTTGAGAACAAGACGAATCAGAACCCAAACAGAAGAACATTTCATTGTTAATTACAACAATTCCATCAGAATACAAGAATATTCCAGAGTATGAATAAATAAAATACATTCGATAAATATCAGAGATTAAAATACATTACATAGCAGCGCAAAATTAATACAATACACAACTGAAGGATATATACGGATACAGAGCTTTCCGAATATCGTTCCAGCTGTAAACCAGGATCCTATGAATATAAATCTGCAAAACCAAAACTACTAGTTGCCCATGTGGAAAATAGGGGCAACTAGAGTTTAGGTTAAAACAATAAACTTCAGGTCAGTCATGTGACTGGTATGAGAACTAAAACAGTTATTTAAAACTTTACTTTAAAAGAGAGTAATTCAAGGGACCACGCCGTATAACACGGAACGGGTTTCCTCCCAAGAATACTAGTGCATAGAATAAACAGCGCAATGCTTTTTGGAAAAATGAAGCTATTATAAGACTCAGGTCCCATCACATAATGCAACGCAAGTCGGAGGATAGAGTTTTACCTTATAATAGCCAAACATGCTTGGTACGTTTAAAACAAATCATTTTGATACTATAACAGTGTAAAGTGTATGAAAACAACTTCAAATATAAATGTATCAATCATAAGCGGCATGGGTACCATCTATCATGTCGCCAATACTAGGCGCTATAATCAAAACTGCAAAATAACGTATTGGAAATTGGATTTCCGTCATGAGTCGAGGCCAGGGATGGCTCCTCACCGATTTGAGACACTCTAGCAAATGTCTCAGGATCCTCCACAGTGAATCCTTGGATCTTCAGGGCCGGTCCTCCGTTACGTTTGAGGATAAGTTATTCCTGAACACACGTTTCTCGGTCCTATCGGACCTATCCATCGGCTCTGAAGAGACCGATATATCCGAGGCGTCTCGCAATCCAACATCCACAAAGACAAAAATATAAAATGTCAGGCCTTGATAAATCACTGACATCACCTATAGCTAGAAAGAAATGCTGTGCACTCCCTGCAGTCACGATCCCGTTTTTAACTCATACCGTGGTGTGAGGCTCACGAGTTAACGCTATACACAAATCTACGCTGTATTAAAGCCATGCTTTGATCATCAACCACAAGACTCTTCTTTTCAACAAAAGCCTTGATCATTTGAATCTCAGCATGCCACACAGGCAATTCATGCCATGCGATTGATATCTATCGATATATAACCTCTAAGCTCGTGCGTCTCAGAGAAGGGCGTTAAGCAAGAGAATAAATTCTCCGCCGCCAAATAGATATATATTTAATAGAAATCAATCAGCACAAAATAAAATCCAATGTCAGACACACAATCCATTTACAAGTCCATTCTGGGCCGGAACGAAACTGGAGGCACCTTATTCCTCCCCCATATGTCCAATACAGGGGAGAGGTCCACGCATATCCATCGATCTCCAAGTACGCCTGGACAGTCACCACTTATTACCTCGGCTTGGGTGTACAGCCTAATCAAGACATCAGTAATCATCCAAATGATGTGAAGACCTTCGGTCTTCAGCCACCGTCTTCATCGTCGACATATCGTCGAATCAGTTATTCAGAATGGGTATAAACCTGGCATTTCCGAATAACTCACGTATATAGTAAACAAGTGTTATAAACCACAGCATACGCCTCATTCCAATTCTGAATATTCTTTTATTCAAATATTCACATACTTTGGGAAAGGTTCCCATTAATTTTTCCAAAGATAAATTTTTTAAATTTCTCTTTAATCTTCCTTTGGATGTCATTTCAATCTAATTAAAGATGCATTAAAACTCCACTTGGTTTTAATCTTCCCAAAAATCAATATTAACGATTGTTTAACATGGGAAATCATATCATGTCTTTAACTGAGTTAAAGAACCAATGTCATTTAAAACACGGTTCACGATAAATCCAAAATCACATTCCATTTCATCAGTCTTTAACCGAAAATTAGCAAGTGAACAATTCATTAAGTATTAACCCCGAAGGCCGAAACCAACATCAGATCAATACCCAGGAAACCATTCAACTTAACTAATCTCCAGTTAGTTTCTGATTTTGTTAACTCCATTGTTAATCAGGTTAAAGGACCAGTGTTATTTAAATCACCGTTCACGATAAACCCAAAGACCAATTTCAATTCAATTCCAATTAAATATATAAAATTGGAAAACTTTACTTTGGAAAATTTCCGTTAAATCTTAATAAAAAGATTTATAAATTTCAAATCTCATTTCACTATAAATCGGGTTAAAGAACGAATGTCGTTGAAAACACAGTTCACAACAAACCCAAAATCCAATCAATCTCTAACCGTAAATTAGTAAGAGAACAATTCCCTAAGTATTAACCCCGAAGGACGAAACCAACATCAGATCAATACCTAGGAAACCATACAACTTAACTAACCTCTAGTCAATTTCTAATTTTCTTAACTACATTCGATTCAAGAACAGTATAATTAAAGATACCATTCACGAAAAACCCAAAATCCAATTTGATATTAAATACAAGGCTCAGAATAGAAAATATATCGGCTTATATTCAATATCAAATTCTGAAACCAAAAAATATTGTATTGGAATAACGATATATATCTTCCAAATTCCTCCACAATACCCGTATAATCACGAAATTCAATATCAAAATTGAAACACCCCACCTCCGTTAGGGTCACTCTCAAAGGGAATGCCCTAATTTTGGTGGAGGTTTATAAGTATAAGTCACAGATATACAAGACAGATATAAGAACACATATTTTTGATCAGCGGAAAACAACAACCACTTTTATTTCATTAAAATACGTGTTACACAAACCATGCTATAATTGTCTTACAATACTTCCAAAAACATAACATCTTCATAACTGTCATGATTACATTATTTAAAGAAGCATAAAGAAAACATAAATAAACTGCAAAAGTCCCATAATTGCTATCCAAAGCCATAGTCCAAAACGGAAAAGATCCAAGCAATACATTCTTTCTCTTCAAGCTAGATGTGAAAACTGGTCAAGCTGCGGTATTCCCTCCCTGTGGACCTGGGGGAGGGGGAACGAAAGAAAAGAAGGCGAAAGAAAAGTAGAGTCAGACATAAAGGCTGAGTAAGTTTAGGACTATTCAGTCTATGAATAAAGAACTGGGTATGATAAGCATAAACTGGAAATGAGAAAGCATCATAAACTAAGTTAAGCTGTCTAGGGTCGAATATTATCGTATCCCATATTAATCTTTGTCCCTATATAAACTAGTTCCCAACAGGCACCCCATAATCATGGTGAAGTGATCCATTTCTGATGATCGGCTCCTACTCGCATAGTTACATGTGTCTTACAGCCCCCGTTGTTGTAGTTACCTATGCTGGTCCCACCATGGGGTGTATCAAGTCCCATGGTGGCGGCCCGACACAATCCTAGAGTGCACAGGTATGCTACTGGTGCCCAGTGCCTTATTTTTCTGCGCCGGAGTGTGTGCACGCCCGCACCCCGTTAGAACCTACACTGCTTCACCACTGCCGTGTTGGTTTTCTATTTCTAGCCAACATGCTAAGTTGGTTAAGTGTTTTGTAAACCTAACCCTAAATCAGTCTGTATAGTTTAGCATGTTCCATTTTGATTAAGTATTAATTCAATTTACTTAATCCTATCAATCCTGACTCAGCCTTAATTGTCTTATTAAAGCCTCGACCTCTCACATTAGACATGTATTGTTGTGGCTGCCTGTTGCCGGTTGGGTCCGGGCAGTCTTACGCCACAACTCAGTCAACCTCGGGTACTTATTGGGCTCCGTGTTTAACCACCCACATTGGATAGGTATTGTTGTGACTACTGGACAGCCGGGCGGTTCTGGGCAGGTTTACATCACAACTCAATCCAACCTCGGGTTAAACACATCGTATTTTCTACATTTACATATTTTGTCTCTTTCCTTTTTATATGTAAATATTTGCGGCTCATTATTCAAATTTATCTTTATTGGTTAAAATTTATTTATGCCACTTAATTGTTTTTCAGGGTTGTTGGCATGCGTCAAACATGCCAACACATATGTTCTATATTTTAACCCAAACGTCATTACCCCCGTTTTACACGTTCGCTACAATATATGATATATTGGGTTTAACATTTAAACCCAACTTAGCCATATGAAAAGGGGAGGCTTATAACATGGTGTTTATAAGGTAACATTAAAAGGGGAGTGTGAACGCATGAACTTGCAACATAACGATTCAATTAACATGAATTAGGCACATGTGAACTTGCATTGTAATGGCATAAACAATACTTAAACATGAATCATTCTATTCATATAATCATGGCATAAAAAATACTTAAACATGAATCATTCTGTTCATGTAATCTTGGCATAAACAATACTTAAACATGAATCATTCTATTCATATAAACATGGCATAAACAATACTTAAACATGAATCATTCTATTCATGTAATCATGGCATAAACAATACTTAAACATGAATCATTCTATTCATGTAATCATGGCGTAAACAATACTTAAACATGAATCATTCTATTCATGTAAACTTGCAATTGGAATGTAAATCTAACTTAATTGTGTCACATATATCACCATATGGTTTTAATAACAACTTAGGCCTAAAACATGTTTTTCAACTAGGCATAATACCAAACATAGTTTAGTCATGTTCATAAAGATGCTTACTTTTGTTTTTAATACAAAAGTATGATTTGCCAATTTCAACATAGGTTCATATAACCCATAGTACTTAGTCGATTCCAATTACACACTAAAAGTGATCATAAAAGTATGTACATCATATTGGCATAATAGTGAATCATATACTTGCATGAATCCCAATTAAAATTTCACAACATGTGGTTGTTAACATGAATCATATACTTGTATGAATCCCTAAATAAAATACCACAACATATGGTTGTTAACTTCCAACATAAATCACATACTTGCAAATATCCAATCGTATACCATAACATTCCCAAATCGTTTAGAATCAAAATAACATACAAGTATAGATTATTATCGCCATAATTCCATTTCGTTGTTAACTTCCAACGTAAATCACATACTTGCAAATATCCAATCGTATACCATAACATTCCCAAATCATACAAATATAGATTATTATCGCCACAGTTCCATTTCGCATTTTACACAAATCAAACGCAATTAATTATTCACATTGGAATAGCACTCTACTTACAACGTATGACGAATCTTCAATTCAGGAATCTGAATTCTGAATTTGGAGATGCTATCCTTTGTTGTACGCGTTGTTTTGATTTAATTGACGTTGCTTTAAGCTTTCAAATTATCTCCTAATTGTCTCTCAATTTCTGACGGCTATCTCTAGTCTCTCCTCAGCAGCATGACGGTCTCATCTCCATTTTTGTTTGTGTGTATTAGGGTGTCTTAGGTCCTTTTTATCGAATTTTTGAGTTGATTCGGACCATAGATGGAGCTTGTTTAATAATAGTCGTTCGTTCAAAGAAGAGACCAACCAGGAGCTGACATCTAGCCCTAGTGACAAGGCAAGGCTCAGAAAATCGACCAAACACAGACTAGGCCAGCCGAGGGGGCTGGGTTCGACCTGGCTCAGGGGCCAGGTCGACATGACAGTCGACACCGTGTCGACTTGGCAGTCGACACGGGTGACCCAGGTCGACTGCCCAGTTGACCTGGTTAGCCCCAGGTCGACTGCCAAGTCGACCTGGGTGCCTTGGGCGGGAAAATTCCCGCCCTGGCCAATTGGGCCCGATTTTGAATTTTGAATTGGTTTTTCTAGGCTGTTTTGGTCTGTTTGAATTTTAAACTGAATTCTGAAACTTCCGGGGGCCATATCTTCTTCATACGGAGTCCGTTTTACACAAACTCGGACTCTATCTCAAGCATAATTCCGAGACGAATGCAATGGCGTATCCCGTTTCCCTTAATTATTTGATTTGAAATTAATTATACTTTAATTTGTGAATTTCACTGTTATAGAATACATGGGGTGTTACATTCTCCCCCACTTAAAAAGGATTTCGTCCCGGAAATCTTCAAGTTCAGGAAGAATGTATATCCTAATATCCAAACATCCATCTACTCATCCATCAAACACGAGCATCCATTGTCCTTAAAAGACTTCTAATGCTTCATGATCATATGCGAAGTGTGTGTGTGTACATGTACTTATCTAATGCAAAATCAGGCGGTCTACTGATTTTGTTGACCTCCTTAATGCGAATTATGTAAGTGTCATGAATCCATTATGTATGCAAATTCTCCTATTCATGACTCTACATGAGTGCACAATCATTCATACAAATGCAACATCCATATGACAACACATTAAAGTTCAACCATATACGAATGCAAACATATATGCATATGCAATATGAAGTGACTGAGCCGATCTAAAACCTTGATTGTGTGTGTATATGCAACCACGAGCAACCACTGGCAATCACTTGCAACCACTTGCAACCATCATCCATAACATGTTTCAATTACAAGTTTTCATCCAAAGGGTTTTTTCCTAAAAGATAAGGTCGAGGAGATATACGTAAAAAGATAGATAAAAGCACAACTTAAGGAAAAAGAAAGATCAAAGATGTACCCTCGAAAAGAAAAGGGTAGGCTGCGCGTATTCTAGCTTCAGTTTCCCAAGTTGCGTCTCCCTCGGCGTCGCTCCACTGAACTTTGACGAGCTTGACTTCGCGGTTGCGTAGCTTCTTCACTTCCATTCCTAATATGCGGGTTGGAACTTTCCTTACGGTTGCTTCGCGTTCCACTACAGCTTCTTCTAGGATATTTGGCTCTACCACTTCAACAGAATCATGTAGACATTTTAGGATATGTGAAACGTGAAAAACGTTGTGAACTCCGACCAATTTTTCAGGTAGCTCTAATCTATAAGCCATTTTTCCAATTTTCTCGATGATAGGAAATGGTCCTACGAACCTTGGTGCTAGCTTTCCTGTGGTTCCAAAACGAACAACGTTCCTTAGCGGAGATACCTTAAGAAAAACTCTGTCCCCAACCTCAAATTCAAGGTCGGTTCTCCTCTTGTCGGCGTAGGATTTTTGTCTGTCTTGGGCTGTCTTCATCCTTCTCCGTATTAAGTCTACTTTTTCTGAAGTCTCTCGGATCATATCCGGTCCAAGTACGAGTTTGTCAGTAGACTCCCACCAACAAGTGGGCGATCGGCACGGTCTTCCATATAAGGCTTCGAAGGGCGCCATTCCGATGGTTGCTTGGTAGCTATTGTTGTAGGCAAATTCCACCAAAGGAAGATGGTCTTCCCACGTCCCTCTGAAGTCAAGTACGCACAGTCTTAAAAGGTCCTCAAAAACTCTGTTCACTCTTTCTGTCTGGCCGTTGGTTTGGGGATGATAGGTTATTCTTAAGCATAACTGTGTGCCTACCCCTTCTTGCAGACTTCGCCAAAACTCACTTGTGAAGATAGGGTCCCGGTCACTAGCAATGCTGGATGGTATTCCATGGAGCCGAACAATTTCTTTGAGGTAAAGAGATGCTAGGGATGAGGCAGTTCTTTTACTTTTGACAGGTAAAAAGTGGGCGCTTTTAGTAAGCCTATCTACTATTACCCAAATGCTAGTGTTGCCTCTCCTAGACCTAGGCAGCCCATCAATGAAGTCCATTGAGATGCTATTCCACTTCCACTGCGGGACCTCTAGAGGATGGAGTAGACCGCCAGGCTTTTTCTGTTCCGCCTTAACTTGTTGGCACACCATACACTTAGAAACGAAATCTGCCACATCCTTCTTCATGCCGTTCCAAAAGAAAGTTCTCTTTATGTCCTTGTACATTTTATCTCCGCCTGGGTGTATCGTCATCTTGGAGTGATGTGCTTCCTCGAGAACCTTCTTTACTAAATCCCTTGTCTGTGGGACGCATAGTCTTCCGTCTCGCCTTAGCCAACCCTTATCGTCGATGGTGTATCTGTTGAGGTGACTTGAAGTCTCACCCCTAATTATTCTATCAATCATCTCCACAAGCTGAGGGTCTTCGCGTTGTGCTGTCCCTATTGAGTCCACTAAAGTCGGGCTTACTTCGAGAGATGCGAGCAAGCCTGGTACAAAATCGGAGGAGGGCCTAAAGTCAAAGCTGGCTATAAACTCTAGGCTTTGTCTTTCAACAAACAACGGGCTTAGGGTTAGTTTCTTTCGGCTCAACGTGTCTACCACTACGTTGCTTTTTCCCGGAGTGTAGGAGATCTCGAAATCGTACGAGGAAAGAAACTCCATCCATCTCTGTTGCCTCAAGTTAAGATCTTTCTACGAGAAAAGATATTTCAACGATTTATGGTCAGTGTAAAGTTCGAACTTCTCACCTAGGAGATAGTGTCGCAAAGACTTGAGTGCAAAGACGATGGCGGCTAACTCAAGATCATGGGTCGGGTAGTTCTTTTCATGCACTTCCAATTGTCTCCCGCCATAAGCTACTACCCTTCCTTCTTGCATTAAGATGGCGCCTAGCCCTGTCCCACATGCATCTGTATAAACTGTGAACATCTTGCTTCCATCTGGCAATGTTAAAACTGGGGCTGTTGTAAGAGCCCTTTTCAGTCGTTGGAAAGAAAACTCGCAATCCAAGTCCCAATTGAACACTAGATTCTTCTTGGTCAACTTTGTGAGTGGAGATGATATCTTTGCAAAGTCTCTAATGAATTTTCGATAGAAGCCTGCTAGCCCGAGAAAGCTTCGGACCTCTGTTGCGTTCTTTGGTGTCTTCCAATCCTGCACCGCTACTACCTTAGCCGGGTCTACAGCTAACCCTTCCTTCGATACTATGTGCCCAAGAAATCTTACTTCCTCTCTCCAAAAGTGGCATTTGGAGAATTTGGCTTTTAGTTGATGGACTCGCAGAGTTTCCATGATTGCCCTTAAGTGCTGAGCATGTTCCTCTTCACTCTTTGAGAAGATAAGGATATCGTCTACGAAGACCACTACGAACTTATTGAGGAAATCTCTGAATACCCTACTCATCAGGTCCACGAAGTAAGCAGGTGCATTTGTCAACCCGAAAGGCATGACAAGCCATTCAAAGAAGCCGTCTGGGGTTCTAAATGCCGTTTTATCGATGCTATCTTCAGCCACCCTTAGCTGATGAAAACCGGTCGCTAAATCGAGTTGGGAGAAAACAGACGCTCCTACAAGCTGATCAAACAGATCGTCAATTCTGGGAAGAGCGTGCCTATTCTTTTTCGTTAGCTTGTTGAGCTCCCTATAGTCAACACATAGACGGAGTGAACCATCCGCCTTTGTAGCGAACACCACTGGAGCGCCCCATTTTGAAATGCTCCTTCTAATGAACCCCTTCTCTAGAAGCTCTTTAATCTGTTTACTGAGCTCTTTCCTTTCCCGTGGAGCCATGTGTCTAACGGGCAACGCAACGGGCTTTGCATTATCTACAAGATATATGTGGAAGTCTATCTCCCGCTTTAGAGGCAAGCCCTTCACCTCTTCGAAGACATCCGGATATTCCCGGACCACTCTAACCGATTGCAAATTTTCAACGGAGGCATCTAGCGATTCAAGATAACTAAGCATAACCGCATAAGAGGGATTACAAGTAATTTCCAAAGTCTTACCGAGCTGGGTCAGGAGCCTAACAATCCTTTTCTCACAATCAAGGATGGCCCCATTACTGGATAGCCAATCCATGCCCAAAATCAAACCATATCCTGAAAAACCCAAAGCAAAGGCACTACATCTAAATTCTACGCTTAGAATAGAAATTTTCAATCCCACACAGATCATAGACAAATGAGCCGGGCCCCCAATTGGGTTTGAAACAATTAAAGGGTCTTCTACCATACTAGTTTTTAGGTGCAGAGATTCTACTAAAGCAGACGAGATAAAGGAGTGTGATGCGCCAGAATCAAATAAAGTGCGAACGGGGTAATCATAAAGATAAACTACACTTTCTACAGAAGTATTTATAACTCGTTGTTGCAGAGGTGGCACCTCTAGCACATGAACTTGTGCCCCTGAGGTGGATCCAGCCCTCTGCCCCTGTCCTTGTTTCTTTGGGCAGTCCTTAGCCATGTGGCCTGTCTCACCACAAGAAAAGCACCCACCATTCATCTTGGCCTTCTTTTTCCGGCAATCTTTCACTAAGTGCCCCACTTTGCCACAGAAATTACACTTCCTCTTCTCTTTGTTGTCTTTCCCGCCCTTCTTAAAGTCTGTCTTCTTAGGCTGTAAACCCTCTTTCTTTCCTTGAGAGCTTTCTGCCTTTGTCTCCTTCTTGCCCTTATCCTCTTCGTTCAGCAATGCCATCTGCACCAATCTTTCATACGTAGCTCCCATGGGTATATGGGTCATGGCCAAACTGTGTAATGACTCATTCAACCCTTTGACAAAATGGAGAGACTTCTTATGCGGGGTGTTGACTAGGTCCATTCCGAACCTAGCCAGCTCATCGAACTGATTAACATACTCTTTGACTGTCTTATTCCCTTGCTTAAGAAATAAGAATTTTTCCAACTACAAACTCCTTTCAGCGTCTGAGAGAAATTTAGCCTCAAACCTTGCCCTAAAGTCCTCCCATGTTTCCACCGGTCTTTCTGCATTAGTGACTTCCCACCAGTAGGAAGCCTCGCCTTTAAGTAGCCATACTGCCAGTTGTACCTTTTGCCTATCTTCTACCTCAAATATGACGAATAAGTCCTCGGTCTCTTTCAGCCAATTCCTAGTTTCCACGAAGGACTCAGTTCCATGGAAGTCCTTTCCTCCCATAGCCTTAAAATCTTTACATATCTTAGCAAAAGTGTTTCCCCGCGGAGGAGGTGGAGGAAGAGGTGCTACTGCAGCCGGATGATTCCCTGCAGCTGGGGGAGGAGAAACGGTAGGGCCTGGCTGAGTGGCCCTTGCTTCCAAGAATCATCTAAACCAACCAGGTATTGGTACACCCTCTGGCAAGTTAAGTTCTTCGGACATGCTGAAACAAAAGGATAGATTCAAAACGAAGGATAAGAGATAGTACCTATGGCTTTGGGGGGACTTTGCCTTTTCAAAATAAACTAATATTTTATCTTTTAAAAATGCTTCTTTAAATTTTCTTTTTGAAAATAAATTTTCAAAACTTTTATCTTATCTGGTAAACCTATGCTCTGATACCAAGTGAAACACCCCACCTCCGTTAGGGTCACTCTCAAACGGAATGCCCTAATTTTGTTGGAGGTTTATAAGTATAAGTCACAGATATACAAGACAGATATAAGAACACATATTTTTGATCAGCGGAAAACAACAACCACTTTTATTTCATTAAAATACGTGTTACACAAACCATGCTATAATTATCTTACAATACTTCCAAAAACATAACATCTTCATAACTGTCTTGATTACATTATTTAAAGAAGCATAAAGAAAACATGAATAAACTGCAAAAGTCCCATAATTGCTGTCCAATGCCATAGTCCAAAACGGAAAAGAACCAAGCAATACATTCTTTCTCTTCAAACTGGACGTGAAAACTGGTCAAACAGCGGTATTCCCTCCCTGTGGACCTTGGGGGGGGGGGGCGACGAAAGAAAAGAAGGCGAAAGAAAAGTAGAGTCAGACATAAAGCCTGAGTAAGTCTAGGTCTATTCAGTCTATGAATAAAGAACTGGGTATGATAAGCATAAACTGGAAATGAGAAAGCACCATAAACTAAGTTAAGTTGTCTAGGGTCGAATATTATCGTATCCCATATTAATCTCTGTACCCATATAAACTAGTTCCCAACAGGCACCCCATAATCATGGTGAAGTGATCCATTTCTGATGATCGGCTCCTACTCGCATAGTAACATGTGTCTTACGGCCCCCGTTGTTGTAGTTACCTATGCTGGTCCCACCATGGGGTATATCAAGTCCCATGGTGGCGGCCCGACACAATCCTAGAATGCACAGGTATGCTACTGGTGCCCAGTGCCTTATTTTTCTGCGCCGGAGTGTGTGCACGCCCGCACCCCGTTAGAACCTACACTGCTGCACCACCGTCATCGATTTGACCTCTTACAGTCAGCCCAGTAATCGTGCCCCACCCTGCCTAGTTCAGGGTATCATGATACACCTTGTAGGGTTACTGCTGAAAAGGGTCTCCCGCTACTAGGTTTTCTATTTCTAGCCAACATGCTAAGTTGGTTAAGTGTTTTGTAAACCTAACCCCAAATCAGTCTGTATAGTTTAGCATGTTCCATTTTAATTAAGTATTAATTCAATTTACTTAATCCTATCAATCCTGACTCAGCATTAATTGTCTTATTAAAGCCTCGACCTCTCACATTAGACAGGTATTGTTGTGGCTGCCTGTTACCGGTTGGGTCCGGGCAGTCTTACGCCACAACTCAGTCTAACCTCGGGTCCTTATTGGGCTCCGTGTTTAACCACCCACATTGGATAGGTATTGTTGTGACTACTGGACATCCGGGTGATTTCGGGCAGGTTTACATCACAACTCAATCCAACCTCGGGTTAAACACATTGTATTTTCTACATTTACATATTTTTTCTCTTTCCTTTTTATATGTAAATATTTGCGGCCCATTATTCAAATTTATCTTTATTGGTTAAAATTTATTTATGCCACTTAATTGTTTTTCAGGGTTGTTGGCATGCGTCAAACATGCCAACACATATGTTCTATATTTTAACCCAAACGTCATTACCCCCGTTTTACACGTTCGCTACAATATAAGATATGTTGGTTTTAACATTTAAACCCAATTTAGCCATATGAAAAGGGGAAGCTTATGACATGGTGTTTATAAGGTAACATAAAAAGGGGAGTGTGAACGCATGAACTTGCAACATAAAGATTCAATTAACATTAATTAGGCACATGTGAACTTGCATTGTAATGGCATAAACAATACTTAAACATGAATCATTCTATTCATGTAATCATGGCATAAACAATACTTAAACATGAATCATTCTATTCATGTAATCATGGCATAAACAATACTTAAACATGAATCATTCTATTCATATAATCATGGCATAAACAATACTTAAACACGAATCATTCTATTCATGTAATCATGGCATAAACAATACTTAAACATGAATCATTCTATTCATGTAATCATGGCATAAACAATACTTAAACATGAATCATTCTATTCATGTAAACTTGCAATTGGAATGTAAATCTAACTTAATTGTGTCACATATATCACCATATGGTTTTAATAACAACTTAGGCCTAAAACATGTTTTTCAACTAGGCATAATACCCAACATAGTTTAGTCATGTTCATAAAGATGCTTACTTTTGTTTTTAATACAAAAGTATGATTTGCCAATTTCAACATAGGTTCATATAACCCATAGTACTTAGTCGAGTCCAATTACACACTAAAAGTGATCATAAAAGTATGTACATCATATTGGCATAATAGTGAATCATATACTTGCATGAATCCCAATTAAAATTTCACAACATGTGGTTGTTAACATGAATCATCTACTTGTATGAATCCCTAAATAAAATACCACAACATATGGTTGTTAACTTCCAACATAAATCACATACTTGCAAATATCCAATCGTATACCATAACATTCCCAAATCATTTAGAATCAAAATAACATACAAGTATTGATTATTATCGCCACAATTCCATTTCGTTGTTAACTTCCAACGTAAATCACATACTTGCAAATATCCAATCGTATACCATAACATTCCCAAATCATACAAATATAGATTATTATCGCCACAGTTCCATTTCGCATTTTACACAAATCAAACGCAATTAATTATTCACATCGGAATAGCACTCTACTTACAACGTATGACGAATCTTCAATTCAGGAATTTGAATTCTGAATTTGGAGATGCTATCCTTTGTTGTAGGCGTTGTTTTGATTTAATTGACGTTGCTTTAAGCTTTCAAATTATCTCCTAATTGTCTCTCAATTTCTGACGGCTATCTCTAGTCTCTCCTCAGCAGCATGACGGTCTCATCTCCATTTTTGTTTGTGTGTATTAGGGTGAGTCTTAAGTCCTTTTTATAGAGTTTTTGAGTTGATTTGGACCGTCGATGGAGCTTGGTTTAATAATAGCCGTTCGTTCAAAGGAGAGACCAACCAGGAGCTGACACCTAGCCCTAGTGACAAGGCAAGGCTCAGAAAATCGACCAAATACGGACTAGGACAGCCAGGGGGCTGGGTTCGACCTGGCTCAGGGGCCAGGTCGACATGCCAGTCGACACCGTGTCGACTTGGCAGTCGACACGGGTGACCCAGGTCGACTGCCCAGTCGACCTGGTTAGCCCCAGGTCGACTGCCAAGTCGACCTGGGTGCCTTGGGAGGGAAAATTCCCGCCCTGGCCAATTGGGCCCGATTTTGAATTTTGAATTGGTTTATCTGGGTTGTTTTGGTCTGTTTGAATTTTAAACTGAATTCTGAAACTTCCGGGGGCCATATCTTCTTCATACGGAATCCATTTTACGCAAACTCGGACTCTATCTCAAGGAGAATTCCGAGACGAACGCAATGGCGTATCCCGTTTCCCTTAATTCTTTGATTTGAAATTAATTATACTTTAATTTGTGAAATTCACTGTTATAGAATACACGGGGTGTTACAAAAATATTCCAAAGATAATTTAGATTGAAATCCATTCCAATTCATATATTGGAAATTCTGGTTATTTTTAAAACCATTTCAAATCCAATTTATTTATTTTAAAATTATTGGATTTATTATTCTATTTCAAAACTAGTTCATTTCGATAAAAAAAAATTATCTTTTCAAATATGGAATTTTTCATCCCAATTCTTTCCAAATCATTTATTATGATTTTACAAAAATTATTGATATTTTTAATAATTTTATCGAGGCCCGTACAGTCGATTTCCATAAACGGTCATCGAACTGCACTTACATCGACCTTTTCCAAATTTGATTTGGACATGATTCCAAATTCAACCGTTAGATTTCAAATCTCTTGTATTCGTTGGAAAGCTTTTTTCGATACGAACCCAACGGTTCCGGTTTTAGAGAATCCGACGGTCGGATCTCCCGTAATGTCTGTTTGAAGTCAATGGTCAAAATTCACGAACTGCCGCGGCGCGTTCTATTCAGGCCATTATATATATATATATTATATTTAGTCGATTTCCTTTCAAAACGTATTTTACAAATCATTTTAAATTTGTTTTCAAAACGATTTCAACTTCATATTCAATTTCAAATCAAAATTGAATATTCCATATCATCGATATATAAATGATAGTATTTTCAAAACATTAGATTTTGAAATCATTTCCTTTTCGATATTCATTATAAAAAATGAATAAAATCAATATAAATATCGTTCACGTCAAAATGGCGTCAATCTAATCAACTTGGCTTTATATATTTAAATATTTTCGTGTCCATCCCAAATCGGACATCAAAATCAGATTTTGATCTTTTACTGAATATTATTTAGAAATATTCATCATTTTAAAATATTCGTTATTTTAAATTATTCTTTTCTTCTGAATTGGAATCAGACACAGTCAATTACCATATAATGTTATTTATATGGATTTCACACAACAAATGTGTATAACAACAATAATAAACAATCAACCATCATCCAGAGTGCATTCTACACTGTATAAGCATTAAATATAAATATTTAATGCTTACATAGCCTGTCAATCGATCGATCGACAAACAACTAATTATTGGGACTAGTGTATGTCATATATCACCCCCAATACCCGTGTGGGGTTTCAATCAACAAATAACGAATTTTATTTGTGCAGTTGGGCGATGTGTAAAATTTATCGTCCCAATCTATATCTGTCAAAGGTGTGTACATAAACAAATCGTCCGATTTGTTTATAAATATTTATTTTATTCATATACACGTTAAAAATTATATTTTTAACTATAAAATATTTATTCTATTTCATGTCACACAATCAACTTTCACAACACAATCAAACAAACACACAAGTCGTCCTTGGTCTGTGGACGACGGGTGTCGGGTGCTGCTAAGCACCATCTGCATCCTAGTATATATTTCTAACTAGAAAATAAATTAATGTGAGACGTTCTCACCTTTGGGTTCCACTCCGTCGTGCTTTGATTGTCGATCTATGTAGTATACCTATGTTAAAAATTATATTTTTAACTAATCAATAATTATTTCTTTGTATGATTATTTTATAAATAACATACATAGGCTAAAAATTATATTTTTACCTTTCTAAAAATAATTTCATATTTTTATAATAACGCTACATAGATAAAAATTACATTTTTATATCGTCACTTCATATATAAAAATCGTACTTTTATATCTCTACTACATATATAAAGATCAAATTTTTATTATCTATATATTATAAAAAACATATTTTTATTATCTCTATAATATAAAAATCATATTTTTATTACCTCTATAATATAAAAATCATATTTTTATTTCAAAATCATATATATATTGTAACACCCCGAATTTCGGTTAATGCCAAAATTCCCAATTTAAAGAATAACTAATCCCAGATGTGGGAATTAGGGGAAACGGGTTGCACCATTACGTTCGTCTCGGAAAAATACGCGAAATAGAGTCTGAGTTTTCGAAAATCGGAGTCCGTATGAAGAAGATATGGACTAACGAAGTTAGGCAGAAAAACCGAAAAACTAGCCAGAATGCACTGGCGCACTTGTGAAGTGCGCCAACACAAAAATGCACTGGCGCACTTGTGAAGTGCGCCAACACATTTTTACACTGGCGCACTTGGGAATTGCGCCCGTGTCGGGACAGGAAACCTGCACAGTTTCTAGAGAGTTCTGTGGTTGGGTGCACCAGTTTGGGGTTTGGGCTTGGTCTTAGGGCTGGTTTCTGGAAGGTTCCGAAATCTAAGGGTCCTAATCTAATTTAGGGTTAATCTAATGGCCTAAAACACTTGCCTAATCTATAAATACACCCTAATACTACCCTAATTCATACTAAAAATAGAAATGATGCCACCATGCCGCCAAAATCAAACTTGAGAGGAACCTCCACTAGTTTATGAAGAAAGTTGCAAGCTAATCAACCTCTAATCATAATCTTCTTCTTGTATAGCAACTAGTTCTACTACATAAGTTTGCTGATCTTGGTTTTGGTGAGTTTCTATAGACTTAACAATCAATTGTTAAATTGATTATGATAGGATATGATAAGATATGGCTATGTTTGTGGAATCAATGTGTTTATGCAAGTTTAGCATAGTGTATGTTGTGTGCTATATGAAAGTTTAATGCTATGTTTTATGATGCAAAACACTATGTTGAACATTGATTCATATGTAACATGTTATGCAAGCTATATGGGAGATTATATGCAAGTCTATATGTAACATGTTATGCAAGTTATGTATTTGGTTTTATGCATGCTAAGTATTTGGTTTTATGCATGCTATGTATGTGGTTTTATGCATGCTAAGTATTTGGTTTTATGCATGCTAAGTGTTTGGTTTTATGCAAGTTTGTCTCTTTTTATGATATGCATAATATATGCAAGTTTGTCTCTAAGTATGGCATGTTATGCAAGTTCATATGCAAGTTATGATGCAAGTTCATATGCAAGTTATGTTGCAAGTTCATATGCAAGTTATGATACATGTTCATATGCAAGTTATGATGCAAGTTCACATGCAAGTTATGATGCAAATTCATATGCAAGTTAATGTGCAAGTTCATATGCAAGTTGTCTCTTTTATGATATGCATAATGCAAGTTTGGGTTAAATACTAGTTGGGTTTAATGTATGTTCATATATGCAAGTTGACACCTTTTGAACCCATGATAAAGTTACATGCTATGTTGGCTAAACCCATGACCTTTGTGATGAATCTTCCCTTTATTATGTCGTGTTATGAGAACGAACTACGTGGGGAACGATGGGGTTAATATGCATGTTAATAAAATGATGTGAAATGGTTATGATTAATCATACCACAAATTAAATGGACGTAATTGGGAATTTACCTATTAAGTTAGGTCTACCCATATTATGGAGTTGGGAATTTACCTATTAAGTTAGGTCTACCCATACTATGGAATTGGGAATTTACCTATTGAGTTAGGTCTACCCATATTCTTAAAAATGTGTAATTAATTAGGCATAATTAATTCAAATTATGGGGGTGATTAATTAGGTGTAATTAATCAACTAAGACACGAGGTTGGACCCTTTTGTAGCGGAAGTCTGCCCGGAACCGACCGGCCATCCAGCAGCTACAAATGATTGGCCCAATGTGAGAGGTCTTAGTCATAAATTAAATACGTGATTAAAGTAAAGACACGAGGTTAGACCTTTTTATGACAGAAGTCTGCCCGGAACCAACCGGCATATCCAGCAGTCATAAAAGATGGTCTAATGTGAGAGGTCTTTATGAGGTCATGATCTTAATTAATTAAGAAACACTTAACCATATTAGCATGTAGAGGGACATGAGGGGTTAAGTGGGTGCCTTGGGTGGCATGTGGAATCTAGTGGGTTGCCTTGGGTGGCAATAGAAAATACGATTAGAATACTTAACCAAAGAGGAACATGTAATTAAACATGGGTAAAGGGTTAAGTAAGTGCTTTGGGTGGCATGTGGAAATCTAGTGGGTGCCTTAAGTGGCAATTGATATATGATTAGATGACTTAACCAAACCTTAACATGTAGGTGGGCATGATTATAAAAGGGGTTAAGTGGAATACACTAGATAAAATAACAAGCTTAGGTGGTAGCTTGTGGGGGCCCATTTCAACCAATATCCCAAACGTATCTTAGTGGGCTCGACTCTAGTCGAGTGACGGGACACGCATATTGGGCTTGACTATAAGAGGCCAAAATGGGTTAGCGGTGGCAACACATGACCAACGGGTTTCATATGCGTGTGTGGACCCGGGCTGGTAAATAAGATGTTGTTGCATCGTGTAGATATAAGCCGTGCACCGTTAGTTTTATCAGGTTGCCACGTTGGGGAACTGTACACCCCACGGTGGGGCCAGCACGGGTATCTACGTTAGGGAGCCGATCGAATGGGGAGTAGTGTGTACACCTAGTGGATTGTAGGGCCCCGTGGCGTCTACTTAGTCACCTAGGGGTACGCGAGAACTATTAAGTTAATTTTATAAGTCCATGGGTGGGATCAACCTTTAAGTTAGGAATGACTGGTGTGGTGCAGTGTAGGAATTACCCTTCGGTAGGTAGATCCGGGGGGTGCAATCTAGTAATTATCCTTGGGTGGATAAATGCGTCTTTTCGGTTATCTTAGTACATCCTGTGTTTAGTTGGCTACTTAGTGTAGTCATTATCCCCAGAGGTACCGTACCTTGTTATATCATACCCTAATTACTTTAATGATTGTATTGTTAGGGTTATAGGACTCACTCAGACTTATGTCTGACCCCGTTGTTTCTTTATCTTTTTCCCAACCCTCAGGTTTACAGAGTGGACCTAGCACTAGTGGGTTTTGATCAGACTGCTTTATCTATCTTTTGGAGCTTGGACCGTGGATGTAAAGCTCAGTTTATCTTTTCTATTATGGCTATTAGGTTATGTAGTGGGATTATGTACTTTTGTCTTTATCATGATGGATATTATGTACTTGACTCTTATTTATGGTTTTGGTGTAACCAAACATGTTTTACTTTCCGTTGGAATGAAATGATGTTTTAAATTCTCAAGTATTACTTATATCTGTCTTGTTGTAATTTTTCTGTTCTATATTCACTTAAAATACTCCACCGATGTTATGGCATTCCCTTAGTGAGTGACCGTAGCGGGTGTGGGGTGTTACACGTGGTATCAAAGCTTAAGGTTACCAGAACAGATAAATTTTTTAGAAAAACTATTTTCTAAGAATATTTTTGAAAGGAGTATTTTCAAAAACATGTCTTTTAAGAGAAAAGTTTTTGAAAGAAAAGCATAATCCCCAATAGCCATATCTTTATCTTTCGAATTCTCCGTTCTGAATCTCTTCCTCTCTCGTTTTGAGTTTCCCCTCCGTGTATAGATGATCTTTCTAAGATAGATAAGAATGGAAAACCACTTCAAGGGACTTAGACATTAGTCGGATTAGAAGTTGGTTCAAGAAGGAGGAGGACTGGTAGGTATCTATTGTATAGACGATGGGAGGAAGGCTCAAATAGTTGTTTGGTTAATGAAGGATGGAACCTCATTGGTGGGAGGTTACGAGTGGAGAATAGGAAGAAGAAGGCGAGTAGTTATCCTTTTGGAGGAATAGGACACCTTATTAGGATTGTCCAAAGGGGCATGGGCAAGGTATGGAATCTCCTGGAGGGTAGTTGTATTCCCTCGCGGCTAGTGTACCAGATGGGGATAGGACCGTCTAGGTTGGAATTTGGATTTCTTTATTATCCGGTTCGAACTTTATTAGATTCTGACGCATCGAGTTCGTTTATCTCATCATTGTTAGTTGAGTCACTGCACTTAGACACCAGTTTGGTAGATGATCCCTTAGTTGTTTCAAACCCAATTGGGGCTCCATGATGTGTTTGGGTTTGAAAGTTTCTATACTTAGCGTTGAGTTTAGATGTGATGCTTTTTGGGCTTCACGGGCTATGGGTTAGTTTGGGCATGGACTGGTTATCCAGTAGGGGTGCCGTTCTTTATTTTGAAGGGAGAGTTGTTAGGCTTATGACCTGCTTGGGTAACACTCTCGAGATCTCTTGTAATCCCATGGAATCTGTTATGCTAAGTTATCTAGAATCGCTTGACACGTCGGTCGAGAGTTTGCGATCTGTTAGAGTGGTCCGGGAATACTCGGATGTGTTTGAGGAGGTGAAGGGCTTACCTCCGGAGCGGGAGATTGACTTCCGAATATATCTGGTAGACAATGCTAAACCTGTATCTTTACCAGTGCGCCACATGGCTCCTCGCGAGAGGAGGGAACTCCATAAGCAAGTAGGGGAGTTGCTTGAGAAGGGGTCCATAAGACAAAGTATATCGGAGTGGGGTGCTCCAGTAGTTTTTGCTACGAAGGCGGATGGGTCCCTCAGACTTTGTGTAGGCTAAAGAGAACTAAATAAACTCACAATGAAGAATAGACACCCATTGCCGAGGATTGATGATCTCTTTGATCAGTTGGTTGGCGCCTCAGTATTTTCGCAAGTTGGACTCAGCCACGGGGTTTCGTCAGTTGAGAGTGGCTGAGGATAGTATAGAGAGGATTGCCTTTAGGACTCCGGATGGTTTTATGAGTGGCTGGTGATGCCATTTGGTTAGACGAACGCCTCCGCATACTTTGTTGATTTGATGAGAAGGGTGTTCAGGGAGTACCTAAATAAGTTCGTGATGATCTTGGTGGATGACATCTTGGTCTTTTCTAGGAGCGAAATAAGTTTTCATATGTGCTCAATAGGTTGAGCAAAGCCCGTTATGGGATAAATGGTGGTTTTGGAGCGAGACTGGCAAGGACATCCATAGTTGGACAAGGGCTTAATTATTTAGCCGTTTTTACTAGTATCATCTCACGTAGGTCGTCTAAATTTGAAGGAGTTATCCCTTGGGTGTTTGTCTGATATTGGTTTAGGCCTTTGGGGCTTGCATTTGGGGGATGTCGAGTTCGACTAAGGTGGTCTGCGTGAGAGATGGATAGTTGTGACGATTTTGCATGGGAGAATATCCTGATTTTATCTAGAAGTGGAGAAAAGCATGCCCTACATCTTAGGGAAGTGTTGGAGACTCTTTGAGCGCATTGTCTTAAGACAACAAAGGTGGATGGAATTCTTAGCATCCTATGAGTTTGAGATAGCGTATACCCCTGGCAAGGGTAACGTGGTGGCAGACGCCTTGAGCAGAAAAAGGCTGTCTTTGAGTCCATTGTTCGTGGAATGGCGAAGCTTGGAGTTTAATTCTATGATTGACTTTAGACCTTCCGTTGACTTTGTACCCGGTTTGCTAGCCTCCTTGGAGGTTAGGCCTACTCTTTTGGGGCGGATTGGCGAAGCACAGCGAGACGACCCACAGTTGGTTGAGTTAGTAGAGAAGCTCATAAGGGGGGAGTCGTCCAGCCATTTGAGTAGGTACACCCTAGATGGTAAGGGGTGGTTGCGTAGAGACGGTAGACTTTGTGTACCGCAAGACGAGGGTCTGAGGAAGGCTATACTTGATGATGCACATCGGTCAAAGATGACCATTCATCCTGGTAGGGACAAGATGTACCAAGACATGAAGCGAGTTTTCTTTTTGGGCCGATATGGAGAAAGATGTGGCAGAGTATGTCGCTAGATGCTTGGTGTGCTAGCAAATGAAAGCAGAGCAGAAGAAACCCGATGGGTTGCTTCACCCATTTGGAAGTTCCGCTATGGAAGTGGGATAGTGTCTCGATGGATTACCGAGATCGAGGAAGGGTAATACAGGAATTTGGGTTGTGGTAGACAGACTTACTAAGAGCGCCCATTTCATACCTGTGAAGAGCAAGAGGACTGCTCCATGGCTAGCTTCAGTATATCTTCGAGAGATAGTTCAATTGCATGGGGTACCCTCTAGTATAGTGAGGGATCAAGATCCTATCTTCACTAGCGAGTTCTGGAAAAGTTTGCAAGAAGCAGTAGGGACTCAATTGTGTCTGAGCACCGCATTTCATCCTCAGACGGACGGCCAGACTGAGAGGGTGAATCGTGTCCTAGAAGACCTTTTGAGGCTTTGTATCTTAGATTTTGGTGGTACATGGGAAGAGCATCTTCCATTGGTGGAGTTCGCATATAATAACAGCTTTCGGTTCAGTATTGGTATGGCTCCTTTTGAAGCTCTTTATGGAAGGCCTTGTCGATCTCCTACATGTTGGTGGGAATCTACGGATAAGATCTTGCTTGGGCCAGATATGGTTAGAGAGACTTCAGAGAAGATTGATTTGATTCGAAGAAGGATGAAGGCAGCGCAAGATAGACAGAAATCTTATGCGGATCGGAGAAGGACGGATCTTGAGTTTGAGGTTGGGGACATGGTTTTTGTCAAAGTATCTCCGTTGAGAAATGTTGTTCGCTTTGGGTCCGTTGGGAAGTTAGCACCGAGGTTTGTTGGGCCGTTTCCTATTAAGGAAAGGATTGGACGGATGGCATATAGGGTGGAGTTGCCCGACGGACTTAGTGGTGTTCATGATGTATTCCATGTATCACATTTGAGGAAGTGCTTACATGAGACCGCAGAGGTGGTAGAGCCGAGCTTGCTTAGAGATGTAGAGGTGTAGCATGATGCAACGATTCGACGAGCTCCTACTCGCATCCTTGGGTCAGAAACTAGGAAGTTGAGGAACAGAGAAGTTCAGCTAGTTAAAGTGCAATGGGGAGATGACGAAAGCAATGCTACTTGGGAGACGGAAGCGAAGATGCGTTCTTTGTACCCATTTCTTTTTGAGAGTATGTCTTTTAACTTCTCCTTTATCGCCTGTCTAGTACTTATCTTATCTTTAGTATATCCTCTCCCTAGTACCTATGACCTTTAGATAGGGTAAATCTATGGTTGAAACATGTGTTTGAGACATGTTATGTTTGATGGATGCGTGTGGATACAAGTGGTTGCTAGTGGTTGCTCGTGGATGCATATACACACACTCTAGACACTAGATCGGCTCAATCACTTCATATGGCATATTGCATAAAATTGTGTGTAGGAAGCTATATTTATGGATGTATAATGATTGTGTTATCATATGGATGATGCATTTTGGTGAATGATTGTGCACTCATGTAGATATCTTATGTGTCGATAGGGTTCTCTCGCATACATAATGGATGCATGGCACTATCATGGTTTGCATATGTTCATACATTAGATAGGGAACATATACACACACTTTTTGCATATGCTCATACATCATTAGAAACTGTTTTAAGGACAATGGATGCTCGTGTTTGATGGATTGAGTAGATGGTTGTTTGGATGGTAGGATATGCATTCTCCTTCGCTTAGAGATTTCGGGGACGAAATCCTTTAAGGAGGGGAGAATGTAACACCCCGAATTTCGGTTAATGCCAAAATTCACAAATTAAAGAATAACTAATCCCAGATTTGGGAATTAGGGGAAACGGGTTGCACCATTGCGTTCGTCTCGGAAAAATACGCGAAATAGAGTCTGAGTTTTCGAAAATCGGAGTCCGTATGAAGAAGATATGGACGAACGAAGTTAGGCAGAAAAACCGAAAAACTAGCCAGAATGCACTGGCGCACTTGTGAAGTGCGCCAACACAAAAATGCACTGGCGCACTTGTGAAGTGCGCCAACACATTTTTACACTAGCGCACTTGGGAAGTGCGCCCGTGTCGGGACAGGAAACCTGCACAGTTTCTAGAGAGTTCTGTGGTTGGGTGCACCAGTTTGGGGTTTGGGCTTGGCCTTAGGGCTGGTTTCTGGAAGGTTCCGAAATCTAAGGGTCCTAATCTAATTTAGGGTTAATCTAATGGCCTAAAACACTTGCCTAATCTATAAATACACCCTAATACTACCCTAATTCATACTAAAAATAGAAATGATGCCACCATGCCGCCAAAATCAAACTTGAGAGGAACCTCCACTAGTTTATGAAGAAAGTTGCAAGCTAATCAACCTCTAATCATCATCTTCTTCTTGTATAGCAACTAGTTCTACTACATAAGTTTGCTAATCTTGGTTTTGGTGAGTTTCTATAGACTTAACAATCAATTGTTAAATTGATTATGATAGGATATGATAAGATATGGCTATGTTTGTGGAATCAATGTGTTTATGCAAGTTTAGTATAGTGTATGTTGTGTGCTATATGCAAGTTTAATGCTATGTTTTATGATGCAAAACACTATGTTGAACATTGATTCATATGTAACATGCTATGCAAGCTATATGGGAGATTATATGCAAGTCTATATGTAACATGTTATGCAAGTTAGGTATTTGGTTCTATGCATGCTAAGTATTTGGTTTTATGCATGCTATGTATGTGGTTTTATGCATGCTAAGTATTTGGTTTTATGCATGCTAAGTGTTTGGTTTTATGCAAGTTTGTCTCTTTTTATGATATGCATAATATATGCAAGTTTGTCTCTAAGTATGGCATGTTATGCAAGTTCATATGCAAGTTATGATGCAAGTTCATATGCAAGTTATGATGCAAGTTCATATGCAAGTTATGATGCAAGTTCATATGCAAGTTATGATACATGTTCATATGCAAGTTATGATGCAAGTTCATATGCAAGTTATGATGCAAGTTCATATGCAAGTTTTTGTGCAAGTTCATATGCAAGTTGTCTCTTTTATGATATGCATAATGCAAGTTTGGGTTAAATACTAGTTGGGTTTAATGTATGTTCATATATGCAAGTTGACACCTTTTGAACCCATGATAAAGTTACATGCTATGTTGGCTAAACCCATGACCTTTGTGATGAATCTTCCCTTTATTATGTCGTGTTATGAGAACGAACTACGTGGGGAACGATGGGGTTAATATGCATGTTAATAAAATGATGTGAAATGGGTATGATTAATCATACCACAAATTAAATGGACGTAATTGGGAATTTACCTATTAAGTTAGGTCTACCCATATTATGGAGTTGGGAATTTACCTATTAAGTTAGGTCTACCCATACTATGGAATTGGGAATTTACCTATTGAGTTAGGTCTACCCATATTCTTAAAAATGTGTAATTAATTAGGCATAATTAATTCAAATTATGGGGGTGATTAATTAGGTGTAATTAATCAACTAAGACACGAGGTTGGACCCTTTTGTAGCGGAAGTCTGCCCGGAACCGACCGGCCATCCAGCAGCTACAAATGATTGGCCCAATGTGAGAGGTCTTAGTCATAAATTAAATACGTGATTAAAGTAAAGACACGAGGTTAGACCTTTTTATGACAGAAGTCTGCCCGGAACCAACCGGCATATCCAGCAGTCATAAAAGATGGTCTAATGTGAGAGGTCTTTATGAGGTCATGATCTTAATTAATTAAGAAACACTTAACCATATTAGCATGTAGAGGGACATGAGGGGTTAAGTGGGTGCCTTGGGTGGCATGTGGAAATCTAGTGGGTTGCCTTTGGTGGCAATAGAAAATACGATTAGAATACTTAACCAAAGAGGAACATGTAATTAAACATGGATAAAGGGTTAAGTAAGTGCATTGGGTGGCATGTGGAAATCTAGTGGGTGCCTTAAGTGGCAATTGATATATGATTAGATGACTTAACCAAACCTTAACATGTAGGTGGGCATGATTATAAAAGGGGTTAAGTGGGATACACTAGATAAAATAACAAGCTTAGGTGGTAGCTTGTGGGGGCCCATTTCAACCAATATCCCAAACGTATCTTAGTGGGCTCGACTCTAGTCGAGTGACGGGACACGCATATTGGGCTTGACTATAAGAGGCCAAAATGGGTTAGCGGTGGCAACGCATGACCAACGGGTTTCATATGCGTGTGTGGACCCGGGCTGGTAAATAAGACGTTGTTGCATCGTGTAGATATAAGCCGTGCACCGTTAGTTTTATCAGGTTGCCACGTTGGGGAACTGTACACCCCACGGTGGGGCCAGCACGGGTATCTACATTAGGGAGCCGATCGAATGGGGAGTAGTGTGTACACCTAGTGGATTGTAGGGCCCCGTGGCGTCTACTTAGTCACCTAGGGGTACGCGAGAACTATTAAGTTAATTTTATAAGTCCATGGGTGGGATCAACCTTTAAGTTAGGAATGACTGGTGTGGTGCAGTGTAGGAATTACCCTTGGGTGGGTAGATCCGGGGGGGTACAATCTAGTAATTATCCTTGGGTGGATAAATGCGTCTTTTCGGTTATCTTAGTACATCCTGTGTTTAGTTGGCTACTTAGTGTAGTCATTATCCCCAGAGGTACCGTACCTTGTTATATCATACCCTAATTACTTTAATGATTGTATTGTTAGGGTTATAGGACTCACTCAGACTTATGTCTGACCCCGTTGTTTCTTTATCTTTTTCCCAACCCTCAGGTTTACAGAGTGGACCTAGCACTAGTGGGCTTTGATCAGACTGCTTTATCTATCTTTTGGAGCTTGGACCGTGGATGTAAAGCTCAGTTTATCTTTTCTATTATGGCTATTAGATTATGTAGTGGGATTATGTACTTTTGTCTTTATCAGGATGGATATTATGTACTTGACTCTTATTTATGGTTTTGGTGTAACCAAACATGTTTTACTTTCCGTTGGAATGAAATGATGTTTTAAATTCTCAAGTATTACTTATATCTGTCTTGTTGTAATTTTTCTGTTCTATATTCACTTAAAATACTCCACCGATGTTATGGCATTCCCTTAGTGAGTGACCGTAGCGGGTGTGGGGTGTTACATATATATATATATATATATATATATATATATATATATATATATATCGCGCTATCCATATAAGTAAAGATCATATTTTTATATACGACATTTATAATTAAAAATCGCATTTTTAATTACCTATAAAAATAAAAATGAAAATAAACGCTCATCACGGTCGGAGGAGGCTCGGCGAAGGTGCTCAGGTAGGCGGCGGACGTAGGCAGGACCCACGGTGTGCTGAGACGCGGGTTTGGTGTTCGTTTTGGGCTGTGGAGGTTCGGAGAAGAAGAATGAAGGCGGAGGAGGAAGTGTGGAGGTCAGGGGGACGACGCAGTTGGCGGTGGAGGTTGTCCAAGGCGGCGGCGGCTACCTCGAACGACGGAGGGGGGGCTGGTGTCTTGGGCTGCGTGTTTGGATGGATTGAAGGGGAGAAAGGAGACAGGAAAGCGGTGACGGGGAGAGGTTGGCGGCCGGCGTTGGAGGCGGGGTGGCGGTGGTCGTCGCTGGTGAAGGCGTCATCGTTTTTTTTTCTTTTCTAATTTCGAACGAAGAACTGATTTGGGGGGGGGGGGGGGAGGGTATAAACGAGAATATAGGGTGTAATATATATTTAATTTATTTCAATTTAATTTTACAAAGGGTTGACTTTTTATTTGAACTCCAAACGAAACCCACCGCCTATTGTCGCCAGCTAATTACCCCCATTCCGAACACAATGGGATACGTATCGTAAGCCGATTCGACTGTTTCGATCGGTTTTCGTCAAAATCAAAATATAAATCTATATATTAAATTTGAACGCATATTTCAATTTACCGGGGCCACATACGGACTTTAGAAATTCCTAAAAAATATTTTCTAGCTTCGTATTGACGATACGGTTCTAACAAAACTAGTTTCATCAAGTTTGGAGACCGTTTGAAAAATAGCCATTTTCTGGTCGATCCAAATTGATTGAAACTGTCAAAACACGTCTTCGCCACGCTCACATATTGATTTCAAAAATTACGAATTTTTGAATCTAGCAATAAATTGACATCCCGGATCCAACAAAAGTGGTTTCGTAAAAAACGGAGGTCATTTGCAAAATTTCCATTTTTAAGGGCCATATTTCATACCGACTATTCTGAATTTTCAACTGAGCATAACTTATTATTCCCGCTATGAAATTTCATTTTTTCGGATTCGTTAGAAAGATATTTTCAATTAGATTCTAATACTTTTAGTTTCGCTAAAATCCGGTTTATTTTGAATCTTGTACATTCATTTGAAATTTGAAATCGAATTTTCAAACTACCCCACCATTTTCAATTCCTTTTATAATTAAAATAAATATTTATATTCTGACGACGATCTATATAAATATATACATTCTAATTCTATTCAAAATATTTTTTTCGTCGTTATTATTTAAAATAATTCATTTTAAATATTCAAAATTCATTAAAATTGCCAAAATAAATTTTTTAAATTGGTTCGGTTTTTCCGGGTTGTTACACATATGGGTGTCTAACTCTATCGAAGGAGCTAAGAAACTTTTGCTTGTTTATAAAGACCTAGTATTAGATATCAACAATGTCGATTTCTTATATAATGCATTTGTATTAGATTTCGAGGTGTATGGTCTCATATTAGGGATAGATTGACTATCATTTTATGGAGTTTTCCTTAACTGTAATAAGAGATTTGTTTTCTTGAGAAGTCGTGGAGGTCGTACCTTATAGATCCATTGTAGGACTGGAAATAGGGATTCGTCCTTACTGCACTCTTTATTGTCTGTATCAGGAGCACAATCTTCAATGCCCATTGTGTGCGAGTTTCCAGACATCTTTGAGGAAGTCATGAGACTTCCACCTTACAGAGAAATCTCGTTTAGGATAGACCTTGAGAAGGATTCGAGGCAAGTAGCATTGTTGTTAAGGTACATGACTCCTAGAGAAAGGAGAGAGTTGGATAAATAAATCTCTAAGTTACTGTAGAAATGGTTTATTCGGAAGTGTACGTCTGAGTGAGGTGTACCAGTAGTATTTTCCACCAAATCTGATGGATTGATAAGATTATGTGTGGATTATAAGGAACTCAACATGCTAACCAAGAAGAATAAATAACCATTACCTAGGATTGATGACCTGTTTGACCATTTGGGAGGTGCCCAAATCTTTTCTCAGTTAGATCAGGCAACTGGATTCCACCAATTGAGGATTTACGAAGAGAGTAAACTTAAGACAACATTTAGGACACCAAATGGATTATTTGAGTAGGAGGTTATGCCCTTCGGTCTAACGAATGAACCCAATTCCTTTGTGGATCTTATGAGTAGGGTATTTAGGGGATTCTCAACAAATAGTTGTGGTATTCATGGATGGCATTCTCATCTTTTCCAAGGACTGCAAGGAGGATGAGGATCACCTTAGAAGAATCCTAGGAATTCCAAGGGAAAATCAACTTAAGGCGAAGTTTTCGAAATTTCACTTTTGGAAGAAAGAAGTCAAATTTCTTAGACACATTGTTTTGGGGAAAGGATTGGCCATAGACCCACCAAAGGTAGAGGTTGTTCAGGAGTGGAGGATACCCCGCAATAAGATGAAGGCTAGAAGTTTTCTTGGGTTAGCGGGATACTACAGGAACTTTATTATGGACTTCACGAGGATTGTAGCCCCTCTAACCCAGTTAACGATAAAGAATCTTGAGTTCATATGGGGTGAAAAATGTAGTATTACTTTCAAAAGGTTGAAGGAATCACTTACAAGTGCACCTATCCTTATTATTTCAGATGGAACGAAGATTTTCACAGTTTTAACCGATGCTTGTGGGACTGGTTCAGGAGTGGTACTCATGCAAGAGAGAAAAGCAGTTGCCTATGAAAGTAAACAACTTAAGGACCATGAGAAGAGGTACCCGGTCCATGACGTAGAATTGGCAGTTGTAGTTTTTCCCCAAATACATGGAGACACTACCTTTTAGGACAAAAGTTTAAGCTCGTTACCGACCATAAGTATCTTAGATACTTGTTTTCTCAACAAGATTTGAATCTTCGACAACAACGGCGGATGGAGTACCTAGCATCTTTCGATTTTAACGGAAGCAGTGGGAGTAATGTCATCACCGACGCTTTAAGTCTGAGGCATGCTACCCTAAGCGCGATTACCGAGTGGAAGCAGTGGGAGTTTATTTCTTTCTTTAATCTTCAACAACCATTTGAAGCAGCTCAAGGATTTCTAGAGGAGAACCTTTTTCTCATTCAGATAGATATTCTATTGATAGTAACGGAAGTTTGAGAAGGAGCGGTGGACTTTGTGTCCTTAAGTATAGAGACCTTAGAAAGGAAGTTCTAGAAGAGTGCCATCGGTCGAGGATGACCATACACCCCGGAGGAGATAAATAGTTTAGGGATATGAGAAGAAGTCTTTATTGGGAAGGACTGAAGAGGGATGTTGCAGAGTTCGTAACTAGTTGTTTGACTTATCAAAGGCTTAAGGTAGAGCAAGGTAGGTCCAGAGGGTTGTTGCTACCCTTAAAGATTCCCACTTGGAAATCGAAACACATTTCGATAGATTTCGTTGATGGGCTTCCAAGCAGTTAGAAGGAAAATGAAGCTATTTGGGTCGTTGTGGATTGGTTAACGAAGATTGTCCATTTTATCCCAATCAAGAGGAATAGGTTTGCCACTTTGTTAGCTTAGTTATACATCAAGGAGATAGTCAGACTGCATGAAATCCTGATTAGCATAGTTAGTGATAGAGACCCTTTGTTTACAAGTGAATTTTGTAGGAGCTTGTAAGAAGCTTTAGGGATGACACTGAGTCTAAGTACAACCTATCACCCACAAACGATGGTCAGACAAAGAGAGTCAACAGAGTCCTTGAGGATCTACTTAGAGCCTGCATCATTGACTTTGTAGGAACTTGGGAGCAACATTTTCCATTGGCGGAGTTTTCATATAACAACAGTTATTAAGCGACGATTGGTATGGACCTTTACAAAGCATTATATGGGTGGCCATGTAAATCACCTACTTATTGGTGCAAAACTACCGACAAGTTTTTACTTAGACCAGACCTTATCCGTGATTCAATGGATTGCTTTGATTTGGCAGAGGATGAAGGCTGCCCAAGAACGGAAGAAACCATACGCGGATAGAAGGAAGGAACTTGAGTTTAGCACTGAAAATTTGTTATTTGTGAAAGTTTACCTCTTAGGAAGTCAGTATAGTTTGGAAAGACTGGGAAGTTGGCTCCTAGATTTATAGGGCCATTTAAGATCGTGGATAGGATTGGAAAATTGGCTTATCGTGTGGATCTTCCCGGATGTTTATCGAGGATCCATAACGTTTTCCATGTTTCTCATCTTCGGAAATCCCTTCATGATTCCACCATCAAACAAGAGTTAGATGATATTGAGTACTTAAGGATATTCAGGTTGGAGTCTAGGGTGTCCCAAGTCCCTGCAAAGATCATGGAGCACGGAATCAAATGACTCCACAATAAATCTATTCGCCTAGTCATAGTAAATAAGGAGATAACCCTATGGAAAGCACCTGGGAAACCGAGGAGAAGATAAGGTAAACTCATTTAGAGCAATTCTCAGTCTTTCCTCTAAAATTCATTTTATGGTTGCATTGTGGTTCCCAGTTTGGATGGTAGGAGATGGTTGCAACACGAATGCACTGTGCACACATATAGAATTATATGCATATTGGAATGTTTTACATACATACAACATCCTTTTTTTACATGTACGTGCTAGGACTAAGCTCACTTTAGCAAGTCTATAGTACATAATCACTTTGAGTTATGGATATTTATAAATAACATAGGTGTATAACATGGTTGTTAGAGCGAGTTATGTTTTTTGCCACTTCGAAAATATTTCGGGATGAAATCTCTTTTAAGGGGGAAAGAATGTAACACCCCCATAAATGTACTTTAAATAGACATAAGTTAATTTAATTTAAAATAAATAATAATGATCAGAAATAAATTAATGGGCTAAAAAGTAAAATTTTAAGGAATTGAGAATTGGGCAAGGAAGTAAAATGGTTGTATTCGTGGCAAGATTTTAATCTGTTTTCATATTTTATTTACTAAAAACGGAGTTCATATAAAAGAGTTATTAATAAAATAAGTTATGCGTAAATGTTTACTCATGAGGTCTAAAATTCAAACTTATTAGTTATAAATCTGAAATATAATCAATTACTAATTGGCATAAAAGAATATTCCACAAGGATTTGAATTTATGTGTATATATTTATACGCAAGGGGGACAAAATAGTCAATAAATGGAAATTAATCAATCTCACTAACAAATAATTTATGTAAAATCAATCGTACTGGGAAACAAATTCCCTGCCTGGGCCCTAGAAGGGGGTCAACCTCCTTTATAGTAAGGGGGTCAACCTCCCCAGTAGTAAGGGGGCCGACCGCCCTTTGTGTAAGAGGTGAGGGAGGCATTGTTTTATGTTGGGTTTATTTATAATTCTGCAAACAACGGACTATCAAGATTAAATCAGACTAATCCAACGGTCTGTATACACGCTTACAACTATAAATAAGACTCTCAAATCACTCCCAAAGCCCTACACTTCATTCTACTATGCCTCCACTTTGTCTCCATTTTTTAATTCTAGAATTTCAGGTTAGGTTTCTCTTCTCTCTTTTAATCTTATTCTATCTTTCTAGATCAAATTTTTTATATGTATAAACTCTGGAATTAAGTTACATATATAGAAGAGTTGGAATACGCTGATCCGAAGGCAGAAAATCCATATTTTTGTTGATTCTACACTGTATTCCACTAATCTCTTCTTCTAATCTCCGTTAGTGGAATTTCCATATGTTTGTTATTTACTATATTGCGATAGTGTAAATTTCATATTATTGTGCCTAAGAGGGATTTCGATTTACAAAAATAAAACAATATGAAGACCCCCAAATCCCTTACTACTTATGTTTATTTGCGGAGATGGTCAATCAAGTATATTTGGGATTGGATTATTGATGTAATGAAAGAAAAGGCATTTGGATGTTTGTACAATTCTTGAAAGTGGTCTCATTCACTTCGTTGTAAATATGTAAATTTATGTATATGTATTTTTGTTGTGAAATCTTAAGAACTTGAGTATTGTTAATTGAATAATTTTAAGCATCTATTCTCAAAATAGATTGTTTAAATGTATTATTTGCAAACCACTTAAGTATTAAGATTTTGTATACGGAAAATTATATGAAAAGGAGAATTAATACCAAAAGGGGATTTTATTAAGATAATCACTCAAACCTTGGTTACAAGTTATGTTATGAATGTTTATTATTTCCCTATTATGATTCGAAAATGTCCTCATAAGAATCTTTATGTGTGAGATTTAATAGCTTTAATTATAATTATTGACACACAAACACGAGGTTAACCATTGCTTGTAGTAGAAGCCTGTCCGGAACCGACCAACATATCCAGCATATACAAGTAAGACTGGTTATTGTGAGATGTCTAGGTGTCATGGACCATTATAATTATTACATTGAAATGCGAGGTTAAGCCCAACTTGTAGTAGAAGCCTTCCTGGAACCGCCTAGCAAATAAAGCATCAACGATCGGTTTAATGTGAGTTGTCTAGTGTGTGTGTGTGTATACATATATTTATGTGTAAAGTAGGTCTATCTTGAGAAGGTATTAAGGGGATTACCTATCTTGTTGGGTATTAAATGGTTAGGACTAGGTCCGTTCCTAAGGTTCACTCCTTGGTTTTGGGCCAGAGTCATTAGACCCACCATTGTTAGGTCTTAAATGGTCATTGGGTCCGCTTTTCTCTTATATGATATTAAATGGTCTTAGAAAACGATGGAATATAAATAGGATATTCCTCCAGAAGTGTCTGCTTCTTATTTAGGGACTAAATGAGGGTTGGCTTAGGGATGGACTACTAAGAGTTTTGAAGGCCACGTAAGTGGCTAGGAGTTCACCTGAAGTACCATTTAATAGTAATGCATGGGTCCACCGAAGGGGTATTAAATGACAATAAGTGTCTACCTTAGCCCGGTATTAAGTGGCAGATTACTATTTCTGGTATTACAATGGAGAGGATATTTAAAAGCGTTGACGATTATATAACGGGGTCTTAAGTGACTAGGGTCATCCATAGGATATTAAGTGATAGAGAGAATACACCCAAGAATAAATATAAAGTAATGGCCTTATGCGACCAAATGGTAGTCCACCTCGTAGGCTGTTAAGTGATGATAGATAATTAACCCGAAAATAAATAATCATTGTAGGCCTTAAGTGACTGTAGGGTAGTTCACCTCATACATTTATGTCATTAATTGTGTGTTGAATTACGTAGACATAATATGAAGAATTTATACTGCCAAATATAGGAAATAGTTAATTATTAAAACTTATGTGACTTTCATTCACTTGAACTTTATGTTCTGACCTCCTTCCTCTTAACAGATTATGTGATAGTAGGAAGGATTACTTCCTAAACTGATGTAGTTATGGAGCTTGACGATGCAGGATCCATAGTTATGATTATTTTATGTTGTTAGTACTTTTGTATTTGTGGAATAGTTATAAGTATTATTGTGATGTACCCTTTTATGACTGTTGAGATATTTATGTAAACTACATTTTGGTGCTTTCTTTTGATTGTGCATCTGTTTTCTGATATTACATTTATCCGTTCCACTATGTGAGACTTTGATTTCGTTTACTTTGCTCCGTTATTTCTGTTTTAAGTGATTCCTTATATGATGTTTAGAATGGCTCTAAGTTTCGATGGGCCTTTTCTGGGTTAGAATTTAAGCCCATTCTGGGGGAGTTGTTACATTAAGCAAACTAGTATTAGCAAATTCTTGTTCACTAGAGTTTGGTGCTTATTGATTCTGTGAAGTTAAAGTTCTTAGCAGGTTTATAATGATGGAGGTGCACAAAACGGTGTAATAAGGATAAAGTGGGGAAATAGCGGAGATATAGCAAAGGTGCAGAAATGTTTATTAGATGAAAAAAATGGAATTAATTAATAATCATTCTCACATTATTTATGTAGTAGAAACTAATATTTATTAATCTTATATTACAAAATCAAAGAATACCATGGTTTTGCACACTATATTGGATGATTTTAAATGTTTTTTAACATATATTGCAGACTTATGCTTCAAAATTGGCTACGTACATAAGCTTTGCTGTGTTTTTAAAAGAGAAACAGTCAAATCAAGTTCTAATATTAATATTTCTAAAGTGGACGCTAAAAGCATTGATTTAATGGACATAGCGGAAAAATTGCAAGGCTAAATGTGGATCAACCATTCATTAGTGCTAAATGAAATAGCATGGTGGTTGAAGAGTGCTACGAGCTATAACGGGGATTTTGCGAGGGATTTAACTACATAGTACCGATCAGACACCAAGTTGGTGCATATTATTAAGCATACAAGGATGGTAAGCTCAAATGGATTAGATAAATTCATGAAGGAGCAACGGGGCACGGAGATTAATTCGATAATGAAGAAACATAGGGTTTAGTGGCGGATTCGGTGACATAGCGACACTGGAGCTTGGTGGTTGATATGAACTTGGAAGTTGGACTTGGTAATGAGCTGGATCTTACAACAAATGTCGAACATTTTCACTTGATGTGTATTTAACCAATTCTGGTTAAATATACGATCAGAGTGGTCATTGTCGAATACTTTAGGGTAATAGATATCGATTATCGATAATAGCCGTTTTGGCCAATTTGACATGGATGATGATGGGACATCGAGGAGTAGGATATGATGGTTCATTCAATGGAGGTTTAGAAACGGTAGCTCTTTGACCAATGGTTTTGGTGTGAGGCAAGGATATGGTGCTTCAATGCAGTGAATTGTCATTTGACGATGGTGATTCCATGATGGAATCAAAATTTCTATGATGGACGCCTTTTCTTCGAGATGTAGAGTTTGTGATGATGAGTAGATATTGGCAGCTACTACAAAGGGTTAGAGGCAGTTGATTTGGTCTAATGACAAGTTGTTGTCTACGCTTGGTTGATCGATCTTAATGACAAGTCGGCTATCAACCTTTTGTCCTACCCAAGGAGACTTTAAGTCGGGAGTCATAGGAGTAGCTCTAGGGACAGACTCTGTCGAGGGACGTGTGCAAAGAGATTATCAATACGCAAGGTTTGATGGATATTTAGGAAGAAGAGGTAGTGGGTGTAATTTCCTTTTGGACCAAGTTCAAGTCCCTATCTCCAAGTTTAAGAGATGGTTTCCAATTCCGAGAAACTTAGGAATTCACTTGGACTAAGTCTGGGTCCTTACTTTGGGTTGTACGTTGGTGCTGCTTAGTTCCTAGTTAGTTAAGTGGCATGGATTACGAAGGTACGGGAGTGTTATTGTACATTTGATGCTAAGTGAGCGAATGTGGGGATAAATGATGGTTTCTATATTTGCTTAATCACATATCACCTTAGAAACATCAGGTGCTGTGAATATCACCAATTCAAATATCTAGATTCCCATAGTATTCTGATGTACAATACACCCATGATGATTATCATAAAGTAGTATGTATCTTTATATGTGCTAACTCTATGGATGTAGAGGTAGGGAAGATATGATTCCCCATACCCTTTGTGTCATATGCTACTGCAACTTTTATAGTACTTTGAGACTTGTTTATCGCTTACACGAGACTGTTTTCTAACCTAATTTCTTTCTCTCTTTTCATAATGGGTATTCAATGATGATGCTGATGAGTATGCTAGGTAATAGGTATGAGCACAATTAGAGCTACGCAAATAGATTAGAAGGAGGTGATGTCTTATTATATTTGTACTTGCGTTATCATTGTTTATTCTGTAGTGTTACACTATGAAGCCTTGACAATGTTACGTATTCATATTAGATTCAATTTATCAGTTTGGATATTTCACCTATATAGACTTTATCATTGTTTTGTATAACCATATGCGTCCCTATACCCTGATTATGTGGTTTGTATAGTTACTATTGCCACGCCTGTTTTATATCTTTAATTGTTATTATTATATGTTGTTGAATGCGCTTAAAGATAGATGATAGGTTGTCTGTATAATTAGAAAAGGAGGGTTCATTATTTTGTCATGACTTGTTTTGGAGGGAACATATTTTTAATGCTTTTCTTTTTCTCTGAAAAGTGATGCAGTTTTTACACCTGAGCTTTTTAAATAAAATGAAACAAAAATTATGTGGAAAATACTCACAAATATGGCATGATTTGTTGAAGGGTAAAACTGACTTTATATAACTTTTGAAACCTTAGAAAACTGATATTATAAATAAGGGTAGCCTGGAAAAAAAATCAAACTGCCTAGTGTAAGCAGGCTAAAATACATAAAAATCTATTTTAAAGGAAGAAGGCTAAAATACATAAGCAAGGGTTTCTGATTTTTCTAGATTAGAAGGAGGAGATTTGGTGAGTATTCTCACTTGAAACATATGGCATTAAGTCTTGACTTCAAGAGGCAGCCGATATCTTTATATGCTCATTTTAATTGAATTTGATCTTTTGATTATTTCATCTGCTTTCTTATGACTGAAAAAATGCTACCGATTTCTATTTAAAATCATTATTGAGTTTAGCATTATGGATCTAAAGTCATTATTTAAATCTGTTTAGTTTTTGGATCCCTTAAAAACCCCTTTACCGATACCTTTGAAAACTCTATAGAAATCTGGACATACAAAAGGTATTGATCTTTGGAAATCTTCCATGAAACACCTATATGAGCTACAATATACCTGTGTATAGGTGCTGAGGCTCTGTAAATGATTGATTTAGAGAGCAATAGATCTTCTATGTGTTGATCTCTAATCAAGAAAGCAATCATTATGTTTCTTCTAGGTTTTGAATTCCATTTGAAAACAGTTTATGCATAATGGCAAAAATCTCTTAAAAATATTTCTAAAGCCATAGACTAATATCAGATGTATAGTCAAAGAAATACATATGCGCAGTTAAAATAAAACAAGGATTTATTTTAGTAAACCCATGGATAAATGATTTCCTTCACATGTATGTATTGGATGAATTTCTTACTTGATTGGTTAATATTCTTGTCTAAATGGTTGTTTTGATTGTTTGGGGTGATTTTTGTGAAATCCATAGTATTATACAGTGGGTATAACTATGTTAGTTTACCTTATTTAGGTAAGTAGTCACTAAAAGAAAAATATGAGAACATTTAGTAATTTAACTAAGGATTATTTCAGTCAAGAGGCTGTGGAATGGCTTGCCTTGAGTTGTAAGTCTGGAACATGGCCTAATTTTGGTCCTGAGATCTTTGTGTAGTAGTGTGAATTAGATACTTCAATGTGCCCCAATGATTCCTTATTACAGATGAGACCAGGGACTTTAAATAACTGAAATTGCTAGGAAATAAGTGTATATGGAACTTGAGTTTTCCTGGAAGATTCTCTAGGACAGTTATGGATACAAATCATGATGTTAATAGGGTGAATTAACCTGTTATGTATTTATGCCTGATTGGTTTGTATATATTGATTCTGAAATTACTGATGATAAGTGTTTCATAAATCAGAGGATGTACACTTGCACAAGAGTATTTTTAAACATGAAATAGGAGTAAGCCTTTTTAATGGCATATCTTCATGAAATTGTGTCTCAGATTTTATCATTATGTTTTAATTTGGAATGCTCATACTAGACATTAGTCTGACCTTATTTTCTCATGGCAAATAGGGTTCTCATTTGGTAATAAGGCAGCCTCTAATGCTTTTTCAGGTACTGATGGAGCTAAGTAGATTTGGTTTAAGGAGTCTGCTGTTTTCTTAGATGATTAGCATGCTTGAGTAGGAAATAAGAGCCTTGAAATATGATATTTGCATGAATCCATGAAAGTAGTTTATGAACTAGTCTTGTAATTATTAAGCTAATATGTTTAAATGGTAGATCAGTGAAATGCAATATGTATGCAGATGACTGATTTGAAGTAATATTTTAATTTAATCATTTTATGAACTGAAATGGAAATATATATATATATATATATATATTGAATTATGGAGATTTAATAACAATATATGTATTAGTCAATCTGGAGTCATTTTAGAAAAATATATCTTCAAAGTATCAGTTGTGCATGCATATGACTATCAGTTTTTGGTACACTCGGTTTGAAAGTATCACTTTTATGGGCTCATGGTTATCAGTTTGATAAAACCATTTGTAGGTATCACTTTAGTATAATTAAAAGTATAATTTTGAAATAGAATCATTTTGAAAGGATCATTTTTATATGCTCAGAGTATCATTTTTAAAAGGTACTATTTTTGACAAGTATCATTTCTACATAATGGTAGGGGTCATTGTTGGAAGGCATTATTTTCTAAAGAAACAAAAGTATAATTTTTATATGTACTAAAGTATCAATTTTAGAAAGCATTATTTTGGTTAGCATAATTATCATTTTCACTCACATATGAGTATCACTTTTATCCTCATGATATAAAAATATCGCTTTTGTATGCATAAGGATATCAGTTCTATTATATCTGTGTTTAACATTGATTTTCAATGAGATCAATGGATCTCTTGCTTTCTTTCTACTCTGATAAAAAGCAAGAGGGATATATATCTTCACACACACACACATATGTATACATACATACATATATATATTATATTGGTAAAAATTATGGACCCTGGATGTTAATTTAGGAAAGAATGGCTCTGGCTTGAAACTTTGAAACAAGAGAACCATTTAAATTATATGCCTTAAAAAAAACCTCACCAGAAATGATAGCTAAAAACAGGGTCATTCCATTGTGGTATCAGAGCTATGTTAATTAAAGACACAGACAATATTTTATTATTAGGTGATAGAATAATTTAATTAAAATTGTATGATTGGTTGCTTGTGTATATGTTTGATTGCAATGAACATATATGGGGAAATAATACCATATAGAAGTAGGAATTTCAGCTAACCCAAAGATTTCCTTTACTAAAGAAACATGGCACGAAGGGGAAGAGGAACACCTATGGTGAATATGCAGGAATTAGCGAATGTTTTAAGAGAAGGGATAGGGCATAAACCTGAGAATCCACATGAAGAGCTCTCCAAATTACTAAAGACTTATGCTCATTTAGGAGGCAAAAGCTTTGAAGGAACTGAAAGTGTAATGGAAATCCAATTTTGACTTAGAACCTTGGAAAGGATTTTTGGAGACATGAAATTAGATGATCAGAGAAAGAGGAAAGTAGCTTCTAGACAGTTGAAGGGAGCAGCCTTGAGTTGGTGGGAGGTAATTATAGCTGGAAGAGATGAAAATGACATTACCTGGAACTAATTCAAGGAACTAATTGAAGCAAGATTTGTGCCTGCATCTACTAAGGCAGCTCTGCTTGAAGAGTTTATAAGACTGAGGCAAGAGAATCTAAGTGTCACTGAGTACACTTAGAAATTTGAAGGACTATCATAGTATGGAGCTATGTTAGTTGCTAATGAAGCATCTAAAAATAGCAGGTACATTAAAGGTTGAGTAGAGCTATGTTACCCTATGTTGATAAGACTTTTGATCAAGTCATAGATTTGGCCCTGAATTTTGAATAACATGATAAAGAAAGGGAAAAATTCAGAAATTTCAAGAACAACAATAATAAGAAGGGTAAGGGAAAGTACCATCCCTATGAAAAGAAACAGGAAGATGCTGGGAGTAAGAAGATTAGTGAGGCCAAAACTGGTGAAAATAAGCAGAAAATGGTGTGTCATCACTGTGGCAAAGAGGGACATATTAAACCAAAGGGTCCAAAGTTGAAGGGTGGAGCATTCAAGTGCTATACTTATGGGAAAGAAGGCCATTTGAAAAGAAATTACCCTGAGAATAAATAGCAAGGCAAAGTGGCTACTTTAGAGACAAAAGGAAAATCCACAGTAGAGTCTAATGCAGAAAATCTTGGACAAATGGAAGGTATATTGTTTATTTTCCAAATGCCTATATCCGTAGTATTTGATACAGGAGCAACACATTCTTTGATCTCTCATGATATAATTAAAACCCTAAAAATTAATTGCATTTTTCTAGAGAGACCATTACTTGTTGAAAGCCCTCTAGGAAGTTCTTGTGCCTTGGAAATGATATGTGCGGATGCAGAAATAATTATAGGAGGAAATTTTTTCATTTCTAATTTATACGTTTTGAATTACCCAGATATAGGTATTATATTGCGTATGGATTGGTTAAAGCAATATAGGGCTATAACTAATTTAGAAACATCCACCATTTCACTCCAAAACAGCAAGGAACAAAGAATTACAGTTCTTCGTGAATCAACTAAGGAAAGAAGGTTATTTAATTTATGTTGGGTAGGTGATGAAATTTCTGAGTTTTCAATAGAACACATCCCCATAGTAAATGAATATTTGGTTGTTTTTGGTGAAGTTAAGGGTATCCCAAATAATAGGCCAGTAAAATTTCAAATCAATTTAATCCCAGGAGTACCTCTAATGATTAAAAAGCCTATAAGAATGGGACCAAGTGAACATATAGAACTGAAGAAATAGTTAGAAGAGTTAGAAGAAAAAGTTTTTATAAGACCAAGTAATTCTTGTTAGGGTGCACCAGTGGTTTTTGTGAAGAAACAAGATGGTTCTTTAAGGTTGTGTATAGATTAAAGGGAACTAAATAAATTATCCATTAAGAACAAATATCCTTTACCAAGAATTGATTATCTTTTTGATCAATTAGCTGGATCCAAAGTATTTTCTAGACTTGATTTAGCCTCAGGCTTTCACCAAATGAAGGTAAAAGAGTCTAGCATCAAATACACAACATTCAACACTAGATATGGATTGTATGAATTTTTAGTAATCCCATTTGGACTGACTAAGGCACCATCTTATTTTGCTGATTTAATGAATAGAACATTTAGAGATTATTTGGATAAGTTTGTGCTAATTTTTATAGATGATATTCTGACAAAGGAGGAGCATAAAAATCATTTGCATTTAGTTTTGAGCAGATTAAGGCAGAATAATTTAAAGGCAAAATTTTCTAAATGCACATTTTGGAAAGAAGAAGTGAATTTTCTGGGCATGTTATTTTTGCACAAGGAATTTCAGTCAACCCCAGTAAAGTAATAGCCATACAGACATGGCAAAGACCCAAGACAGTGAGTGAAGTTAGATCATTCATGGGAATAGCTGGATATCATAGAAGATTTGTTATTTTTCTAAGATCTCGGCACCACTGACTAATCTAACTAGGAAGAATCAAGCCTATGTTTGGACAGGGAAATGTGAAGAAGCTTTTGAAGAATTAAAGGAAGCATTAGTGAATGCACCTGTCGTGAGAGTACCAAAAGGAAACCATGACTTAAAAATTTACACAGATGCATGTGGGTATGGTTTAGGAACAGCATTGATGCAAGAAGGTCAAGTAATGGCATATGCATCAAGGCAATTGAAACCACATGAGACCAGCTATGGAACATATGATTTAGAGTTAGTTGCAGTTGTGTATGCCTTAAAGCTATGGAAACATTATTTGTTAGGAGCCAAATTTGAGCTCTACACAGATCACAAATCTTTGAAGTATTTTTCCTCACAAAAGGATTTAAATATGAGGCAACATAGGCGGGTGGAGTTTTTAGCTGCATATGATTTTGAGATATACTCTACACACTAGGAAAAACTAATAAAGTAGCCAATGCTTTGAGTGGGAAACATGCTAGAGTGAGTTTAATGATGATAGAGGAATTTAAGAACTTGATGATACTCACTGATCTGGAAATAAAAGAGGACAATGATGTGCACCTGGAGGTGCATAATGCATAAGAAAACATAGGAAAATTAAGCATGATTATCTTGCATTCTGATTTAGTTCTGAAGGTAGGAAACATGCAAAATAAAGATCCCATTATTTTAGAAAATAAAACTCTTTTAGAAGCAGGAGAAGAAGTGAAAAACCTGCACATTGATGAGAAGGGATATGTAAGAAATAAAAATAGAATTGGGTACCTGGAAATTCAGAGTTAAAGGAGGAGATATTGAATGAATTCCATAAGAGTAAATACTCCATACACCCAGGAAACACCAAAATGTACCATAATTTTAAAAGGAATTATTGGTGGAAAGGAATGAAAAGTGATGCAGCAAAATTTGTAGCCAAGTGTGTAGTTTGCCAACTGATAAAGGCAGAGACACAAAGACCCTCAGGTTTATTATTGCAACCAATAAGTATACCTCAGTGGAAATGGGAGGATATCTCCATGGATTTTATGGATTGTCTACCAAGATCAAGGAGAGGAAATACTAGTATATGGGTAGTAGTTGATAAGCTAACTAAGGTAGCACATTTCATACCAATGAAGGAAAATAGAAATGCACCAAAATTGTCTCAAATATTTATGAAAGAAATATTGAAATTACATGGTGTACTCCAGACCATTGTAAGTGATAGGGACACTATATTTACATCTAGGTTTTGGAGAAGTTTTAAGGAGGCTATGGGAAGTGAGCTTTGCATGAGCACGTCTTACCATCCACAGTCAGATGGACAAACTGAAGTGATTAATAAAGTGCTTGAGGATTTGTTAAGAGCATGTATTTTAGATTTTTGGGGCAACTGGGAAGAACACCTCCATTGTAACGACCCAGATTTTTAGACATTAAATTCAGAATATTTAAATTGTATAAAATGTTGAAATGGAATATTATAATCGATTATAATAACAAATTTAATTATTAAATGAATGATGTACGTATAAAATTTTATTTAAATTTAAAACGAGCTTGAAATAGTCACAGTAGTTCGTAATTTACGATTTAAACTTTAACTGAATATACATAATCCAATATAAGTCAGAATTCAATGAAACAAGAAACGTTATGATTTATTTGATTATATTTTTCAAATGGAAGTGAAAAATCGGAATTGCGTCTTATGGATTGTAAGTTATACCCAAGTCAAATTTTCAGAAAGTCGCTGTGGAGTCGTGTATAAGCCATACCAGTTCTTTTAATATAATTAAATAATGGTTTCGAATTTGGAAAAGATTTCTGAGACATAGTTATAATTTAATTTATAGAATTTTCCTGTAATTTTTATTTTGAAAAATAAACAACTTTGTATTTAAAGTATTTTACACCCTATGTCAGCGTTTTGGCAAGTGTAAGTTAATTTGTCTATTTTATTATATTTCAAAAATCATGGCACATTGCTCAACACAATTAAATTTTTGTTTTTGTTGTTGCGGTTCATATATGAACGAAATAATATATATAACAGAGTACCCTTACTCTTCTAATTTAATATATATGGTTGTTCTTTCCATGGAACCACGCACACGCCTTATTCTCCTACATTTTCACGCACACGCCTACTATGCCTACACTAAGAACCCGAACCACAAACAGTTTTGGGACAAGCCACCCTATTTGATTAGATTATTTACATCATTGCATGTTAATTATAACATATATCATTGAGTAGAAAATCGTATCTTACAATTCAAATTGTTTATTATAATGATATTATATATCCGTTCTTATAATATATAATATCATTTATGATAACAATACAGTTATTACCTAGAAATATATATACATTATAATTTGCTACATTCGAATGGCCTGTATGGTTGTTGAACCCGCTATATACTTAAAAACATTTCCAGCTGCGCTCATTCTAATTAGTCAAAGATGATGGATTTCCGACAATTAATACAATACACAAGCCATCCTATGATTCCTGTAACAACACATGACTAAGCTCCTTACGTTGTAAGCTTCATACAACGTGTGCTCCAAGCTATTCTTTACCCATGCATCCCAAGCCATTTGGAAGCGTTCCGGGCAATGCTCCTCAAAATCGTGCGTACCAAGCTACTAAATTCTCTATAAAATAACAAGTCGACCCCTCTTTTTCTCATTTCCTTCACTTCAGGAAAAAAAAAATCAAAATAAAATCAGAAAGAAATTCCTAAATTCATATAAACATTATCGTTTGAATTCTCCATGCGATTTCCTTCTCTTCTATGCTGCTACGGTGAGCGCGATGAATGATGGGTTCGCCATATTCAAGCAGCAGAACCTGGGGTTCATGAATTAGAGGGATGGAAGCGTAAATACATGAAATGGAATTTTGTTTGGGATTGAGGAAAGTGTGGAGTAGTTGCTGTGATTTTCTTTTTTTGTGCTTTGGCAGGATTAAAGTTTGCTCTTTTTGTTATTAACTTATCATCAAGCATCGCGATATGGGAAGGTGGTTGAAGTTGTTTGAGGATGTTAAGCATGATCTAGTTAACACATGCGAACTGGAAATGGAGTGCGAAAATTTACTGTAGCTTGTGAAGCTACTGTTGCGAACGAAAAAGGAATATGCGTAGGTTTAGAATTTGGGTTATGGGGTGATTTGGAAGACAAGGGTCGCCTAGGTAAGGATGGAAGGTTTTGGTGGCGGTTTGATCAGTGAAAAGGAACGACGAGGGTTTCAGTGCCGCATAGTGGTAGTCCATGTCAAATTCTGGAGTGGGATGCAAGTCGATGAGCACTGAGTGGAAATCAGAGAGGAGTCGAAGAGGGGGTGTTTGGATCTGGCCTCATGTGGTGTGGTGGTTTGTACATGGAAATATGGGTGGTTGAAAATGCGGATCATGGCATGTTGGAAATGTTGGAGGTCACGGTCTCAAATAGGAAGTAGAAGATTGAAGATGGGGCGGGTACATTTTGATGTTGGGCTGGTTCTATAATAGTAAGGCCCATTTTTTTAAAAAAATATAAGATTAATTTAATCTAATAATGAAACACCCCACCTCCATTAGGGTCACTCTCAAAGGGAATGCCCTAATTTTGGTGGAGGTTTATAAGTATAAGTCACAGATATACAAGACAGATATAATAACACATATTTTTGAACAGCGGAAAACAACAACTTTTATTTCTTCAAAATACGTGTTACACAAACCATGCCATAATACTTCCCAAAATCATAACTGTCTTGATTACATTATTTAAAGAAGCATGAAGAAAACATAAATAAACTGCAAAAGTCCCCTAATTGCTGTCCAAAGCCATAGTCCAAAACGGAAAAGATCCAAGCAATACATTCTTTCTCTTCAAGCTGGATGTGGAAACTGGTCAAGCTGCGGTATTCCCTCCCTGAGAACCTGGGAGGGAGGGGGGGGGGGAACGGAAGAAAACGAGGCGAAAGGAAAAGGGTCAGTCATAAAGACTGAGTAAGTTCTAGTGACTTTCAGTGTAGAAACGGTTAAAACAACTTGTCATGTATGAACTGGAACTAAACTTAAGAATGGTGTCAAGGTGAACAAGATAGACTAAGGTGATCAGGATAAGTCAAGACAAGTCAAGTAAAGCATCACATGTTCGAGATTCGTTGCACCGACCATACTAGTATACTAAGCCCATGTCACTAGTTAATCACGAAATAAATCCCACGGCCATTTATCATGAAATGACCCTGAAACGGGGTCTGACCCAAGTACGGGGTCCTATGGAGCGATTATCTAGTCGATCGGCTCCCTACAAGTTCTAGCTCGTCAAGTGTCCGTGTCATACGGCTAATCACGAATGTAGTCACCTGTGCTGGGTCCACCTTCGGGTGTATCAGCCCTAGGGTGTCAACCCCTGACACGATTCAAGATGCACAGATAAATCTACGGATACCCAGTGTCTGCCCCGGATACGTGCACGATCGTAGTCCACCGAACCTACACTGGCGTACCCTACTGCCGTCGTTCACCTCTTACAATCAGCTCAGTAATCGTGCCCCACCCGGCCTAGCCCCAGGGTACCTTGATACAACTAGAGGGTTACTGCTGAAAGGGGTCGTGTCTAGGGTTTCACCTAATAGATTAGGTCATGTAATTCGTGACCTAACCCGCCTAACAGATTAAGTCATGTAATTCGTGACTTAATCCTTTTCCAGTCTAGTCATGTCAAGATGGTTAAGTATGTCATTTCAGTTCACGACTTAACCCGCCTACGTGTCATGTCAAGTTGGCTAAGTGTTGTCGTTTTCAAGTTCATGACTTAGCCCTACAAATCGTGTTCAAGTTGGTTAAGTTGTCTTTTCATGTTAATGACTTAACCCTAATTGGCATTAATTGATTCGTTAATGCACCGAATCACTCACATTGGATCCTATTGTTCGTAGCCACTGGATTTGCCGGGCGGTTCCGGGCAGGTTTACGCTACGAACTCAACCCAACCTCGGGTTTCGAGCGCAATGTGACCAACTACCCACATTGGATCCTATTGTTTGTAGCAACTGGATTTGCCGGGCGGTTCCAGGCAGATTTACACTACAAACTCAACCTAACCTCGAGTTGGCCACTTTCTTGTTTTCTAAAGTCATTCCCATGTTCTTATCAGATTTTGCTATTTCCACATCATGTTCATATGTCAACTTCGTGCCCAAATAAGGCATGTTTAAAGTCAAGTTATGGCATGTTCAAGTCAAGTTTTCGTGTCATATTTCATGCTCTAGTTATGCCAAATTTCACAGTTTATGCTTATAATTAATTCAAGTTTTGCCTATTCTACCCAATCGTATCCCCAACGTATATAAACGAACTTCGTTCACAAGCATAAACAATTCAAGAGATAAAGCGGAATAACACCAAACATGTGATAGGCATATGTGACAATTCCAACATTACTTGCATAATAAACAGGCTATAACATATCACATGGTTTCAATACTAGTATGATGATAACTTGGCATAGTAGTGATTCCAACTTAATTTAACATGATGATTTCAACTTTACATCATAGGCATAATAATCATTGCGGCATAATAATAATTTTATTATAAACATGAAACATTAAAGGCATAGTAATCCTAATAGGCATAGTGGATTCCAATTTAGCATTTTAACATAATAATTCTCATAGACATAATGATTCCAATTTATCATAATGATTCTCATCTAACATTATAAACATAATGGTTCCAACTTAGCATTTTTAACATAATGATCCTCAACTAACATTATAGACATAATGATTCCAATTTAGTGTTTTTAACATATCTAACGTTATAAACATAATAATTCCAACTTTTCATCTTAACCTAGCAATACCCAATTTTTCATTAATCATGATGGGTATATTAACATCACAGGCATAATTCCATCAATAGTCATAGCCATGGTTTAATTAGCATCATACGCATGGGTTAATCAACATAAAGATTTCAATAAACATAGTGATTCCATGGACATGTATTAGTCCAACTTGCCAAACAATTAAGCCCAAGTGATTCATAACAACATCAAAATCATGACAAGTTTAATTTGCAACGTTGCCATAGCAATATCCCCAAATTATAATTCAAAGATAAACAATATAAATAATGGATTAACAATAGTTCCTAAATCCGGTTTCAATTCATGGCATGTCCATATTGTTTTAGCGTTTTTGCCTAAAAAGTAACATAGAACTTACAATATGAAGCAAATAATCCGAATAAAAATCCCAAATTAATTAGTCCCAAATTCGTTGTCTAAAGCGTCGTAGTTGTTGTAGCTTCAAGTTGTAGCCTTCAAGAATCGTCCTCCATCTTCTATAATTTTATTCTTTGTATTTTTAATTCAGAGCTCTAGTTTTAATGGCGGCGGCCTGAGGCTAAAATGAAATAGTATGATTTAGGCTAGGTCTAGGTGTTATTTTATAGGTGAATAGGGTGATTTATAGCCTTCAGATCAGTCCAGAAGTCATCAGAATCGCACAGCTCGAATACACATCATCTAGCCACTCAAAAGAAGACACGTCACCTCAGAACACTCCAGAATTCGGTGCTGGATTTGTACGGGCGCACTTGGCAGGTGCGCCAGTGTATTTTTGTACTGGCGCACTTCGCAAGTGCGCCAGTGTATTCTGGACTGTTTTCGGGTTTTCTGCCTAACTTCGTTCGTCCATATCTTCTTCATACGGTATCCGATTTTCGAAAACTCGGACTCTATTTCGCGTATTTTTCCGTGACGAACGCAATGGCGTAACCCATTTCCCTTGATTTCATCATTTATAATTAATTATACTTTAATTCGTGAAGCTTAATGTTATAGAATTCACGGGGTGTTACATTCTCCCCCACTTAAAAGGATTTCGTCCCCGAAATCTTCAAGTTCAGGAAGAATGTACATCCTAACATCCATCTACTCATCCATCAAACACGAATATCCATTGTCCTTAAAAGACTTCTAATGCTTTATGATCATATGCGAAGTGTGTGTATATGTTCCTTAGCTAATGCTAATGATCAGGCCTGATTGATCTTCTAAATGCAAAATATGTTTAGTGAAATGAATCCAATATGTATGCAATTTTTTTCCTACTATAATTCATAATTTCTACATGAGTGCTCGAACATTCAATCATATGCAACAACCAAATGATAGCACAACCAAGTTTCCAAAATAAACACTCATGCATATGCAACATGAAAATGTGTCTGAGCCGATCTAGTGCCTAATGTGTATTCATGCATCCACGAGCAACCACTTGCGACCACTTGCAACCATTTCGCAATCATAACATGTTTCAATTACATGTCTACATCCAAAAAGATTCTACCTATGGTTCTCAAGATAGGATCGAGGAGAGAAATAGGATAAAACAAAGCATCTAGAATAAGTTAACGATGTACCACCAGAAGGTCCGGTCTGCTTCTCGGGGCAGTCTTTGCTGATGTGTCCAGTCTTCCCACAATGAAAACATTCACCTTGCTTTCTCTTCCTCTTTCTACAATCCTTGGCTATGTGCCCTTCCGTACCACAATAATTGCATTTCCTTTTATCACGTGAGTTGTTGTTCTTGCCTCCTTTCTCGGAGTCTACCTTCTTATTCTTAGAATCGTTAGGCTTGACCTCTTTCTTCCCTTGAGAGTTTTCTGCCTCTGTCTCCTTCTTGCCCTTATCTTCCTCATTCAGCAATGCCATCTGCACCAACCTTTCGTACGTAGCTCCCATGGGTATATGGGTCATGGCCAAACTGTGTAATGGCTCATTCAACCCTTTGACAAAGCGGAGAGCTTTCTTGTGCGGGGTGTTGACTAGGTCCAGTCCGAACCTAGCCAGCTCATCGAACTGATTAACATACTCTTTGACTGTCATATTCCCTTGCTTAAGAAATAAGAATTTTTCCAACTAAAGACTCCTTTCAGCTTCTGAGAGAAATTTAGCCTCAAACCTTGCCCTAAAGTCCTCCCATGTTTCCACTGGTCTTTCTGCATTAGTGACTTCCCACCAGTAGGAAGCCTCGCCCTTTAGTAGCCACACTGCCAGTTGTACTTTCTGCCTATCTTCTACCTCAAAGATGACGAATAAGTCCTCGGTTTCCTTTAACCAATTCCTAGCTGCCACGAAGGACTCAGTTCCATAAAAGTCCTTTCCTCCCATAGCCTTAAAATCTTTACATATCTTAGCAAAAGTGTTTCCCCGCGGAGGAGGTGGAGGAAGAGGTGCTGCTGCAGCTGGATGATTTCCTGCAGCTGGGGGAGGAGAAACGGTAGGACCTGGCTGGGTGGCCCTTGCTTCTAAGAATCGTCTAAACCAACCAGGTATTGGTACACCCTCTGGCAAGTTAAGTTCTTTGGACATACTGAAACAAAAGGATAGATTCTGAAACACCCCACCTCCGTTAGGGTCACTCTCAAAGGGAATGCCCTAATGGTGGAGGTTTATAAGTATAAGTCACAGATATACAAGACAGAATATAGGAACACATATTTTTGAACAGCGGAAAAACAACAACTTTTATTTCATAAAAGATGTAACGACCCGGGATGTTTCCGACTACGAAAATCGACACAAAACCCAGCGTCGACCGTTCAGACATCGAAAATATCGGATCATTAATAGAAAGAAATTAGAAGGGGAGATAGAAAGATAGAACTAATAGAATAGAAGAAGAAGAAGAACACAACTGAACAGAATCAGAGTAAACACGAATCTCACAGCGGAACGAATAAAATATATTATATAACATAACTTTGAAATACAAAACTGTATTGTGTATACATACCATATCAGAGTATAACTCATATACATCACAGCAGAAATAATCCCTAAATAAATAAAGGTGAAGCCTCCTGCTTTGAGCTCCTCCAAGCGAATCTGCAAAATCCTGAAAGAATTGACTGCCCGTACAAATTTGGGCACCTAAGAGTTTAGGGGAAAACAACAAAATAAACTCTGGGTCAGTCATGGGACTGGTGTGAGTAAATTCCAACCATATGGCTTAACTTTGAAAATCCTTTTTGAAACAAAAAGGATAATAGTAAGACCAGTCCACACATAAACACGGACGGTTTTTACCTTACTATAACCCAAACATTTTTGATATCAAAATCCAGTGATATTATCATAATGTCTAATCAAGTAAATAACCAAACAGTAGAACGCTTGCATCTCACGCTCTACATATATAGTATAAAATCAAAAACCGCAGGGCGCTTATTGGAGATTGGCTTCCAATTATGACAAGGTATGGGACCATATGCCGATAATGTATCTCTAGAGGCGAATACACTAGGTTCAACAAGAACATCTTGCAACCCGGCCCACACATGACCGACCACTCATTTCGCTTGAGTGTATCGAATGTATATCACCAACGGTTGGACTCAAACCACCGTTCCCGAATGGGCAGAACCGATAGATTAAGAAACAAAAGGAATTTCTCTAGATAGGTGATTATACACCCTGATGGGAGCGACCCACATAGCCATGCTGCCTGCCCGATTTTTGTCATTTCCCGGTTGTGAGGCTAGAGGCTACGTCTACCTTTCAGAACATCTGGCCACCATACACTTTGAATGCCACATCGTCAAACCCGTCAAATCACTAGTTGATCTTCCCAAAATATTACGGGTATAAAAGCCAAGAGAAACGAATTTCTCCGCCACCAGACGTAATATTTTGAAAAGAACGTCTTAGGTGATCTTCTAAGAATACGCTGTCAGGCATCCATCCATACAAGTTGTCCTGGGTTTGGACAAATAGAAAGCACCATCCTGAACAGGATGACCCTTGCACTTCACTCCGTCTTCAATTTTCTTCAGCATAATCAAATTCGCAGCGCTTATGCCTATACGGAGTGGTTTTCGATAATATATCCAACCGGTCTCTCCGTATTGACAACGATGGTCAAAACACTTCGATAGTCGGTTATTTAACTATCGAAGTAAAACAAACATTCAATCAAATGTATAATTATCATCACACAACCATGGGCACTTTTATTTAACATTCATTATCGTCGAATTTTAGTTCCCATTTCTAATAGTGTTATTTAACTCTAATCATATTTCAAACATCGAAATGATGTCATCGTTTTCTGAAACGATTCTCCACTACTCGTTCTTATATTCCTTTGGATAATCATCGCTACTTATCACTTTAGAATAAGTGAATTCCAAAACAAGCTGTTTACATTCCCTAGGGAGTAGTGCTATATATCAATCATGCTTAAGCTTAGCCAACAGCGTTAATTTAACGTTATAGTTCAAAACTCGTCATACGATGTAATATTCCTCTTTATAACAAATCTTGACATAACAGTCACGCTTAAGCCTAGTCAACAGCGTTGTTTTATTGCTATAGTTCAAATACTTGAAATACGCTGCTATATTCCACTTTATACTGATCTTTGACATCTCTTACCGTTACAAAAATCTTGACATCTCTTTTATTTTGAATAAATTAATCCAAATAATTTCACTTGTATCGATTACTATAAAAATAATAATTTATTTCTTTTCGTTACAAAAGTCTTGACATCTCTTTTCGTTACAAAAGTCCTGACATCTCTTTATGTTACAAAATCTTGACATCTCTTTCTGTTACAAAATATTAACATCTCCTTCTGTTACCAAAATTTTGACATCTCTTTCATTTTGAATAAATTAATCCAAATAATTTCACTTGTATCGATTACTATAAAAATAATAATTTATTTCTTAGTAACCTCATTTATTATTAAATAAACAATAATCGATTCTAACTAATCTTACTTAATATGAAACCAACCATAATCTACTTGTAAATATCTCATTTAATTGTTCTTAAACAATAAATACTTGTTATTAATCATCAAGTTAATCTCTGCCTACTTACTTATTAATCTTATTAATATAAGAATTCACTTTACCAAATCATTTAGTAAGTATGGTGAAACACGTGCTTCGCACACGGTGTGATTTTGGTAAAACAATAGCGGTTAAAACAAATGATACATTTATGGTTGGTTGTTGCCACTTCCTTAATTGATATCATCTATTGATTAAATCAAAATAACGTTTGAATTTTTATTTAACGCTAATATCAACACAGGGTTTCAAAAGTCATTTGGGTTCAAACAATGCATCTATATAAAATAAACAGTACATAAAATATTGAGGAATCCGGTTGAATTCCAACAACCGATTTCCTGCATCCACCGATGTTAGTCAACAATTTACGCTGATTCCATACCAGGAAATATTATAATCGGTGGAATCAGTCCAACCAATGATTTGTATATATGCAACGATATATAATTCAACTAATTTAATTGTAATCTACCGAAGTGAACATCACCTAGCATTCAACCAATATTATAATATTTTAAAATAGATCAAAATCAGTGAATTTACTCACCTTTGCGCGTTAACCGTTAAATAACGATTTGCGTCGGCTGATTTTATCCTGAACTTCCAGTGGCTCTGTTCTCCAAGAAATACGTTCCACAATGTATATTCGAATGTAATGCTTATGACGGATCCGGTCACGTTCAATTCTCTTTTAGCCTTAATCCCGTATTAGACAAATAAATATCCCGGTCTTCTGTCGTCACCATTTCAAAATGATCACGCGAGCTCCATACCACAAACAATATACGCCACTTCACTTTGCACTTTTACACCCCAAACTCTCTCGCTACCATCGCCTAAAATCTGCACCTCTTGTAACCTCCTCATCATCGCAAGATTGCCCTTATTATTTTCAAAACCATTACCGCTACAACAAAGAAAAACTCACCACTATACTAACTTTCAACTTCTTATCCGTTGCATGTCCTTCACCTTCATATGACGTGCCACCACCGAGTTGCAATCCTCCCATTCCCACGCTTTCGGCCTTCATACCCCTTTTAAACAATTTTCCTCCAACACCAAATGCCTGCACCACTCAAAACGCACACGTCCAACTTACCATGCGTGTGTACACATGTCTTTCCAATTATGAACAATGCTTTCTTTTACATTATGAACATATGCTACCGCAACCATGAAAGCACCAGTTCTACTCCATAAACCTGAAACTCAGCTCGCACTCCCCATTTTTGCTTTCAAGATTTTCATCCATCATTGCCCAGAACAGTCAAGCTCCCATGTGCCTCAATTACTTCCACTTCACGTGTACCACTCCATCTCTTTGCACGCACATCACCATACTCAGTACGGCTTTACCCAAAAACTAAGCCACCCAAGAGATCATCCCCACGAATGGAAAACAGCACAACAGCTCCACCTTTTTGGATGGTTTCAACGCAAGAACCTCCCTCTCTTCTTTGAATTCTCCTTCCATTCCAAGTCACTGACGCCCCCTATGCAAAAGTATACAACCTCAATACTTCATTCACTCAACTGCTACAAAGAAACTCCACACCATGATGACAAGCCCGCCACACATGGGTCATATTCCGAACAGTACTCTCCCTCCTTTCAAACTCCATGTTCTCCACATATACGGACTGACCCAATAACCCTACACGTGAACCAGAACTCACGCTACTGTTTTTAATTTATAACAGTATTTGTTTTTGATTTCTTGTTGATTTTGAACTTGCGGTTTCAATATACTGGAGCAAACCCCAAACAAAAGTGAAGTCTGTGCTTATGTATTTATATACATAAACTCCTTGATTGCCAAGGAATAGGTGCAGTAGGTGACCACGTTTTTCTCTTAGGTAGCTTTTCATTTTCAATGTGATAGCCTGTGTGGTTGTGTCGCATACCGTAAAGAGTCGGTGATTGATTTGATCTCCATGTGCATTCTTGTATTGCATAGTACAGGCAATGGCTTCTGTTTCAAAGATATGGGCTACCGTTCTAGCTAGGCATTTAGTAGGAGAGGACGTGGGGTGTATTTAAATATAAAGGTCTGTGCACAATTTTAATGTCAGCCGTAATTTTTCTTCACCTTGGTTGTGAAGGTTTTTAATATCATTGGTTTGCAGTTTTTAAGCCATAGGAGTATGGGTTTGCAGTATAGGTTCGTAGGATTGTGACAATTCATGTTGATAGAAGATTGGTTAGAGTAGCTGTATGAAGTTTTGACACTTCGACATTAACTTAGACTGCGCAGGTAAAACTTGGGTAGGCGTATTCAAAATACTTTTGATCACTACTATCAGACATTTTGATATTATTTACTTCAGTTGATGAGCGTGCATTTGGTGGTTTGATCAACGGATTAAAATGTAAGTAACGACAACAGTATGTCCAAACAAATATGGTATAAGGCATGCCATCAACGAGACATTTCATGCAATCAGAAAAATGGCCCTGCACTTGATCACTTTGTAAAAGATACACAAATTAGATCTGTCCCGTTTACTCTTTTTATTTTATTATATATATATAGGTTTTGTTTCTTTGTAGCTAAGGGATGTGTACAATGCATATCCTTTAATTGATCGGTTAACAATGCAGAAGTGAAATTGGTAAAACTAATGGTCCGCATTGCATTCATATGAAGAGGTAAAACATCATATTTGGTTACACACTCGTATCTGGCACATTCACCTCTAGTGTGCCATACGTATATCTCGAAATCTGCATTGGGGTGATAGTTGTTTTATATTTTAAAATTTAGTGTACATCATTACATGAATTCATGTTCATGTCCAAGCCACTACGGACGGAAATAAGAATACAGTCGGGTCCGACGAGGTGTCACGGTCCTAAAAATATAATAATACCGGTAGGTTGACTCATATTTTGAAATCCCAAAATATCGATATAGGGTGCAAAATACTTCAAATAAAAAGTTACGTATTTAATTAATTAAAAATTACAGTAAAATTCTAAAAATTAAATTATCACTACGTCTCAAAAGAACCTTGTCTAAATTCGAAACCGATAAGAAGTTATTTCAAATAAACCGTTATGGTCGATATACGATTTCATAGCGACTTTCTGAATATTTGATTTTGACATATCTTGCAATCTATACGACGAAATCTCAATATTTCACTTCTGTCAGAAAGAGACAGTTCAATAGATTCCAATATTTCTTGTTTTGCAGAAATCCGATTTAAACTGGGTCCTGTACACTCAGTTGAAGTTCAGAATGTTAAATTACGAACTGCAACGTTGTTATGAGCTCGATTATATTGAATATATATTTTTATACGTTCAACTTCGTTTTAATTAATATTCAAATCTACTTATATTAAGAATTCAATATTTAAAATGATTTAAATATTTAAATATAAACCGATAAAAATGCGGGACATTACATTCCTTCCCCCTTAAAATAATTTCGTCCTCGAAATTGCTAAGGTAGGAAAAATGCTACAATTTCTGTTGTAAACATGTTAAAAATTGTTTTGGTTTACTTCATAATTTCAGTCCTAACTGAACTGATCAAAATATTAATTCCCTTCTTTGTAACGAAATTTTTCAAAATTCGGAAAATTTCTAACACTTTAATTTTCGGAGAATTTCGTCAGCCTCTCTGCTGCATGGTTCATTCGGTACTACTACCACACGCCACTCTTGGCCTTCTCCCTTTATCGGGCATCTAACTTTCTCGCTTCCATTTGCAATCCATCCAGCATACCCGAATACATCTCCAACTGATCTCGAGTCAGTTTATCTTCAATCAATAATTTTCTTACATCCCGACTCAAATTTCTTTTCAAACTCCAGTTCAATTCCAATTCCAAATAATCAAATTTCCCAACCAAGTTCGGTTCCACAACTCAACTACTTTGCCAAATCAAATCCTTATTCTAGTGCATTTTCCACCTACTTGGCTTCAATTCAACTCAAATTTTATTTGACTTAGTCAAATTCATTATTTATATACTTCATAAGAAAAATTTAAATTTCAGAAATCAAATACCTGGGATTTTCATTTCCAATCAGTTTGAGATCATATACACATATATACCTACAACATGGCCATTCAAACATTTGAATTTCTGACAATGTGTTTTCCCAAAACACTTCAAAAACAAAACCTTTTGGTAGTAATCCGTCACTTAGCACTCGAAAATGAATACAGATAATGGTCGACTTCATTATCGGAATTCATTTCCCAGCGATCAAAGTGAGTTCAATACTATATCACTTTCAAAACTCATATTCAAATACTTTTATTTGAAATTTATTTCAAAAATATCTTTTCGAAACTTGGATAATATTTCTAAATTTTCCCAAGATTTTAAAATTCCATATATTTAATTCAAATTTCATTTACAAACATTTTCATGTTTCAGAATTTTTTTATTCCAATTCTGGTTTAAATTTCAGATTCAGTTCATCTGATTTTACATATTATATTTATAAAATATTTCGATTGGTTATTTATATAACCAATTCAATTATAAATCTTATTCGATCATAAGTTCACCCAACACATTCAATTACAAATCTTATTTACATATTATATTCATATCAAAATACATTTCGAGTAAAATTATCTCATTTACTCTCTTTCAAAACAATAATATGTCGAAATTCTCTATCCAAGCGTTTATAAATCCCTATCGACCTCGTCAGCTAAACGCGTCGATCTGGAATTTATATACCACTCACCAGATCAATCAACACAATATAAAACAATTTTTATATCAAATCTACAAATACGCGCTCATATATATACACTCAAACTCAATCTAAAGTATTACTAACTCCATCTCTATTGAGTCACGCCACAGAGCCAAGGTAATCCCTTAACCTTCCGCTCTGATACCACTGTAACGACCCGGGATGTTTCCGACTCCGAAAATCGACACAAAACCCAGCGTCGACCGTTCAGACATCGAAAATATCGGATCATTAATAGAAAGAAATTAGAGGGGGAGATAGAAAGATAGAACTAATAGAATAGAAGAAGAAGAAGAACACAACTGAACAGAATCAGAGTAAACACGAATCTCACAGCATAACGAATAAAATATATTATATAACATAACTTTGAAATACAAAACTGTATTGTGTATACATACCATATCAGAGTATAACTCATATACATCACAACAGAAATAATCCCTAAATAAATAAAGGTGAAGCCTCCTGCTTTGAGCTCCTCCAAGCGAATCTGCAAAATCCTGAAACAATTGACTGCCCGTACAAATTTGGGCACCCAAGAGTTTAGGGGAAAACAACAAAATAAACTCTGGGTTAGTCATGGGACTGGTGTGAGTAAATTCCAACCATATGGCTTAACTTTGAAATCCTTTTTGAAACAAAAAGGATAATAGTAAGACCAGTCCACACATAAACACGGACGGTTTTTACCTTACTATAACTCAAACATTTTTGATATCAAAATCCAGTGATATTATCATAATGTCTAATCAAGTAAATAACCAAATAGTAGAACGCTTGCATCTCACGCTCTTCATATATAGTATAAAATCAAAAACCGCAGGGCGCTTATTGGAGATTGGCTTCCAATTATGACAAGGTATGGGACCACCTGCCGATAATGTATCTCTAGAGGCGAATACACTGGGTTCAACAAGAACATCTTGCAACCCGGCCCACACATGACCGACCACTCATTTCGCTTGAGTGTATCGAATGTATATCACCAACGGTTGGACTCAAACCACCGTTCCCGAATGGGCAGAATCGATAGATTAAGAAACAAAAGGAATTTCTCTAGATAGGTGATTATACACCCTAATGGGAGCGACCCACATAGCCATGCTGCCTGCCCGATTTTTGTCATTTCCCGGTTGTGAGGCTAGAGGCTACGTCTACCTTTCAGAACATCTGGCCACCATACACTTTGAATGCCACATCGTCAAACCCGTCAAATCACTAGTTGATCTTCCCAAAATATTACGGGTATAAAAGCCAAGAGAAACGAATTTCTCCGCCACCAGACGTAATATTTTGAAAAGAACGTCTTAGGTGATCTTCTAAGAATACGCTGTCAGGCATCCATCCACACAAGTTGTCCTGGGTCTGGACAAACAGAAAGCACCATCCTGAACAGGACGACCCTTGCACTTCACTCCGTCTTCAATTTTCTTCAGCATAATCAAATTCGCAGCGCTTCTGCCTATACGGAGTGGTTTTCGATAATATATCCAACCGGTCTCTCCGTATTGACAACGATGGTCAAAACACTTCGATAGTCGGTTATTTAACTATCGAAGTAAAACAAACATTCAATCAAATGTATAATTATCATCACACAACCATGGGCACTTTTATTTAACATTCATTATCGTCGAATTTTAGTTCCCATTTCTAATAGTGTTATTTAACTCTAATCATATTTCAAACATCGAAATGATGTCATCGTTTTCTGAAACGATTCTCCACTACTCGTTCTTATATTCCTTTGGATAATCATCGCTACTTATCACTTTAGAATAAGTGAATTCCAAAACAAGCTGTTTACATTCCCTAGGGAGTAGTGCTATATATCAATCATGCTTAAGCTTAGCCAACAGCGTTAATTTAACGTTATAGTTCAAAACTCGTCATACGCTGTAATATTCCTCTTTATAACAAATCTTGACATAACAGTCACGCTTAAGCCTAGTCAACAGCGTTGTTTTATTGCTATAGTTCAAATACTTGAAATACGCTGCTATATTCCACTTTATACTGATCTTTGACATCTCTTACCGTTACAAAAATCTTGACATCTCTTTTATTTTGAATAAATTAATCCAAATAATTTCACTTGTATCGATTACTATAAAAATAATAATTTATTTCTTTTCGTTACAAAAGTCTTGACATCTCTTTTCGTTACAAAAGTCTTGACATCTCTTTATGTTACAAAATCTTGACATCTCTTTATGTTACAAAATCTTGACATCTCTTTCTGTTACAAAATATTAACATCTCCTTCTGTTACCAAAATCTTGACATCTCTTTCATTTTGAATAAATTAATCCAAATAATTTCACTTGTATCGATTACTATAAAAATAATAATTTATTTCTTAGTAACCTCATTTATTATTAAATAAACAATAATCGATTCTAACTAATCTTACTTAATATGAAACCAACCATAATCTACTTGTAAATATCTCATTTAATTGTTCTTAAACAATAAATACTTGTTATTAATCATCAAGTTAATCTCCGCCTACTTACTTATTAATCTTATTAATATAAGAATTCACTTTACCAAATCATTTAGTAAGTATGGTGAAACACGTGCTTCGCACACGGTGTGATTTTGGTAAAACAATAGCGGTTAAAACAAATGATACATTTATGGTTGGTTGTTGCCACTTCCTTAATTGATATCATCTATTGATTAAATCAAAATAACGTTTGAATTTTTATTCAACGCTAATATCAACACAGGGTTTCAAAAGTCATTTGGGTTCAAACAATGCATCTATATAAAATAAACAGTACATAAAATATTGAGGAATCCGGTTGAATTCCACCAACCGATTTCCTGCATCCACCGATGTTAGTCAACAATTTACACTGATTCCATACCAGGAAATATTATAATCGATGGAATCAGTCCAACCAATGATTTGTATATATGCAACGATATATAATTCAACTAATTTAATTGTAATCTACCGAAGTGAACATCACCTAGCATTCAACCAATATTATAATATTTTAAAATAGATCAAAATCAGTGAATTTACTCACCTTTGCGCGTTAACCGTTAAATAACGATTTGCGTCGGCTGATTTTATCCTGAACTTCCAGTGGCTCTGTTCTCCAAGAAATACGTTCCACAATGTATATTCGAATGTAATGCTTATGACGGATCCGGTCACGTTCAATTCTCTTTTAGCCTTAATCCCGTATTAGACAAATAAATATCCCGGTCTTCTGTCGTCACCATTTCAAAATGATCACGCGAGCTCCATACCACAAACAATATACGCCACTTCACTTTGCACTTTTACACCCCAAACTCTCTCGCTACCATCGCCTAAAATCTGCACCTCTTGTAACCTCCTCATCATCGCAAGATTGCCCTTATTATTTTCAAAACCATTACCGCTACAGCAAAGAAAAACTCACCACTATACTAACTTTCAACTTCTTATCCGTTGCATGTCCTTCACCTTCATATGACGTGCCACCACCGAGTTGCAATCCTCCCATTCCCACGCTTTCGGCCTTCATACCCCTTTTAAACAATTTTCCTCCAACACCAAATGCCTGCACCACTCAAAACGCACACGTCCAACTTACCATGCGTGTGTACACATGTCTTTCCAATTATGAACAATGCTTTCTTTTACATTATGAACATATGCTACCGCAACCATGAAAGCACCAGTTCTACTCCATAAACCTGAAACTCAGCTCGCACTCCCCATTTTTGCTTTCAAGATTTTCATCCATCATTGCCCTGAACATTCAAGCTCCCATGTGCCTCAATCACTTCCACTTCACGTGTACCACTCCATCTCTTTGCACGCACATCACCATACACAGTACGGCTTTACCCAAAAACTAAGCCACCCAAGAGATCATCCCCACGAATGGAAAACAGCACAACAGCTCCACTTTTTGGTTTCAACGCAAGAACCTCCCTCTCTTCTTTGAATTCTCCTTCCATTCCAAGTCACTGACGCCCCCCCCCCCATGCAAAAGTATACAACCTCAATACTTCATTCACTCAACTACTACAAAGAAACTCCACACCATGATGACAAGCCCGCCACACATGGGTCATATTCCGAACAGTACTCTCCCTCCTTTCAAACTCCATGTTCTCCACATATACGGACTGACCCCATAACCCTACACGTGAACCAGAACTCACGCTACTGTTTTTAATTTATAACAGTATTTGTTTTTGATTTCTTGTTGATTTTGAACTTGCGGTTTCAATATACTGGAGCAAACCCCAAACAAAAGTGAAGTCTGTGCTTATGTATTTATATACATAAACTCCTTGATTGCCAAGGAATAGGCGCAGTAGGTGACCACGTTTTTCTCTTAGGTAGCTTTTCATTTTCAATGTGATAGCCTGTGTGGTTGTGTCGCATACCGTAAAGAGTCGGTGATTGATTTGATCTCCATGTGCATTCTTGTATTGCATAGTACAGGCAATGGCTTCTGTTTCAAAGATATGGGCTACCGTTCTAGCTAGGCATTTAGTAGGAGAGGACGTGGGGTGTATTTAAATATAAAGGTCTATGCACAATTTTAATGTCAGCCGTAATTTTTCTTCACCTTGGTTGTGAAGGTTTTTAATATCATTGGTTTGCAGTTTTTAAGCCATAGGAGTATGGGTTTGCATTATAGGTTCGTAGGATTGTGACAATTCATGCTGATAGAAGATTGGTTAGAGTAGCTGTATGAAGTTTTGACACTTCGACATTAACTTAGACTGCGCAGGTAAAACTTGGGTAGGCGTATTCAAAATACTTTTGATCACTACTATCAGACATTTTGATATTATTTACTTCAGTTGATGAGCGCGCATTTGGTGGTTTGATCAACGGATTAAAATGTAAGTAACGACAACAGTATGTCCAAACAAATATGGTATAAGGCATGCCATCAACGAGACATTTCATGCAATCAGAAAAATGGCCCTGCACTTGATCAATTTGTAAAAGATACACAGATTAGATCTGTCCCGTTTACTCTTTTTATTTTATTATATATATATATATAGGTTTTGTTTCTTTGTAGCTAAGGGATGTGTACAATGCATATCCTTTAATTGATCGGCTAACAATGCAGAAGTGAAATTGGTAAAACTAATGGTCCGCATTGCATTCATATGAAGAGGTAAAACATCATATTTGGTTACACACTCGTATCTGGCACATTCACCTCTAGTGTGCCGTACGTATATCTCGAAATCTGCATTGGGGGTGATAGTTGTTTTATATTTTAAAATTTAGTGTACATCATTACATGAATTCATGTTCATGTCCAAGCCACTACGGACGGAAATAAGAATACAGTCGGGTCCGGCGAGGTGTCACGGTCCTAAAAATATAATAATACCGGTAGGTTGACTCATATTTTGAAATCCCAAAATATCGATATAGGGTGCAAAATACTTCAAATAAAAAGTTACGTATTTAATTAATTAAAAATTACAGTAAAATTCTAAAAATTAAATTATCACTACGTCTCAAAAGAACCTTGTCTAAATTCGAAACCGATAAGAAGTTATTTCAAATAAACCGTTATGGTCGATATACGATTTCATAGCGACTTTCTGAATATTTGATTTTGACATATCTTGCAATCTATACGACGAAATCTCAATATTTCACTTCTGTCAGAAAGACACAGTTCAACAGATTCCAATATTTCTTGTTTTGTAGAAATCCGATTTAAACTGGGTCCTGTACACTCAGTTGAAGTTCAGAACGTTAAATTACGAACTGCAACGTTGTTATGAGCTCGATTATATTGAATATATATTTTTATACGTTCAACTTCGTTTTAATTAATATTCAAATCTACTTATATTAAGAATTCAATATTTAAACTGATTTAAATATTTAAATATAAACCGATAAAAATGCGGGACATTACAAAAGATATGTGTTACAACAACATACCATAATTGTCTTACAATACTTCCAAAAAAACATAACACCTTCATAACTGTCTTGATTTCATTATTTAAAGAAGCATAAAGAAAACATAAATAAACTGCAAAAGCCCCATAGTTGTTGTCCAAAGCCATAGTTCAAAACGGAAAGGTCCAAGCAATACATTTTTTCTCTTCAAGCTGGATATGAAGGCTGGTCAAGCTGCAGTATTCCCTCCCTGTGGACCTGGGGGGGGGGGGGGGAACGGAAGAAAAGAAGACGAAAGAAAAGTAGACTCAGACATAAAGCCTGAGTAAGTCGAGGACTACTCTGTCTATGAATAAAGAACTGGGTATGATAAGTATAAACTAGAAATGGGAAAAGCACTATAAACTTGGTTAAGTTGTCTAGGGTCGAATATACTATCGTACCCCATATTAATCTCTGTACCCATATAAACTAGTTCCCAATAGGCACCCCATCACCAGGGTGAAGTGATCCATTTTACGATGATCGGCTCCTACTCGCATAGTTACATGTGTCTTACGGCCCCCGATGTTGTAGTTACCTATGCTGGTCCCACCATGGGGTGTATCAAGTCCCATGGTGGCGGCCCGACACAATTCTAGAATGCACAGGTATGCTACTGGTGCCCAGTGCCTTATTTTTCTGCACTGGAGTGTGTGCATGCCCGCACCCCGTTAGAACCTACACTGCTGCACCACCGCCGTCGATTTGACCTCTTACAATCAGCCCAGTAATCGTGCCCCACCCTGCCTAGTTTCAGTGTATCATGATACCTTTGTAGGGTTACTGCGAAAAGGGTCCTCCGCTACTAGGTTTTCTATCTCTAGCCAACATGCTAAGTTGGTTAAGTGTTTTTATAAACCTAACCCCCCAATCAGTCTGTTTAGCATGTTTCATTTTGATTAAGTATTAATATAATTTACTTAATCCTATCAATCATGACTCGGCCTTAATTGTCTTATTAAAGCCTTGACCTCTCACATTAGACAGGTATTGTTGTGGCTGCCTGTTGCCGGTTGGATCCGGGCAGTCTTACGCCACAACTCAGTCTAACCTCGGGTCCTTATTGGGCTCCATGTTTAACCACCTACATTGGATAGGTATTGTTGTGACTACTGGACAGCCGGGCGGTTCCGGGCAGGTTTACATCACAACTCAATCCAACCTCGGGTTAAACACATCGTATTTTCTACATTTACATATTTTGTCTTTCTTCTTTTTATATGTAAATATTTGCGGCCCATTACTCAAAATCAATTTAAGCTAATGGTGTAAAGGTTTACACCAATCATGGGCCCAACCCATTCTTGAATTTGGGCCCATCTACTTTTATATTTTCATTTATTAATTAATTTGGCCCAACGCTATTTCCCCCGTTTAATACGTTCATTTATTATAATATATGTTGGGCTTAGCCTTTTTAAGCCCAACTTAGCCACGTGAAAAAGGGGAGGCTTAAAGCGTGATTATATACACAAAAAGGGGAAGGTGAACGCATGGACTTGCAACATAACGTTGGAACTACAAAATGGAAACTGGTATACTTGCATAGTAGTAACGTATACTTTGGTCATAAAGCATAAGTGACATGAATCAAAGCATGTAAACTTGTAGTTAAGTTAAGAATCTAAATTGGATATCATTATTGACACATAGTCTTAACTACAACATAAACCTATATTTTTATTTAGGCATAATGTCAAACATAAGCAAATCATGTTCATAAGATTACTACATGTTTACAAAGGTGTTTACTTTTGTTACTAATAAAAAAGTATAGTTTAACTTGAATTATTCCAACTTAATCATGATTTTAAATCTATTCACATAACCATGGCAGGCATAAATATTTCTAACATGAAATCATGATTTTTGCTTTAGTCATGCAAACTTGCAAATGGGATTTTGAATCTAACCTAGCTATGTACCACATATGTCATCATATAATTCTTGTTAACAATATAGACCTAACATGATTTTCAATTATGCAAAATATCAATCATAGCCTAGTCATATTCATAAGTTCGCAAAGAGGTTTTCTAGTACAAAAGTATGGCTTAATACATAGATCATGATGCCAAATTTTCAACATAATTTCATATGAGTTACAATAACCCAAATTTGTTCCAATTACACACAAAATGATTTTTGTACCAAAGTACACATCATGATGGCATAGTAGCAAAACCCCAATCTTGCATAAATTTCAATTAAACAACTACATACATGTAGCTTCAACATGAGTTACATATTTTGCGAATATCCAAACGTCATACTTGCATAAAACTACCGCAAACATGTAGTTTTTATAATGAATAACATAATTTGAGAATATCCAAACGTATACAATATTCCAAATCGATAAGAATCATAGTAACGCACAAATATGAATTACTTATCACCACAAATCAAGTATACAAATCAACACAGTTATTTATTTATACCGGAATAATACTCTACTTACAATCGTGTGGCGAATTCTCCAATTGGAGATGCGACTCCTTGTTGATTTGATTTGTTTAAGTTGCTTTATGCTTTAGAATTTTCCTCCTAATCTTCTCTCAAATTGGTGGCTGCTCCTAGTCGTTCCTCAGCAACATGATGGCCTCGTTCTTATTTTTGAATGAATAGATTAGGTAGAGTCTAGGGTCATTTTTATAGAGTTTATGAACTGATTAGGACCATCGATGTTGCTTGGATTGATCGTAGCCATTCATTCGAAAGAGAGACCAATTAGAGCCTGCCACCTAGCCCTAATGACAAAGCAAGCTTCTGAAAATCGACCAAACACAGACCTGGCCAGCCAGGACTTGACCAGACCTGACCAGCAGGTCATTTTTGACCTGGGCGCACTTGGCAGGTGCGCCAGGTCAAAAATGTACTGGCGCACTTCCCAAGTGCGCCAGTGCATTTTTGTTCTGGCGCACTTCTCAAGTGCGCCAGTGCATTCTGACCCGTTTTCCGGTTTTTCGCCCAACTTCGTTCGTCCATAACTTCTTCATACGATATCCGTTTTACGCAAACTCAGACTCTATCTCAAGCAGAATTCCGAGACGAACGCAATGGCGTATCTCGTTTCCCTTAATTCTCTGATTTGAAATTAATTATACTTTAATTTGTAAATTTCACAGTTATAGAATGCACGGCTCCCCCACTTAAAAGAATTTCGTCCCCGAAATCTTCAAGATAGGAGGAATGTATATCCTAACATCCAGTCATCCATCTACTCATCCATCAAACACGAGCATCCATTGTCCTTAAAAGACTTCTAATGCTTCGTGATCATATGCGAAGTGTGTGTGTGTACATGTTCTTATCTAATGCAAAATCAGGCGGTCTACTGATTCAGTTGACCTCCTTAATGCGAATTATGTAAGTGCCATGAATCCATTATGTATGCAAATTTTCCTATTCATGATTCTACATGATTGCACAATCATTCAATACAAATGCAACATCCACATGACAACACATTAAAGTTAAACCATATACGAATGCAAACATATATGCATATGCAATATGAAGTGACTGAGCCGATCTAAAACCTAGATTGTGTGTGTATATGCAACCACGAGCAACCACTAGCAATCACATGCAACCACTTGCAATCATCATCCATAACATGTTTCAACTACATGTTTTTCATCCAAAGAGTTTCTACCTAAAAGATAAGGTCGAGGAGATATACCTAAAAGATAGATAAAAGTGCAACTCAAGGAAAAAGAAAGATCAAGGATGTGCCCTTGAAAAGAAAAGGGTAGGCAGCGCGTATTTTAGCTTCAGTTTCCCAAGTCGCGTCTCCCTCGGCGTCGCTCCACTGAACTTTGACGAGTTTGACTTCGCGGTTGCGTAGCTTCTTCACTTCCGTTCCTAGTATGTGGGTTGGAACTTTTCTTATGGTTGCTTCGCGTTCCACTTCGACTTCTTCTAGGATATTTGGCTCTACCACTTCAGCAGACTCATGTAGACATTTTCGGAGATGTGAAACATGAAAAACGTTGTGAACTCCGGCCATTTTTTTTTTCGGGTAGCTCTAATCTATAGGCCATTTTCCCAATTGTTCCTATCTAAAGGTATAGTCGAATGATAGAAGCAAGTAAAAATTTCGTGCCCATTAGGCAATGTCAAAACTGGAAATCTATGCCACACATATATTGATTAGGAGAAGAACTCTCTAAGCATCAGCCCCGAAGACCGAAATCAACATCAGACTGACACCCAAAGAATTACTCAACCCAACCACTATATATGATTCTAGGATACTAAGCATGATGGACTCCTTTTAGGTCACAAGGGAGTCCCTTCCTAAGACCAATCTGTATCCTATAAAACCCAAAAACTTTAGTCAAACCAATGAACACCCTCGAGCCCCAACATGTGTTACTAACAGATGAGTCATACTCCCTATGGGGTTTGCAACAGAAATTGGATTGAGAATGGGACCGAGAGGATATACACAAAAGATAGCATGCAAGTAAGCTCTACAGGAAGAGAGGGATCAAAGATATACTCTCAAGGGGAGATATGATGCACGAATCTAGTCTTCAATCTTCTAAGTCGCATTTCCTTGAGCTTAACTCCATTCTACTTTGTCCGTCTTTAACTTCACAATTTTCGTAGCTTCTTAATTCTTGTTTCCAAAATATGAGTTGGAACCTATTTCACTGTTGCCTCTCGTTCCACTTTCACTTATTCTCCTTCTAGTATACTTGGCTCAAGCCTAACTGCGTACTCATGGTTCCATGCAAGCTCTCCAAAATTCACTAGTGAATCTTAGATCTCGTCCACTCATTATCAGGTATTCCACGTAAAGGAACTATCTTTTGGGAATAAATGCCAACCATGTTGCCAAATGTACTTACTAAGGTGATTCTCCACAACTCATTCATAAGCGAAATGAACCTTCTGCCTTAGTGGCGAACACTACTGGAGCGCCCCATTCTGAAATACTCCTTCTAATGAACCCCTTCTATAGAAGCTCTTTAATCTGTTTACTGAGCCCTTACCTTTCCCATGGAGCCACGTGTCTAACGGGCAATGTAACAGGCCTTTCATTATCTATGAGATATATGCGGAAGTCTATCTCCCACTTCGGAGGCAAGCCCTTCCCCTCTTCGAAGACATCCGGGTATTCCCGAACCACTCTAACCGATTGCAAATTTTCAACAGAGGCATCTAGCGATTCAAGGTAACTAAGCATAACCGCAAACGAGGGATTACAAGAATTCTCCAAAGTATTACCGAGCTGGGTTAGGAGCCTAACAACCCTTTTCTCACAATTAAGGATGGCCCCATTACTGGATAGCCAATCCATACCCAAAATCAAACCGTATCCCGAAAAGCCCAAAACAAAGGCACTACATTGAAATTCTATGCTTAGAATAGAAATTTTCAATCCCAAACAAATCATAGACAAATGAGTTGGGCCCCCAATTGGGTTTGAAACAATTAAGGGGTCCTCTACCATACTAGTTTTTAGGTGCAGAGATTTTTAACTAAAGAAGACGAGATAAAAGGAGTGTGACGCGCCGGAATCAAATAAAGTGCGAACGGGGTGATCATACTACACTTTCTACAGAATTATTTATACCTCGTTTCTTTGGGCAGTCCTTAGCCATGTGGCATGTCTCACCGCAAGAAAAGCACCCACCATTCATCTTGGCCTTCTTTTTCCGGCAATCTTTCACTAAGTGCCCCACTTTGCCACAGAATTTACACTTCCTCTTCTCTCGGGACTTGTTGTCTTTCCCGCCCTTCTCAAAGTCTGTCTTCTCAGGGCAGTCTTTGCTGATGTGTCCAGTCTCCCCACAATGAAAAACATTCACCTTGCTTTCTTTTCCTCTTTCTACAATCCTTGGCTATGTGCCCCTCCGTACCACAAAAATTGCATTTCCTTTTTTCTCGTTTCTTATTATTACTGTTACGATCCTTTCTTGTTTGACTATTATTCGTCTTCCTACTCTGGGACTCTTCCGCTTGCTGGTTCACGTGGAGGAGGAGGAGTGAAAGCGTCAGCAACTGGGGAGTAAGGTCTCCAGACATGCTGAAACAGAAAGGATAGATTCAAAACGAAGGATAGAAGATAGTACCTATGGCTTTGGGGGGACTTTGCCTTTTTAAAATAAAATAATATTTTTCTTTTTTAAAAATGCTTCTTTAAATTTCCTTTTTGAAAATAAAATTTCAAAACTTTTTATCTTATCTGGTAAACCTATGCTCTGATACCAAGTGAAACACCCCACCTCCGTTAGGGTAACTCTCAAAGGGAATGCCCTAATTTTGGTGGAGGTTTATAAGTATAAGTCACAGATATACAAGACAGAATATAGGAACACATATTTTTGAACAGCGGAAAAACAACAACTTTTATTTCATAAAAGATATGTGTTACAAAAACATACCATAATTGTCTTACAATACTTCCAAAAAAACATAACACCTTCATAACTGTCTTGATTTCATTATTTAAAGAAGCATAAAGAAAACATAAATAAACTGCAAAAGCCCCATAGTTGTTGTCCAAAGCCATAGTTCAAAACGGAAAGGTCCAAGCAATACATTCTTTCTCTTCAAGCTGGATATGAAGGCTGGTTAAGCTGCAGTATTCCCCCCTGTGGACCTGGGGGGGGGGGAACGGAAGAAAAGAAGACGAAAGAATAGTAGAGTCAGACATAAAGCCTGAGTAAGTCGAGGACTACTCTGTCTATGAATAAAGAACTGGGTATGATAAGTATAAACTAGAAATGGGAAAAGCACTATAAACTTGGTTAAGTTGTCTAGGGTCGAATATACTATCGTACCCCATATTAATCTCTGTACCCATATAAACTAGTTCCCAATAGGCACCCCATAACCAGGGTGAAGTGATCCATTTTATGATGATCGGCTCCTACTCGCATAGTTACATGTGTCTTACGGGCCCCGATGTTGTAGTTACCTATGCCGGTCCACCATGGGGTGTATCAAGTCCCATGGTGGCGGCCCGACACAATTCTAGAATGCACAGGTATGCTACTGGTGCCCATTGCCTTATTTTTCTGCGCCGGAGTGTGTGCACGCCCGCACCCCGTTAGAACCTACACTGCTGCACCACCGCCGTCGATTTGACCTCTTACAATCAGCACAGTAATCGTGCCCCACCCTGCCTAGTTTCAGGGTATCATGATACCTTTGTAGGGTTACTGAGAAAAGGGTCCTCCGCTACTAGGTTTTCTATCTCTAGCCAACATGCTAAGTTGGTTAAGTGTTTTTATAAACCTAACCCCCCAATCAGTCTGTTTAGCATGTTTCATTTTGATTAAGTATTAATATAATTTACTTAATCCTATCAATCCTGACTCAGCCTTAATTGTCTTATTAAAGCCTTGACCTCTCACATTAGACAGGTATTGTTGTGGCTGCCTGTTGCCGGTTGGATCCGGGCAGTCTTACGCCACAACTCAGTCTAACCTCGGGTCCTTATTGGGCTCCATGTTTAACCACCCACATTGGATAGGTATTGTTGTGACTACTGGACAGCCGGGCGGTTCCGGGCAGGTTTACATCACAACTCAATCCAACCTCGGGTTAAACACATCGTATTTTCTACATTTACATATTTTGTCTTTCTTCTTTTTATATGTAAATATTTGCGGCCCATTATTCAAAATCAATTTAAGCTAATGGTGTAAAGGTTTACACCAATCATGGGCCCAACCCATTCTTGAATTTGGGCCCATCTACTTTTATATTTTCACTTATTAATTAATTTGGCCCAACGCTATTTCCCCCGTTTAATACGTTCGTTTATTATAATATATGTTGGGCTTAGCCTTTTTAAGCCCAACTTAGCCACGTGAAAAAGTGGAGGCTTAAAGCGTGATTATATACACAAAAAGGGGAAGGTGAACGCATGGACTTGCAACATAACGTTGGAACTACAAAATGGAAACTGGTATACTTGCATAGTAGTAACGTATACTTTGGTCATAAAGCATAAGTGACATGAATCAAAGCATGTAAACTTGTAGTTAAGTTAAGAATCTAAATTGGATATCATTATTGACACATAGTCTTAACTACAACATAAACCTATATTTTTATTTAGGCATAATGTCAAACATAAGCAAATCATGTTCATAAGATTACTACATGTTTACAAAGGTGTTTACTTTTGTTACTAATACAAAAGTATAGTTCAACTTGAATTATTCCAACTTAATCATGATTTTAAATCTATTCACATAACCATGGCAGGCATAAATATTTCTAACATGAAATCATGATTTTTGCTTTAGTCATGCAAACTTGCAAATGGGATTTTGAATCTAACCTAGCTATGTACCACATATGTCATCATATAATTCTTGTTAACAATATAGACCTAACATGATTTTCAATTATGCAAAATATCAATCATAGCCTAGTCATATTCATAAGTTCGCAAAGAGGTTTTCTAGTACAAAAGTATGGCTTAATACATAGATCATGATGCCAAATTTTCAACATAATTTCATATGAGTTACAATAACCCAAATTTGTTCCAATTACACACAAAATGATTTTTGTACCAAAGTACACATTATGATGGCATAGTAGCAAAACCCCAATCTTGCATAAATTTCAATTAAACAACTACATACATGTAGCTTCAACATGAGTTACATATTTTGCGAATATCCAAACGTCATACTTGCATAAAACTACCGCAAACATGTAGTTTTTATAATGAATAACATAATTTGAGAATATCCAAACGTATACAATATTCCAAATCGATAAGAATCATAGTAACGCACAAATATGAATTACTTATCACCACAAATCAAGTATACAAATCAACACAGTTATTTATTTATACCGGAATAATACTCTACTTACAATCGTGTGGCGAATTCTCCAATTGGAGATGCGACTCCTTGTTGATTTGATTTGTTTAAGTTGCTTTATGCTTTAGAATTTTCCTCCTAATCTTCTCTCAAATTGGTGGTTGCTCCTAGTCATTCCTCAGCAACATGATGGCCTCGTTCTTATTTTTGAATGAATAGATTAGGTAGAGTCTAGGGTCATTTTTATAGAGTTTATGAACTGATTAGGACCATCGATGTTGCTTGGATTGATCGTAGCCATTCATTCGAAAGAGAGACCAATTAGAGCCTGCCACCTAGCCCTAATGACAAAGCAAGCTTCTGAAAATCGACCAAACACAGACCTGGCCAGCCAGGACTTGACCAGACCTGACCAGCAGGTCATTTTTGACCTGGGCGCACTTGGCAGGTGCGCCAGGTCAAAAATGTACTGGCGCACTTCCCAAGTGCGCCAGTGCATTCTGACCCGTTTTCCGGTTTTTCACCCAACTTCGTTCGTCCATAACTTCTTCATACGATATCCGTTTTACGCAAACTTAGACCCTATCTCAAGCAGAATTCCGAGACAAACGCAATGGCGTATCCCGTTTCCCTTAATTCTCTGATTTGAAATTAATTATACTTTAATTTGTAAATTTCACAGTTATAGAATGCACGGGGTGTTACAGATTCAAAACGAAGGATAAGAGATAATACCTATGGCTTTGGGGGACTTTGCCTTTTTAAAATAAAATAATATTTTATCTTTTAAAAATGCTTCTTTAAATTTTCTTTTGAAAATAAATTTTCAAAACTTTTTACCTTATCCGGTAAACCTATGCTCTGATACCAAGTGAAACACCCCACCTCCATTAGGGTCACTCTCGAAGGGAATGCCCTAATTTTGGTGGAGGTTTATAAGTATAAGTCACAGATATACAAGACAGATATAATAACACATATTTTTTAACAGCGGAAAACAACAACTTTTATTTCTTCAAAATACGTGTTACAAAAACCATGCCATAATACTTCCCAAAATCATAACTGTCTTGATTACATTATTTAAAGAAGCATGAAGAAAACATAAATAAACTGCAAAAGTCCCCTAATTGTTGTCCAAAGCCATAGTCCAAAACGGAAAAGATCCAAGCAATACATTCTTTCTCTTCAAGCTGGATGTGGAAACTGGTCAAGCTGTGGTATTCCCTCCCTGAGAACCTTGGGGGGGGGGGGGGGGAACGGAAGAAAACGAGGCGAAAGGAAAAGGGTCAGTCATAAAGACTGAGTAAGTTCTAGTGACTTTCAGTGTAGAAACGGTTAAAACAACCTGTCATGTATGAACTGGAACTAAACTTAAGAATGGTGTCAAGGTGAACAAGATAGACTAAGGTGATCAGGATAAGTCAAGACAAGTCAAGTAAAGCATCACATGTTCGAGATTCGTTGCATCGACCGTACTAGTATACTAAGCCCATGTCACTAGTTAATCACGAAATAAATCCCATGGCCCAATATCATGAAATGACCTTGAAACGGGGTCTGACCCAAGTACGGGGTCCTACGGAGAGATTATCTAGTCGATCGGCTCCCTACAAGTTCTAGCTCGTCAAGTGTCCATGTCATACGGCTAATCACGAATGTAGTCACCTGTGCTGGGTCCACCTTCGGGTGTATCAGCCCTAGGGTGTCAACCCCTGACACGATTCAAGATGCACATATAAATCTACGGATACCCAGTGTCTGCCCCGGATACATGCACGATCGTAGTCCACCGAACCTACACTGGCGTACCCTACTGTCGTCGTTCACCTCTTACAATCAGCTCAGTAATCGTGCCCCACCCGGCCTAGCCCCAGGGTACCTTGATACAACTAGAGGGTTACTGCTGAAAGGGGTCGTGTCTAGGGTTTCGCCTAATAGATTAGGTTATGTAATTCGTGACCTAACCCGCCTAACAGATTAAGTCATGTAATTCGTGACTTAATCCTTTTCCAGTCTAGTCATGTCAAGATGGTTAAGTATGTCATTTCAGTTCACGACTTAACCCGCCTACGTGTCATGTCAAGTTGGCTAAGTGTTGTCGTTTTCAAGTTCATGACTTAGCCCTACAAATCGTGTTCAAGTTGGTTAAGTTGTCTTTTCATGTTCATGACTTAACCCTAATTGGCATTAATTGATTCGTTAATGCACCGAACCACTCACATTGGATCCTATTGTTCGTAGCCACTGGATTTACCGGGCGGTTCCGGGCAGGTTTACGCTACGAACTCAACCCAACCTCAGGTTTCGAGCGCGATATGACCAACTACACACATTGGATCCTATTGTTTGTAGCAACTGGATTTGTCGGGCGGTTCCGGGCAGATTTACACTACAAACTCAACCCAACCTCGAGTTGGCCACATTCTTGTTTTCTAAAGTCATGCCCATGTTCTTATCAGATTTTGCTATTTCCACATCATGTTCATATGTCAACTTCGTGCCCAAATAAGGCATGTTTAAAGTCAAGTTATGGCATGTTCAAGTCAAGTTTTCGTGCCATATTTCATGCTCTAGTTATGCCAAATTTCACAGTTTATGCTTATAATTAATTCAAGTTTTGCCTATTCTACCCAATCGTATCCCCAACGTATATAAACGTACTTCGTTCACAAGCATAAACAATTCAAGACATAAAGGGGAATAACACCAAACATGTGATAGGCATATGTGACAATTCCAACATTACTTGCATAATAAACAGGCTATAACATATCACATGGTTTCAATACTAGTATGATGATAACTTGGCATAGTAGTGATTCCAACTTAATTTAACATGATGATTTCAACTTTACATCATAGGCATAATAATCATTGCGGCATAATAATAATTTTATTATAAACATGAAACATTAAAGGCATAGTAATCCTAATAGGCATAGTGGATTCCAATTTAGCATTTTAACATAATAATTCTCATAGACATAATGATTCTAATTTATCATAATGATTCTCATCTAACATTATAAACATAATGGTTCCAACTTAGCATTTTTAACATAATGATCCTCAACTAACATTATAGACATAATGATTCCAATTTAGTGTTTTTAACATATCTAACGTTATAAACATAATAATTCCAACTTTTCATCTTAACCTAGCAATACCCAATTTTTCATTAATCATGATGGGTATATTAACATCACAGGCATAATTCCATCAATAGTCATAGCCATGGTTTAATTAGCATCATACGCATGGGTTAATCAACATAAAGATTTCAATAAACATAGTGATTCCATGGACATGTATTAGTCCAACTTGCCAAACAATTAAGCCCAAGTGATTCATAACAACATCAAAATCATGACAAGTTTAATTTGCAACGTTGCCATAGCAATATCCCCAAATTATAATTCAAAGATAAACAATATAAACAATGGATTAACAATAGTTCCTAAATCCGGTTTCAATTCATGGCATGTCCATATTGTTATAGCGTTTTTGCCTAAAAAGTAACATAGAATTTACAATATGAAGCAAATAATCCGAATAAAAATCCCAAATTAATTAGTCCCAAATTCGTTGTCTAAAGCGTCGTAGTTGTTGTAGCTTCTAGTTGTAGCCTTCAAGAATCGTCCTCCATCTTCTATAATTTTATTCTTTGTATTTTTAATTCAGAGCTCTAGTTTTAATGGCGGCGGCCTGAGGCTAAAATGAAATAGTATGATTTAGGCTAGGTCTAGGTGTTATTTTATAGGTGAATAGGGTGATTTATAGCCTTCAGATCAGTCCAGAAGTCATCAGAATCGCACAGCTCGAATACACATCATCTAGCCACTCAAAAGAAGACAAGTCACCTCAGAACACTCCAGAATTCGGTGCTGGATTTGTACGGGTGCACTTGGCAGGTGCGCCAGTGTATTTTTGTACTGGCGCACTTCACAAGTGCGCCAGTGTATTCTGGACTGTTTTCGGGTTTTCTGCCTAACTTCGTTCGTCCATATCTTCTTCATACGGTATCCGATTTTCGAAAACTCGGACTCTATTTCGCGTATTTTTCCGAGACGAACGCATTGGCGTAACCCATTTCCCTTGATTTCATCATTTATAATTAATTATACTTTAATTCGTGAAGCTTAATGTTATAGAATTCACGGGGTGTTACAAATAATGTATTAACTTGTATTAGACACAACTAATTTGTACGTGAATGAAAAGAAACAGGTTCCGTTAGAACCGTATTAGAGAATACTTCACAATGAAAATGGTTTGGTGTGATGCAGAGCTCGTGAGGAATTATGGAATAATAAAATGCTTAAGTTGATCGAATGGACCATTTATCGATATTTAATGGTAAACAACCAAGGTGAGTAAACTCACTAATTTTGTCGTTTATATTTTTATATAACCGATTTTTAACATTATAGTTATTTTATACTGTGATGGTTGTTTGTATGAATAGTTGATAAAATTGGTTGAAATGGTTGATATAATTACATCGTTGATCAATTATTAGTTATGATATTTCACATTGATGTGTAATAATATCATTGATGTTGATTAACATCTGTGGATGCAAGGAAACAGGTTGGAGGGATCCAAGTAGGATCCAAGTAGGTTCCTCAACAATTATATTACCCTAGCTTAGAAACTCGGTATTTTAAATACGGTAAGATATTTTTGAATGTGGAGAAGGAAATTGGGATTTAAAAATTGAATTATTTCCAGAATAGAAATAAAATTTTGAATAGAATTGAAAATAGAAATCTGTTCAAATGGATGAATCAAGAAGTTGTTTATAAATGAAAATATAAATTAAGTAAATTATTTATCATTGGATAAACTAAAATATAAATTCAAATTTGATTTTATATGGAAAGGTGGAAATTGGTTTTGAAACCAATATTTGAAAAAGAGATTTGAACTTAGCAAAATTTTAAAGGAAATTATAAGCAAGATTTGAAATGATTGCTATAAAGAATGAGAGTTGTATAAAAATGCTGAATAGAAGTATAAATAGAATTTTAGGTTTAAGATATTATTAATAAGTATGGAATCAAACTGATTTGATTATATAAAAGAAAATATATTCACGATTAAAGTGAATAATGGGTTAAAGCAAATTTTTTACAAATGAAATATCTATAAAGGAAATTTAAATTTGTAATATGAGTCTAAATTGGAACTTGAATGAGAAAGGGAAATGGAGAATGAAATCCAAAAGAAACCGATGAGTTTCATTCCAAAGGTCAGAATATAAATAAATTGAGATGAATCTAAGGAATTTATAACTCAAATTCGACTATGTTGACTTTTATTGTAATGATTTATTTTTAGAAAGTTAATTGAAATTCTACTTAATATGAAAACATAATTTAAATGGAGTTCTAAGCCTTGAAATGATATACTATTATTACGGTTAAACGAGTAGTATTTGTAGAAATCAAATGAAGTCGATTTTCGAAGTTATGGAACGTATAGCGTGTAATTATACTTGAAAGGAAATTTGAATTGTTACATAAATAAAATGGTGTTAATAATAGTTTTATAAAATGATATATATAAATACATAGGGTTTATAAGTGACTTAATTTGAACCTAAAATAGTATTTACAAATGAAAATCAAGTGGATTGTTAAATGAATCTTGATTCCTATTTATGAGTGATATTCATATTTGAAGTGATTAACGATTTGAAAGTAATTATTTTGCGTATGGGAATAATTATAAGGCCAGTTTGAGTTAAACTGAAATGGTTGATAATTCTGAAGTTTAGAATATTAATCGAATGTGGATTATTCGAAAGAGAATTATTTATTAAAAATTCGATTATATTGAATTCAGGGAAATATTTTTCACTTTCCATATTAATAAATATTTAATAAATTAATTGTTTAGTTATTTATATATTTTATTTAGTAAATAAAAGTGATATATTAAAACTTATATTTTAGAAACAGGAATTTATAACGCTGATGTTATAATAAATGTTTTGTAAATCTAAATAGTGATTTTAGCGTTGTCGTTATAATAAATGTTCTGTAAATCTAAACAGCGATTTTAGCGCTGTCGTTGTAATAAATGTCTTATAAATCAAATATTTGGAAACAGCGATTATAACGCTACTGTTATAATCAATTTTTTTTTTCATAAAAGATATGGATTCTTAGAGTGAATCTAAGAGTCGCGTAAACGATGTTTGTTTGAAGTTGTGATCTTTGACTATTTCAAAGTTGAGAATGTTGTTCAATTAAGGTCTGAGAGATAATTATACCCCAACTTGATTGACTTCATAATTGATGGAGAAATGGTTAAGGTTCGGTAGTGAAGATTGGTTCTCAATATCGTTAGTTAATAGAAAATGAAATGAATTGGTCAACGAGGAATTTATAAATTAAATGTGGAAATAATTTTCGATATTAATAAGGGATATTTTATGAATATAGAAAGTAAGTATTCGTGGATATTTAGAAATGTTTTCAAACTGTAATAAGAGATATTGTCTGGAAAATGGATAATTTGTGATATATGGAAATGTTTTCCAATGATCGTGGAGATTAGAAAGCCTTGAAAAATATTTGAGAAAAGGTAAGAAAAGGGAAAATGATGATTTAATAAGAAATTAATTTAAAAGGGCCCAATGTTGTTTGATGGTTGATCGATAGAAATTTCCATTTGGAAATAGGATCGTTGATTGTATGGATGTTTTCTTTGATAGTTAAATCACCGGATATCAAAGTTTTGATTTATTTTATACCTCCATTTTCAATACGGAGAGACCAAGATTAGGTTTATTATCTGAGAACCACTCTGTATTGACGTAAGCATTAAGAATCAACTTATGCTGAAGATGATCGAAGATGGAGTAAAGTGCAAGGGCTGTTCTATTAATCATAGGTAGAAATTGCCCAAGATGGATTGATAGAATGGTACCTTCGGTTTTTCCAGTCCTAGGACAACATATATGGACGAATGTCTGACGACGTGACATTCAAAGTAAACGATGGCAAGATGTGCTGAAAGATAATCGTGACCTCAAGCCTCATCCACTGGGAAATGACAAAATTCGGGCAGGCAGCATGTCCATGTGGGTCATTTCCATTAGGGGTATTATCATCTGATCTAGAGAAATTCAAACTGCTTCTTATTCTATTCGCTGCTATATGCTTTCGGTAACGGTTGCTGATCACAACCGTAGGTGATAATATGCTCGGTACACTCAAGCTAAATGAGTGGCCAGCCATGTATGGGCCGGGTTGCAAGATGTTCTTGTTAAACCCAGTGTATTCCCCTCTAGAGATACACTATCCGAAGGTGGTTCCATACCTTGTCATGTTGAAAATCCAATCTCCAATAAGCGCCCTGCGGTTTTTGATTTTATATTATATGGAGCGTGAGATGCAAGCGTTCCGCTAGATTGCTATTTAATTGATATAGACACTATTATAATATCATTGGATTTGATATCAAAAATATTTTTGGTTATTGATAAGAATGTTTTAAGTGGACTTTGAAAAGTGATTAAGCACTGAACTCACTTTAGTCGCTGGAAAATAATTCCGATGATGATTCGGACATCATCGGTGTTCATTTTCGAGTTTCTACGTGACAGATTGTTGCCGTAAAGTTGGTTATGAATTGTTTTGCGAAAATAAAACCATTGTTTTATATAAACTTCCAAATGAGATTTGATATTTATATAAATGATTTCAAACTGGTTTTGAAACAAAACCCGGGAATCTGAATTCTGAATTTGGATTTAACTTATGATGATAAATAGATTTAAAAGGTGGAAGGGAACCAAATAAATTTAATTTCGATTACATTAGATACAATCGTGAATGAAGTATAGAGAAAAGAAGGATATGAATTATTAAAATGAAATTGACTTATATGAAACAAGTTGAATATATATATTGGATGCTGCCAATTGAGATTAAGTTGTGTTGAATTTGAACCCAAATAGAATAAGCATATTGGTTTTGAAATACGAATCAAGTTTGAAGTATAGAATGAAAGTGAACTAATCAGGAAATTGATTAGTGAATTGGTAACTAAGAGTTGGATAGATTTGGAATCGATGGAAATGGATGTTGAGCGGACATTGAGTGGAAGCAAATGAAAGAGATAAGATATATGCTCACAAAAACGTACGTGTTTATGATATTACTTGGGTTTGAAAATAGGTAAGCCTATTTTGCAAACCGCTGGGCATTTTGATTTTCTTTTGGATTGGAGAAGGCCTAGATTGGCGAGTTGTAGTTGTACCGATTGAGCTGTGCAGAGGAGATGCTACCATTTTTTTTTGAAAATATAAGGTGTTAGAAAAAATTTGGGAGTAGGAATAAATTAATATTTAAATTGAAATAAATTAGTTCAGTTAAAATTGAAGTTATGAAGTAAACCAAAAGTTTTTAACTTAGTTAATAGGGCTTTTATCATTCTTCCTGCCTTAGTAATTTCGGGGACGAAATTCTTTTAAGGGGGGAGGAATGTAACGACCCAGATTTTTAGACATTAAATTCAGAATATTTAAATTGTATTAAATGTTGAAATGGAATAATATAATGGATTATAAAAAAGAATTTAATTATTAAACGAATGGTGTACATATTAAATTTTATTTAAATTTAAAATGAGCTCGAAATAGTCGCAGTAGTTCGTAATTTATGATTTAAACTTCAACTGGATATACAGAATCCAATATAAGTCGGAATTCAATGAAATAAAAAACGCTAGTATTTATTTGATTATATTTTCCAAATGGAAGTGAAAAATTGGAATTGCGTCTTATGGATTGTAAGTTATACCCAAATCAAATTTTCAGAAAGTCGCTGTGGAGTCGTGTATAAGCCACAACGATTTATTTAATATAATTAAATAATGGTTTCGAATTTGGAAAAGTTTTCTGAGACGTATTTATATTTTAATTTATAGAATTTTCCTATAATTTTTATTTTGAAAAATAAGCAACTTTGTATTTGAAATATTTTACACCCTATATCAGCGTTTTGGGATATCACAATATAAGTTAATTTGTCTACTTTATTATATTTCAAAAATCATGGCACATTGCTTAACACAATGAAATTTTTGTTTTTGTCGTTGCGGTTCGTATATGAACGAAATAATATATAACAGAGTACCCTTATTCTTCTTATGTAATATATACGGTTGTTCTTTCCATGGTATCATGCACACGCCTTATTCTCCTACATTTTCACGCACGCGCCTACTGTGCCTACACTAAGAACCCGAACCACAAACAGTTTTGGAACATGCCACCCTATTTGATTAGATTATTTACATCATTGCATATTAATTATAACATATATCATTGAGTAGAAAATCATATATTACAATTCAAAATGTTTATTATAGTGATATTATATATCCGTTCTTATAATATATAATATCATTTATGATAACAATACAGTTATTACCTAGAAATATATATATACATTATAAATTACTATATTCGAATGGCCTGTATGGTTGTTGAACCTGCTATATACTTAAAAACATTTCCAGTTGTGCTCATTCTAATTACTCAAAGATAATGGATTTCCGACAGTTAATGCAATACACTAGCCACCCTATATTTCCTGTAACAACACATGCTTAAGCTCCTTACGTTGTAAGCTTCATACAGCAAGAGCTCCAAGCTATTCAATACCCGTGCGTCCCAAGCCATTTGGAAGCGTGCCTGGCAATGGTCCTCAAAATCGTGCGTACAAAGCTACTAAATTCTCTATAAAATAACAAGCCGACCCTTCTTTTTCTCATTTCCTTCACTTCAGGAAAAAATGAAAGCTCCTCCTCTAGAAATCAAAATCATGCTTTTTAAATTCAAAATAAAATCAGAAAAAAATTCCTAAATACATATAAACATGATCATTTGGATTCTCTATGCGATTTCCTTCTCTTCTATGCTGCTACGGTGAGCGCGATGAATGATAGGTTCGCTGTATTCAAGCAGTGGAACCTAGGGTTCATGAGTTGGAGGGATGGAAGCGTAAATTCATGAAACGGATTTTTTTTGGGATTGAGGATAGTATGGAGTAGTTGCTGCGATTTTTTTTTTCTTTGGCAAGATTTGAGTTCGCTCTTTTTGTTGTTAATTGATCATCAAGCATCGCAATATGGGAAGGTGATTGAAGTTGTTTGAGGATGCTGGGCGTGATCTAGTTAACACATGCGAACTGGAAATGGAGTGCGAAAATTTACTGTAGTTCATGGAGCTACTGTTGCGACCGAAAAAGGAATATGCGCAGGTTTAAAAGTTGGGTTATGGGGTGATTTATGAGACGGGGGTAGCCTAGGTAAGGATGGAAGGTGTCGGGTGGTGGTTTGATCAGTGAAAAGGGATGCTGAGGGTTTTAGTACCACACAGTAGTGGTCTATGCCAAGTTCTGGAGTGGGGTGGAGTCGATGAACACTGAGTGGAAATCGAGAGGAGTCGAAGAGGGGGCGTTTGGATCTGGCCTCACGTGGTGGTTTGTACAGGGAAATATGGGTGGTTGAAAATGCGGTTCATGGCATGTTGGAACTGTTGGAGGTCACAGTCTCAAATAGGAAGAAGAAGATTGAAGATGGGGCGTGTACATATTGATGTTGCGTTGGTTCTATAATAGTAAGGCCCATTTTTAAAGAAAAATAAAAGTTTAATTTAATCTAAAATTGTATTAACTTGTATTAGACACAACTAATTCGTACGTGAACGAAATGGAATAAAACATGTGTTATTAGAACAATATTAGAGAATACTTCACAATGAAAATGGTTTGGTGTGATGCGAAGCTCGTGAGGAATTATGGAAAAATAAAACGCATAATTTGATCGAATGGGCCATTTATCGATATTTAATGGTAACCAACCAAGGTGAGTAAACTCACTAACTTTGTCGTTTATATTTTTGTATAAACGAGTTTTAAATTTATAGTTATTTTATACTGTGATGGTTGTTTGGATGAATAGTTGATAAATTTGGTTGAAATGGATGATAAAATTGAATCATTGATCGATTATTAGTTATGATATTTCATATTGATGTGAAATAATATCATTGATGTTGATTAACATCTGTGAATGCAGGGAAACAGGTTGGAGGAATCCAACTGGATTCCTCAACAATTGTACTACTGTATTTTTATTATGATATGTTATAAAATATGTGATTGGATATGCTGTGTGTGAATTACCCAAGCCTTAGAAACACGGTAGTTTAAGTACCTTAAAATATTTTTGAATGTGGAGAAGGAATTTGGGATTTAAAAATGGAATTATTTCCAGAATAGAAATAAAAATTCGAATAGAATTGAAAATAGAAATCTGTTCAAATGGATGAATCAAGAAGTTGTTTATAAATGAAAATATAAATTAAGTAAATTATTTATCATCGGATAAACTGAAATATAAATACAAATTTAAATTTATATGGAAAGGTGGAAATTGGTTTTGAAACCAATATTTGAAAAAGAGATTTGAACCTAGCAAAATTTTAAAGGAAATTATAAGCAAGATTTGAAATGATTGAAATAAAGAATGAGAGTTGTACGAAAATGCTAAATAGAAGTATAAATAGAATTTTGGGTTTAAGATATTATTAATAAGTACGGAATCAAACTGATTTGATTATATAAAAGAAAATATATTCACGATTAAAGTGAATAATGGGTTAAAGCAAATATTTTACAAATGAAATATTTATAAAGGAAATATAGATTTGTAATATGAGTACAAATTGGAACTTGAATGAGAAAGGGAAATGGAGAACGAAATCCAAAAGAAACCGATGAGTTTCATTCCAAAGGTCAGAATATAAATAAATTGAGATAAATCTAAGGAATTTATAACTCGAATTCGACTATGTTGAATTTTATTGTAACGATTTATTTTTAGAAAGATAATTGAAATTCTACTTAATATGAAAACATAATTTAAATGGAGTTCTATGCCTTGAAATGACATACTATTATTATGGTTAAATGAGAGCATTTGTAGAAATCAAATGAAGTCGATTTTCGAAGTTATGGAACGTATAACGTGTAATTATACTTGAAAGGAAATTTGAATTGTTACATAAATAAAATGGTGTTAATAGTAGTTTTATAAAATGAGATATATAAATATAATATGGGTTTATAAGTGACTTAATTTGAACCTAAAATAGTATTTACAAATGAAAATCAAGTGGATTGTTAAACGAATCTTGATTCCTATTTATGAGTGATATTCATATTTGAAGTGATTAACGATTTGAAAGCAATTATTTTGCGTATGGGAATAATTATAAGGCCAGTTTGAGTTAAACTGAAATGGTAGCTAATTCTGAAGTTTAGAATATTAATCGAATGTGGATTATTCGAAAGAGAATTATTTATTGAAAATTCGATTATACCGAATTCAGGGAAATATTTTTCACTTTCCATATTAATAAAGATTTAATTAATTAAGTAATTAATTAGTTATTTATATATTTAATTTAATAAATTAAAGTGATATACTAAAACTTATATTTTAGAAATAGGAATTAATAACTCTACTGTTATAATAAATGTTTGGTAAATCTAAACAGCGATTTTAGCGTTGTCGTTATAATAAATGTTTTGTAAATCAAAACCGTGATTTTAGCGTTGTCGTTGTAATAAATGTCTTATAAATCAAATATTTGGAAACAACGATTATAATGCTTTCGTTATAATCAATGTTTTTTCCGTAAAAGATATGGATTCTTAGAGTGAATCTCAGAGTCGCGTAAACGATGTTTGTTTGAAGTTGTGAGCTCTGACTATTTCAACGTTGAGAATGTTGGTCAATACGGAGAGACCGAGATCAGGTTTATTATCTGAAAACCACTCCGTATTGACATAAGCGTTACGAATCAACTTATGCTGAAGATGATCGAAGTCGGAGTAAAGTGCAAGGGTTGTTCTATTAATCATAGGTAGAAATTCCCCAAGATGGATTGATAGAATGGTACCTTCAGTTTGTCCAATCCCAGGACAACATATATGGACGAATGTTTGACGACATGACATTCAACGTAAATGATGGCAAGATGTGGTGAAAGATAATCGTTACCTCAAGCCTCATCAACCGGGAAATGACAAAAATCGGGTAGGCAACATGGCCATGTGGGTCATTCCCATTAGGGGTATTATCACGTGATCTAGAGAAATTCCAATTACTTCTTATTCTATTCGCTGCTATATACTTTCGGTAACGGTTGCAGATCACAACCGTTGGTGATAATATACTCGGTACACTCAAGCTAAATGAGTGGCCAGCCATGTATTGGCCGGGTTGCAAGACATTCTTGTTGAACCCAGTGTATTCCCCTCTAGAGATACACTATCAGAAGGTGGTTCCATATCTTGTCATGTTGGAAATCCAATCTCCAATAAGCGCCCTGCGGTTTTTGATTTTATATTATATATGGAGCGTGAGATGCAAGCGTTCTGCTAGATTGCTATTTAATTGATATAGACACTATTACAATATCATTAGATTTGATATCAAAAACATTTTTGGTTATCGTAAGGAAAAAACCATCCGTGTTTATGTGTGGATCGGTATTATGATTATCATTTCTTTCGAAAGGATTTTTGAACGTTAAAAAAATGGATGGAGTTTACTCACACCAGTCCCATGACTGACCCAGATTTTATTTTGTTTTTTTTTACCCTAAACTCTTGGGTGCCAAATTTGTACGGGCAATCAAGTTGTCGGGATTTTACAGATTCACCTGGAGGAGTTTGAAGCAGGAGGCTTCAACAATTATCTATGGACTATCATAATTTTCGCTGTGTACTATGTTGTATCTGGAAACAGGCATATATAACTGTTACAGAAAAGGCTGTTGTGCTCTGATGATGGTATGTATATACAGTTACTAATTTGTATTTCAAAAGTTAAATTAAATAATATATTTTATTCGTTCCACAGTGAGACTTGTGTTCTTTGTTTTCTTCTATTCTAATTTCTCTTTGTTTCAATTTCTCATCCTCTAACTTCTTTTTATTAATGTTTCGTATTTCTGTGCAATTTGGTTGGACATGTGTTTTAATTAGTCAACTCAAAGTGTATGGAAATTCGGGCCATTACATCTATTTAGCTGAGTTTACATACAACAATTGCTATCAAAGTACTATAGGAATGGCACCATTTGAAGCTTTATATGGCATGCCATGTTCATCCCCAATATGTTGGGTTGAAACAGGGGAAAGAGCAGTCTTAGGCCATGAATACATAAAAGAAACAACTGAGAAAGTTTCATTAATAAGGAAAAGAATGGAAGCTGCACAAGACAGGCAAAAGAAATATGCAGATAAGAAGAAAAGGCAAGTTGAGTACCAGGTAGGTGACTTTTTTTTCATCAAGATTTCACCAATGAAAAGGGTGTTAAGATTTGGGAAACAAGGATAACTGATACCTAGTTATATTTGACCATACAAAACTCTGGAAAGAATTGGTTCTTTGGCTTATAAATTGAAACTGCCTGAAGATATGCAAGGGATACATAATGTTTTTCATGTATCATAACTAAGGAGATGGGTTCATGATAAAAATGATATTCTGAAACTCCATCCCAGATTCAAGTGAAGTCAGATTTGGTTTATGAAAAAGAGCCAGTGGGAATCTTAGCCAAGGATATATAGAAACTGAGAAATAAAACATTGAAGCTTGTGAAAATGCACTAGAGCATTGTTCCAAATGATTGCACATGGGAATTAGAAGACAAGATTAGAGTGGATTATCCTAATCTATTTGCAAATTAAGGTAACTTTATTTTTGAAAACTACTTCATAAGTAGATGTTTTATGCTTGTTTGGCCAATTTGAATAATTGGATGAATGTGTGTTTGATCAGAGTTTGCAACCTCTGAATTAAATAAAATTTCTTATTCAATATGAAGAAAATTGTGAGGACACAAATCCTAAAAGGTGGGGTGTTTGTAATGACCCAAATCCTTAAGTAAAATTTTCTGATTATAGTTAAAATTATTTATTGGATTTTTATTTGGAATTGATGGGTTTTGGACTGTGTGCATGTATGAGTGTGTGTGTACATGTGTAGAACAAGGGAATAAGCACACGGCAACACATAATTCCAGGATATATGTAGCAGGATCCATGTATATAAATATACATGTGTGTTTCTAGTAACCATTTAATTAAATCCTATCTGATTTTAATACACCATGTAGGGATATTTGAAACAATGCATATACATGTTAATGGCAAAAACAATTGCACTGAGGTAAAATAATGTATAGCCAGAATTAGAAAACGAGGGTTCATTATTTTGTCATGACTTGTTTTGGAGTGAGAATAATTTTTAATGCTTTTCTTTTTCTCTGAAAAGTGTTGCAGTTTTTACACCCGAGCATTTTAAATAAAATGAAGCAAAAATTACGTGGAAAATACTCACACATATGGCATGATTTGTTGAAGGGTAAAACTAACTTTATATAACCTTTGAAACCCTAAAAAACTGATATTATAAATAAGGGTAGCCGGGCAAAAATCAAACTGCCTAGTGTAAGCAGGTTATAATACATAAAAATCTATTTTAAAGGAAGAAGGGAAGCATGGGGATAAAGCAAGGGTTTTTGATTTTTCTAGCTTAGAAGGAGGAGATTTGGTGAGTATTCTCACTTAAAACATATGGCATTAAGTCCTGACTTCAAGAGGCATCCAATATTTTTATATGCTTATTTTAGTTGAATTTGATCTTTTGATTATTTCATCTATTTTCTTATGACTGAAAAAATGCTACTGATTTCTATTTAAAATCATTATTGAGTTTAGCATTATGGATCTAAAGTCATTATTTAAATCAGTTCTGTTTTATGATCCCTTAGAAACCCCTTTACTGATACCTTTGAAAACTCTATAGAAATCTGGACATAAAAAAGGTATAGATCTATGGCAATCTTCCATGAAACATTTATATGAGGTGCAATATACTTGCGTATAGGTGCTGAGGCTCTGTAAATGATTGATTTAGAGAGCAACAGATCTTCTTTGTGCTGATCTCTAATCAAGAATGCAATCATTATGTCTCAGCTAGGTCTGAATTCCATTTGAAACCTGTTTATGCATAGTGGAAAAAATCTCTTAAAAATATTTCTAAAGCCATGGACTAATATCAGATGTATACTCAGATATATATATATATGTAGTTAAAATAAAACAAGGATTTATTTTAGTAAACCCATGGATAAATGATTTCCTGAATTTCACATGTATGTATTGGATGAATTTCTTGCTTGATTGGTTAATATTCTTGTCTGAATGGTTGTTTTGATTGTTTAGGGTGATTTCTGTGAAATCCATAGTATTATACGATGGGTCTAACTATGTTAGTTTACCTTATTTAGGTAAGTAATCACTGAAAGAAAAATATGAGAACATTTAATAATTTAACTAAGGATTATTTTATTCAAGAGGCTGTGGAATGGCTTGCCTTGAGTTGTAAGTCTGGCACATGGCCTAATTTTGGTCCTGAGATCTTTGTGTAGTAGTGTTAATTAGATTACTACAATGTGCCCTAGTGATTCCTTATTACAAATGAGACCAGGGACTTTAAATAACTGAAATTGCTAGGAAATAAGTGTATAAGGAACTTGAGTTTTCCTGGAAGATTCTCTAGGACAGTTATGGATACAAATCATGATGTTAACAGGGTAAATTAACATGTTATGTATTTATGCCTGATTGGTTTGTATATATTGATTCTGAAATTACTGATGATAAGTGTTTCATAAATCTGAGGACGTACACTTGCACAAGAGTATTTTTAAACATGGAAAAGGAGTATGCTTTTTTAATGGCATTTCTTCATGAAATTGTGTTTTAGATTTTATCATTATGTTTTAATTTGGAATGCTCAAACCAAACATTAGTCTGACCTTATTTTCTCATGGAAAATGGGGTGTCTCATTTTATAATGAGGCAGCCTCTAATGCCTTTTCAGGTACGGATGAAGCTAAGTAGATTTGGTTTAAAGAGTCTACTGTTTTCTTGGATGATTAGCATGCTTGAGTAGGGAATAAGAGCCTTGAAATATGATATTTGCATGAATCCATGAGAGTAGTTTATGAATTAGTCTTGTAATTATTAAGCTAATATGTTTAAATGGTAGATGAATGAAATGCAATATGTATGCAGATGACTGATTTGAAGTAATATTTTAATTTGATCATTTTATGAACTAAAATGGATATATATATATATATATATATATATAGAATTATGGAGATTTACTACCATTATATGTATTAGTCAATCTCGAGTCATTTTAGAAAAATATATCTTTAAAGTATCAGTTGTGCATGCACATGACTATCAGTTTTTGGTACACTCAGTTTGAAAGTATCACTTTTATGAGCTCATGATTATCAGTTTGATAAAACCTTTTCTACGTATCACTTTAGTATAATTCAAAGTATCATTTTGAAATGGCATCATTTTGAAAGGATCATTTTTATATGCTTAGAGTATCATTTTTAAAAGGTACTATTTCTGACAAGTATCATTTCTACATAATGGTAGGGGTCATTATTGGAAGGCATTATTTTCTGAAGAAACAACAATATCATTTTTATATGTACTGAGAATAAGTATCATTTTCACTCACACATGAGTATCACTTCTATCCTTATGATATAAAAATATCGCTTTTGTATGCATAAGGATATTAGTTTTATTATATCTGTGTTTAACATTAAATTTCAATGAGATCAATGGATCTCTTGCTTTCTTTCTACTATGATAAAAAGCAAGAGGGATATATATATCTTCACATATATATATCATAATATTTTCTGTATGTACTAATATTTTTATATTGGTAAATATTATGGATCGTGGATGTTAATTTAGGAAAGAATGGTTCTGGCTTGAAACTTTGAAACAAGAGAACCATTTAAATTTGAAAAAAAACTCACTAGAAATGATAGCTAAAAAATGGGTCATTCCATATTAGGAGCCATATATATGTATATATTTGTGTGTTTGCATGTGTGCGTCATGTTCCACCTCTATAGATATGCTATCCAAGGATATTACTAAGTAACACTGCCAAAAATGAATGAAGTTCCACGGGGTATAAGCTTCAATATTCTCTTAGACTAACATTGATACATAATAAAAATAGCAAATACTCGACTCAGTTAACGTATATGATAAAAGTACAAAACAATAAACACACGTGTCTCGAGATATGGATGTCAATGGACTCATGTAGAATTTGGAAATTTTCCATGTTTTTATCTGAAAAACGAATAAATGTTCAATATTCAAAAAACTGAGAATCTAGATACAAAGTCATTGTAATAACCCGGAAATCTGAGCCAATTTAAATTTTTTATTTTGGCAATTTTATTGAATTTTGAATATTTAAAATGAATTATTTTAAATAATAATGACAAGAAATTTATCTTGAATATAATTAGAATGAATATATTTATATAGATCGTCGTTAGAATATAAATAATTATTTTTAATTATAAAAGGAATTGAAAATGGCGCGGTAGTTCAAAAATTCGATTTCAAATTTCAAATGAATGTACAGGATTAAAAATAAACCAGATTTTAGCGAAACCAAAAGCATTAGAATCTAATTGAGAATATATTTCAAAAGAATCCGAAAAATTGAAATTTCATAACGGGAATAAAAAGTTATGCCCAGTTGAAAATTCAGAATAGTCGCTATGGAATTCTGGCCCTTAAAAATGGAAGTTTTGCAAACGACCTCTGTTTTCGACGAAACCACTTTTGTTGGAACCGGAATGTTAAATTATTGCTAGATTCCAAAATTCATAATTTTCTAAATCAATATGTGAGCGTGGCAAAAGAAAACATGTTTTAACAGTTTTAGTCAATTTCGATCAACCAAAAAATGACCAATTTTCAAAATATCTCAGAATTTGATGAAATTAGTTTTGTTAGGACCGTATCGTCAGTACGAAGCTAGAAATAATTTTTCGGGAATTTTTAGAGACTGTATGTGGCCCCGGTAAATTGAAATGTGCATTTAAATTGAATATATAAAGTTTTACATTTTTATTTAAATGAAAACTGATCGTAACGATCGAGTAGGCTTATGGGACATATCCCATTGCGTTCGGAATAGGGGTATTTAGCTAGAGGCGATGGTCATCGGGTTTAATTTGGGGTTCGAATTTAAAAATGACTTTTTAATTTTAAATTGAATTAAATATATATATATATATATATTCCTTCAGACCCTCTCCTCCCTCTTACTCTCGGCCAACGTAGAAAGAATATTAAAAAAAATGAAAAGAACGATCGACGATCGTCGTAGCTCCTCAGGCCGCCGCACCACTCCACCGCGCTCAGACCGGACCTCCGCCTACTCCTCCCTCTGATCCCCCTCTTCTTTAAAAACCGATTCTCTTCTTCCACACCCTCATCGCTTCTTCAATTTGCCACGCCACCACCGCCGCCACCCTGATGGGACCCGCCGCCGCCGGTTCTGGCCTTCCCCAACTCCGCAGCACCCCCTCCGACCCTCGTTCCTTTTCCTCTTCGATTTGAAACCGTGACCACCCAAAAAACCCCAAACCCTTCGCTGACCGCTGCTCGTGGCCACCACTCCATCGCCTGAAGCACCCTCGCCTCATCAGTGCCCTCCTCCTCCACTCAGCACCACCATGGACGCCCCCTTTTGCCGAAACCCTGAAAATTGTAAATTTCTTATTATAATTCCATAAAGGTAGATTGTTTTTTTTATGTTAAAAGTTATGTTTTTTATATGTTAAACGATTGAAATTGTATATGTTAAGAGATTGAATTTTGATATGTGAATTCTTTTTATAAAAAAGGAAAAAGATTAGTTTTTCTAAAAATATAAAAAGATTTGATTTTGAAGTATAAAAAGATTTGATTTTTAGAATTATAAAGATCCGATTTTTATGTATATGATATCAAAATAAAAATATGATTTTTATGTACATGTAGCGAAGATAAAATATGATTTTTTATCCACATAACTTTGAAATAAAAATATGACTTTTATTTTAGAATGAAGCGATAAAAATATGATTTTTACTATGAACAACGTGAAAATGAGTGCGATGGAACGGACTAAAATCAAAACAAAATCCGAACCATCCAGAAATAAAGAATGACGGAGTGGATCCCAAAGGTGAGAACTCCTCACTTTTATTTTAATTTCTAGTTTGAAATATATACTAGGATGTAGACAGTGCTTAGTAGCACCCGACACCCGTCGTCCACAGACTATGGGTGACTTGTTTGTTTGGTTGATGTGTTGTGAAATTTTATTGTGTGATGTGGAATGAATAAATATTTTATAGTTAAAAATATAATTTTTAACGTGTATATAAAATAAATATTTATAAACAAATCGGACAATTTGTTTATGTACACCCATTTGACTGATATTGATTGGGACGATAAATTTTACACATCGCCCAACTGCACAAATAAAAATCTGTGTTTGTTGATTTGAAACCCCACACGGGTATTTGGATGATATTTGGCGTACACTAATCCCAAATAATTAGTTGTATGTCAATCGATTGATTGACAGGCTATTATAAGCGTTAAATATTTGTATTTGATGCTTATGCAGTGTAGGATGCACTCTGGATGATGGTTGATTATTTATCGTTGCTATTATATACATGTGTTGTAGGGAATCCATATAATTAACATTATATGGTAATTGATTGGGCCTCATTCCAAGTTGGAAAATAAAGAAAATTCATGTGTTGAATAAAAGAAAATTCATGTGTTGAATAAAATATATATTCATGTATTGAATAAAAGAAAATTCATGTGTTGGAGGAAATATTCATTTGTTGAATAGAATAACGAAGTTATTGAAATATATAAAGCCATGCTGATTAAATTTGCGCCATTTTGACGTGAATGATATCTATATCGATTTTATTCATTTTTATAATGAATATCGAAAAGGAATTGATTTCAAAATATAATATTTTGAAAATACTGTCATTTATATATCGATGATATGGGATATTCAATTTTGATTTGAAATTGAATATGAAGTTGAAATCGTTTTGAAAACGAATTTAAAACGGTTTATAAAATACGTTTTAAAAGGAAATCGACGAAATATATATATAATATTATATATATATATATATATATATATATATATATATATATATATATATAACGGCCTAAATAGAACGCACCGCGCTGCGGCATTTCGCGAATTTCGACCATTGACTTCGAATGGGCATTACGGGAGATCCGACCGTCGGATTCTCCTAAAACCAGAACCGTTGGGTTCATATCAAAAAGAGCTTTCTAAAAAATATTAGAGATTTGAAATCTAATGGTTGGATATGGAATTATGTCCAAATCAATTTTGGAAAAGGTCGCTGTAAGTGCAGTTCGATGGCCATTGATGGAAATCAAATGTACAGGCCTTGATAAAATTATTAAAAATATCAATAATTAGTGTAAAATCATAAAAAATGATTTGGAAAGAATTGGGATGAAAAACTACAAATTTGAAAATATATAAATAGATTTTTATCGAAATGAACTAGTTTTGAACTAGAATTATAATCCATTTATTTTTGAAATAAATAAATTGGATTTAAAAGGGTTTTAAAAGTAACCAGAATTTACAATAATTGAATTGGAATGGATTTGAATCGAAATTGTCTTTGGAATATTTCGATGTTGTATTTCGTGATTATACAGATATTGTTATGGAAATTTGAAAGATATATTTATATTGTTATTTCCAATACGATATTTGTTGGTCGTAGAATTTGATATTGAATATAAGCGATATATTTTCTATTCAGAGCCTTGTATTTAATATCAAATGGGATTTGGGTTTGTCGTGGATGGTGTCTTCATTAACACTGTTCTTAAACCCAGTTGAGAAAATGTAACAACCCGAAAATCTGGGCCAGTTTAAAATTTTTATTTTGGCAATTTTAGTGAATTTTGAATATTTAAAATAGATTATTTTAAATAATATCGACGAGAAATTTATTTTGAATATAATTATAACGTATATATTATATACGCCGTCGTTAGAATATATAATATTTATATATAAATATAAATAGAATTGAAAATGGCGCGGTAGTTCGATAATTCGATTTCAAACTTCAATTGAATGTACCGGGTGCAAAACAATCCGGATTTTAGTGAAACCAAAAACATTAGGATCTAATTGATGATATCTTTCCAACGAATCCGAAAAATCAAAATTTCATAGCGGGAATCAAAAGATATGTCCAGTTGAAAATTCTGAATAGTCGCTATAGAACTCAGGCCCTTAAAAATGAGAATTTTGCAAACGACCTCGGATTTCGGCGAAACCACTTTTGTTGAGTCCGTGATGTAAAGTTATTGCTAGATTTCAAATTTCATAATTTTTCGAATCAATATGTGAGCGTGGCAAAGGAAAACGCGTTTGACCAGTTTCAGTTGATCTTAATCGACTGGAAATTGGCCATTTTTCCAACGGTCTCAGAATTCGACGAAACTAGTTTTGTTAGGACTGTATCGTCAATACGAAGCTAGAAAATATTTTTTGGGAATTTTTAGAGTCCTCATGTGGGCCCAGTAAGTTGAAATGTACGTTCAAATTGAATATATACTGATTTATATTTTGATTTGAATGGAAACTGATCGTAACGATCAAATTGGATTACGAAGCGTTTCCCATTGTGTTCGGAATGGGGGTATTTAGCTAGGGTCGGCAGTCGTTGGGTTTGATTTAAAGTTCATGATGTTAAACAACTAATTTTCGAATTAAATAAAATTATAAAATTTATATATAATCCCTGGTCTAACCCTACCTTCTCATTACACGCGGTCAAACCCCTTCCTTGGTCAAAATCCCGCCTCCTTCCATTCAGTGCACGGCGAAACTATCTCGATCCTTTCCCCTCTCTTTTCTTTAAACCCATTCAATAAAAATCAAAGACTGCAAAGGGAAATCGAAGGGATTTGTGTGAGCTCCAGATCCAGACAAGTTTGACCACTCATCGTCGTGTATCTAGCGAGAGCCTTCGCTCCAAACAGTCATCGTTCGAACCCGATTTGGCGCCTCCATGGAGCACCGAAGGTGACGTCGTTCAAGGGGGGTGGCGGTCTCGAGGCTGCGTCGCGTGGTGGTGTCCGATCCTCTCCACGGTGATTGGAGGATGCCGAGCTGAAGCCCTAGCGGCTGACCTATTTCGTAAAACCCAACAGAAGAAGAACGACAACATAAAGGTTTAATAACTTATCTGTTCCCAGTTTTTGTTTTGTTTTAACAGTTTAAATAAAATCAGTTTTTGGGAAAGAAAATATATGTTTGAAAAAAATCAATATTGATACTTTTATTTATTTATTTATTTTTAAATATGAAAAACAAAGGGGAGAAAAATATGATTTTTATGTATTATAGCATAGAATAAAAATCTATGCTATATATATATATAAATAGAATGTTTTAAAAATATATATAAAGTTAGTCTTGTTTTTTTTAATAGAAAGAAATAATATAATCTTTATTAAGTAGAAGATGTAAAATATGACTTTTGTTTAGGTAGAGAATTAAAAAAATATAATTTTTACATGATAGGAATATTAAAAATAGCATCTTTATATGTGTGGCAAAATAAAGATTGATTTTGAAAAGACGATATTTTTAAATATGAGAAGACGATATTTTTAGATATGAAAAGACGATATTTTTAAATATGAGAAGACAATATTTTTAGATATGAAAAGACGATATTTTGAGATGAGTAGTGAAGTAAAAATATGATTTTTACTTCGAGAAAAATATAAATTTTATATTAAAGAAAGGCAAATCTATATTTTTGAAAAGGCGAAATCTTTATGTAGAGTATAGCGAAGTAAAAATTCGATTTTTATATATTGAATAGCGAGGTAAAAATTCGATTTTTATATATTGAATAGCATAGTAAAAATTCGATTTTTATATATTGAATAGCGAGGTAAAAATTCGATTTTTATATATTGAATAGCGAAGTAAAAATATGATTTTTACATATGTAGTGGCTACAGCAACGAAGATGACGAAGATGCGATAACGAGGAAGATTTCTGTCAAATGAAGAGTCGTGATATTGGATAGCTATCTGTGAGAACTTCTCACCTTTCAATTTAAATTTTCTAGTTATATATATATACTAGGATGTAGACGGTGTTTAGTAGCACCCGACACCCGTCATCCACAGACCATGGATGGCTTGTTTGTTAAATTGTTTGGTTGTGTAGTTGGTTAGATTATTTGGTTTGAATTGAATTGTTTGGTGAAATGAAATTGATTTGATGGATGTGTGAATGGCGTGGGCCTTCACTAGACCGGGGATAAGGCTAGGCCTTGTCCCGTTTCTAGTAACGTGCCGTTATGCCGCCGAATTTTTTTAAAATAAGTTAGAAAAATAAAAATATCATTTTATTTAAAGAATGAACTGAATAGAAATTCATATGTTGTAATTAAATGTTTTATCGTTAAAAATATAATTTTTAACGTGAATGTGAATAAATAAATATTCATTTACAAACCAGACGGTTTGTTTATGTACACCTATTTGAAGGACATTGATTGGGTCGATAAATTTTACACATCGCCCAACTGCACAAATAAAATATGCGTTTGATTGTTTGAAACCCCACACGGGTGTTGGGATGAAATTTGAAGTTCACTCATCCTGATTGATTAAATATGTCGATCGATTGATTGATAGGCTGTTATAAGCGTTAGATATCTATATTTGATGCTTATACAGTGTAGTGCACTTTGGTTGATGGTTGATTATTTTTCAATGCTATTATATACATGTGTTGTATGAAAATCCATATAATTAATTTTATATGGTGATTGATTGGGCCTCATTCCAATTTAGAAAATAAAGAATATTATAACATAAAAGTTCATGTGTTGACTGTACTCATTCGTTGAGATTAGTCATGTGTTGAATGAAATATTTTAATAATAAAATTTGCATCTTTATCAATATAAAAGAAAGGTTCATGTGTTGACTGTACTCATTCGTTGAGATTAGTCATGTGTTGAACGAAATATTTTAATAATAAAATTTGCATCTTTATCAATATAAAATAAAGGTTCATGTGTTGACTGTACTCATTCGTTGAGATTAGTCACGTGTTGAACGAAATATTTTAATAATAAAATTTGCATCTTTATCAATATAAAAGAAAGGTTCATGTGTTGACTGTACTCATTCGTTGAGATTAGTCATGTGTTGAACGAAATATTTTAATAATAAAATTTGCATCTTTATCAATATAAAATAAAGGTTCATGTGTTGACTGTACTCATTCGTTGAGATTAGTCATGTGTTGAACGAAATATTTTAATAATAAAATTTGCATCTTTATCAATATAAAAGAAAGGTTCATGTGTTGACTGTACTCATTCGTTGAGATTAGTCATGTGTTGAACGAAATATTTTAATAATAAAATTTGCATCTTTATCAATATAAAAGAAAGGTTCATGTGTTGACTGTACTCATTCGTTGAGATTAGTCATGTGTTGAACGAAATATTTTAATAATAAAATTTGCATCTTTATCAATATAAAATAAAGGTTCATGTGTTGACTGTACTCATCCGTTGAGATTAGTCGTGTGTTGAACGAAATAATTTAACAAAAATTGTCACACGTGGACAATACTCATTCGTTGAGATTAGTCGTGTGTTGACAAAAGTAAATATTCATTTATTGTATAGAATATTTGAAAATAGAAATATATGAAGCCGTGTTGGTTAGATTGACGCCATTTTGACGTGAACGATATTTATATCGATTTCGAAATGAATTGAATGTATAACGATTTCGAAATGAATTGAATGTATAACGATTTCGAAATGAATTGAATATAAAACGATTTCGAAATGAATTGAATATAAAACGATTTCGAAATGAATTGAATATATAATGAATTCAAATTGAAGTGAAATTTGAATTGAATAGAAATGATGAAACGACCCGTAACTTCCCCGTAAAGGAAAGTGTCGGATAGTTCGAGAACAAGCCACAACAGAACGCATACAGAAGAACATTTCACTGTATATTACAACAATGCATCAGATTACAAGAATATACAGAGTATAAATGAATATTACACAGAAATATCAGAGATTTAAATTACATTTAAATACATAGCAGCGGAAAATAATACAATACACAACTAGAATGAGATATACGGATACAAAGCTTTCCGGATATCGTTCCAGCTGTAAACCAGGATCCTGTGAATATAAATCTGCAATACCAAAACTACTAGCTGCCCGTGTCGAATGTAAGGGCACCCAGAGTTTAGGTTAAAACAATAAACTCCAGGTCAGTCATGGGACTGGTGTGAGAACTAAAACAGTTATTATTCTTTATTTTAAAAGTTAGGTAAATCAAGGGACCACGCCGTATAACACGGAACGGGTTTCCTCCCAAGAATACCGGTGCATAAAACAAACAGCGCAATGCTAAATAAAGAAAAATGAAGCTGTTATAAGACCCAGGTCCCATCACACAATGCAACGCAACCGAGGATAGGGTTTTCCCTTATAACAGCCAAAGAATGCTTGATACGGTTTAAAACAAATCATTTGATACTATAATAAGTGCATAATGTATAAAACAACTTCAAATCATAAGTATCAATCATAGGCGGCATGGGTACCATATATCATGTCACCATACTAGGCTCTACAAATAAAACCGCAAATATCACGTATTTGGAAATTGGGTTTCCATCTATGAACCGAGGCAAAAGATAGTCCTCAACCGATTCGAGATGCTCTAGCCCGTGTCTCAGGAACAGCCGCAACTGCCCCATGGAGCGACAGGGCCGGTCCACCGATGTGGATTATTATGCCTGAACACTACGTTTCCCCGCCCTTTGGGGCGTAAATGAGCCAACAAATGACTCCATCGGACCCGAATCGTCCGATCAAACCGAGGCGCCTCGCAACAGCAACAACCACATAAGTCAAACTCGTCAGGGCGTGTAAAACCACTGACGCCACTTTTTAGCTAGAAGGAAACGCATGCCCTCCCTGAGGTCCGTCTCCCGTTTCTGGTTCATACCGGGTGTGAAACTCGCGAATTCACGTTACACAAAGCTGTGCCACACAGGTTGTGCTTTGATCATCACCACAAGACTTTTCTTTTCAACAGAAGCCTCGATCTATTGCCACTTAGGCATGCCACGCAGGCAATTCACTCTATGTGTTTGATATCCATCAGTATATAACCCCTGAGCTCGTATGTCTCAGAGAAGGGCGTTAAGCAAGAGAATAAATTCTCCGCCGCCAAACAGATATATATTTAATAGAAATCAATCACACAGACTAAAATCCAATGTCAGACACACAGTCCATTTACAAGTCCGTTCTGGGTCTGAACGAAACCGGAGGCACCTAGTACCCCGCATATCCATTGATCTCCAAGTACGTCTGGACGATCACCAACTGTTTCCATCTTCTTGGGTGTACAGCCCAATCAAGATCATCAGTAATCACCTAAACGACGTGAAGACTTCTGGTCTTCGACCACCGTCTTCATCTTCGACACCACGTCGAATCAGTTATTCAGAATGGGATAAACCCGGTCTTTCTGAATAACTCGCGTATATATTATAAAAGTGTTACACAAACACAACATACGCCTCATTCCAATTCAGAATATTCTTTTATTCAAATATTCCTATACTTTGGGAAAAGTTCCCATTAATTTTATCCAAGATAAATTCTTTAAATTTATTCTTTAATCTCCTTTGAATATCAATTCAAACTAGTCGGGATTAACGAACCATACCGAAGTAATCATTTATTTTATTTCCCAATCCCAACTTATTCATCCCATGAAGTAAAACTGGTTATACTTCATATCTAACACCACAGTGTTATCGGTAATTCAATTACCATTTCACGTTCAAATCTAATTAAAGATTTAACTATCGCTTGGAGTAAAACTGGTGATACTCCATTCTCGATCTTTTCAATCTATTTAAAGATTCATTAAAACTCCACTTAGTTTTAATCTTTAACTGGGTTAAAGAATCAGTGTCATTTAAAACGCAGTTCACGATAAACCCAAAGTCACATTCATTAATTATCGGGTTAAAGAACGAGTGTTGTTTAAAACACTGTTCACGATAAACCCAAAAATCAATATCCATTCAATTCCAATTAAATATTATTTAATTGGTACACTTCATTAAATCTAAATACAAAGATTTAATCTTTTCTCAACTGGGTTCAAGAACAGTGTTAGTGAAGACACCATTCACGACAAACCCAAATCACATTCGATATTCAATACAAGGCTCCGAATAGAAAATATATCGGCTTATATTCAATATCGAATTCTACGACTAACAAATGTCGTATTGGAAATAACGATATAAATATATATCTTTCAAATTTCCATAACAACACCTATATAATCACGAATTCCAACATCGAAATATTCCGAAGACAATTTCGATTCAAATCCCCTCCAATGCAATCATTGGAAATTTTGGTTATTTTCAAAACCCTTTTCAAATTCAATTTATTTATTTAAAAATAAATAGAATTATATTTCTAGTTCAAAACTAGTTCATTTCGATAAAAATCTATTTTTATCTTTTCAAATATGGAGTTTTTCATCCCAAATCTTCACAAATCATTTCTTATGATTTTACACAAATTATTACTATTTTTAATAATTTTATCAAGGCCCGTACAATCGATTTCCAACAACGGCCATCGAACTGCACGTACAGCGACCTTTTTCGAATTTGATTTGGACGTAACTCCAAATCCAACCGTTAGATTTCAAATTTCTAATATTCGTTAGAAAGCTCTTTTCGATACGAACCCAACGGTTCCGGTTTTAGGAGAATCCGACGGTCGGATCTCCCGTAATGTCCGTTTGAAATGAATGGTCGAAATTCACGAACTGCCGCGGTGCGGCGCGTTCTATTCAGGCCATATTATTATATATATAATATATATATAATATATATTTCGTCGATTTCTATTTAAAACGAATTATATAAATAGTTTTAAAATTCGTTTCAAAGCAATTTCAACTTCCATTTCAATTCAAATCAAAATTGAATTCTTCTTTATAAATTCGTTTTAAAATTCATTTCTATTCAATTCAAATTTCAATTCAATTTGAATTCATTTCAATTCGCTTTCAATTCAATTTGAATTCGTATTCAATTCAATTCATTTCGAAATCGTTTTCAATTCAATTCATTTCGAAATCGTTTTCAATTCAATTCATTTCGAAATCGTTTTCAATTCAATTCATTTCGAAATCGGTTTCAATTCAATTCATTTCGAAATCGTTTTCAATTCAATTCATTTCGAAATCGTTTTCAATTCAATTCATTTCGAAATCGTTTTCAATTCATTTCGAAATCGTTTACAATTCAATTCATTTCGAAATCGTTTTCAATTCAATTCATTTCGAAATCGTTTTCAATTCAATTCATTTCGAAATCGTTTTCAATTCATTTCGAAATCGTTTTCAATTCATTTCGAAATCGTTTTCAATTCAATTCATTTCGAAATCGTTTTCAATTCAATTCATTTCGAAATCGTTTTCAATTCATTTCGAAATCGTTTACAATTCAATTCATTTCGAAATCGTTTTCAATTCAATTCATTTCGAAATCGTTTTCAATTCAATTCATTTCGAAATCGTTTTCAATTCATTTCGAAATCGTTTTCAATTCATTTCGAAATCGTTTTCAATTCAATTCATTTCGAAATCATTTTCAATTCAATTCATTTCGAAATCGTTTTCAATTCATTTCGAAATCGTTTTCAATTCAATTCATTTCGAAATCGTTTTCAATTCAATTCATTTCGAAATCGTTTTCAATTCAATTCATTTCGAAATCGTTTTCAATTCAATTCATTTCGAAATCGTTTTCAATTCATTTCGAAATCGTCAATTTCGAAATCACTTTTCAATATTCATTTTAAAATGAATAAAGTCGATATAAATATCGTTCACGTCAAAATGGCGTCAATCTAATCAACACGGCTTCATAAATTTCTATTTTCAAATTTTCTTTATTTTTCAAATTGGAATGAGGCCCAATCAATTACCATATAAAATTAATTATATGGATTTCCATACAACACATGTATATAATAGCATTGAAAAATAATCAACCATCAACCAAAGTGCACTACACTGTATAAGCATCAAATATAGATATTCAACGCTTATAACAGCCTGTCAATCAATCGATCGACATATTTAATCAATCAGGATGAGTGAACTTCAAATTTCATCCCAACACCCGTGTGGGGTTTCAAACAATCAAACAAATATTTTATTTGTGTAGTTGGGCGATGTGTAAAATTTATCGATCCAATCAATGTCCTTCAAATAGGTGTACATAAAAAAACCGTCTGGTTTGTAAATGAATATTTATTTATTCACATTCACGTTAAAAATTATATTTTTAACGATAAAACATTTTATTCCAACATATGAATTTCTATTCAGTTCATTCTTTAAATAAAATGATATTTTTATTTTTCTAACTTATTTTAGAAAATTTCGGCAGCATAACGGCACGATACTAGAAACGGGACAAGGCCTAGCCTAATCCCCGGTCTAGTGAAGGCCCACGCCATTCACACATCAATCATATCAATTTTATTATGCAAACCACAAAATTTGGAGTAAGAGTCTAACCTAGCCTTACTCCTTCGCCTTATAACGGCGCACGTCTGATCCTAACCAATTTATCGATTCCATTTTTCACACCACAAACCACATTCAAACCAATATCACAATCAATAACCAAACAGCCAAGCAAACAAGTCCATGGTCTGTGGACGATTGTGTCGGGTGCTACTAAACACCGTCTGCATCCTAGTATATATATATATATATATCTATATAACTAGAAAAGAAATTGAAAGGTGAGAAATTCTCACAGATAGCTATCCTAGCTTCACGGCACTTCATTGATAGAAATCTTCATCGCTATCGCATCTTCGTCATCTTCGTTGTCCGCTTTCACTACCTATGTAAAAATCGAATTTTTACTTCGCTATTCCATATATAAAAATCATATTTTATTTCAAAGTTCAATATATAAAAAACATATTTTTATTTCAAAGTTCAATATATAAAAATCATATTTTTATTTCAAAGTTCAATATATAAAAATCATATTTTTATTTCGAAGTTCAATATATAAAAATCATATTTTTATTTCAAAGTTCAATATATAAAAATCATATTTTTATTTCGAAGTTCAATATATAAAAATCATATTTTTATTTCAAAGTTCAATATATAAAAATCTCGCTTTAACAATAAGGTTTTCGCCTTTATAAAAATAAAGTTTTCGCTTTTATAAAAATAAAGTTTTCGCTTTTATAAAAATAAAGTTTTCGCTTTTATAAAAAATAAAGTCTTCGCCTTTATAAAAACCAATCTTTTCTATTTTTAAAAATCCTACTTTTTCTTCTAAACAAAAATCTCGTCTTTTTGCTTTTCTTTTCTCGCCTTTTTGCTTTTAAAAATCTCGCCTTTTTGCTTTTAAAAATCTCACCTTTCTGCTTTTAAAAATCTCGCCTTTTTGCTTTTCTTTTCTTCAAAGGTAAAGCTAATTTCATTTTTAATAATCTAAAAACCGCATTTTTATTAGTGTAAAAAATCTAATCTTTATTGATTTAAAAATCAAAACTTTCTATAATTAAAATCAAGCCTTTATACTTAATTAAAAATCCAGTCTTTCTCTAATAAAAGAATCATAACCTTACCTAATTAAAAATTTAATTTTCTTCATTTCCTTCTATGTATTTAAATTAAATAACTAAGAATCTAAATAAACTCACATTGCTTTATTGTTCGTCGGAGGGGTGATCGTCGGAGGGCCAGGTGCCGCCAGGGGAGGTTGCAGCTTCGGCAGTTGGTGGTCGCGCAGAGGCGAGGGGGGTCAGGGGGTAATCGCGGTGGCCGTGCTGTGTCGGCGGCGGGGTCTTCGAGGCTGGAGTGGCTTTTGATAGAGGAGGGGAGGGCGCTGTCGAGATGGATGGACGGAGGGGGATCGAACGACGGTGGGGGGGGGGGGGGGTCGCGATGCGAGGGCGTCGACTGGCGGTTAGGGCTTCAGGCCGATTTTCTTCCCCCTTTTTTATTTTTTTATTTTTTATTTCAGTTTTGAAATGAGATCGGGGGGGGGGGGGGGGCCTGGTTAAGGGAGAAGGATTATATTTTTATTTTAATTATTTAATTTCTAAAAAGGTACTTTTACATATGACCTCTAAACGAGGTCCACCGCCTGTCGTCCATAGCGTTTTACCCCCATTCCGAACACAATGGGATATGTATCGTAGGCTGATTCGGCTGTTACAATCAGTTTCCTTTGAATTTACATTTAAATCATTATATTGAATTTTAAACGTACATTTCAAATTACTGGGGCCGCATACGAACTTTAAAAATTCCAGAAAAATATTTTCTAGTTTCGTATTGATGATACGGTCCTAACAAAACTAGTTTCGTCGAATTCTGAGACCGTTTGAAAAATGGCCAATTTCCAGTCGATTAAAATCAACTAAAACTGGTCAAACGCGTTTTCCCTTGCCACGCTCACATATTGATTCGAAAAATTATGAAATTTGGAATCTAGCAATAACTTGACATCACGGACCCAACAAAACCGGTTTCGTCGAAATCCGAGGTCATTTGCAAAATGTCCATTTTTAAGGGCCTGAATTCCATAACGACTATTCAGAATTTTCAACTGGACATATCTTTTGATTCCCGCAACGAACTTTTGATTTTTCGGATTCGTTGGAAAGATATTCACTATTAGATTCCATTATTTTTGGTTTCACTAAAAGCCGGATTGTTTTGCACCCGGTACATTCAATTGAAGTTTGAAATCGAATTATCGAACTACCGCGCCATTTTCAATTCTATTTATAATTATATATAAATATTTATATTCTAACGACGACGTATATAATATATACGTCGAATTTCAATTCAAAATAAATTTCTCGCCGATATTATTTAAAATAATTCATTTTAAATAATCAATGTTCGCTAAAATTGCCAAAATAAAATTTTCAAACTGGCTCGCATTTTACGGGTTGTTACAAATGAATTTTAAAACGTATTTATAAAGAAGAATTCAATTTTGATTTGAATTGAAATGGAAGTTGAAATTGCTTTTGAAACGTATTTAAAACTATTTATATAATTCATTTTAAATAGAAATCGATGAAATATATATTATATATATAATATAATGGCCTGAATAGAACGCGCCGCGCGCGGCAGTTCGCGAATTTCGACCATTTATTTCAAACGGACATTACGGGAGATCCGACCGTCGGATTCTCCTGAAACCGGAACCGTTGGGTTCGTATCGAAAAGAGCTGTCTAACGAATATTAGAAATTTGAAATCTAACGGTTGGATTTGGAGATACGTCCAAATCAAATTTGAAAAAGGTCGCTGTAAGTGCAGTTCGATGGCCATTGATGGAAATCGACTGTACGGGCCTTGATAAAATTATTAAAAATAATAATAAATTGTGTAAAATCGTAAGAAATGATTTAGAAAGAATTGGGATGAAAAACTCTATATTTGAAAAGATAAAAATAGATTTTTATCGAAATGAACTAGTTTTGAACTAGAATTATAATTCTATTTTTTTTTTAATAAGCAAATTGAATTTGAAAGGGTTTTAGAAATAACCAGAATTTCCAATGATTATATTGGAATGGATCTGAATCAAAATTGTCTTTGGATTATTTCGATGTTGGATTTCGGGATGATACAGATATTGTTATGGGAATTTGAAAGATATAGATATATATATATCGTTATTTCCAATACGATATTTGTTAGTCGTGGAATTTGATATTGAATATAAGCCGGTATATTTTCTATTTAGAGCCTTGTGTTTAATATCAAATTGATTTTGGTTTGTCGTGAATGGTGTCTTCATTAACACTGTTCTTGAACCCAGTTGAGAAAAGATTAAATCTTTTATTTAGATTTAATGAAGTGAACCAATTAAGTGATATTTAATTGGAATTGAATTGATATTGATTTTTGGGTTTATCGTGGACAGTGTTTTTAAATAACACTCGTTCTTTAACCCGATAATTAATGGAATGCGATTTTGGGTTTATCATGAACCGTGTTTTAAATGACACTGATTCTTTAACCCAGTTAACGATTAAAACTAAGTGGAGTTTTAATGAATCTTTAATTAGATTGAAAAGATCGAGAATGGAGTATCACCAGTTTTGCTCCAGGCGATAGTTGAATCTTTAATTAGATTTGAACGTGAAATGGTAATTGAATTTACCAATAACACCATGGTGTTAGATATGAAGTATTACTAGTTTTACTTCATGGGATGAATAGGTTGGGATTGGGAAATTAAAACAAATGGTTACTTCGGTAAGGTTCGTTAATCCCGACTAGTTGAATCAAAATTCAAAAAAATAGATTAAAGAATAAATTCAAAAAATTTATCTTGGATAAAATTAATGGGAACCTTTCCCTACGAATGTGAAATTTAGAAAGTAACTGTCGGTTAGCTAAGCAGAATGGTTTTCTGGATATTGATCTGATGTTGGTTTCGGCCTTCGGGGTTAATAAGTGGGGAATTATTCTCTTGATTAATTTACGGTTAGTAACTAATGAATTGGAATGAGGCGTATGTTGTGTTTATGTAACATTTATTTTTAATATACGCGGGTTGTTCGGAAAGGCCGGGTTTATACCCATTTTGAATAACCGATTCGACGATATGTCGAAGTTGAAGATGGTGGTTGAAGACCGGAAGTCTTCACATCGTTTGGATAATTACCGACGATCCGGATTAGGCTGTACACCCAAGAGGATGGAAATAGTTGGTGGTCGTCCAGACGTACTTGGAGATGGATGGATATGCGAGGAAAGTGCCTCCGGTTTCGTTCAGACCCAGAACGGACTTGTAAATGGATAGTGTGTCTGACGTTGTATTCCTTTATACTGTATTGGTGATCTCTGCTAAATATATATCTGTTTGGTGGTAGAGAATTTATTCTCTTGCTATACACCCTTCTCTGAGACGTACGAGCCTAGAGGTTATATATTGGCAGAAATCAGTGGTACAGTATGGACTGACAATGTGGCATGCTGAGTTGCATGGATCAAGGCTTTTGTTGAAAAGCAAAGTCTTGTGGTTGATGAACAAAGCACGGCCTTGTGTGGCGTAGCTTTTTGTAACGTTGATTCGCGAGTATCACACCCGGTATGAACTAAAAATGGGAGACGGACCTCAGGGAGGACATGCGTTTCTTTCTAGTTAGGAGTGGCGTCAGTGCTTGAACTGGCTGACGAGTTTGACTCATGTGGATGTTGCTTATTATTACTTGCTGAAAAGCGAGGCGCCTCGTGATATCGGTTTCGGCCGATGCTTCTGGTCGGCTGACGGGCCAGGCTTACGCCTCAAAGGGCGGAGAAACGTAGTGTTCAGGCATAATAATCCACATCGGTGGACCGGCCCTGACGATCCAAGGCTTGTCTGCGCGCTTGCCTGAGACTCGGACTAGACAGTCTCGAATCGGTGAGGATCTTGCCCCTAGCCTCAGTTCATACCATAAATGATAACCCAACTTCCAATACGACATTTCGGTTTTGATCGTAAACTTATATATGGCGACATAGTGGTATGGGTCATTCATGCCGTCTATGATTGATACTTATGATTTGAAGTTGTTTTATACATTATGCACTTACAATAGTATCAAATAATCTGTTTTATACGTATCAAGCATTCTTTGGTTGTTATAAGGGAAAACCCTATCCCCCGGCTTGCGTTGCATTGTGTGATAGGACCTGGGTCTTATAACAGCTTCATTTTTCTTTATTTAGCATTGCGCTGTTTGTTTTATGCACTGGTATTCTTGGGAGGAAACCTATTCCGTGTTATACGGCGTGGTCCCTTGATTTACCTAACTTTAAAATAAAGAATTAATAACTGTTTTAGTTCTCACACCAGTCCCATGACTGACCTGGAGTTTATTGTTTTAACCTAAACTCTGGGTGCCCTTATTTTGACACGGGCAGCTAGTAGTTTTGGTTTTGCAGATTTATATTCATAGGATCCTGGTTTACAGCTGGAACGATATCCGGAAAGCTTTGTATCCGTATATCTACTTCTAGTTGTGTATTGTATTATTTTCCGCTGCGATGTATTTAAATGTAATCTCTGATATTTTCTGTGTAATATTTATTCATTTATACTCGGTATATTCTTGTAATCTGATGCATTGTTGTAATATACAATGAAATGTTCTTTTGTATGCGTTTTGATTTGTCGTGTTCTCAATTCTATCCGCGCTTTCCCTTCTCTTCGGAGATCGGGGAAGTTCGGGTCGTCTCATCGTGGTATCAGAGCTTTGGCTTACAAAGCAGAGAACAAGGTACATTAGAATCATACGAAAGAATTCATCAGAAACTGGATTAGTAATATCCAACGGGAATGACTCGTTAGAGATGGGATCAGTAGTATCCTAGAACGAGCGTGAAGAGTATATTTTTCAAATGAAAACAAATTTTGTTTTGAAAATTTAAATCAACTATTCGTATTTGATTATTTATTTCATATTGATTTGGACAGTCCAGTATATAAAGAATTTGCATATACGCCTTGCAAACGTATATTCAAAGTTTTAATATATTGGATAGATATAGCATCACACTCTAGTCACTCGAAGATGATATTGATGATAGCGATCGCATCATCAACATTTATGTTCGAGTTTCGAAGGTGGGATTCCTATATATTTCCTACTGACTGGTGTGAGAACCAAAAACTATATAGGATCTATTGTTGTGATTTGGCATCAAAAATCTGATTTTTGACTATATATCAAAGTTATGAATTTGAAACTCTAATTCACTAATTGATTGATGTTTGTGTTGCTTGTTTTGTTGTTTGATTATTGTTTGTTAATGGAAAAGTTGAACCGTTTAGCCAAATTGGTCAAATATTGAATTGTATTGAAAATTGGTCACATTTGCTTGCATATATATGTACTTACATTGAACAGGTCATAGCAAGGAGGCTAGAGCAGAGAATAAAATTTGTTTGCCTGACAAATAGGTACATGTTTACTACATAATTTACTGTTTTGTTTGGGTGATGATGATTTTATGAGCCTATTGGCTAGCCGCTTGGCTTTTTCTTTTTCTTTTTGAGATCTGAAGGACCGGGGAAGCTATTTGAGATTTCCCGATGCTTCCATTGCAGGGGAGGTTATGGCGAAATTTTTCGAAAATTTAGGGTGTTAGCCAAATTTTTGAAGAATTTGAAAATTCTCAGAGAAAAAGATTAAATCTTTTTATTTTGATTTAATCAAGTATACCAATTAAATGGTATTTAATTGGAATTGAATTTGAATTGATTTTTGGGTTTATCGTGAACAGTGTTTTAAATAACACTTGTTCTTTAACCCGATAAGTAATGGAATGTGAATTGGGTTTACCGTGAACTATGTTTTAACGACATTCGTTCTTTAACCCGATTTACAGTGAAATGTGATTTGGAATTTATAAATCTTTTGTTAAGATTTAAAGGAGATTTTCCAAAGTAAAGTTTTCCAATTTAATAAAATAAATTGGAATGGAATGGAATTCGATTTGGTAATAATCGAAGTGAATTTCTGTGGAGGAAGACAACTAATATATCTGGAATTTAAAAGGCTTTGCCACTATTCCATTTATATTATCAATCGGATATGAAAGTTTATATCGATTATATATATCGATTTGTTTTCCATGAAGATTCCATTGTAGATGGATTGTGATTTTGGGTTGTCGTGAACGGTATCTTTAATAATACTGTTCTTAGACCCAATGGAGTTAAGAAAATCGAGAATGGAGTATCACCAGTTTTGCTCCACGCGATAGTTAAATCTTTAATTAGATTTGAACGTGAAATGGTAATTGAATTTACCGATAACACCGTGGTGTTAGATATGAAGTATGACCAGTTTAACTTCATGGGATGAATAGGTTGGGGTTGGGAAATTTAACAAGTGATTACTTCGGTAAGGTTCGCTAATCCCGACTAGTTTGGATAAACCATAATTTGGTTTGAATTGATATTCAAAAGAAGATTAAAGAATAAATTTAAAGAATTTATCTTTGATAAAATTAATGGGAACCTGTAACACCCCGTATTTTCTGTTAACGATATAGTAACGAATTATTTAATACTTAATTTAGAATGTGAAAATTAAGGGAAACGGGTTATGCCATTGTGTTCGTCTCAGAATTCTGGTTGAGATAGAGTCTGAGTTTGCGTAAATTGGACTTCGTATGAAGAAGTTATGGCTGTCGAAAGTTTCCAGAAATTTCAAATAAATTCGAACAACTCGAAAACAAATTCGAATCAGAAGTCAGAAGCGGGCTGGGCGGGAAAATTCCCGCCCAAGACCCAGGTCGACCAGGGGGTCGACCTCCCCCCTACAGGTCGACCTGCCCCCCCCCCCTCGGCAGATCTGAATGGTGACGATTTTGTGACTCAGTGTTGAGTCACTAGGGCTGAGGTGTCACCCTATCTTCGCTGGATGGCTGTGGTTAACCCTAAGATCATCCGACGGCTTAAATTGAGTTTAAATTCTATATAAACAACCCAATGTTCAAACCTAAAAATCACTCAAAAATAATCCTAGAACTATCAAGCTGTCAATGGAAAACTTGGAGTAGCTGTCACCAATTCAAGGACAAGATAAGAACCTAAATCAAATTAAAAGTTATCAAATTCAACGATCTACATCAAAGGCGAGCTTACCAATTTTAGAATTCAGATTTCAGAATGCAAGAATTCCTTTTTAGTTTGTAAGTTGGTTATTACGCAGATTTAAAAGTTCCTTCAAATGAATCATGACATGTTGTAATGTGAATATAGAATGATGCCTATGTATAAGATTTGATTCTCGTTTATCTTAAAGTATCGTTGTAATTATTCATGTCTATATGCTTGTGGCGATGAACATGTTGTATATTAATCATGTCTACATGCTTGTGGTGATGAACATAATGTATATTAATCATGTCTATATGCTTATGGTGATGAACATATTTTTTGTTATTGGAATCTATTATGATTGGGTAATCAATTTATTTTACCAATTAAATGGTAGAACATGTCATGTTATAAATTGGTGGTTATTTGCAAGTTTATGATCTAAGACACATGCTTATATGTTAGATCAACACTCATGTATATTCATGTTAGGTTGAATCTATTTATATTGAAAAACTTGGAATTGTAGTCCCCTTATGTTTTAACACATAAGTCATCATGTTAAGTTATGATCCAAATATGTTGATAATAGCTTTCTTATGTTTTGACATACATAAGTTAATATGCAAATTTATGGGTTGAAACAGTGATTATATGTTAAACCTCCATGCTAGACCCTTGTCAAATTTACATAACAATTAGACCCAACATAGTCACAAGTTCACCTTTTTAGTTAAAGTTATATGATACCTTTATGCCAAGTTACACATGACAAGTGGAAATTATGCTATTTTATGTTTATTTCATGCCTCTTGTTTATTACCCCTTTTCTTGTTTATGGGTTGGGCTAATTTACTAGCTCAACATTTAATGTGATTCATGCGTACGTTCCACGGGGGTAGCTGTAACACCCCACCTCCGCTAGGGTCACTCACAAAGGGAATGCCCTAGTTTTGGAGGGGTATTATCTAGTAAACAGGCACAGAGATAACACAAGACAGAACATAGATAAAATAGAGTATATAAAGCAACGGATATAAACTTTAAAACCAAATCTCATTACTGAAAAATAGAGTCAAAACATCTTACATCAAAATGCCAAGTCATTATTTCATTACATCAAGTTCCAAAGAAGCAAAGTACTTAAAACAACATAAGTAAAATATTATTTCCCAAAAAGTGCATGGGTGCAGCCATAGCATAGCTCAAGACCAAACCGTACATGAGCTGTCAGAAAGAAAGCAAAGTCCAAGCTAAGAGCTAGAGTTTCCTCCCTGCGAACCTGGGGGGGGGGGGGAACGAAAGACAAAGAGGCGAAAGAAAACGGGTCAGTCAAAAAGACTGGTAAGCCCTAGTGACTATCAGCATAGAAACTAGTAAAGTTAACAAGACATGAATAAACTGGAATTAAACATAGGAATGATGATAAGTCTGACATGATAACTAAGCTAACAAGATAACTCAAGTCTAACATTGCGTATTCAAGGTTCGCCATACCAACTATACTGGTATACTAGTCCCGTGTCAACTATAAATCAAGAAATAATCCCTTGGCCCAATATCGTGAAGTGACCCAATTCGGGGTCCAACGGTATGATCTAATCGATCGGCTCCCAACAAGTCTAGCTCGTCATGTGTCTGTGTCATACGGCCTTATCACGAATGTAGTCACCTGTGCTAGGTCCACCATAGGGTGTATCAAGCCCTAGGGTGCCAACCACCGACACCAATCAAGAATGCACAGATAATCCTACTGATGCCCAATGCCTGCTTTTTCAACTCCGGACTAAGTGCACGACCCTAGTCCACCTGAACCTATAATGGCGCACCAACTCAGCCGTCGTTCTGGTCGCTTACAATCAGCCCAGCAATCGTGCCCCACCCTGCCTAGTCCCAGGGTATCGTGATACATCTAGTGGGTTACTGCTGAAAAGGACCGCGTAACTAGGGTTTCGTTCAGCAGGTTAAGTTGTCATTTAAAATCGAGACTTACCCCCATCTACGTGTCATGTCAAATTGACTAAGTGTGTCGTTCTAGTTCAAGACTTAGTCCTACGAATCATGTGTCAGGTTGGTTAAGTGTGTTCAAGCGGTTCATGACTTAACCCTATCAAATCAACGTGTCAAATTGGTTAAGTATATTCAAGTGGTCCATGACTTAACCCTATCCAGTGGCATTAATTTACTTAATGTACCCCTAACCTCTCACATTAGACTTGGTTATGGTTACTGGATGTGCCGGGCGGGTCCGGCCAGTTTTACACCATAACCTAGTCTAACCTCGGGTTTCGAGTGCGATATGACCAACTACTCACAGTGGGTCCTATTGTTTGCAGTTACTGGATTCGCCGGGCGGTTCCGGGCAGATTTATACTGCAAACTCAACCCAACCTCGAGTTGGCCATGTTCAAGTTATCTAAGTGTCATGTCCCAAATTCATATTTTCAAGTATAATTTCATGTCAAGTTCATGTTCCTATCCAAGCTCAAGTTATAACGATATTCATGTTTTCAAGTTCATACAAAATTCAGGTACTCCTAAACTACCCAAATCGCTTGCCCAACGCTCGTGAATTCGAATCAAGGCAATAGATGTAACTAGGGAATAACATAACAAGGATGAGTATAAAGTGGCAAAGGTAATTTCAAGGCAAGCATGGTGTAACTTGAGATATGATCATAACATCACTAGCATATGAAATAGGGTGATAAACATAGCAATAAATGACATAAGATGATAATCCTAAACTTGTGACTAGCAATAGTTTCAACATCACAACATCACAGGCATGTTAAAATAATGATAGGGTTTAGATTATGACATGAACAGGCCCCTAAATCAAGTTCTTATCAGTATTCCAAAAATCAAGGTTCAATATGAACGGTACTAGGTTCAAGGTGAATAGATCTAGGGTGAACAAGAGTAGATCTAAAATAATAGATCAAAACGGAATAGTCATAGATCAAAGATATACAAGAGTAGGTCTCAAGTAGTTATCATGTTTATGTTCAACTTCAATTTACACATGTCCATATTAAGTTTAGAGTTTAGATCTAAGAGTAACTGGGGCTTACAGATCGTGGTTTTTGAGAACTAAGAACAGAAATTGTCGTAGGATCGTTGTTGAGATGTTGATCTATTCCCTTGAATTGTTGTAGAAACGTTGGCCTTCGATTTGGATCTAGTTTGAATGTTTAAGCTTCAAGTTGGAGGCAGCGGCCATGGTTCAAGAGGAGACTTAGCAGCATAATGGTGTTAGAAAGTTTTGTTGTGGATTAGCCTAGGTCTTAGGGTGTTTTTATAGTTGCAACAACTAGTTTAGGCCATAGGATAAACCCTAGAATCGATCTGAACCACCAAAAATCGTCATAGGCCCTCAAACAAGCCAATAGGGTCAAGCAGGAGAAACCAGGCCCAAACCAGGTTCGGGGACCAGGTCGACACCCAAGTCGACTGCGCAGTCGACCTGGTCCTGAGGGTGTCGAATGCCCAGTCGACTCCCCAGTCGACCTGGGGTGCTGGGCGGGAAATTTCCCGACCAGTCTGTCTGGGTTTTGAAATTCGAATTTGAACTCGAATTCGAACTGTTTTGAACTCTGAAAATTTCTGAAACTTTGGGGAGCCATAACTTGGTCATACGCACTCCGATTTTCGAAAACTTGGACACGATTTCATGCAGAATTCCGAGACGAACGCAATGGCACAACCTGTTTCCCTTGGTTCTTATTTTAAAATTTAATTCTGCCTAGATTTATGGTTATAACACGTTATCAAAATACGTGTTGTTACATTCTCCCCTCCTTAAAGGATTTCGTCCCCGAAATCTCTAAGTTAGGAAGAACGTATCCTACCATCCATCTACTCAAAACATCATCCACAAGCAAACATTGTCCTTAAGAGATTTCTAATGTTGTATGAACATATGCAGAAAGTGTGTGTATATATACCTTATCTAATGCAAATGATCAGGCCTGATTGATCTTTCTAATGCAAAATATGTTTAGTGCCATGAATCCAACATGTATGCAAATAATCATAGTCACGTAAGCACTATATGTGTGCACAAACATTCATCCATATGCAACATTCATATGATAACACATTCAATTTCATCCATAAATAAGTATAAACAATCATGCATATGCAATATGAAAATGTGTCTGAGCCGATCTAGTGCCTAATGTGTGTTATGCAACCACGAGCAATCACTTGCAACCACTTGCAACCATTCGCAAACATCAAGCATGACATGTTTCAAATACATGTTTACATTCATAGGATTCTACCTAAGGTTCTCAAGACAGGATCGAAAGGATATACAAGATAAAACAGAGTATTTAGGGAAAAGAAGTTAAAGATGTACCCCTAGAAGGTCCTTCTTGCGGGGCTTGCGCTTGCTTCTTAGGGCAGTTCTTGCTGATGTGTCCAGTTTCACTGCATTGAAAACATGCTCCTATCTTCATCTTCTTCTTCCTACAGTCCTGGACTATATGCCCGTCAATACCACAGAAGTTGCATTTTCTTTTCTCACGTGACTTGTCATTCTTGTTGTTGCTGTTCTTTCCTACTTTCTCGGAGTCTACCTTCTTGTCTTGAGACTCATTCGCCTTGACCTTCTTCTTGCCATTCTCGTCTTCTTCATGAAGTAGGGCCATATTCACCAAGCTTTCAAAGGTCGCCCCCATGGGTACATGAGTCATGGCCATAGTGTGGAGTGGCTCGCTCAATCCTCGAGCAAAGCGTAGAGCCTTCTTCTCAGCCGTGTTGACTAAGTCCAAACCAAACAGAGCAAGCTGATTAAACTTATTCACGTATTCCCTAACTAGCATGTCCCCTTGCTTGAGTGCCAGGAACCTCTCCATCTGAAGACTCGCTTCTGCGGATGATAAAAACTTAAGCCCAAACCTCTCTCTAAAGTCTGCCCAAGTCTCAATTGGCCTGGTAGCGTTGGTGACTTCCCACCAAAATGCAGCTTCCTCTTTCAACAACCATGTTGCCAACTGAACTTTCCTATGATCCTCCATATCGAAAATAACAAACAAGTCTTCAGTCTCTTTTAGCCAGTTTCGCGCCTCAACGAAGGTTTCAGTTCCAACGAAGTTCTTACCGCCCATTCCTATAAAGTCCTTGCATATTTTGGCGAAGGCGGTACCCGGAGGAGGAGGAACCGTGGCCACCGGGGAAGGAGGAGGAGGGATATCTGCGGGGCCCGCGCCGTTGGCCCTAGCTTCCAAGTATCTTCGGAACCAGCCACGTATGGGTACTCCCTCGGGAAGGTTAAGATCAGACATGCTGAAAAGCGAAAAGGAAAAAGATTCAAAAGAGGAAACAAAGGAAAGTGCTAATGGCTTTTGGGGAATAGCCTTTTCTTAAAAATAAAACTTTTCTTGAAAAATGCTTCTTTATAAACGGTTTTGAAAATAGTTTCAGAAGATTTTTAAAACTTTTTCCCAGTCTGGTAACCTTCTGCTCTGATACCAAATGTAACACCCCACCTCCGCTAGGGTCACTCACAAAGGGAATGCCCTAGTTTTGCAGTGGTATTATCTAGTAAACAAGCACAGAGATAACACAAGACAGAACATAGATAAAATAGAGTATATAAAGCAGCGGATATAAACTTTAAAACAAATCTCATTACTGAAAAATAGAGTAAAAACCTCTTACATCAAAATGCCAAGTCATTATTTAATTACAGCAAGTTCTAAAGAAGCAAAGTACTTAAAACAACATAAGTAAAATATTATTCCCCAAAAAGTGCATGAGTGCAGCCATAGCATAGCTCAAGACCAAACCGTACATGAGCTGTCAGAAAGCAAGCAAAGTCCAAGCTAAGAGCTAGAGTTTCCTCCTTGAGAACCTGGTGGGGGGGGGGGGAACGAAAGACAAATAGGCAAAAGAAAACGGGTCAGTCAAAAAGACTGGTAAGCCCTAGTGACTATCAGCATAGAAACTAGTAAAGTTAACAAGACATGAATAAACTGGAATTAAACATAGGAATGATGATAAGTCTGACATGATAACTAAGCTAACAAGATAACTCAAGTCTAACATTGCATATTCAAGGTTCGCCATACCAACTATACTGGTATACTAATCCCGTGTCAACTATAAATCAATAAATAATCCCTTGGCCCAATATCGTGAAGTGACCCAATTTGGGGTCCATCGGTACGATCTAATCGATCGACTCCCTATAAGTCTAGCTCGTCGTGTGTCTGTGTCATACGGCCCTATCACGAATGTAGTCACCTGTGCTAGGTCCACCATAGGATGTATCAAGCCCTAGGGTGCCAACCACCGACACGAATCAAGAATGCACAGAAAATCCTACTGATGCCCAATGCCTGCTTTTTCAACTCCGGACTAAGTGCACGACCCTAGTCCACCTGAACCTTCAATGGCGCACTAACTCAGCCGTCGTTCCGGTCGCTTACAATCAGCCCAGAAATCGTGCCCCACCCTGCCTAGTCCCAGGGTACCGTGATACATCTAGTGGGTTACTGCTGAAAAGGACTGCGTAACTAGGGTTTCGTTCAGCAGGTTAAGTTGTCATTTAAAATCGAGACTTACCCCCATCTTCGTGTCATGTCAAATTGATTAAGTGTGCCGTTCTAGTTCAAGACTTAGTCCTACGAATCATGTGTCAGGTTGGTTAAGTGTGTTCAAGTGGTTCATGACTTAACCCTATCAAATCAACGTGTCAAATTGGTTAAGTATATTCAAGTGGTCCATGACTTAACCCTATCCAGTGGCATTAATTTAATTAATGCACCCCTAACCTCTCACATTAGACTTGGTTATGGTTACTGGATGTGCCGGGCGGGTCCGGGCAGTTTTACACCATAACCTAGTCTAACCTCAGGTTTCGAGTGCGATATGACCAACTACACACATTGGGTCCTATTGTTTGCAGTTACTGGATTCGCCGGGCGATTACGGGCAGATTTATACTGCAAACTCAACCCAACCTCGAGTTGGCCACGTTCAAGTTATCTAAGTGTCATGTCCCAAATTCATATTTTCAAGTATAATTTCATGTCAAGTTCATGTTCCTATCCAAGCTCAAGTTATAACGATATTCATGTTTTCAAGTTCATACTAAATTCAGGTTTTCCTAAACTACCCAAATCGCATCCCCAACGCTCGTGAATTCGAATCAAGGCAATAGATGTAACTAGGGAATAATATAACAAGGATGGGTATAAAGTGGCAAAGGTGATTTCAAGGCAAGCATGGTGTAACTTGAGATATGATCATAACATCACTGGCATTTGAAATAGGGTGATAAACATAGCAATAAATGACATAAGATGATAATCCTAAACTTGTGACTAGCAATAGTTTCAACATCACAACATCACAGGCATGTTAAAATAATGATAGGATTTAGGTTATGACATGAACAGGCCCCTAAATCAAGTTCTTATCAGTATTCCACAAATCAAGGTTCAATATGAACGGTAATAGGTTCAAGGTGAATAGATCTAGGGTGAACAAAAGTAGATCTAAAATAATAGATCAAAAAGGAATAGTCATAGATCAAAGATATACAAGAGTAGGTCTCAATTAGTTTTCATGTTTATGTTCAACTTCAATTTACACATGTCCATATTAAGTTTAGACTTTAGATCTAAGAGTAACTGGGGCTTACAGATCGTGGTTTTTGAGAACTAAGAACAGAAATTGTCGTAGGATCGTTGTTGATATGTTGATCTATTCCATTGAATTGTTGTAGAAACGTTGGCCTTCGATTTGGATCTAGTTTGAATGTTTAAGCTTCAAGTTGGAGGCGGTGGCCATGGTTCAAGAGGAGACTTAGCAGCATAATGGTGTTAGAAATATTTGTTGTGGATTAGCCTAGGTCTTAGGGTGTTTTTATAGTTGCAACAACTGGTTTAGGCCATAGGATAAACCCTAGAATCGATCTGAATCGCCAAAAATCGTCACAGGCCCTCAAACAAGCCAATAGGGTCAAGCAGGAGCAACCAGGCCCAAACCAGGTTCAGGGACCAGGTCGACACCCAAGTCGACTGCGCAGTCGACCTGGTCCTAGGGGTGTCGACTGCCCAGTCGACCTGGGGTGCTGGGCGTGAAATTTCCCGCCCAGTCTGTCTGGGTTTTGAAATTCGAATTTGAACTCGAATTTGAACTGTTTCGAACTCTGAAAATTTCTGAAACTTTGGGGAGCCATAACTTCGTCATACAGACTCCAATTTTCGAAAACTCGGACTCGATTTCATGCAGAATTCCGAGACGAACGCAATGGCGCAACCCATTTCCCTTGGTTCTTAGTTTAAAATTTAATTCTGCCTAGATTTATGGTTATAACATGTTACCAAAATACGGGTTGTTACAGTAGCGATGGGAAAAATATGAAAATTCATGGCATAGATTTGTTCATAAAATGGTATATTTAATATACCATTTGTGGTGAGCATAATCAAAGGATAATTATGGCATGATTAAATCAAATTTAATTTTCATAAAGAAATTAGACATATATAGAAAAATGTGAATTTAGAAAAAGACGAATATGCCTAACCCGAGGTTAGACTGAGTTGTGGTGTAAATCTGCCTGGAACCAGCCGACATATCCAGTGACCACAACAAGACATGTCTAATGTGGGTGGTTAGTGCATCAAGCCCAAAAAGAACCCGAGGTTAGACTGAGTCGTGGTGTAAACCTGCCCGGAACCGACCGACACATCTAGTGACCACAACAAGACCTGTCTAATGTGAGTTGTTGGTGCTTTAACAAATTAAAGATAATTCAGGATTGGTAGGGTTTAGTCAATTAGGAAAACACATAACCGATTCAACATGTTAACTAAACGAATGGGTGGGTTTAAGTAAACTTGGACACTTAGCCAAATAAACATGTTGATTAGAAAACCCTAGTAGTGGGGACCCATTTCAGCAGTAACCCACATAGATGTATCATGGTACCCTGAAACTAGGCAGGGTGGGGCACGATTACTGGGCTGAGTATAAGTTGTCAAAACGTCGGTGGTTGGTGGGCCACTGTAGGTTCCGAGAAGTATGGGCATGCACGTACTCCGAAGTGGAAAAATCAGGCACTGGGCATCAGTAGTATACACTGTGCACCTTGAATCATGCCGGGTTTCCACCAGAGGGACTGATACACCCCATGGTGGGACCAGCACAGGTAGCTACAGTCAAGCGGGGCCGAATGACATAGGACATGAATGCATGCGAGTAGGAGCCGATCATTAAGGGGATCGTTTGTTATAAACACGTAGGGCTGGTGGATCCAATGGTTAAGTAGGTGCGGAGATTATAGTAATGGTTGTGATCGCATGTTCCTCTTATCTTATATTAGGGTTTTATCCTATGTTCTGTTATTACTGTCATGATCCCTTTCCTTGTTTAAATACTAGTAATCATCGAACTTACCAGACTTATTGTTTGACCCGTTTTCTTTCGTCCTCTTTTCTTTCGTTCCCCACAGGTCTACAGGAAGGGAATACTGCAGCTTAGTCAGACCCTTTGCAAGCTTCAAGAAAGTAGATGTATGATTTGGACTCTCTCTTAATCTTGGCTATGGCTCTTAGACATTATCCTTGGGGATTTATGCAGTTTTATATATGATTTATGCTTCTTTATTAAATAATCAAGACATAAATTATGATGTAATGTTTTGGGAAGTTGTTTTGAGACAATTTGATGTAATGCTTTTGTATTGAACCATGTATTCAATAAATGATTTGAATTCCGCTACTTATACTTATCTGTCTTGAAAATTTGTTTGTGTCTTGTACCTATAACCGTCCACCAAACTTAAGGCATTCCCTTTGTGAGCGACCTTAACGGAGGTGGGGTGTTTCAGAACCTTTCCCAAAGTATAAGAATATTTGAATAAAAGAATATTCTGAATTGGAATGAGGCGTATGTTGTGTTTGTGTAACACTTGTTGATTATATATGCTAGTTATTCAGAAAGTCCGGGTTTATCCCATTCTGAATAACTGATTCGACGATGTGTCGAGGATGAAGACGGTGGTCGAAGACCGGAGGTCTTCACATTGTTTGGATAATTATTGATGATCTTGATTGGGTTGTACACCCAAGAGGAGGGAATCAGTTATTGATCGTCCAGATGCACTTGGAGATCGATGGATATGCGGGGTACAAGGTGCCTCCGGTTTCGTTCAGACCTAGAACGGACTTGTAAATGGGCTGTGTGTCTGAAATTGGATATCATTCTGTGTGATTGGTGGATATCAGTTGCATGGAGTGGTTTGCCTGTGTGGCATGCTAAGATGCAAATGATCAAGGCTTTTGTTGAAAAGCAAAGTCTTGTGTTTGATGATCAAAGCACCGCCTATGTGGCATAGCTTTGTGTAGTGTTAATTCGCGACCCTCACACCTCGGTTGTGAACCAGAAACGGGAGAGGACATCAGGGAGGGCATGCGTTTCCTTCTAGCTAGGGTGGTGTCAGTGACCTACTAGCCCTGACATTTATATTATTTTCACCTGTGTGTTTGTTGGATTGCGAGGCGCCTCGGATATATCGGTGACTATGTGGAGCCAATGGAGTCATTTGGCTCATTGGCACCCCAAAGGGTGGGGAATCGCAGTGTTGAGTCATTTTAATCCACATCGGTGGAACGACCCTGACGATCCAAGGGCCCACTTGAGTCTGGGTCCTGAGACACGGGCTAGAGCGTCTCGAATTCGGTGAGGACTATCTTTTGCCTTGGTTCATGATGGAAATCCAACTTCTAAATACGTGACTTTGCGGTTTTGATTGTAGAACCTAGTAATGGCGAAATGATATATGGTACCCATGACGTCTAGGATTGATACATTTATATTTGAAGTTGTTTTATACACTATGCACTTATAATATTATCAAATGATTTATTTTTAACGTACCAAGCACGTTTGGCTATTATAAGGGAAAACCCTATCCTCCGGCTTGTGTTGCATTGTGTGATGGGACCTGGGTCTTATAATAGCTTCATTTTTCCAAAAAGCATTGCGATGTTTTGTTATATGCACTGGTATTCTTGGGATGAAACCCGTTCCGTGTTTTACGGCGTGGTCCATTGATATATCTGATTTATAGTAAAGCTTTAAGTAACTGTTTTAGTTCTCACACCAGTCACATGACTGACCTGGAGTTTATTGTTTTAACCTAAACTCTGGGTGCCCCTATTTTCTGCACGGGCAGGTAGTAGTTTTGGTTTTGCAGATTTATATTCACAGGATGCTGATTTACAGCTGGAACGATATCCGGAAAGCTCTGTATCCGTATATCTCTTTCAGTTGTGTTTTGTATTATTTTCCGCTGCTATGTAATGTAATTTAAATCTCTGATATTTCTCTATGTAATATTTATTCATACTCTGTAATATTCTTGTATTTTGATGGAATTGTTGTAATAAGCAATGAAATGTTCTGATGCGGTTTGTTCTCAAAGCAATCCGAGCTTTCCTTCACGGGGGAATTAGGGTCATGTCAGCTTGGTATCAGAGCTTTGGTTTACAGTGCTCCAGAACAAGACACATTAGAACCATAAGAAAGAATTCATCAGAAATTGGATTAGTAGTATCCAATGGGAATGACTCGTTAGAGATGGGATCTGTAGTATCCTAGAACGAGTGTGAAGTGTATATTTTTAAAATGAAAACAATTTTTGTTTTGAAAATTTAAATCAATTATTCGTATTTGATTATTTATTTTATATTGAATTTGGACAATCCAATATATAACGATTTTGCGTATACGTCTGATCCACGTGTATTCGAAGTTTTAATATACTGGATAGATATAGAATCACACTCTAGTCGCTCGGACATGATTCTGATGATTGACACGTCATCGTCAAAATTTAATTTCATGTTTCGAAAGTGGGATTTCTATATGATTCCAATTGATTGGTGTGAAAACCAAAGCTAGATAGGGCTTATTGTTGTGATTTGGCATCAAAAATCTGATTTTTGGATATGTATTAAAGTTATGTGATTGAAAAACTAATCAACTAATTGATTGTTGATTGTGTTGTTTGATTATTGGTTGATTAATTAAAATTTGAACCATTTAGCCAAATTGTACCAAATATTGGACTATACTGAAAATTGTTTAGCAATGCATGCATGTACATGTATATACATTGAACAGGTCATAGCAAGGAGGCTAGAGCAAAAGAATAAAATTGTTTGACCGACAAATAGGTACATGTTTACAAATTTATTGGGTTTGATTGATTTTATGAGCCGATTGGCTTTTTCTTTTTCTTTTGGATTGGTGAGGGCCATGGGTGGCTATTTGAAATATCCCGAAGCTCCCGATGCAGGGGAGGTTATGGCGAAATTTTTCGAAAATTTAGGGTGTTGTCCAAATTTTTGAAGAATTTGAAAAGTCCTTAGAAACTGAAAAGTTGAAGAACTTAAGCCATAATGAAAATAATGAAAGTTGAGTTGGTTTGTAAAACAACTTTCAGCTTCATTCCTTTTCGGGGACGAAAAGTTTTAAGTGGGGGAGATTGTAATAACCCGGAAATCTGAGCCAATTTAAATTTTTTATTTTGGCAATTTTATTGAATTTTGAATATTTAAAATGAAATATTTTAAATAATAATGACAAGAAATTTACCTTGAATATAATTAGAATGAATATATTTATATAGATCGTCGTTAGAATATAAATAATTATTTTTAATTATAAAAGGAATTGAAAATAGCGCGGTAGTTCAAAAATTCGATTTCAAATTTCAAATGAATGTACAAGATTAAAAATAAACCGGATTTTAGCGAAACCAAAAGCATTAGAATCTAATTGAGAATATCTTTCCAACGAATCCGAAAAATTGAAATTTCATAGCGGGAATAAAAAGTTATGCCCAGTTGAAAATTCAGAATAGTCGCTATGGAATTTTGGCCCTTAAAAATGGAAGTTTTGCAAACGACCTCTGTTTTCGACGAAACCGCTTTTGTTGGAACCAGAATGTAAAATTATTGCTAGATTCCAAAATTCATAATTTTATGAATCAATATGTGAGCGTGGCAAAAGAAAACATGTTTTAACAGTTTCAGTCAATTTCCATCGACCAGAAAATGACCATTTTTCAAATTGTCTCAGAATTTGACGAAATTAGTTTTGTTAGAACCGTATTGTCGGTACGAAGCTAGAAATAATTTTTCAGGAATTTTTAGAGACTGTATGTGGCCCCGGTAAATAGAAATGTGCGTTTAAATTGAATATATAAAGATTTATATTTTTATTTAAATGAAAACTGATCGTAACGATCGAGTTGGTTTACGGGACATATCCCATTGCGTTCGGAATACGGGTATTTAGCTAGAGGCGACAGTCGTCGGGTTTAATTTGGGGTTCGAATTTAAAAGTGACTTTTTAATTTTAAATTGAATTAATTATACAAATATATATCCCTTCAGACCCTCTCCCCCCTCTTACTCTCGGTCAACGCAGAAAGAATATATAAAAAATGAAAAGAACGATCGACGATCATCGTAGCACCTCAGACCGCCGCATCGCTCCACCGCGCTCAGACCGGACCTCCGCCTACTCCTCCCTCTGATCCCCCTCTTCTTCAAAAACCGCGTCTCTTCTTCCACACCCTCGTCGCCTCTTCAATTTTCCACGCCGCCACCCTGATGGGACCCGCCACCGCCGGTTCTTGCCTTCCTCAACTCCGTAGCACCCCCTCCGACCCTCGTTCCTCTTCCTCTTCGATTTGAAACCATGACAACCCAAAAAACCCCCAAACCCTTCGCCGATCGCCGCTCGTGGCCACCACTCCATCGCCTGAAGCACCCCTGCATCGTCAGCACCCTCGTCCGCCACTCAACACCACCATGGACGCCCCCCTTTGCCGAAACCCTGAAAATTGTAAGTTTCTTATTATAATTCCATAAAGGTAGATTGTTTTTTTAAGTCAAAAGTTATGTTTTTTATATGTTAAGCGATTGAAATTTTATATGTTAAGAGATTGAATTTTGATATGTGAGTTCTTTTTATAAAAAAAGGAAAAAGATTAGTTTTTCTAAAAATATAAAAAGATTTGATTTTTAAGTATAAAAAGATTTGATTTTTAGAATTATAAAGATCCGATTTTTATGTATATGATATCAAAATAAAAATACGATTTTTATGTACATGTAGCAAAGATAAAAATATGATCTTTTATCCACATAACTTTGAAATACAATTGTGATTTTTATTTTAGAATAAAACGATAAATATATGATTTTTACTATAAACAGCGTGAAAAGGAGTGCGATGGAATGGACTAAAATCAAAACAAAATCCGAACCATCCAGAAATAAAAATGACGGAGTGGATCCCAAAGGTGAGAACTCCTCACTTTTAGTTTAATTTCTAGTTTGAAATATGTACTAGGATGCAGATGGTGCTTAGCAGCACCTGACACCCGTCGTCCACAGACCATGGATGACTTGTTTGTTTGATTGATGTGTTGTGAAATTTCATTATGTGATGTGTAATGAATAAATATTTTATAGTTAAAAATATAATTTTTAACGTGTATATAAAATAAATATTTATAAACAAATCGGACAATTTGTTTATGTACACCCATTTGACTGATATTGATTGGGACGATAAATTTTACACATCGCCCAACTGCACAAATAAAAATCTGTGTTTGTTGTTTTGAAACCCCACACGGGTATTGGGGTGATATTTGGCGTACACTAATCCTAAATAATTAGCTGTATGTCGATCGATTGATTGACAGGCTGTTATAAGCGTTAAATATTTATATTTGATGCTTATGCAGTGTAGGATGCACTCTGGATGAAGGTTGATTATTTATCGTTGCTATTATATACATGTGTTGTAGGGAATCCATATAATTAACATTATATGGTAATTGATTGGGCCTCATTCCAAGTTGGAAAATAAAGAAAATTCATGTGTTGAATAAATATATATATATATATTCATGTGTTGAATAAAAGAAAATTCATGTGTTGAATAAAATATATATTCATGTTGAATAAAAGAAAATTCATGTGTTGAATAAAATATATATTCATGTGTTGAACAAAAGAAAATTCATGTGTTGGAGGAAATATTCATTTGTTGAATAGAACAACGAAGTTATTGTAATATATAAAGCCGTGTTGATTAGATTTGCGCAATTTTGACGTGAACGATATCTATATCGATTTTATTCATTTTTATAATGAATATCGAAAAGGAATTGATTTCAAAATATAATATTTAGAAAATACTATCATTTATATATCGATGATATGGGATATTCAAATTTTATTTGAAATTGAATATGAAGTTGAAATCGTTTTGAAAACGAATTTAAAATGGTTTATAAAATACGTTTTAAAAGGAAATCGACGGAATATATATATATATATATATAATATATATATATATATATATATAATGGCCTGAATAGAACACGCCGCGCTGCGGTAGTTCGCGAATTTCGACCATTGACTTCGAAGGGACATTACGGGAGATCCGAATGTCGGATTCACCTAAAACCGGAACCGTTGGGTTCGTATCGAAAAGTTATTTCTAACGAATATTAGAGATTTGAAATCTAATGGTTGGATTTGGAATTATGTCCAAATCAAATTTGGAAAAGGTCGCTATAAGTGCAGTTCGATGGCCGTTGATGGAAATCGACTGTACGGGCCTTGATAAAATTATTAAAAATATCAATAATTAATGTAAAATCATAAGAAATGATTTGGAAAGAATTGGGATGAAAAACTCCAAATTTGAAAAGATAAAATAGATTTTTATCGAAATGAACTAGTTTTGAACTAGAATTATAATCCATTTATTTTTGAAATAAATAAATTGGATTTGAAAGAGTTTTAAAAGTAACCAAAATTTCCAATAATTGAATTGGAATGGATTTGAATCGAAATTGTCTTCGGAGTATTTCAATGTTGGATTTCTTGATTATACAGATATTATTATGGAAATTTGAAAGATATATTTATATCGTTATTTCCAATACGATATTTGTTGGTCGTAGAATTTGATATTGAATATAGGCCGATATATTTTCTATTTAGAGCCTTGTATTTAATATCAAATGGGATCTGGGTTTGTTGTGAATGGTGTCTTTATTAACACTGTTCTTAAACCCGGTTGAGAAAAAGATTAAATCTTTTTATTTTGATTTAATCAAGTATACCAATTAAATGGTATTTGTTGGAATTGAATTTGAATTGATTTTTTGGTTTATAGCGAACGGTGTTTTAAATAACACTTGTTCTTTAACCCGATAATTAATGGAATGTGAATTGGGTTTACCGTGAACTATGTTTTAACGACATTCGTTCTTTAACCCGATTTACAGTGAAATGTGATTTGGAATTTATAAATCTTTTATTAAGATTTAAATTAGATTTTCCAAAGTAAAGTTTTCCAATTTAATAAAATAAATTGGAATGGAATGGAATTCGATTTGGTAATAATCGAAGTGAATTTCTGTGGAGGAAGACAGCTAATACATCTGGAATTTAAAAGGCTTTGCCGCTATTCCATTTATATTATCAATTAGATATGGAAGTTTTTATCGATTATATATATCGATTTGTTTTCCATGAATATTCCATTGTAGATGGAATGTGATTTTGGGTTGTCGTGAACGTTATCTTTAATAATACTGTTCTTAGACCCAATGGAGTTAAGAAAATCGAGAATGGAGTATCACCAGTTTTGCTCCAGGTGATAGTTAAATCTTTAATTAGATTTGAACGTGAAATGTTAATTGAATTTACCGATAACACCGTGGTGTTAGATATGAAGTATGACCAGTTTTACTTCATGTGATGAATAGGTTGGGGTTGGGAAATTTAACAAGTGATTACTTCGGTAAGGTTCGCTAATCCCGACTAGTTTGGATAAACCATAATTTGGTTTGAATTGATATTCAAAAGAAGATTAAAGAATAAATTTAAAGAATTTATCTTTGATAAAATTAATGGGAACCTTTCCCAAAGTATAAGAATATTTGCATAAAAGAATATTCTGAATTGGAATGAGGCGTATGTTGTGTTTGTGTAACACTTGTTGATTATATACGCGAGTTATTCAGAAAGACCGGGTTTATCCCATTCTGAATAACTGATTCGACGATGTGTCGAAGATGAAGATGGTGGTCGAAGGCCGGAGGTCTTCACATCGTTTGGATAATTACTAATGACCTTGATTGGGCTGTACACCCAAGAGGAGGGAATCAGTTATTGAACTTCGAGACGTACTTGGAGATCGATGGATATGCGGGGTACAAGGTGCCTCCGATTTCATTCAGACCCAAAACGGACTTGTAAATGGATTGTGTGTCTGAAATTGGATATCATTCTGTGTGATTGGTGGATATCGGTTGCGTGGAGTGGTTTGCCTGTGTGGCATGCTAAGATGCAAATGATCAAGGCTTTTGTTGAAAAGCAAAGTCTTGTGGTTGAAGATCAAAGCACCGCCTGTGTGGCATAGCTTTGTGTAGCGTTAATTCGCGAGACTCACACCCCAGTTGTGAACCAGAAATGGGAGAGGACATCAGGGAGGGCATGCGTTTCCTTCTAGCTAGGGTGGTGTCAGTGACCTACCAGCCCTGACATTTATATTATTTTCACCTGTGTGGTTGTTGGATTGCGAGGCGCCTCGGATATATTGGTGACTATGTGGAGCCGATGGAGTCATTTGGATCATTGACGCCCCAAAGGGTGGGGAAACGCAGTGTTCAGGCATTTTAATCCACATCGGTGGACCGTCCCTGACGATCCAAGGGACCAGCTGAGTCTGGGTCCTGAGACATGGGCTATAGCGTCTCGAATTCGGTAAGGACTATATTTTGCCTTGGTTCATGATGGAAATCCAACTTCCAAATACGTGACTTTGTGGTTTTGATTGTAGAACTAGTATTGGAGACATGATATATGGTACCCATGCCGTCTAGGATTGATACATTTATATTTGAAGTTGTTTTATACACTATTATGCACTTATAATAGTATCAAATGATTTGTTTTTAACGTACTAAGCATGTTTGGCTATTATAAGGGAAAACCCTATCCTCCGGCTTGTGTTACATTGTGTGATGGGACCTAGGTCTTATAATAGCTTCATTTTTCCAAAGAGCATTGTGCTGTTTTGTTATATGCACTGGTATTCTTGGGAGGAAACCCGTTCCATGTTATACGGCGTGGTCCCTTGATATATCTGATTTAAAGTAAAGCTTTAAATAACTGTTTTAGTTCTCACACCAGTCACATGACTGACCTGGAGTTTATTGTTTTAACCTAAACTCCGGGTGCCCCTATTTTCCGCACGGGCAGCTAGTAGTTTTGGTTTTGCAAATTTATATTCACAGGATGCTGATTTACAGCTGGAACGATGCCCAGAAAGCTCTGCATCCGTATATCTCTTTCAGTTGTGTTTTGTATTATTTTCCGCTGCTATGTAATGTAATTTAAATCTCTGATATTTCTCTGTGTAATATTTATTCATACTCTGTAATATTATTTTATTTTGATGGAATTGTTGTAGTAAGGAATGAAATGTTCTTCTGCTTGTGTTCAAATGCGGTCTCAAAGCAATCCGGGCTTTCCTTCATGGGGGAGTTAGGGTCGTGTCAGTCATCTACATCCCAAATTTTCTGTTCGATTTTATTCAAGTTCATACCTTTATTTATGAGTATTTTGGTATAATATAAGATATTATTTATTGTGTTACTTAGTTCAAATTTTGTACTATATGCACTAAATACATATCAAGTACTCAAAACTATTTAATAACATAATATTTATATATTTATAACATAGTAAGAATAAATGGAATTGAAATAAAAAATTGTTAAACTAATTTTCAATTTATAATACTTGATTTATCAGTCATCAAAAGTAGAATAATTATTCGTCATCCGTCTATTATCCATGGATGGGAATATTCGATAATCGAAAAAGATTAATGCATATACAGATATGACACTATACGCATCCAAAAGTACCCGTTGACATTCTTACCTAAAGTAAAAATAAATAATATATCATAAATATTAAATGTTGGGAAAAGCGGATCACGGATTTTAAGGCAATCTTAACACTAGGGGGGTGAATAGTGTTTAATGGAATTTATGAATTTCATGAAATCTTTTTGAATATATCAGAAACAAATGCAAATCACAGATATGAAAGAGTCATAGAATCAAGTATAGATGCAAATAATAATAAGTAAAAGTAGTAAAGGAAAGAACACACTAGGATTTTATATTGGTTCGGAGTTACCTTACATCTAATCCTAAACAACTATGGGTAGATGCAAATTTCTTTTCAAATAATATCCAAACTACAATCATCGATTTCACAGGCTACGAGGTCCACAACTCCTAATTCCGAGTGCAATGAGACTCAATTCATTTCCTCTCTACAATCACACCCAATTGATTTGCAGTCTACAATCACACCCAGTTGATCTAAACGGGCTACAACCACACCTATTCAGTATTAGTTTTGGAAGAAGGACTTAATATAACTTTGATCTTGTGGTCTTTGATTATAAAAAATCCTATAACTCCGAATAGCACTTGAATCTTTAAGAGAGAATGGTAGAGAATCAAACTTGAATTAAATTGATTTAATTCTCTTTGAATTTTAGCAGATTTTGATTATAAACTTGAATTTGAAGAGTAATAATGGAGAGGAGAAACGAGAAGAAGAAGATGATTAAAAGTAGCTAAAAAATTCAAAATTAGATGGTACTTGTAGTGGATAAAACATCATGTCTCTTCAGGAGAAGATTTAAAAAAATAGACATAACTTTTGAAATTTGAAATTTAAAAAATAACGACGACCATATCGACATGAGGAGTAGGAGATGTCGACATGCCTTAGCCAATCTTTGAAATTTGAATTTTTTGAAAATAATGTAAATGGTATTACAATAAATTAAGGTAACTCTGGAGTTTAAACAAACTATTGTTTTATATAATGAAATAGTATAATAGAGTAAAATTATATCTTTAAAAACATATATTTACAATTTATGAAAGTGATATAAAACTTTATTTAAAAGTATAAATATAAATATAAAAACTTTGAACTTAATATACAAAACTATAGATATGAATATATGGAAATAATAATATTGAAACTTAAATAATCACATATAATTAAAACTAAAATATTAGTATGCAAATCTAAAATGTTTAAATTAGTTATAACTATAATATAAGTTATCAGATATAAAATATTTGTATCAGTTAAAATTAAAATATAAATAATAAAATCTAAAATATTTAAACTAGGAGTTAGATTTAAAATCCAAGAAGTAAATTTAATTATTAAATGATATATATTTTTAAATAGGAAGCAATTTTGAGATTAATAAGAATAAGAAAATTACAAGATACAACTAATAAGAGTTTTGAAATAGAGATTTAATGCAATTATGGAGTTTTAACAAAAAATTCTAGACTTTATAGCTTATCCTATTTTCTTGAACTCTTGTTTATCATGAGTCTTCAATACTGAACTCTTCTTCTTTGTAATCTTTAATATTTAAACTGTACAGTCTTCAATAATCAATACTTACAATTAATTCCTGCATATACACATATCTAAATTTCTATACAATAGTGTTAGTGTATATTTTATAATAAAAATAGTTTACAAGGTTGTTGTCATCAAAACCATCATCTCAGTCCAAAACAATCTTGTAACACCCCACCTCCGTTAAGGACACTCACAAAGGGAATGCCTTAACTTTGGTGGAGCATTTTAGTAGACAGAACAAAATGTTACAAGACAGATATAAAATAGTACTTGAAAAACTTTATAACTTTATTACAGCGGAAAACAGAGATCGGTATGGTTACATCTTTACCAAAAACTCAAGTACATAAATATCAGTCTTATTCAGAAAGTCATCAGAGTACAAAACTTTAAAATCATAATCCCCACAGAAGATGCCATAAGAAGTTAAGCCATACTTTACGCACTTCAAGCAGAAGAAATCCGGATCAAGCTAAAGTATTCCCTCCTTGGAAAACCCGGGGGGAAACGGAAGAAAAAGGGGTGAAAACAAGCAAGGTCAGACATAAAGTCTGGCAAGTCCAGTGACTTTCAGCATATGAACAGATAATAATAATTATGACATGAAAATAAGCTGGAAAAGAGAAAACAGTACAGGAGCAGCAGATGTACTCAGGTTAAACAGAAGAAACAGAATGATGTAAGCTATTACTTTTCACTTCTCTGCCCTAATACTAGTATAACAGGATTAGGGTTATCCTAATGTCTAAACTAAACAGAAATGGAAACAGAATAATTTCCATAGAAGAGAATGCTAGTAATGGGCCTTTACCGCCCCAACCGAAGGTACAGAAACAGAATGCTAATAATGGGCCTTTACCACCCGAACAAAAGGTACAGAAACAGAAACAGAATGTAGAATTAGGTGTACACTAGTAAATGGGCCTTTACCACCCCAACAGACGGTACCATGCAGAAACAGACAGGTGTTACCACCCAACAGAAACAGACGGTACCAACAGATAGAACTAAGTGTACCCTAAACCCTACCCCAAGCGATCGGCTCCCTAATACATAAATACCCTGTGCCAGCCCCACAAAAGGGTGTATCACTTTCCAAAGTGGCAGCCTTTAAATGACACAGACCTATTTACAGATGTCACGGCGTCTTACATCCTCAGAGGCAGACCGAGATCCATGCACGCACATGACCCGGTTGGAACGCACCATCAACACACCTCGCCATTATCAAAATGAACCGCTTATAATTAGTTCAGTAAGCGTGCCCGGACCCTACCTACTGTTGGGTCAAAGTTTTGATACCAGAAAGGGTTACTGACTAATATGGGTCCCAAACAACAGATGACACAAGTAATTTCCCTCCTAACCTTGTGTCCCCAGACTAATAGATTTCAGATTAACTTGTTTACAAGTTCATACATACAGAGTTCAGAACAACTAGTTCACAGATTAGACAAGTTTTCAGACTAACGGATCAGATATACGGATTTAACAGATTTACAGATTTGTCTAACTTTGTAATTGCACCTACAGATTCACGAAACGAGTTTGTTAAATTCAGCAGTCCAATTGGTTCAACCCTATCCACCCAAAACGTTTTAGACATCATATTTATCCCAGATTTGCATTAATTAAATATTAATGCACAGACCTCTCACATTAGGTCGGTAGCTTGTGGCCGTTGGATATGCCGGGCGGTTCTGGGCAGACCTCTGCCACAAGCCAGACCTAACCTCGTGTCTAAGCATATTTTAGTTATGTCTACGACCTCTCACATTAGACTGACAGTTTGCAGTCGCTGGTTAAGCCGGTTGGTTCCGGGTAGGCTTCCACCGCAAACAGAGTCTAACCTCGTATCATAGCCAACTCATTCCAATATAGATTTTTCAGATATCAGACTAATTATGTTTATTTAACAGATTAAACTTCTTCACAGGATACAACAGATTAATCAAATTTCCATGTTTTACTAAATCTTAGGTCGAGCCTACGGATTTCCATATCCATATTACCATTATCTAGTTTTCAACAGATCAGACAATTCAACACATAGCAGATCTAGCAGTTTAAGCGATTCAACAGATTTAGCAGTTTAGGCAAATCAACAGATTTAGCAGATAACGGATTAGGCAATTTAACAGATTTAGCAGATAACAGATTTAGCAGATTATATATATCTAAAACTCTATTTACATATCTTGCCTTAGCCTAAACTTACATGCCCAAATCAAGGTCATAATTCATAATACAATATATGCCCAAATTTTAGTCTTAATATTCCCATTTACAGTTCATGTCAAAACTAGATTTAATATTTTAGTTCACCATTTATGTCCAAGACTAATATACATGTAAATCATTCACTATTATAGCCCATTCAGATTATGCCAACATATTTATTATGCCAAATTAACTTAATTAAGCTATGCCCAATCCCCGTATAACATGTTTCCACAAGTTCTCTAAGTACTCATGAAATGGCACTAACAAAAGGAGTAGGGGATAAGCACAAAAATTGATATAAAAGAATAGGCATGCAATAATGAACCAAATACAATAATAATGGCTCCAATAGGCTCGATGTACATAACAGTGAATGGGAATAAACTAGCCAAGTTACACACTAATTATGAGATCTAACATAATTAAGGGAATAGGCATAAGAAACTAACTACAATAGTTATAGGCAACTAACCACAATAGTCATGGGCGACTAATCACAATAGTTTCTTGTTCAATGTCATAGGCAATAGTCTCATAGTCATGAGTCATAGTCATAGGCAATAGTCTCATAGGCGTGAATCATAGTCATAGGCAATAGTCTCATAGGCATGAATCATAGTCATAGGCAATAGTCTCATAGTCATGAATCAAAGTCATAGATAATAGTCTCATAGTCATGAATCATAGTCATAGGCAATAGTCTCATAGGCAACAATTTCATGTCCAATTATGCACTATTCATTATTTGTCCCAAAATTTAGCGTTCGTGCGTTAATCTCTTATGAGATTCGGTGCAGGCTCGTGGTAGCCTGGCTATAGAACATAAAGAAGAGAGAGATACAGAATAAGATAGATCTAAACAGAACAGAACAGACATAATCTCAGATTCAGATTTACAATTCATGTCACAATCATAATTAACGTTTATATCGGAAAATAACTGTACTTGCCTTTCGTGGTTTTAAGAAAGGATAATAAACTGTTGTTGATGCAGAAATGCTGAATTACTCCTCTTTAATTGTTGTTGTAGCTCTAAAATTTGATTTGAGATTTGATTTAGCTTTTAATTCTATTCAGGTTGGAAGAAGATGCATCAGTCCAAGTTTTGATTCTAGCAGAGTAGCGACGCCATTTTTATTTTAAATTAGAACAGAGACAGAGTATAGACAGAATGAAATTTTGTAGAGAAAATGAAGCTAGGGGGCTGTTTATATAGGATTAGGAGGACGAATCTAGATAGAAAACGAGACCGGATACATCAGAATGAACTAGGTTCAAAAACTGGGTTTCGGGAGCAGGTCGACCCCCAGTTCGACACAATGGTCGACCTGGCCCCTGAGAGGTCGACACAATGGTCGACCCCCAGGTCGACCTGGTCCATGGGCGGGAATTTTCCCGACCAGCCTGTTCTGGGATTTTGAATTCAAATTTGAATTCGAATTTTCGAGTTGTTTTCGATTCTGAAACTTCGGAGGTTCATAACTTGGTCATACGGACTTCGTTTTTCGAAAACTCGGACTCGTTTTCAAGAAGAATTTCGAGACGAACGCAATGGCGCAACTCGTTTCCCATGATTCTTATTTTAAAAATTAATTCTGCCTTGATTTGTTATTCTTATATTTACAGAAAATACGGGGTGTTACATTCTCCCCTCCTTAAAGGATTTCGTTCCCGAAATCTTCAAGTTAAGTAGAATGTGTCCTACCATCCAGTCATCCATCTACTCAACTATCATCCACAAGAATCCATCGTCCTTAGAAAACTTCTAATGTGGTATGAGCATATGCAAAAGTGTGTGTATATGTTCTTTATCTAATGCAAAGATCAGGCGGTCTGCTGATTCAGTTGACCTCTTTAATGCGAATTATGTTAGTGTCATGAGTCCAACATGTATGCTTTTCCTATTTGATACATATTATTTCTAAATGTGTGTGCAATCAATCATCCAAATGCAACATCCATGTGATGAGTCAACCATTTTGCATCCACAAAAATTGAAAATGCTCACACATCCATATGCAGTATGAGAGTGTTTTCGAGCCGATCTAGTGCCTAGTGTGTTTATATGCATCCACGAGCAACCACTTGCATCCACTTGCAACCATCAAACATAACATGTCTCAAACACATGTTTACACCCATTGGTTTCTACGTAAAGTTTGAAGATTCGATCGATAGGATATAGTCGAATGATGGAAGCGAGTACAGATAAAACAAAAACTTGGTTCCCATTAGACATTGGTTGAGACAATAATTCCCCTAAGTATCAACCCCGAAGAACGAATTCAACATCAGATTGACACCCAAAGGATTACCCTCTTTAGACAGTGTCAAAACTGGAAATCTTAACCTTTTCATAAATATCCGGATGCATACAGACTACTAGTACAAATCAGATTATCGAATGATTCTTAGATAACTAAGCATGGCAAAATCCCACCATATCCCTCAAAAACCCAGAATGTATGCATTACAATCGACTTGACGCCTAACACAGATACCCTCAAACCCCAACCTATCACCAACAGATGAGTCGTAACCCCTATGGGGTTTGAGACTATAACCAGATCAGAAACAAGACTAGTATTAAAGTGCAGAGACTCGGCTACAGAATCAGAATGCCATAATCGGAAAGAGTTCTAACTCAATAATCAGATAAGGAAACTAAACTCTCTACGTAAATTTTCCTACTTCTATCCTATCCACAAACTATGAGAGCATTCGCCTGCCTTCCCGAAGTAGGTCATGTCCTCTGTCCTTGCCCTTTGACCAGTGTCGTAGTCTTATCAAGCCTACAGAACCATGCCGCGATGAGGTTACCTCCCAGAAAGCCGGGAGCCCCGGAGAAAGAAGGAAACAAAGATTCAAACAGAGGATCAAAAGATAGATATATGGCTTTTGGGGATTATGTTTTTCAAAATAAGCTTTACTTTTGAAAATACTTCCTTTTTAAAACCTTTTTGAAAATAGTTTTCAAAACTTTTTATCAAATCTAGTAAACTTCAGCTCTGATACCCAGTGTAACACTCCACCTCCGTTAAGGACACTCACAAAGGGAATGCCTTAACTTTGGTGGAGCGTTTTAGTAGACAGAACAAAATGTTACAAGACAGATATAAAATAGTACTTGAAAAACTTTATAACTTTATTACAGCGGAAAATAGAGATCAGTATGGTTACATCTTTACCAAAAACTCAAGTACATAAATATTAGTCTTGTTCAGAAAGTCATCAGAGTACAAAACTTTAAAATCACAATCCCCATAGAAGATGCCATAAGAAGTTAAGTCATACTTTACGCACTTCAAGCAGAAGAAATCCGGATCAAGCTAAAGTATTCCCTCCTTGGAAAATCTGGGGGGGGGGGGGAACGGAAGAAAAAGGGGCGAAAACAAGCAAGGTCAGACATAAAGTCTGGCAAGTCCAGTGACTTTCAGCATATGAATAGATAATAATAATTATGACATGAAAATAAGCTAGATAAGAGATAACAGTATAGGAGCAACAGATGTACTCAGGTTAAACAGAAGAATCAGAATGATGTAAGCTATTACTTTTCACTTCTCTGCCCTAATAACAGTATAACATGATTAGGGTTATCCTAATGTCTAAACTAAACAGAAATAGGAACAGAATAATTTCTACAGAAGAGAATGCTAGTAATGGGCCTTTACCGCCCCGACAGAAGGTACAGAAACAAAATGATAATAGTGGGCCTTTACCATCCGAACAGAAGGTACAGAAACAGAAACAGAATGTAGAATTAGGTGTACACTAGTAAATGGGCCTTTACCACCCCAATAGACGGTACCACGCAGAAACAGACAGGTGTTACCACCCAACAGAAACAGACGGTACCAACAGACAGAACTAAGTGTACCCTAAACCCTACCCCAAGCGATCAGCTCCCTAATACATAAATACCCTGTGCCAGCCCCACAAAAGGGTGTATCACTCCCCAAAGTGGCAACCTTTAAATGACACAGAGCTATTTACAGATGTCACGGTGTCTTACATCCTCAGAGGCAGACCGGGATCCATGCACGCACATGACCCGGTTGGAATGCACCATCAACACCCCTTGCCATTATCAGAATGAACCACTTATAATTAGTTCAGTAAGCGTGCCCGGACCCTACCTACTGTTGGGTCAAAGTTTTGATACCAGAAAGGGTTACTGACTAATATGGGTCCCAAACAACAGATGACACAAGTAATTTCCCTCCTAACCTTATGTCCCCAGACTAACAGATTTCAGATTAAATTGTTTACAAGTTCAGACATACAGAGTTCAGATCAACTAGTTCACAGATCAGACAAGTTTTCAGACTAACGGATCAGATATACGGATTTAACAGATTTACAGATTTGTCTAACTTTGTAATTGGGCCTAAAGATTCACAAAATGGGTTTGTTAAATTCATTAGTCCAATTGGTTCAACCCTATACACCCAAAACGTTTTAGACATCATATTTATCCCAGATTTGCATTAATTAAATATTAATGCACAGACCTATCACATTAGGTCGGTAGCTTGTGGCCGCTGGATATGCCGGGCGGTTCCGGGCAGACTTCTGCCACAAGCCAGACCTAACCCCGTGTCTAAGCAAATTTTAGTTATGTCTACGACCTCTCACATTAGACTGATAGTTTGCGGTCGTTGGTTAAGCCGGTTGGTTCCGCGCAGGCATCCACCGCAAACAGAGTCTAACCTCGTGTCATAGCCAACTCATTCCAATACCGATTTTTCAGATATCAGACTAATTCTGTTTATTTAACAGATTAAACTTCTTTACAGGATACAACAGATTAATCAAATTTCCATGTTTTACTAAATCTTAGGTCGAGCCTACGGATTTCCATACCCAGATTACCATTATCTAGTTTTCAACAGATCAGACAATTCAACAGATAGTAGATCCAGCAGTTTAAGCGATTCAACAAATTTAGCAGATAACAGATTTAGCAGTTTAGGCAAATCAACAGATTTAGCAGATAACGGATTAGGCAATTTAATTGATTTAGCAAATAACAGATTTAGCAGATTATATATATCTAAAACTCTATTTACATATCTTGCCTTAGCCTAAACTTACATGCCCGAATCAAGGTCATAATTCATAATACAATATATGCCCAAATTTTAGTCTTAATATTCCCATTTACAGTTCATGTCAGAACTAGATTTAATATTCTAGTTCACCATTTATGTCCAAGACTAATATACATGTTAATCATTCACTATTATAGCCCATTAAGATTATGCCAACATATTTCTTATGCCAAATTAACTTAATTAAGCTACGCCCAATCCCCGTATAACATGTTTCCACAAGTTCTCTAAGTACTCATGAAATGGCACTAACGAAAGGAGTAGGGGATAAGCACAAGAACTGATATAAAAGAATAGGCATGCAATAATGAACCAAATACAATAATAATGGCTCCAATAGGCTCGATGTACATAACAGTGAATGGGAATAAACTAGCCAAGTTACACACTAATTATGAGATCTAACATAATTAAGGGAATAGGCATAAGAAACTAACTACAATAGTTATAGGCAACTAACCACAATAGTCATGGGCGACTAATCACAACAGTTTATTGTTCAATGTCATAGGCAATAGTCTCATAGTCATGAGTCATAGTCATAGGCAATAGTCTCATAGGCGTGAATTATAGTCATAAGCAATAGTCTCATAGGCATGAATCATAGTCATAGGCAATAGTCTCATAGTCATGAATCATAGTCATAGGCAATAGTCTCATAGTCATGAATCATAGTCATAGGCAACAGTCTCATAGGCAAAAGTTTCATGTCCAATTATGCACTATTCATTATTTGTCCCAAAATTTAGCGTTCGTGCGTTAATCTCTTATGAGATTCAGCGTAGGCTCGTGGTAGCCTGGCTATAGAACAGAAAGAAGAGATAGACGCAGAATAAGATAGATCTAAACATAACAGAACAGACATAACCTCAGATTCAGATTTACAATTCATGTCACAATCATAATTTACGTTTATATCGGAAAATAATTGTACTTTCCTTTCGTGGTTTTAAGAAAGGATAATAAACTGTTGTTGATGCAGAAATGCTGAATTATTCCTCTTTAATTGTTGTTGTAGCTCTAAATTTTGATTTGAGATTTGATTTAGCTTTTAATTCTATTCAGGTTGGAAGAAGATGCATCAGTCCAAGTTTTGATTCCAGCAGAGTAGCGACGCCATTTTTATTTTTAATTAGAATAGAGACAGAGTATAGACATAATGAAATTGTGTAGAGAAAATGAGGCTAGGGGGCTGTTTATACAGGATTAGGAGGACGAACCTAGACAGAAAACGAGATCGGATACATCAGAATGAACCAGGTTCAAAAATTGGGTTTCGGGAGCAGGTCGACCCCCAGGTTGACCTGGCCCCTGGGAGGTCGACACTATGGTCGACCCCCAGGTTGACCTGGTCCATGGGCGGGAATTTTCCCGCCCAGCCTGTTCTGGGATTTTGAATTCGAATTTGAATTCGAATTTTCGAGCAGTTTTCGATTCTGAAAATTCCTGAAACTTCGGAGGGTCATAACTTGGTCATACGGACTCCGTTTTTCGAAAACTCGAACTCGTTTTCAAGCAGAATTTCAAGACGAACGCAATGGCGCAACCCGTTTCCCTTGATTCTTATTTTAAAAATTTATTCTGCCTTGATTTGTTATTCTTATATTTACAGAAAATACGGGGTGTTACAAATCTCCCCTTTTTTTATGATGACAAACTTTATTTATAAAATTACTTACCTAATATCTTGATACTTCAATTACTCCCCCTATCTCCAACAACCCTTTTGGAGCTACTAAGTCCCCCTTAATCCGAGCCGTATTTTATAATTTGCCCCCTTTATCACCAACAAAAACTATATACCTTATTCTAATTTATAACTCTCCTGTATAACTTTAATCTGGGCTAAAATATAACTCTAATATTTCCCTTAAAGCTATGGTACCACTAACATTAGTAATATTAAGTAAAAATCACGTTAATATAATTGAACTAAATTCATTGTATTGTCACTTCATAAATAAGAGTACATATTTAAACATACATAGTCATACCATACAACGAACATTTTTCGAATATACATAATCAATCTAATGAGTATTCTTGACAATGGGTGATTATGAATTGAACAATTTGGGTAATGAAGGCAAAATTCTCAGTTTTGTTCAATTACATTACAATCCTTATCAAAACACACCTCGCCAATGCATATTACTCGATAGTCTTCTTCCATCCGATCATCTTGTTCTTCTTCTTCTTCCATCTGATCATCCAGTTCTTCATCTTCATCATCTTCCTCTTCTTCTTCTTCATTATCCGTTGGGTTACGAATAAGTATATTAAATGAATCATCTTCAATGACGATTGGATTAGAATGATTATCCATTAAGAATTTTTGGAGGTTCCTAATGTTCTTTCCTTGTTCTATTGTTCCCAAACCATTCTTAGTTTCATTTGTTGGATTTCAGCGAGCATTGCAGAGTATACTTCAGAGATTCTTCCACTTTGATCACTCATGCAATCATAGTATGGTGGGTCCTTGAGAAGACGAAGGGAATGACAAAGTGTTGCTTTGGTTGGTATTGGATGAGGAGGCCATTAATTTTACTTTTCAGAAGTTTATTATAGAGAAGAATGAACGAAGAGACAAGAAATTTTGAACTAAGAGGTTAAATAAGTACAAAATCTTATTTTGGAGGAAATTTTAATCTTAAAATTTGACTTTTGCATGTCGACATAGGGGATAGTACATGCCGACATGTCTATTTGAATTTTGAATTTATTTATTTTTATTTTTATATTTTAATATATATATATATATGTGTGTGCGTATTAATATATTTAGTTATTATATTTCATTTAATAAACAAATACCTAGTCCTCTTCTTAATTTTAGTAACTTTTGTATAGTTCTACTATATGTACTTTGTAACTGTGATTAGTGATAACAATAGTATTAATTGCCTTTCAAAATACCTAGTCCACTTCTTAATTTAGTAAACGTGGCTTCATTCAAAGGTTTAGTTAAAATATCTGCAAGTTGATTTTTAGTTTTAATGAATTCTAGTGAAATATTTTCTTTACTTACATTATCCCTGAGAAAATGATGTCTAACATTAACATGTTTTGTTCTAGCATGATGAGTAGGATTTTGGACAGATTTATTACACTAGTCATAATAAATCTTTGATTTTGTTAAATTTAATCCAAAATCTTTTAGAGTTTGTTGTATACAAATTACTTGAGAACAAGCCAGAACAGCAGAGATATATTCTGCTTTAGTTGTTGGAAAACATACGGTATTTTTCTTTTTACTAAACCAAGAGACCAGAGAATGTCCCAAAAAGTGACAAGTTCTACTCGTACTTTTTCGATCTGACTTACAACCGGCATAGTCAGCATCACAATATGAAATTAATTTAAATGAATCAACTTTAGCATAATAATCCAAAATTTAATGTGTGTTTAACATATTTTAGAATATATTTTATGGTTTTTAAGTGAGTTTCCTTAGGTTGAGATTGATATCTTGCGCAAAGACAAACGCTATGCATTATATCTGGTCTACTCATAGTTATATATAATAATGAACCTATCATACCTCTATATGATTTCTGATCTATACCTTTTGATGAGTCTTCTTTGCTTAAACCTTCATTAGTTGCCATTGGAGTGAGTTTTCCTTTGGTATTAGTCATATAATATTTATTGATTAAGTCTCTAGCATATTTTCCTTGATTAAAAAATACTATTATCTAATTATTTTATCTGTAATCCTAAAAAGAAATTAAGTTCTCCCATATGACTCATTTCAAATTCTTTTTTCATGATTTCATAAAATTCTTGATTCATTGCATTATTTGTTTATCCAAAGGAAATGCCATGTACATAGATTTGTACTAATTGAATGTCATTTTTATTTCTTTTAATAAATAGAGTATTATCTGCTTTTCCAATTTCAAAATTTGATTGTAATAAATAAGATCTTAGTCTATCATACAAAGCTCTAGGAGCTTGTTTTAGACCATATAGAGCTTTCTTTAATTTATGAACATGATTTGAAAAAAATTCTTCTTCGAATGGGGATTGTTCAACGTAAACATATTCTTTAACGAATCCATCTAAAAATGCACTTTTTTACATCCATGAAATTATTTTAACTAGAGAAAGCAAGTAGAATTCTAATAGTTGCTAATCTTGCAACGGGGGCAAAAGATTATATCATAATCTATTCCTTCTTCTTGACAGGAACCATATGCAACTAATCGAGCTTTGTTTCTAACGACCTCGCCCAGTTTACTCATTTATTTTTATAAACCCATTTTGTTCCTATTATAGTTTTATCCTCTGTTCTAAGAACAAGTTCGCGTACATTATTTCTAGTAAATTGATTCAGTTCTTTTTGCATAGCAAGTATCCATGAATTATCAAATGATGCTTCTTTTGGATTTTTAGGTTCAATTGTTGACATAAATGCAACGTTACTCATTTTATTTAATTGATTTCTAGTTCTAAATATAGAATCAATATTTCATAGTGTATTTTCTATAGGATGATCTTTCAAAACTCTAATTCTTTTATTTAGTTGATTGATTTCATGATTTATTTCATTTGAATCGTTATTTTCATTTTCAAATTCATCTTTATCATTTATTTATAAAATATTTTTCTGATTTTCATCAAAAGATACATGTATTGTTTCTTCAATAGTATCAGTTTTTAAGTTGAAAACTTTGTAAGCTTTACTTCTATTTGAATATCCAATAAAATTTTCTTTATCTAATTTGGAATAAAAATAAAAATTTGCTTTCAAAAACTCTAAAATAAGATACTTTTGGTTTCTTATTATGAAGAAGTTTGTATGGTGTTTTATTGGTTGATGGTTTGATTAACAACCTATTTAAGATATAACAAGCCGTAGCTACTGCTTTAGCTTAAAAGTTTCTTGATAAGTTACTATCAGAAAGCATTGTTCTAACACACTCTTGAGTCGTTCTACTACTCCATTTCGTTGTGGAGTTCTTAGAAAAAAGAAATTATGAGTATTTCCCTTTTTATTATAGAAATTCTCAAAATTTTCATTTTTAAATTCTCCACCATGATCACTCAATGTACAATTATAATCTTCAATGAAAATAGATTACAAATTCATTTTGCAAAAGTTTGAAATAATTCAAAAGCATTACTTTTATGTTCAAGGAATAATTCCAAGTGTACCTAAAATAATCAGCGACAATAACAAAAACATATTTATTTTGATTTATTGACTGAATTTGAGATGAGCCAAATAAATCCATATAAAGTAACTCAAAATTATTTGAAGTAGAAATTTTATCTTTTAATTTAAATGAACTTTCCTTAGTTTTCCTAGTTGACAGGCATCACATAAACTATCTAATTTAAAATTCATTTTAGGGAGTCCTTTTATTAAATATAATTTAGAAATTTTAGAAAGTAGTTTGAAATTTAAATGCCTAATTTTTTTATGCCAAATCCAAGGATCACTTATATTAGCCAAAAGACATAGGTTATTATTTGAAATTTTCATACTTAGGATATAAATATTTTTCTTTCTAATTCCTTCAAATATAATATCTGAATTATTATCTTCGAAATAGCACTTTGCTTTTTCAAATTTAATTTTATAACCTTTATCACAAAATTGACTTATGCTAAGTAAGTTGTGCTTCAAATTCCTAACTAATAAAATGTCAGAAATAGTAGAAGTTTTAGAATTACGGACATTGCTGATGCCAATCACATAATGTAACGACCCGGCTTTTTCCCCTGTTTTCGGCGGTAATCAAACTAACTAAAACTGTTCATAAAGACGAATTGTTAGGGGTACTTACAAATTTGCACAAAATAAAAAGAACTTTTTCATTATCATTAAAATAATATTACATCACAGTTACAAGAGGTACATTAGAGTACATCGATTACACAGCGGAAGAGATACTAAACTCAACAGAAGAATGCGAATGCTCGAAGGCATAATAGCTCCAGCTAAAACCAGAATCTTGCTCCAACTAACTCCAAGGCTAAATTTGCGAACCAAACTACTAGGCTGCCCATGTAAAAATTATGAGCACCCAGAGTTTAGGTGTGGGAACAATAAACTCTAAGTCAGTCATGGGACTGGTGCGAGAACTCAAAACAGTTGTTTTTAGGGTTTATTTTAAAGTTAGGTAATTCACCGGACCAAGCCGCTAATGCGAAACAGGTTTACTCCATGTGAAAACCAGTGCATAGAAATCTGTAATGACTTTTAAAAAAATGAAGCTATCATAAGCTCGTCCCACATCACACAATGCAAGTGCACACCAGATGGGCGAGTTTTGCCTTATGATAACCAAAAATGCCTTCATACGTGAAAATCCTCTTTTACTACTATATATAGTGTGAAAACCATTTTATCAAATAAATATATTAATCCTAGCTAGCATAATGCCCCATCCCATTATACTAAAAATCCTGCCGGTAACCAGCAGGATATACAATCAAAACCGTACGGGTCGTAGTGGAGATTGGGTTTCCAACATGATGGTTCCGGTACGAAAGATCACTCGTGGTCTCACAAACTTTCTTGCGCGCATCATCCCTGTACTCGTGGATAACGTCCAGACTTGGACTCCGTTATACTAACCCACCATACATGAATCAGAGTACCCAACAAATAGTATCCCAGACTGGGGACTTCGCAGTACCCTTTCATCATCACATCCCAGTGCACCGAACATATGAAACGAACATACAAATCTAACCACCAGTTTACCATCAACCCGGGGCGTGAGGTTTGTCGAGGTCACGATATACACAAAGCTACGCTTAAATAAGCCATGCTTTGATCATCCATAGTTCATCACATAACTTAAGTTTGTCATATTGTCCATTCACTACGCATCACTGATTTCCATCAATATATAACCTCTAAGCTCATACGTCTTAGAGAAGGGTGTTAAGCAAGAGAATAAATTCTCCTCCACCAAGCAGATATATATTAATAAAGATCAGTGCTACGTAGTCAATTACAATTTCAGACACACAGTCCATACATGTCTGTTCTGGGTCAGAACGAAACAACAATCTAGAATTCCTTTACATACATTTAGGCTTATTGCCACTTAACTGATATATAAAATTCATCAGCGAATGGGAGCCAGCCATTCAAGACATTCAGCAAGTGTGACGGCCTGGAATTTCGCTCGATCTGAATCAGTCGTTAAACCGATCTAAACCGTTCGAAACCCCTGACTGTTGAGAACAGGACAAATCAGAACACAAACAGAAAAACATTTCATTGTATATTACAACAATGCATCAGATTACAAGAATATACAGAGTATAAATGAATAAATATTACACAGAAATATCAGAGATTACAGTAAATTACATAGCAGCGGAAAAATAATATAAAGCACAACTGAAGGTGATATACGGATACAGAGCTTTCCGGATATCATTCCAGCTGTAAACCAGGATCCTGTGAATATAAATCTGCAAAACCAAAACTACTAGCTGCCCGTGCGGAAAATAGGGGCACCCAGAGTTTAGGTTAAAACAATAAACTCCAGGTCAGTCATGTGACTGGTGTGAGAACTCAAAAACAGTTATTTAAAACTTTACTTTAAAAGAGAGTAATTCAAGGGACCACGCCGTATAACACGGAACGGGTTTCCTCCCAAGAATACTAGTGCATATAGAATAAACAACGCAATGCTTTTTCGAAAAATGAAGCTATTATAAGACCCAGGTCCTATCATACAATGCAACGCAAGCCGGGGGATAGGGTTTTCCCTTATAATAGCCAAACATGCTTGGTACGTTTTAAACAAATCATTTGATACTATAATAAGTGTATAGTGTCAAAACAATTTCAATCATAAGTATAAATCATAGACGGCATGGGTACCATATATCATGTCGCCATACTAGTTCTACAATTAAAACCGCAATACACGTATTGGAAATTGGATTTCCGTCATGAGTCGAGGCAAGGGGCAAGCTCCTCTCCGCGTTCGAGACACTCTAGCAAATGCCTCAGGATTACGCACACTGGGTAACCCCTGGATGCGGCTGGGCCGGTCCTCACTTACGTTAGAGGATTAATTATGCCTGAACACACGTTTCCCGGTCCTTACAGACCTATAATCGAGGCGCCTCATCCAACAACCACAAAGGTGAAAAGTATATATATGTCAGGGCTGGTAAGTCACTGACACCACCAAAGCTAGAAAGAAACGTGCGCTCTCCCAGCGGTCCGTATCCCGTTTTTAACTCATACCGAGGTGTGAGGCTCGCGAATTCACGCTATACACAAAGCTACGCCACAAAGGCCGTGCTTTGATCATCAACCACAAGACTTTGCTTTTCAACAGAAGCCTTGATCATTGCATCTTAGCGTGCCACACAGGCAGTTCATGCCATGCGACTGATGTCCATCGATATACAACCTCTGAGCTCGTACGTCTCAGAGAAGGGCGTTAAGCAAAAGAATAAATTCTCCGCCGCCAAACAGATGTATATTTAATAGAAATCAATCAACACAGAATAAAATCCAATGTCAGACACACAATCCATTTACAAGTCCGTTCTGGGTCTGAACGAAACCGGAGGCACTTTCCTCGCATATCCATCCATCCCCAAGTACGTCTGGACGACCACCAACTATTTCCATCCTCTTGGGTGTACAGCCCAATCAGGATCGTCAGTAATTATCCAAACGATGTGAAGACTTCCGGTCTTCGACCACCGTCTTCATCTTCGACTTATCGTCGAATCGGTTATTCAGAATGGGTATAAACCCGGACTTTCCGAACAACCCGCGTATATTGAAAACAAATGTTACACAAACACAACATACGCCTCATTCCAATTCAATAGTCACTAACCGCAAATTAGCAAGAGAACAATTTCCCGAACATTAACCCCGAAGGCCGAAACCAACATCAGATCAATACCCAGGAAACCATTCTTCTTAGCCAACCTACAGCTAGTTTCTAAATTCCACATTCTTAGGGAAAAGTTCCCATTAATTTTATCCAAGATAAATTCTTTAAAATTTATCCTGTAATCTTCCTTTGGATGTCATTTAAAACCAAATTATGGTTTTTCCAACTGGTCGAGATTAGCGAACCACAACGAAGTAATTATTTATTTTATTTCCCAATCCCAACCTATTCATCCCATGAAGCAAAACTGGGAATACTCCATATCTAACACCACGGTGTTATCGGTAAAATTAATTACCATTTCACGTTCAAATCTAATTAAAGATTTAACTATCGCTTTGGAGCAAAACTGGTAATACTCCATTCCCGCTCATTTCTAAATTTGATAATTTAGATTATAGATTCACATTTCAATCTAATTGCAGATTCGTTAGAACTCCTTTTACTGGGTTAAAGAACTAGGTGTTATTTAAAACACAGTTCACGACAAACCCAAATCACATTCTATTTGTTATCGGGTTAAAGAACTAGTGTTATTTAAAACACAGTTCACGATAAACCCATTTCAAATCCAATCAAATATATTAGAAATCCCGATTATTTAAAACCCCTTTTAAATCTAATTTCTTTATTTAAAAATAATTAGGTTTTAAATTTAGTTCAAAACTAGTTCATTTCGATAAAAATCTATTTTTATCATTACAATATGGAGTTTTTCATCCCAATTCTTCCCAAATCATTTCTTATGATTTTACATAAATTATTACTATTTTTAATAATTTTATCAAGGCCCGTACAGTCGATTTCCAACAATGGCCATCGAACTGCACTTATAGCGACCTTTTTCGAATTTGATTTGGACGTATCTCCAAATCCAACCGTTAGATTTTGAATTTCTAATATTCTTTAGAAAGCTCTTTTCGATACGAACCCAACGGTTCCGGTTTTAGGAGAATCCGACGGTCGGATCTCCCGTAATGTCCGTTTGAAATAAATGGTCGAAATTCACGAACTGCCGCGGCGCGGCGCGTTCTATTCAGGCCATTATATTATATATATAATATATATATTTCGTCGATTTCTATTTAAAACAAATTATATAAATAGTTTTAAATTCGTTTCAAGAACCATTTCAACTTCTATTTCAATCCAAAGCAAAATTGAATTCTTCTTTAAAAATTCGTTTTAAAATTCATTTCTATTCAATTCAAATTTCAATTAAATTTGAATTCATTTCAATTCGCTTTCAATTCAATTTTGAATTCGTTTTCAATTCAATTCAATTCAAATTGGTTTTATATTCGATTCAAACTCATTTTCTATTCAAATCCAATTCGTTTCGTTTTCTATTTGAATCAAGTTCAATATATATTCAATTTGAAATCAAATTGGTTTTCTATTCGATTCAATTCGAAATCGTTTTATATTCAACTCAAATCGAAATCGTTATATATTCAATTCATTTCGAAATCGTTATATATTCAATTCATTTCGAAATCGTTATATATTCAATTCATTTCGAAATCGTTTTATATTCAATTCATTTCGAAATCGTTATATTTGATATAAATATCGTTCGCGTCAAAATGGCGCATCACTATTCAACACGGCTTTATATATTCTATTTCAAATATTTCTTTTTGTCAACACACGACTAATCTCAACGAATGAGTACCGTCCATGTGTGACTATTTTTGTTAAATTATTTCGTTCAACACATGACTAATCTCAACGGATGAGTACAGTCAACACATGAACCTTTATTTTATATTGATAAAGATGTAAAATTTTATTATAAAAATAATTCGTTCAACACATGACTAATCTCAACGGATGAGTACAGTCAACACATGAACTTTTATTTTATATTGATAAAGATGTAAAATTTTATTATAAAAATAATTCGTTCAACACATGACTAATCTCAACGGATGAGTACAGTCAACACATGAACTTTTATTTTATAATATACTTTATTTTTCAAATTGGAATGAGGCCCAATCAATTACCATATAACGTTAATTATATGGATTTTCATACAACACATGTATACGATAGCATAAAAAATAATAATCAACCATCAACCAAAGTGCACTACACTGTATAAGCATCAAATATAGATATCTAACGCTTATAACAGCCTGTCAATCAATCGATCGACATATTTAATCAATCAGGATGAGTGAACTTCATATTTCATCCTAACACCCGTGTGGGGTTTCAAACAATCAAGCACAGATTTTATTTGTGCAGTTGGGCGATGTGTAAAATTTATCGACCCAATCAATATCAGTCAAATAGGTGTACATAAACAAACCATCTGGCTTGTAAATGAATATTTTATTTTATTCGCATTCACTATATTCATATTCACGTTAAAAATTATATTTTTAACGATAAAATATTTTATTTCGACATATGAATATCTATTCAGTTCATTCTTTAAATAAAATGTTATTTTTATTTTTCTAACATATTTTAGAAAATTTCGGCGGCATAACGGCACTATACTAGAAACGGGACAAGGTCCAGCCTTATCCCCGGTCTAGTGAAGGCCCACGCCATTCACACATCAATCAAAATCACCAAACAATTCAATTTCAATCAATTAATCTAACCAACTACACAACCAAACAAACAAGTCCATGGTCTGTGGACGGGTGTCGGGTGCTACTAAGCACCGTCTGCATCCTAGTATATATATATCTAGAAAATGAAATTTAAAGGTGAGAAGTTCTCACTTATAGCTATCCAATACCACGACTCTTCTTTTGCAGAAGTCTTCGTCGTTTCGCCTTTTTGTCACCTTCGTTGCTGCTTTCACTACATACGTAAAAATCACATTTTTACTTCGCTATTCAATATATAAAAATCGAATTTTTACTTCGATGTTCAATATATAAAAATTATATTTTCCTATCGAAGTTCAATATATAAAAATTATATTTTTAAGCCGCTAAGATCTAATTTTTATCTCGTCAAAAATCTTATTTTTCCTACAACAAAATCCTAAACTTTTTCTACCTCCTACGAATTCAAAATTCCTTCGAATAAAAATCATGTTTTCATGATTAAAAATCAAAGCTTTAAGAGAAAAAGAAAAATCTAATCTTTTTAACCAATAAAAATCAAATCTTTTTATTAGTAAAAACTTAACTTTAAAATGATAAAAATCTATAATTTCTACTTTTTAAAAAAAATCAGTTTTATATACTAAAAAAAATCAGTTTTATATACTAAAAAAAATCAGTTTTATATACTAAAAAAAATCAGTTTTATATACTAAAAAAAATCAGTTTTATATACTAAAAAAAAATCAGAATTGAAAATAAAAATAAAAATAAAAATGAAAATAAAGAAACACTTACAGAAAAAAAAATCGAAGGCGGATGGGGGGGGTTCCTGAGGCGTCGATGGCTGTGTAGTGGCGCGGCGGGATGAGTCGGCGGTGGTCAGGGATTGGCCAGAGGATGCGGTTTCGAAGAGAGTTGGGGTTGTTTTCGGGTTGTAGAAGAAGGAGGAAGAGGGGAGAGAGAAGTGCGAGGGAGGGGGGGGCTGTCAGGATCGGAGCGGCGGCGCAGCTAGATCCAGCGATGGCTGCTAGGGTTGGGGGAGCGGCGGATTCAGGGTTCCAGGTCTCGGGCTTGAAGCTGTAGAGGGGCGGAGAGGAGCGAGAGGTGGTGCATCGGAAGGGATGAAGGGCTTCTCGCCGGAGGCGGCGGGTCTGGTAGAGCGTGGGCGGCAAGGGGAGAGGGCAACGTCGGGTCAAGGAAGGAGCATCGGGATTTTGTGATTTGGGGGCGCGATAATTTAATTAGGTTTAGAGGGGTAATAAGGGTCTGAGGTCTATATATATTATATAATTATTTTATTTTAATTTATTTTAAATCTTGAACTCTATAAAGTATCATTTCCATTCGAACTCGAAACGAAACCCATCGCCCGTCGTCCCTAACTAATTACCCCCATTCCGAACACAATGGGATATGTATCGTAGGCTGATTATACTGTTTCGACCAGTTTTCATCAAATTCAACACATAACTCTATATATTGAATTTGAACGCGCATTTCAATTTACTGGGCCACATACTGAATCTAAAAATTCCCAAAAAATATTTTCTAGCTTCGTATTGACGATACGGTCCTAACAAAACTAGTTTCGCCGAATTCTGAGACCGTTAGAAAAATGGCCAATTTCCAGTCGATTAAAATCAACTGAAATGGTCAAAACACGTTTTCCTTTGCCACGCTCACATATTGATTCGAAAAATTATGAAATTTGAAACCTAACAATAACTTGACATCACGGACCCAACAAAACTGGTTTCGTCGAAATCCGAGGTCATTTGCAAAATGTCCATTTTTAAGGGCCTGAATTCCATAGCGACTATTCAGAATTTTCAACTGGACATATCTTTTGATTCCCGATATGAAATCTTGATTTTTCGGATTCGTTGGAAAGATATTATCAATCAGATCCTAATGTTTTTGGTTTCACTAAAATCCGGATTGTTTTGCACCCGGTACATTCAATTGAAGTTTGAAATCGAATTATCGAACTACCGCGCCATTTTCAATTCTATTTATAATTATATATAAATATTTTATATTCTATCGACGACGCGTATAATATATACGTTCGAATTTCTATTCAAAATAAATTTTACGTCGATATTATTTAAAATAATTCATTTTAAATATTCAGAATCCGCTAAACTTGCCAAAATAAAAATTTTAAACTGGCTCAGAATTTCCGGGTTATTACAATCTCCCCCACTTAAAACTTTTCGTCCCCGAAAAGGAACAAAGTCGAAAGTGGTTTGATTATTAAGCTCTATATTCGATCTGGCTTCCATTCTCCAGCTTTTCAGTTTCTGAGAATTTTCAAAATTTCAAAAATTTGGCTAACACCCTAAATTTTCGAAAAATTTCGCCATAACCTCCCCTGCACCGGGAGCATCGGGGAATTTCAAATAGCTTCCCCGGTCCTTCAGATCTCAAAAAGAAAAAGAAAAAGCCAAGCGGCTAGCCAATAGGCTCATAAAATCATCATCACCCAAACAAAACAGGAAATTATGTAGTAAACATGTACCTATTTGTCGGGCAAACAAATTTTATTCTCTGGCTCTAGCCTCTTTGCTATGACCTGTTCAATATAAGTATATGTATATGCAAGCAAATGCGACCAATTTTCAATACAATTCAATATTTGATTTAATTAGGCATAATAGTTCAAAATTAGCAAGCAAATAAACAAACAACACAAACATCAATCAATTAGTGAATTAGAGTTTCAAATTCATAATTTTGATATATATACAGAAAATCTTGTTTTTGATGCCAATTCACAACAAAGTGTTCTATCTATATAAGTTTTGGTTCTCACACCAATCTAATGGAAATATATAGATGTCACACCTTCGTTACTCGAACATGAATACTAATGACAACTAGTCAATCATCAGAATCGTCTTCGGGCCACTAGAGTATGATTCTATATCTATCCAGTATATTAAAACTTCGAATATACGTTCATGACGCGTATACGCGAAATCTATATATACTCGATTGTCCATATTCAAAATAAATAAATAGTCAAATACGTTTAAAATGGTTTAAATTTTCAAAACAAAATTGTTTGCATTTGAAAAATATACTCTTCACACTCGTTCTAGGATACTACTGATCCTATCTCTAACGAGTCATTCTAATTGGATATTACTAATCCAATATCTGATGAATTCTTTCGTATGGTTCTAATGTGTCTTGTTCTCGAGCTCTGTAAACCAAAGCTCTGATACCAAATGTGACGGCCTGGAATTTCGCTCGATCTGAATCAGTCGTTAAACCGATCTAAACTGTTCGAAACCCCTGACTGTTGAGAACAGGACAAATCAGAACACAAACAGAAAAACATTTCATTGTATATTACAACAATGCATCAGATTACAAGAATATACAGAGTATAAATGAATAAATATTACACAGAAATATCAGAGATTACAGTAAATTACATAGCAGCGGAAAAATAATATAAAGCACAACTGAAGGTGATATACGGATACAGAGCTTTCCGGATATCATTCCAGCTGTAAACCAGGATCCTGTGAATATAAATCTGCAAAACCAAAACTACTAGCTGCCCGTGCGGAAAATAGGGGCACCCAGAGTTTAGGTTAAAACAATAAACTCCAGGTCAGTCATGTGACTGGTGTGAGAACTCAAAAACAGTTATTTAAAACTTTACTTTAAAAGAGAGTAATTCAAGGGACCACGCCGTATAACACGGAACGGGTTTCCTCCCAAGAATACTAGTGCATATAGAATAAACAACGCAATGCTTTTTCGAAAAATGAAGCTATTATAAGACCCAGGTCCTATCATACAATGCAACGCAAGCCGGGGGATAGGGTTTTCCCTTATAATAGCCAAACATGCTTGGTACGTTTTAAACAAATCATTTGATACTATAATAAGTGTATAGTGTCAAAACAATTTCAATCATAAGTATAAATCATAGACGACATGGGTACCATATATCATGTCGCCATACTAGTTCTACAATTAAAACCGCAATACACGTATTGGAAATTGGATTTCCGTCATGAGTCGAGGCAAGGGGCAAGCTCCTCTCCGCGTTCGAGACACTCTAGCAAATGCCTTAGGATTACGCACACTGGGTAACCCCTGGATGCGGCTGGGCCGGTCCTCACTTACGTTAGAGGATTAATTATGCCTGAACACACGTTTCCCGGTCCTTACAGACCTATAATCGAGGCGCCTCATCCAACAACCACAAAGGTGAAAAGTATATATATGTCAGGGCTGGTAAGTCACTGACACCACCAAAGCTAGAAAGAAACGTGCGCTCTCCCAGCGGTCCGTATCCCGTTTTTAACTCATACCGAGGTGTGAGGCTCGCGAATTCACGCTATACACAAAGCTACGCCACAAAGGCCGTGCTTTGATCATCAACCACAAGACTTTGCTTTTCAACAGAAGCCTTGATCATTGCATCTTAGCGTGCCACACAGGCAGTTCATGCCATGCGACTGATGTCCATCGATATACAACCTCTGAGCTCGTACGTCTCAGAGAAGGGCGTTAAGCAAAAGAATAAATTCTCCGCCGCCAAACAGATGTATATTTAATAGAAATCAATCAACACAGAATAAAATCCAATGTCAGACACACAATCCATTTACAAGTCCGTTCTGGGTCTGAACGAAACCGGAGGCACTTTCCTCGCATATCCATCCATCCCCAAGTACGTCTGGACGACCACCAACTATTTCCATCCTCTTGGGTGTACAGCCCAATCAGGATCGTCAGTAATTATCCAAACGATGTGAAGACTTCCGGTCTTCGACCACCGTCTTCATCTTCGACTTATCGTCGAATCGGTTATTCAGAATGGGTATAAACCCGGACTTTCCGAACAACCCGCGTATATTGAAAACAAATGTTACACAAACACAACATACGCCTCATTCCAATTCATTAGTCACTAACCGCAAATTAGCAAGAGAACAATTTCCCGAACATTAACCCCGAAGGCCGAAACCAACATCAGATCAATACCCAGGAAACCATTCTTCTTAGCCAACCTACAGCTAGTTTCTAAATTCCACATTCTTAGGGAAAAGTTCCCATTAATTTTATCCAAGATAAATTCTTTAAAATTTATCCTGTAATCTTCCTTTGGATGTCATTTAAAACCAAATTATGGTTTTTCCAACTGGTCGAGATTAGCGAACCACAACGAAGTAATTATTTATTTTATTTCCTAATCCCAACCTATTCATCCCATGAAGCAAAACTGGGAATACTCCATATCTAACACCACGGTGTTATCGGTAAAATTAATTACCATTTCACGTTCAAATCTAATTAAAGATTTAACTATCGCTTTGGAGCAAAACTGGTAATACTCCATTCCCGCTCATTTCTAAATTTGATAATTTAGATTATAGATTCACATTTCAATCTAATTGCAGATTCGTTAGAACTCCTTTTACTGGGTTAAAGAACTAGGTGTTATTTAAAACACAGTTCACGACAAACCCAAATCACATTCTATTTGTTATCGGGTTAAAGAACTAGTGTTATTTAAAACACAGTTCACGATAAACCCATTTCAAATCCAATCAAATATATTAGAAATCCCGATTATTTAAAACCCCTTTTAAATCTAATTTCTTTATTTAAAAATAATTAGGTTTTAAATTTAGTTCAAAACTAGTTCATTTCGATAAAAATCTATTTTTATCATTACAATATGGAGTTTTTCATCCCAATTCTTCCCAAATCATTTCTTATGATTTTACATAAATTATTACTATTTTTAATAATTTTATCAAGGCCCGTACAGTCGATTTCCAACAATGGCCATCGAACTGCACTTATAGCGACCTTTTTCGAATTTGATTTGGACGTATCTCCAAATCCAACCGTTAGATTTTGAATTTCTAATATTCTTTAGAAAGCTCTTTTCGATACGAACCCAACGGTTCCGGTTTTAGGAGAATCCGATGGTCGGATCTCCCGTAATGTCCGTTTGAAATAAATGGTCGAAATTCACGAACTGCCGCGGCGCGGCGCGTTCTATTCAGGCCATTATATTATATATATAATATATATAATATATATATTTCGTCGATTTCTATTTAAAACGAATTATATAAATAGTTTTAAATTCGTTTCAAGAACCATTTCAACTTCTATTTCAATCCAAAGCAAAATTGAATTCTTCTTTAAAAATTCGTTTTAAAATTCATTTCTATTCAATTCAAATTTCAATTAAATTTGAATTCATTTCAATTCGCTTTCAATTCAATTTTGAATTCGTTTTCAATTCAATTCAATTCAAATTGGTTTTATATTCGATTCAAACTCATTTTCTATTCAAATCCAATTCGTTTCGTTTTCTATTTGAATCAAGTTCAATATATATTCAATTTGAAATCAAATTGGTTTTCTATTCGATTCAATTCGAAATCGTTTTATATTCAACTCAAATCGAAATCGTTATATATTCAATTCATTTCGAAATCGTTATATATTCAATTCATTTCGAAATCGTTATATATTCAATTCATTTCGAAATCGTTATATATTCAATTCATTTCGAAATCGTTTTATATTCAATTCATTTCGAAATCGTTATATTCGATATAAATATCGTTCGCGTCAAAATGGCGCATCACTATTCAACACGGCTTTATATATTCTATTTCAAATATTTCTTTTTGTCAACACACGACTAATCTCAACGAATGAGTACCGTCCATGTGTGACTATTTTTGTTAAATTATTTCGTTCAACACATGACTAATCTCAACGGATGAGTACAGTCAACACATGAACCTTTATTTTATATTGATAAAGATGTAAAATTTTATTATAAAAATAATTCGTTCAACACATGACTAATCTCAACGGATGAGTACAGTCAACACATGAACTTTTATTTTATATTGATAAAGATGTAAAATTTTATTATAAAAATAATTCGTTCAACACATGACTAATCTCAACGGATGAGTACAGTCAACACATGAACTTTTATTTTATAATATACTTTATTTTTCAAATTGGAATGAGGCCCAATCAATTACCATATAACGTTAATTATATGGATTTTCATACAACACATGTATACGATAGCATAAAAAATAATAATCAACCATCAACCAAAGTGCACTACACTGTATAAGCATCAAATATAGATATCTAACGCTTATAACAGCCTGTCAATCAATCGATCGACATATTTAATCAATCAGGATGAGTGAACTTCATATTTCATCCCAACACCCGTGTGGGGTTTCAAACAATCAAGCACAGATTTTATTTGTGCAGTTGGTCGATGTGTAAAATTTATCGACCCAATCAATATCAGTCAAATAGGTGTACATAAACAAACCATCTGGCTTGTAAATGAATATTTTATTTTATTCGCATTCACTATATTCATATTCACGTTAAAAATTATATTTTTAACGATAAAATATTTTATTTCGACATATGAATATCTATTCAGTTCATTCTTTAAATAAAATGTTATTTTTATTTTTCTAACATATTTTAGAAAATTTCGGCGGCATAACGGCACTATACTAGAAACGGGACAAGGTCCAGCCTTATCCCCGGTCTAGTGAAGGCCCACGCCATTCACACATCAATCAAAATCACCAAACAATTCAATTTCAATCAATTAATCTAACCAACTACACAACCAAACAAACAAGTCCATGGTCTGTGGACGGGTGTCGGGTGCTACTAAGCACCGTCTTCATCCTAGTATATATATATATCTAGAAAATGAAATTTAAAGGTGAGAAGTTCTCACTTATAGCTATCCAATACCACGACTCTTCTTTTGCAGAAGTCTTCGTCGTTTCGCCTTTTTGTCACCTTCGTTGCTGCTTTCACTACATACGTAAAAATCACATTTTTACTTCGCTATTCAATATATAAAAATCGAATTTTTACTTCGATGTTCAATATATAAAAATTATATTTTCCTATCGAAGTTCAATATATAAAAATTATATTTTTAAGCCGCTAAGATCTAATTTTTATCTCGTCAAAAATCTTATTTTTCCTACAACAAAATCCTAAACTTTTTCTACCTCCTACGAATTCAAAATTCCTTCGAATAAAAATCATGTTTTCATGATTAAAAATCAAAGCTTTAAGAGAAAAAGAAAAATCTAATCTTTTTAACCAATAAAAATCAAATCTTTTTATTAGTAAAAACTTAACTTTAAAATGATAAAAATCTATAATTTCTACTTTTTAAAAAAAATCAGTTTTATATACTAAAAAAAATCAATTTTATATACTAAAAAAAATCAGTTTTATATACTAAAAAAAATCAGTTTTATATACTAAAAAAAATCAGTTTTATATACTAAAAAAAAATCAGAATTGAAAATAAAAATAAAAATAAAAATGAAAATAAAGAAACACTTACAGAAAAAAAATCGAAGGCGGATGGGGGGGTTCCTGAGGCGTCGATGGCTGTGTAGTGGCGCGGCGGGATGAGTCGGCGGTGGTCAGGGATTGGCCAGAGGATGCGGTTTCGAAGAGAGTTGGGGTTGTTTTCGGGTTGTAGAAGAAGGAGGAAGAGGGGAGAGAGAAGTGCGAGGGAGGGGGGGCTGTCAGGATCGGAGCGGCGGCGCAGCTAGATCCAGCGATGGCTGCTAGGGTTGGGGGAGCGGCGGATTCAGGGTTCCAGGTCTCGGGCTTGAAGCTGTAGAGGGGCGGAGAGGAGCGAGAGGTGGTGCATCGGAAGGGATGAAGGGCTTCTCGCCGGAGGCGGCGGGTCTGGTAGAGCGTGGGCGGCAAGGGGAGATGGCAACGTCGGGTCAAGGAAGGAGCATCGGGATTTTGTGATTTGGGGGCGCGATAATTTAATTAGGTTTAGAGGGGTAATAAGGGTCTGAGGTCTATATATATTATATAATTATTTTATTTTAATTTATTTTAAATCTTGAACTCTATAAAGTATCATTTCCATTCGAACTCGAAACGAAACCCATCGCCCGTCGTCCCTAACTAATTACCCCCATTCCGAACACAATGGGATATGTATCGTAGGCTGATTATACTGTTTCGACCAGTTTTCATCAAATTCAACACATAACTCTATATATTGAATTTGAACGCGCATTTCAATTTACTGGGCCACATACTGAATCTAAAAATTCCCAAAAAATATTTTCTAGCTTCGTATTGATGATACGGTCCTAACAAAACTAGTTTCGCCGAATTCTGAGACCGTTAGAAAAATGGCCAATTTCCAGTCGATTAAAATCAACTGAAATGGTCAAAACACGTTTTCCTTTGCCACGCTCACATATTGATTCGAAAAATTATGAAATTTGAAACCTAACAATAACTTGACATCACGGACCCAACAAAACTGGTTTCGTCGAAATCCGAGGTCATTTGCAAAATGTCCATTTTTAAGGGCCTGAATTCCATAGCGACTATTCAGAATTTTCAACTGGACATATCTTTTGATTCCCGATATGAAATCTTGATTTTTCGGATTCGTTGGAAAGATATTATCAATCAGATCCTAATGTTTTTGGTTTCACTAAAATCCGGATTGTTTTGCACCCGGTACATTCAATTGAAGTTTGAAATCGAATTATCGAACTACCGCGCCATTTTCAATTCTATTTATAATTATATATAAATATTTTATATTCTATCGACGACGCGTATAATATATACGTTCGAATTTCTATTCAAAATAAATTTTACGTCGATATTATTTAAAATAATTCATTTTAAATATTCAGAATCCGCTAAACTTGCCAAAATAAAAATTTTAAACTGGCTCAGAATTTCCGGGTTATTACAGCAAGTCACCCTTACGCCATGATGGGTCCCGGTCTTCAATTTTGTCTTCAATATTTTCAACTGCTCCACAACGTCGTATTATTACTTGGAATGGTTTTCGGACGTACCTCCAATCCCAGTCCTTCCAAATAATAAGCGCAATTTAAAAAAAATACAATTACGGAACGCACAGGCTTTCAACCAAATCTCGTTCCATCTTGGATTTTGTTAAATTAAACTTCTTTAAATTCATTCTCAAATTATAACAAAAATCCATATTTACCTTTCTCTTTTAAAGCACATCCCTTAAATCAAAGATAATTTAGCCTCAAAGCCTTAATTAATTTTCCTTTGATAACTCGTTATCAAAAACCCGGTTTCCTTTCAAATCCCTTACCCCACATTTCAACCCTAGTTTCCAATTAAATTGGTTTCCAAACATTCAATTCAGTAATCTTAACTAAAAGATTATACTTCCTTCCCAATTCCTTATTTTTAATTCCCTCAAATCAAAGATTTGTTTAAATCCCCAAATTACGATATGAATTTCCATAATTCAATCTCATTGGGTTTCAAGAATGATATTATTGAAGATATGATTCACAACAAAACCCAAATCAATCGATATTGAACAAAAGTTACACAGAAATTGTATCTACTTATATTTGATATCAATTCTCATGATCAACGAATACTATAAGTGGAATAACGATAAAATAATAATATCTTTCAAATTCCTCAAATATTATATGTTTACACCAAAAAAATTCATATCAAATATTCGAAGATTATTTCTATCCAACTTATCCCAATCAAATTGGGAAACCCATATCTTAATTAAAAAATTTATCCAACTCTTTGACATTAGATCTAGATACAAATATCATCCACTTGTACTTAATATTAATCTCTTTCTCCAACTCACACTATAAGCAGAATAACGGTGAAATACCTTTTAAATTCCTCAAATAGTAAGAGTTATCATCGAACATATTAATATCAAACATCCGAAGATTTATCTACAACCATATCCAATTATTTAAAATTGAAAACCCCGTTTTAGTTTCAAATAAATCAATTTAAATTCCATATAAAACATTTTCAACAATTTTAAATCTTTGAAAACATCCCATTAATCATTTACAAGTAATTACTTATAGTTCGGGAAACAGCTCGCGGTTTACAACTTCAAAATAGATTGTTTTCAAAGAAAGAGTTACCATAGTGTTTCAAAAGTGTTACAAAGCAGTTATCTTAACTACTTTGATCAAAATACAGTTTATCTTAGCCAAAACCTAAACTTTATGATTCGAAATACTTTTACATAATTTATAATGATTTTACAAAAAATCCATATTTTTAAAACATTTAAAATAGCTGTTTATAGTTATGGTCGACAACTGCTCTTACAGCGACCTTTTCCAAAACGGTTTTAAACATAACTTGAAAATTATGACTTGAAATTAAAATTCGCTTTCACTCATTTAAAAGCTCTTGTTAATATAAATCAATTATTTTTCGTTTCTTGGAAATCCGATTTAGATTGCAAAGATTATAAGCATTTACAGTTTGTAACTAAAATAAGCAAATTGCCATTATGCTACAAGCTCTATTTTGACTGAAATAAAAATTATTCTTCAGTACTTCAAAATACCTTAGAAAACCATTATATACTCATGTAAATCCTTTAAAACCATTTAAAGTAATTTACATTGACTTTCCAATTTTATTTTGGGTTCAAAATTCAACTTTTTTTTACTTAATAAATCAAATTCCAATTCATTTCTAAATTCAAATAACATTAAATTAACCATCCCATTCCTCGGATCAGTTAGGGATAGCCAGGGATAGCAGGAAACTTTATTTTCAAACCCAAGCCTAGACCCTATCCTCTCTATCATCCTAGAACGTTCAAGTATTTATTTATTCATTTTAAGAAACTTCATCAATATATATGAATTTATACATATGTGTCTTTTCCAATTATTAACCTTCAATTTCAATAACGATATTATTTCTAGTTACGAAGGAGATTTTTCGATCACCCATGTGATACCAAAATTGTTGTGCTATAGTGTGTGCGAAACAACATCAACAACCATTATAAACATCCATAACAACCATCATTAACATGATTAAATAAATCATAATTGTGCACAAGCGTTATAATACTAACGCTTAATAGTGTGTGTGTTCTAAACTACGCATCCATCATCCATCACAACAAACATCAATCATCATTAACCACTAATAACTCATCTTTATATTTAAATTAGTCTAACTACTAATTAAATATATAAACCGTGGTTAAAGAGTTCTCACCTAACAGCTTTCCATATCTTTACGGCAAGCGAGCCTGGCTGAGCGAACCATTAGACAATATTTCGGCGCAACATCCTCTTCACCAATATTTATGTGTGTGTATATATATATATATATATGTATATGTATATTAGTCTCTCTCTTTATAAGGGAAGGAGGAGGAGGATGACGACGAACTTTGGCAAGGTGATGGTGGAAAAGGGGAGGACTTATGCCATGGACACCATGGCCATAAGCTTATGAAGAAGAAGGAAAGTAGGAAAAATGAAAATGGATGATAAAAAATGAAGTAAAGAGCACCTTATATAGGAAATGAGGAGTAAGGAAGTAAAGACGCATAAGAGGACAATCGGAAACCATGCATGAAAGCTTACATGCAAATTTACAAATGTCGATACACTTGTCTTAAGAAGAGAAGGTGAACTTTTGCTAGTATTTTCCCTTAAATGCTTTGAATACTAAGGGCAAAACTTAATTCTAATGCTACTAATTCATGTTATAGTTTGACAAATTCGATCGAGCGATAAATAGTATCAATAAATCCAAACTCATTAATAATCATTCTCATTTATAATTCAAGTAGAATCTACCATATAACTTATCAAAATTATTAAATATTCTTAACCATATATATTTATGTCAAATTCAAATTTAAATTCAAAATTAAGTAATAAAAAATCCAATTTTAAATTGGTTAAAAATCTGGAACGTTACAATTAACCCTCCCTTAAAACTTTTCGTCCTCGTAAAGGAAAGGGAATCGTAACTACTCATTCAATAAATTGAAGATTAAAATTCTTTATAATAAATCTCATGTTCTCATAATGGATATATCGGGTGGAATATTCCTACACACATATTTACGGACCACCAAATCTACATGTCCTCTGACGATAACCTCTGGTTACCCATTATATTCGATTCATCGTTTACTGGGCCAATTACTTATACTCAACCATTTACTGCTTTTAAAAAATTCAAAGTTATATATTTATTATCTTAGATCTTATCTTGCGAATACAAAGGTTATGAAACTTATTCCTTTTAAGTTTCCAAAATTTACTATTATTCATTACACGAAAAACTTGATCATCTCCGAACTCAGCTTGTCTAAACATTTCAGTTGAGCTAATTTATTCTTACTATTCCCGCTTGCCAAATATCCTTTAATCCAATTATGAAACTTAATTCACAAGGTATTCATGCTCACTTAAACAGTTCCTTTTGTTGCCACAATATACTTTAGAACTTATCGAATTGTCCAAAATCGTCGATAATTCCAATATTCCTATCTATACCTTTAATTAAATTCAATAATTTTTCATTAGAATAAGATCTATTTGGATATATGACATAATATATTTAAAAGAAGTTTTTTATATATATAATTAACATCATATATACACATTTATTCATGCATCCAACTTTTCAGAGATAATTCCCTAGAGGTCAAAGACTTGCTTTGATTACATAATTCTTGTGTTCCTTCTTCTTCACTTATGACTGCGGGTGGTGTTGCTTTAGCTGGTCTTTCTCCCTTCATTAACTGACAATCCTGGACTACATGCCCTACTTTTCTGCATCGATAACACTTCTTTTCTTTTGTTGGGTTCATGGGTTTCTTCTTTGTTTTAGGTCACTTACATATAAAATGTACTTTCTTCTTGCATTTGAAACAAATTATGTCTTCTCGAATGGTTTTCTTTTGTATTCATTTTGGGCATAAAACTGCAAAATTTCCTTCTTGACTACATCTATAACAATAGACACCTTTGAATTTCCCCAATCTAAGGCTTTCTTCCTTTTGTTTTCAGTTATGAGCTTTTCTTGCTTGTTTTAGGGTCATCCACCATTCAGTACCTGATAGACCAAACTCCATCTTTGTTCCTATAAGGAAATTTTATTGAAAAGTTCAGGTTACTCTCTACTTTATTTACTGGCTTATCCCTTACTAACAAGTTTACCTGGTATAATTCTTACAACCCAATAAAATTTTCACTTTTCTATTTAAGTTCACATCAATTTACCAAACAATTTCAAACACTTATGTAAATGGGTTTAAGAATATATTGATGTTTTAATCGGAATCATATAGTCATCCCACTTTTGAAAGTCGAAAATACATACTGATGTTGCTACAGTCATCAATAGAATCATCTTCAGGCAACTAGAGTGTGGTTCTATATCTATCTAGTATACTTAAGACTTCGTATATACGTTGATCAATTGTATATGCAAAATCTTCTTATACTCGATAGTCCAGCCTCAACATAAAATAAAATACTCAAATTCTAATTTTTAATTTCTAACCATATTGATTAGTTACCTTAACAAATTTGACCCAAGTTTATCGATATTTCGTAATGTTACCCAATAGTGAAATTAAATCCAAAAGGCATTTGTACTTGGATCATTTTCCTGATCAGTGGAAGAGGTTTAATTTCCATGCCATAAGAAGTATTTTATGTGTAATTATAATCAAAAATGTAAACTTAACCTTAATCGTTTGATTAAGTATACTGGTTATAATCAACCATATATTTCCAAAATATGTTTCTTTCTTAAAATATAACTTTTCAAAACTCATTTCATATTTTCAAATACGCTCTCTCAAGTATAATACTCCAAAATCTCATTTTAGGGTATTACTAACCCTATCTCTAATGAGATATATAACTCTGATGAGTCTTTCCTTTTGTTCAAATATGTTGTACCCCATTGCTTTGTATAAACCAAAGCTCTGATACCAGTGTGTAACGACCCGGCTTTTTGCTCGGTTTTCGGCGGTAATTAAACCAACATAAACTATTCACAAAGACGGATTGTTAGGGGTACTTTCAAATTTGCACAAAATAAAAAGAATGTTTCCATTATCATTAAAATAATATTACATAAGAGTTACAAGAGGTACATCAGAGTACATCATCACACAACGGAAGAGATACTAAGCTTAACGGAAGAATGCGAATGCTCGAAGACACAAAAGCTCCAAATAAAACCAGAATCTTGCTCCAAATAACTCCAGGGCTAAATATGCGAACCAAACTACTAGGCTACCCATGTAAAAATTATGGGCACCTAGAGTTTAGGTGAGAGAACTCAAAACTGTTGTTTTTAGGGTTTATTTTAAAGTTAGGTAATTCACTGGACCATGCCGCTAATGCGGAACGGGTTTACTCCATGTGAATACCAGTGCATAGAAATACACAATGACATTTTGAAAAATGAAGCTATCATAAGCTCGTTCTATATCACACAATGCAAGCGCACACCAGATGGGCGAGTTTTTTTTTATGATAACAAAAAATGCCTTCATACATGAAAATCCTCTTTTACTATTATATATAATGTGAATACCATTTTATCAAATAAATGTATTAATCCTAGCCAGCATAATTCCCCATCCCATTATACTGACAATCCTACCGATAACCAGCAGGCTATAGAATCAAAACCGTACGGGCTCGTAGTGGAGATTGGGTTTCCAACATAATGGTTCCTGGTACGAAAGATCATTCGTGGGCTCACAAACTTTATTGCGCGCATCATCCCAGTACTCGCGGATAACGTCCAGACTCGGACTTCATTATAATAACCCACCATACATGAATCAGAGTACCCAACAAATAGCGTCCCGGACTGGGGGCTTCGTAGTACCCTTTCATCATCACATCCCATGCACCAAACATACGAAATGAACATAAAAATCTGACCACCAGTTTACCATCAATCCGGGGTGTAAGGTTTGTCGAGGTCACGATAAACCCAAAGCTACGTTTAAATAAGTCATGCTTTGATCATCCATAGTCCATCACATAACTTGAGTATGTCATTTGTCCATTCACTACGTGTAACGACCCGCATTCTACGCATCGAAGGATTGTAGAGTATTAATTTTTTCACATACGAAGTCGCATGGTCATGTAACTTTGGGAGACGACTATTGGGGTCATTTCGCATGTTCATGATTTTTGCCAATTTTTAAATGACCATTTTGCCCCTAGCTGATCTTGTTTCGGCCATAACTTTTGATTGGAAAATAGTTTTGACCTAAAACCACTTCCATTAGATCCAGATTATGGTTTACCTTTCCGTAGAGTGGTCATATGTGAAAAACGGACTTACCGTTTGGGAGATATGACTGAATCAAGGTTTAGGAGGTGAAAAACAGCTTAACCGGGCTTGATTGGGTAGTTAACAGCTAGGCCCATTGGGGGATTTCGGGATTAGGGGTATATAGGGGTTGATTAGGGTTAGAAAACATTTCTTTAGACACATTTTCAGCCGCCACTTTCATTCTTGGAACCCTAGTAATGGCCTCCACTTGCTAAAACACCCCAAATCACCTTTTAATCGCTAATTAAGCCAAATCTACATCAAATCAAAGCGGATTAGCACAAAAATCGAGGTAGAACTGCTGTATAGCCTTGGGAACAGCGCCAAATAGAGAATCATTTCAGATTTTGTATTTTCTTTTGGTTAAGGTGAGTGATTAGCATTGTTTTAACACTAATTACAGTTAATTAGGGTGATTAGTGTTAATTAATGAAATTATGCATGTTAAAAATCTGGAAAAATATTTATAAATTTCGAAATATTGTTTTAGGCCTCTATTAGAAAATTTGGTTAATTTGGTTAAGTTTTGCTAATCATATCATTAGTTTTGCTTAATCATGCTTAAGGGAAAATATGGGATTTTGGCGATGTTTGATTTGTTTTAACCTATCAAATTATTATTTTGGTGTTTATGGTTAGTCCTATATGTTGCTATGACTGTTTGGAATGATTTGTGATTGTTTAGAGAAGTTAGATTGGTCGAAAACGCCGTCGAATGGCGTAAACAGGTCGCTGGACAAAGTGTAGGAAATGTGCAGAGATCGGATTGGATCGGATCCCCCGAACCCCGAATTGACACGCTCGTGAATGGTGCCACCGCACCGACTCGCTCACCTGGGGAGCCATACGATCCGAACCGCTTCAGCTTGAGTACCACGAACCATCTGGGAAAGCAAGTCACGAACCGTTTCTTCATCCGATCCAAACCCACTGGAGTTGGCACCATGACACGATCCGGAGTGCTTGGGAAGGAGGATTGAACTAGAGGAGCTCCCACGAACCGAACCGCCAGGAGGTGTGGACCTCGACCCGAACCGCTGGAGGAAGGACACCACGAACCGAATCGATCTGCAGAGGGTGCTACGAACCGATGGGAACCCGATCCTAAATGATGATCACGAACTGAATGAAGACCGATCCGGAGATGATGACCAAAACCCAAGATGCAAAGGTAGCCCAAGTAGGAAGTTTGTACGCAGGATCCAGTTGGGAACCAACGGGTTAACTTCATGAGTTGGGCTTTGCTGCGGCACGTATGCTAAGGGGTCATCGATGTTTATAACTTTGGATCACTATGGAGTGCAGGGTATGTGGATGGATTCAGGGCCGCAGTGGCCTAGGTAGGACTATTGGCTGTAGACCAATGAGGTGGGTTCATTTGTAATGATTTAGTTGTGACTCCATGGGGCAAGCTTGGTGGTAGCAATAGTTATACAAGTCGGATTCCGTCGCTACCTTGATGGGTCTAGTGATCAAAGTGGTGGATATCATATGCTTTACGCACTAAGTGAGAGATCTGAGGATGGTTGCTATGATTGATTGTTTGCCATCACTATGTCATGCACACCCCCACCCCCGTATTTTTTACACCTTATGTTTAGTGGCACCTTAGGGTATTGAGCGGTATGTTGTGCTAACACTTTGGTTGCAGGTCCAGGTTCAGGTATGGTTTAGTATACCTGTTATTGTTCTGTTTTGCTGCTTATCACTCATACCAGACTTTTGTCTGACCCAGAGTTTTATGTCTCTTTTTATTACTCTGGGTGCAATTAAACGGGCAGACTAGAGACATGTTAGGTGGTATGCATGAGTAGCTGTACAGGAGACGAGCAGGAGGTTCCCACGTATGATATATATATATATATATATTCTCCCTGTGTCGCTACTGGTCACTACTTTGGGCATTAGTAGTGTACCTTTCCTTTACTTTGCTTTAGAGACAGTTTTCAAAAGTTGTAATAATGATGATGTGGAACATAAGCTGTATTTGGATTTTCCGCTGCTATGATGTTTAGTTTTCAGCTTATACACTGTCTCGCCTGTTTATGTCAAAGTATGTTATTATTATATTTTATCCCATGCGCTATGAGACATTCTACAGGTTACTTGCTAGTTCAAATTCCTTACCTTTCCTTTCTTTGACGACCGTCCCGTGCTAGTTGGACATCGGCACAGCGCACTTTCATTGGAAATGTCGGCTGGTGCGTGGCGGGCCGTCACACTTGGTATCAGAGCTCTAGGTTGCGTAGTTAACCTAGGGAAAGACACCCGAGAGAGATAATACGTATATGAGAGCGCGTATTTGTGATTATTTTGGTTTTAAAAATCTATATATATATATATACTATTAGTATAACTAAGGATGAAGTCGCACTGCCCTGACACCATAAAGAGGATGGTTAATCGTTTCTCTTTACAGATTGAACGATGAGCCGATATACGAGGGGTGCTGGTAGAGGAGCCAATAATGGGAATGCTCCTGACATGAGGACTATGTTCACCGACTTCATGAGAGAGATGCTTAGGGACGTTCAGAGGGCAGTTCCCAATGTTGCTAATGGTGGTGGTGCAGCGGTGCAAGCGCATAGGGCCGATTTCGCCAAGCTATGCAATGATTACACTAGTCTTGGTGGAAAGCCGTTCTACGGAACGGAATCAGCCACAAATGTTCAAGATTGGTTGGATAGCTGTGAGCGTATCTTCGAAGACTTGGGTATCGAGGATGCGATGAAGAGAAAGTTAGCATCCCGTCAACTACAAGGACGGGCGATGAATTGGTGGAACGCTATTAAGGCAGCTACCCCTGAGGATCAGGTTACTTGGGATCAGTTTAAGGCCCAATTCAGTGATAAGTTCATCCCAGCTTCCCAGAAGTCAGAGTTGTTTAGGAAATTTCTGGAGCTTAAGCAGAATGGTAAGGCAGTCTCGGAGTACATTGCAGAGTTCGATACTTTATCGAAGTATGGATTATCCCTCATTGACACTCCCGAGAAGAAAACTGAGAAGTTCATAACAGGCTTGGATCGGTACCTGGGGGTGAGGCTTATTAACTACATCGATGAGACGTTTGAATCGATTGTGGGGAAAGCTTTGAGATCAAAGAGTCTATAACCTAAGTCGAAGACTGAGGTTGCATCTGCAGAGGAGCCAAAGCCATAAGCAAGCGGTGGAGGCAAGAATGGTTCTCAGAGTAAGAGAAAGCAGAATCAGACCAAGGATGGCCAGAAGAAAAAGAATAAGAAAGATGTTGAGTGCTTCAGCTGTGGTAAGAAGGGCCACTATGCCAAAGAATGTCGGGCCAAGCCATCGGACAGGAAGTGCTTCAACTGTGGTCAAGTGGGACATCACAAGGATAAGTGTCTGCAACCCCCTAAAAAAAGCAGATTGTGAAAGCATATGCTATCGATGTTGTTCCTTCTTCGTCGAATGCCCCAACCGCGGCCGAGAAAGGAAAGAATGTCGTTATTCAAGGTATGCTTTCTGTTTATGATGTTCCTGTTCGAGTATTGTTTGATACCGGAGCATCCCGTTCCTTCATATCTAGTGACCTGGTAGATAGGTTGGGATTGGAACCCGAGATAGTCGATAGATCTTTAGCAGTGACAAACCCGATTGGTGGTTCGACTAGCCTTTGTATGATTTGTCGTAATGTGGTCTTATCGAGTCATGGATGCATGTTTGTTTGTGATTGCTTTGTTTTGGACTTTACTGGGTTTGGCTTTATTTTGGGAGTCGATTGGCCCCAAAGATACGGGGTGGTGGTAGACTGTGAGGGCCTTTTGGTGACAGTTAGAGCGGATGATGGGTGGAGGGTAGTGTTTGATGGTCTACCTAGTGATGGGGTAATGGCTAGTTTTCTAAATTCCCTCGACATCCCACCTGATGAGTTGTCAGATGTGCCCGTGGCTGGCCAGTATCCGGACGTCTTCGAGGAAGTGACCGGACTTCCACCACACCGAGAGATTGAGTTCCGTATTGATTTGGTGAAAGATGCCAGACCTATAGTGATGCCACTTCGTCGTATGGCGCTTAGGGAGCAACGAGAGCTCGGGGTGTAAGTAAGCGATCTTTTGAAGCAGGGATTTATCAAAAGATGTGTTTCTGAGTGGAGAGCACCAGTTTTGTTTGCTACCAAGGCAGATGGTTCCCTTCGTTTGTGTGTGGACTACCGCGAATTGAATAAGGTGACGAGGAAGAATAAGTATCCTCTACCGCAGATAGATGATTTGTTTGATCAGTTGAGTGGCGCGAGAGTGTTCTCCCATTTGGATCTCGCGACAGGTTTTCATCAGCTTAGAGTGGAAGCTGAGAGTATAGATAAAATGGCCTTTCAGACGCCGTCTTGATTCTATGAGTTGTTGGTCATGCCATTTGGGTTGATCAATGCACCAACATATTTTGTGGATCTTATGAATAGGGTATTCAGAGATCAGTTGAATAAGTTTGTTCTTATGTTCGTGGACGATATACTTGTTTATTCAAGGACAGAGGAAGAACACAAAGAACACTTGAGGATAGTGATGGAGGTGTTGAGAAAACACCAATTGAAAGCAAAGTTTTCTAAGTGTCACTTCTGGAGGAGGAAAGTGAGATTCTTGGGCCATGTTGTTTCAGAGAATGGTATTGCCGTGGACCCTGCGAAGGTGGCTACGGTACAAGATTGGTCTACGCCAAAGAATGCAATGGACATAAGAAGTTTCTTGGGATTAGATGGATATTACAGTAAGTTTATCCAAGACTTCTCCAAGATAGCAGCACCATTGACTCAATTGACCAAGAAGAATCAAGCTTTTGTATGGGACGAAAAGTGTGAGAATGCATTCAAGAGTCTAAAGGACAAATTGACATGTGCACCAGTGTTAGTCATTCCTAAGGGGAATGAAGAGATGACGGTATACACGGACGCCTGTGGTACCGGACTAGGTGCTGTATTTATGCAAGGAGGAAGGATTGTAGCTTATGCTAGTCGGCAACTGAAATCGCATAAGAAAAGATACCCTACCCATGATTTGGAATTAGCAGCGATCGTATTCGCATTGAAGATGTGGAGACATTATCTCTTAGGAGAAAGATTCGAGTTGTTTACCGATCATAAATCGTTAAAGTATCTTTTCTCTCAGAAGGATCTAAATCTCCGACAGCAAAGGTGGTTAGAATTCTTGGCTTCCTACGATTTCGATATCGCATACACACCAGAAAAGGGGAATTCGGTAGTTGATGCGTTGAGTAGAAGACATGCTAGTTTAGGGGCTATGTTTCTTGAGTGGAAGCAACTAGAGTACATCACTGGGTATGATTTCAGACCAAAGTGCGAATTGGATCAAGAAATATTAGCAAGTTTGATGGTCAGACCCACTTTGATTCAGCGGATTTGTTCCAGTCAGAGGGACGATCCTAACTTATTGAAAATCATCTCCAAGTTAGAGATGGACATCAATGAGGAGATGAACGAGTATGGGCTTGATCGAGATGGATGGCTTAGAAAGAATGGAAGACTGGTTGTACCCAATGTCGATGGATTGAGAGATGAAGTGCTTAGAGAATGTCATCACTCAAAACTGACTATACACCCCGGTGGTAACAAGATGTATCGAGACATGAAGCAGACCTACTACTGGGAAGGGATGAAAAGAGACGTTGGGAAGTTTATATCCAAATGCATGAATTGCCAGCTGGTTAAAGCTGAGCAAAAGAAGCCTAGTGGTTTGTTGCAACTATTAGAAATTCCAGAATGGAAATGGGAACAAGTCTCGAAGGATTTCATCGACGGTTTACCAAGGACTAGATCAGGTCATGATAGCATTTGGGTAGTCGTAGATCGATTGACTAAAAGTGCAAGGTTCATACCCGTCAAGTCGAATAGAACGCCAATTAAGTTAGCTGAGCTATATATTAAATGGGTAGTGAGATTTCATGGAGTACCTAAAGCATTGTGTGTGACCGAGACCCGTTGTTTACTAGTGGGTTTTGGAAGAGCTTACAAGAGGCTTTAGAATCAGAATTACATCTCAGTACCGTGTATCATCTTCAAACCGACGGTCAGACAGAGAGGGTGAATCGAGTGTTAGAAGATCTCTTGAGAGCTTGCATATTGGATTTTGGTGGATCATGGGATGACCATTTGCATCTAGTAGAGTTTGCATATAATAACAGTTATCAATCCAGTATTGGTATGGCTCCATTTGAAGCTTTGTACGGAAGACCATGCAACTCATCATCATGTTGGTTAGAAACTGGTGAGAAGTTTGTGCTTGGACCAAATGTGATAAGAGAAACTTCAGATAAGATTAAGGTTATCCAACAACAAATGAAGGATGCTCAAGATAGACAGAAGAGTTATGCTGATAAGAGGTGAAAAGATTTAAAATTCTCCATTGGTGACTTGGTGTTTGACAAAATTTCTCCGTTAAAGAGCGTGATTCGATTTGGCAGGAGATGTAAGTTAGCACAAGATTTGTTGGTCCATTCCCAGTTCTCGAGCAAATTGGGAATTTGGCATATAAAGTTGAACTACCAGAGAAGATGGCGGGAGTTCATAACGTATTTCATGTTTCCCAGTTAAGGAAGTTTGTGCATGACCCTAGTGTGCCTATTTCACCGGATCAGTTGGATGATATCGAGGTTGAACCTGAGGTGGTTGGGAACCGTAGGCCCATGCGTATTGTTGGGAACGATACGAAGCAACTTCGAAGGAAGGCGGTGAGACTAGTCAAAGTTCAGTGGGGTGACGATGAGGAAGACTGTACTTGGGAAATAGAAGAGAACATAAGGAGGAAGTATCCAGAACTCTTTGCCTAGTAAGATTTTTATATTGGTATAGTACTCCCTTTCTAATAAACCGCATGCTAGGATAGGCTTGTTGTGCTGTTTTGTATGCTTTATTATTTCGTTAATGATTGGTAGGCATGCGGGATCCTTTGTATGTTTTGGACTAAGGAATTTCGGGGACGAAATTTCTTAAGGGGGAGAATGTAACGACCGCATTCTACGCATCGAAGGATCTTAGAGTATTAATTCTTTCACATACGAAGTCGTATGGTCATGTAACTTTGGGAGACGACTATTGGGGTCATTTCCCATGTTCATGATTTTTGCCGATTTTTAAATGACCGTTTTGCCCCTAGCTGATCTTGTTTCGGCCATAACTTTAGATTGTAAAGGAGTTTTGACCTGAAACCACTTCCATTAGATTCGAATGATGGTTTACCTTTCCGTAGAGTGGTCATATGTGAAAAGCGGACTTACCTTTTGGGAGATATGGCTGAAACAAGGTTTAGGAGGTGAAAAACAGCTTAATCGGGCTTAATTGGGTAGTTAACAGCTAGGCCCATTGGTGGATTTCAGGATTAGGGGTACATAGGGACTGATTAGGGTTAGAAAACATTTCTTTAGACACATTTTTAGCTGCCACTTTCAATCTTGGAACCCTAGTAATGGCCTCCACTTGCTAAAACACCCCCAAATCACCTTCTAATCGCTAATTAAGCCAAATCTACATCAAATCAAAGCGGATTAGCACAAAAATCGAGGTAGAACTGCTGTATATCCTTGGGAACAGCGCCAAATAGAGAATAATATCAGATTTTGTATTTTATTTTGGCTAAGGTGAGTGATTAGCATTGTTTTTACACTAATTACAGTTAATTAGGGTGATTAGAGTTAATTAACGAAATTATGCATGTTAAAAATATGGAAAAAATATTTATAAATTTCGAAATATTGTTTTAGGCCCCTGTTAGAAAATTTGGTTAGTTTGGTTAAGTTTTGTTAATCATATCATTAGTTTTGCTTAATCATGCTTAAGGAAAAATATGGGATTTTGGCAATGTTTGATTCATTTTAACCTATCAAATTATTGTTTTAGAGTTTATGGTTAGTCCTCTTTGTTGCTATGGCTGATTGGAATGATTTGTGATTGTTTAGAGAAGTTAGATTGGTCGAAAACGCCGTCGAACGTCGTAAACAGGTCGCTGGATAAAGTGTAGGAAATGTGCAGAGATCGGATCGGATCGGATCCCCCGAACCTTGAACCGACCTGCTCGTGGATGGTGGCACCGCATCGACTCACTCACCTGGGGAGCCATACGATCCGAACCGCTTCAGCTCTGGGAAAGCAAGTCACGAACAGTTGCTTCATCTGATTCGAACCCAATGGAGTTGGCACCACGACCCGATCCGGAGTGCTTGGAAAGGAGGATCGAACCAGAGGAGCTCTCCACGAACCGAACCGCCAGGGGGTGTGGACCCCGACCCGAACCGCTGGAGGAAGGACACCACGAACCGAACCGATCTTGAGAAGGTGCTATGAGCCGATGGGAAACCCGAGCCTAGATGATGATCACAGACTGAATGAAGACCGATCCAGAGATAATGACCAAAGCCCAAGTAGGAAGTTTGTACTCAGGATTCAGTTGGGAACCAACGGGTTAACTTCATGAGTTGGGCTTTGCTGCAGGACGTGTGCTAAGGGGTTATCGATGTCTATAACTTTAGATCACTATGGAGTGCGGGGTATGTGGACGGATTCAGGGTCGCAGTGGCCTAGGTAGGACTATTGGCTATGGACCAATGAGATGGGGTCATTTGTAAGGATTTAGTCGTGACTCGATGGGGGAAAGCTTGGTGGTAGAAATAGTTATACAAGTCGGACTCCGTCACTACCTCGATAGGTCTAGTAATCAAAGTGGTGGATATCGTATGCTTTACGCATTGAGTGAGAGATGTGAGGATGGTTGCTATGTTTTGTTGTTTGCCATCACTAAGTCATGCACACCCCCACCCCCGTATTCTTTACACCTTATGTTTAGTGGCACCTTAGTGTATTGAGCGGTATGTTGTGCTAACTCTTTGGTTGCAGGTCCAGGTTCAGGTATGATTTAGTATACCTGTTATTGTTCTGTTTTGCTGCTTATCGCTCATACCAGACTTTTGTCTAACCCAGAGTTTTATGTCTCTTCTTATTACTCTGGGTGCTCTTAAATGGACAGGTTAGGTGGTATGCACGAGTAGCTGTACTAGAGACGAGCAGGAGGCTCCCACGTATGATATATATATATATATATATATATATATATATATTCTCCCTGTGTCGCTGCTGGACACCACTTTGGGCATTAGTAGTGTACCTTTCCTTTACTTTGCTTTAGAGACAGTTTTCAAAAGTTGTAATAATGATGATGTGGAACATAAGCTGTATTTGGATTTTCCGCTGCTATGATGTTTAGTTTTCAGCTTATACACCGTCTCGCCTGTTTATGTCAAAGTATGTTATTATTATATTTTATCCCACGCGCTGAGAAACATTCTACAGGTTCCTTACTAGTTCAAATTCCTTTCCTTTCCTTTCTTTGACGACCGTCCCGTGCTGGTTGGACATCGGCACAGCGCACTTTCATTGGAAATGTCGGCTGGTGCAGGGCGGGCCGTCACACTACGCATCACTGATTTCCATTAATATATAATATGTAAGCTCATACGTCTTTGAGAAGGGTGTTAAGCAAGAGAATAAATTTTCGATCACCAAGCAAATATATATTAATAAAGATCAGTGCTACACAGTTAATTACAATGTCCGACACACAATCCATACATGTCCGTTCTGGATCTGAACAAAACAACAATTCGGAATTCCTTCACATACATTTGGGCTTCTTACCACTTAACTTATATATAAAATTCATCTGCGAATGGGAGCCAGCCATTCGAGACATTCAGCAAGTCACCCTTAAAACATGAAGGATCGCGGTCTTCAATGTCGTTTTCAATAATTTCAACTGCTCCACAACGTCGTATTATTACTTGGAATGGTTTTCGGACATACATCTGATCCTAGGTTTCCAAATAATAAGAGCAATTTAAAAAAAAATACAATTATGGAACACACAGGCTTTCAACCAAATCTCGTTCCATCTTGGATTTTGTTAAATTAAACTTCTTTAAATCCATTCTCAAATTATAACAAAAATCCATATTTAACCTTTCTCTTTTAAAACACATCCCTCAAATCAAAGATAATTTAGCCTCAAAGCCTTAATTAATTTTCCATTTGATAACTCGTTATCAAATACCCAGTTTCCTTTAAAAACCCATACCCACATTTCAACCCTAGTTTCCAATTAAATTGGTTTCCATACATTCAATTCTGTCATTTTAACTAAAAGATTATACTTCCTTCCCAATTCCTTATTTTTAATTTCTCAAATCAAAGATTTGGTTAAATCCCCAAGTTACGATATGAATTTCCATAACTCAATCTCATTGGGTTTCAAGAATGATACTATTGAAGATATGATTCACGAACAAACCCAAATCAATCGATATTGAATATAATTTACACAGAAATTGTATCTACTTATATTCGATATCAATTCTCATTATCAATGAATACTATAAGAGGAGTAACGATATAATAATAATATCTTTCAAATTACTCAATATACGTTTATACCAAATAATTTCATATCAAATATCTGAAGATTATTTCTATCCAACTTATCCCAATCTAATTGGGAAACCCATATCTTAATTAATTTTTTTATCCAATATCATCCACTTATACTTAATATTAATCTCTTTATCCAACTCACACTATAAGCCGAATTAGTATCAAATAAATCAATTTAATTTCCATATAAAACATTTTCAATACTTTTAAATCTTTGAAAACATCCCATCGATCATTTACAAATGATTACTTATAGTTCGGGGAACAGCTCGCGGTTTACAACTTCAAAATAGATTGTTTTCAAAGAAAGAGTTACCATAGTGTTTCAAAAGCGTTACAAAACAGTTATCTTAATTACTTTGATCAAATATAGTTTATCTTAGACAAAACCAAAACTTTATGATTCAAAACACTTTTTCATAATTTATAATGATTTTACAAAAAAATACATATTTTTAAAACATTTAAAATAGCTGTTTATAATTATGGTCGACAACTACTCTTACAGCGACCTTTTCCAAAATGTTTTAAACATAACTTTAAAATTATAACCTGAAATTAAAATCTTCTATCACTCATTTAAAATCTTTTGTTAATATAAATCAATTATTTTTCGTTTCTTGGAAATCCGATTTAGATTGCAAAGGTTATAAGCATTTACAATTTGTAACTAAAATAAGTAAATTGCCATTATGCAACAAGCTCTATTTTGACTGAAATAAAAATTATTCTTTAGTACGTCAAAATACCTTAGAAAACCATTATATACTCATGTAAATCATTTAAAACCATTTAAAGTAATTTACATTGACTTTCCAATTTTATTTTGTGTAACATCCCGCATTTTTATCAGTTTATATTTGAATATTTAAATCAGTTTAAATATTGAATTCGTAGTATAAGTGGATTTATATATAAATTAAAATGAAGTTGAGCATATAAAAATATATATATTAAATATAATTGAGCTCAGAACGACGCTGCAGTCCGTAATTTAACGTTCTGAACTTCAACTAAGTGTACATGATCCGTTATTAGTCGGATTCCTGCGAAACAAGAAACGTTGGAATCGGTTGAACTGTATTTTTCTAACAGAAGTGAAAACCCCATATTTCGTGTTACAGATTGTGAGTTATGTCCAAATCAAATTTCCAAATAGTCGCTATAGAATCGTTTATCGACCGTAACAGTTTATTTGATATAACTAGATACCGGTTGCAAATCTAGACAAAATTCTTTTGAGACGCAGTTATAATTTAATTTTTAGAATTTTACTGTAACTTTTAATTAATTAAATATACAACTTTTTATTTGGAGTATTTTACACCCTATATCAGTATTTTGGGGTTTCAAAATATGAGTTGATCTACCGATATTATTGTATTTCTAGAATCGTAGCACCTCGTTGGACACAACTGTATCTTTACTTCTGTCCGTAGCGGTCTATAAATAAATAGAATTATACTGTACCACATAAACTTCGGTAAATATATGTATGGTGCAAACAGAACATTTTGGTTATATTCACGGTCATGCTTCGCTTCACCTAATTTTTCTATTTAACCTTGGTGCAAACATCTAAGCAAAGGAAAGGTCTAAACAATATATAAATTGTTTCACACATGAACACTGGACATAGGATCATACATTTTGTCCACACAAAAGACGAAAATATAAACCCATTCTTCTCAGAAGCACACGTAGGCTAGAAGAAAATAGCTTCATACTTAAGTAAAACGTGCACCCTTGTGTTTTCAAATCAGTACTATATGATATAATATAATATAATATATGTCAAACTGTTTTGTTACATGCTAAGGAAATGTACAGCTATTACATTTCACATAGCTAGCTAGGACATGAACACACATATCATTTATTTTTCCCAGCTCTTTGTTCCAAGGCGAATAAAACAAATAAAAAGAAAATTTAAAATATAAGAAGACCTATTGCTTCATGCTGAAGCCTAGCTACCCAACGTGATGCCCATACTTATATGAACTAAAACAAAAGATGAATATTCGGTTTCCTTCAACCTTAAGTCTCTCACCTATTATCAGAAATTACACACAACAGCTACGAGTGAAAAAGGAGACCAATCCCTAATTACTAAGTTGTGAAATGAAATTCATGGCCAACCATACCCTATGAATTAAATAACGTACTACTCTATACAAGCTAATTCTTCGCTGTGAAGTTCCGAACCCACATAAATACACTTTGCTAATTCCTTTGCTTCACAAAAAACTAAAGAAAAAATAAAGGGCGAGGTTTCCCTATAGCTTGTGCACCGCATGAGGGAGGAGACCTGTGCAAACGCAGGTGGGTGTTGTTTTGAGGTACGGTTTGAAATGAAGAGGAGAAACAAAGGAGGTTGGGATGCATGAGTTTCGGCAGTAAAGACTTTGTACTGTAGCAGCGAATAAGAGGCTGCGTCGTACTCGATGCTGATGGCTGTTGTTTAACGAAGGAGTGTTGTGAAAGGCCTTCATGTTTCATGCAAAGGAGAGGGCATTGATGCTTAGTAGGGGGACATGCGTTTGGAATGGTGTAAGAACTGACAGCGTGAATGGGTTCATGAGCGAACTGTGTATATGCGTGTATTCGTATACACTGTATTTGCAAGCTGAAGCTTTTCTGCTTTCAGTGACAAGAAAGAAGGATTTATTAGAGACTTCTGCGGACAAAGAATGTACATGGAGATGGTGTTCGTTGTGAACAGCGAGGGTGTATATGTAGCAGCTTATTTATACCAATGGTGGAGCAGCGTTGTGTCAAATGAGAGATGGTCTCATTTTTGCAACGTGGAAATGGATGTGAAATTATATGCGTGAAGTGGAGAATGGTGTGCAGACATCATGGAATGGGTGGGCATGCATTCGCATGCAAATATAGAGGAAGACAGCTAGAAGCGTGAGGCACTAGGGTACAAATTGGTGAAGAAATGGACTTGTGAGAGGACTTTCACATGGCAAAGGCTATTCTCAGTGATGTACTGGAGCTTTGCATTCAATTAGAAAATGGGAGGAGAGAGTACATGGTGTGTATGAAAATTTGTGTGTCCGTATTACATAAAAGTTGGTACTTGGTTTCGCATAAAAGGAGAAGTGTTGTTTTCTCGCATGCTCAAGCGAACAGAGGAGGAGGCAAGTTCAACGATTGAGGGATGGGAGAGCATAGAAAATAGAGAGGTTTGGGGCGAGTCACAGTGATGATGTCTTGCTCTTGGGTTCTTGAAAATGAAATGGGGTCTGAACTGGAACCAAAATAGAAGAGGGAAACTCTGAACTACAGGGGATTAACGTCAGTAAAGAAATGGGGTATTCAGCGGTGTTAAGTGGATTGGTAGTTTTAAATGTGAAAGGCTCATGAAGAAAGTATACGCAGTAGAAAGAAGAGTTTCACTGAAGATGGAGAGCGAACTTATTGAAGTCGTAGTGGGTTCTAACATACGGTGATGGGCCGATCTAAAGCCGAGCGGAAAAAGTAAATAAATGAAAGTTGGCCCATAACGTAAATTAGAAGCGAATGGCCAAATGGGAGTGGGGGAAGTAGCATTTGAATCCCAATGCAGTTTGGATTTTCACAAATGGTAGCGGACCAATTTGTATATATGTCAGTTTTACGAATGGTCTGATTTGCTAAAACTATACGAAGGCAGGCTACATACTGTAAGCAATTGGAGACATAAAACAGTCGATGAAATCAGAAAACGCAAATTGTTATTTAACAGTTAACGCGCAAGGTGAGTAAATTCACTAGCTCTGATTTATTTTAAAATATTATAATTATATTTTAAAAAATGGTTGAATGCTGCGTGATGGTTGCTTAGGTAGATTACAATTAAATTGGTTGAAATATATGTATATATATATATATCACTGCATATGTACACATCATTGGTCGGATACTGATTCCATCGATTATAATATTCCATAGTATGGAATTAATTGCGTTGACTAACATCTATGGATATAGGGAATCGGTTGGAGGAATCCAACCAGATTCCTAAATATTTATATATACTGTTTGTTTTATATATGCACTGTTGAACTATAATGATAAAATAACGTTGTTTACTATGCTTAAGCGCGACTATTATGTCGAGATTAGTATAAAGGGTAATATTACAACATATGACAAGTTTTTGAACTACAACGATAAATTAGCGTTGTTGACCAAGCTTAAGCGTGATTTTTTATATATAGCACCACTCCCTAGGGAATGAAAACAGTTTGATTTTAAATCCGTTTATTCTAAAGTAATAAGTAGCGATGTTTGTTTTTTACTTCGATAGTTAAATAACCGACTATCGAAATGTTTTGACCATCGTTGCCAATACGGAAAGGCCGGTTGGATACATTATCTGGAAACCACTCTGTATGGGCATAAGCGCTACGAATTAGATAATGCTGAAGATAATTGAAGACGGAATGAAATGCAAGGGTCGTTCTGTTCCAGAATGGTATTTTCCGTTTGTCCAGTCCCAGGACAACTTGTATGGACGAGTGTCTGACAGAGTACACCTAACAAATCACGTACAGTTGATCTCTTAAAGGTATTACGTCTGGTAGCGGAGGAATTCATTCATATTAGCATTTATACCCGTGATATATTTGGGAATCGATTAGTGAATTGACGGGTTTGACGATGTGGCATTCAAAGTCAATGGTGATCAGATGTTCTGAAGATAGACGTAGCCTCTAGCCTCACAACCAGGAAGTAACAAAAGTTGGGCTAGGCAACATGGCTAGTTGGGTCATCCCCAAGCAGGGTGAATTGTCACCGTTCTAGAGAAAATTCATATTTGTTCTTCTTCCCGATTCTGTTTCTTCAGATTACGGTTGGATGGTCAACAACCGTGGGTGGCAATATATTCGATACACTCAAGCTAAATGAGTGGTCGATCATGTGTGGCCGGGTTGCAAGACATTCTTGTTGAACCAGGTGTATACCGTCTTGAGTACACTGATCGGTAGGTGCTCCCATACCTTATTTGTTGGTATCCATTCTCCAATAAGAGCCCTGCGGTTTATGATTTTACACTATATATATGTGAAGCGTGAGATGCAAGCGTTCTGCTACTTGGATTTTATTTGTTTAGACATTATCATAATATCACTGGAATTTGATATCGAAGAATTTTGGGTTACAGTAAGGTAAAAATCGTCCATGTTTATGTGTGGGCTGGTCTTACTATTATCTTTTTGTTTCAAAAGGGTTTTCAAAGTTAAACAGTATGGTTGGGGTTTACTCACACCAGTCCCATGACTGACCCAGAGTTTATTTTGTTTGTTTCCCTAAACTCTTGGGTGCCCAAATTTGTATGGGCAGTCAAGTGTTTCAGGATTTTACAGATTCACTTGGAGGAGCTCGAAGCAGGAGGCTCCACTATTAGTTATTTACAGATTATTTCCGATGTAATGTATATGAGTTATACTCTGATATGGTATGTGTTAGCCCACTTTGTGAACTGGGCAGCACAAAGTCAAGATGTGAAATATTGAAGAGCTTGAAAAACACTGAAGCGGGTCGGATCGGAGCAGTGTAGCGGTTCGGATCGGATAAAGTCTGTTGTTCGGATCGGTGAACTATTGTTGTTGGAATCAGAGAGGCACATCTGTTCGGATCGGAGAGCAACCTATTTCCAGCTGGATCGGAGAGCAACAGATCTGAGCGGAGCGGAGTAAAAACAGGAATTAGTCCTAAGTCAATCCGGGTCGGATCGGGTACTCCGATCCGAACCCCCTTGTGCATACCCTTCCGACCCGAGCCTGTCTTCCACGTCACTCTCCTGTATGAGCGCCTGGTTATTCGGAGCGGCTATGACCAGTTCCTACCCACAACGTCCACTACTCTGATGCGTTGTCAACATAGAAATCCATCCGAACCCGAGGCTGATGGGATGGATGACACGTGGCTCCGACCCGGATTGGGTTCTGGGCTAATTTTCACCTATAAATACCCCGTCTGGAGACAAAGAAAAGGATCTTTTTTCTGGCACTTTGAGAGTTCAACCACCTTCACAACCCGAATTTCAGCACTCTCGGAAAATCCAAATCTTCTTTCATTATTTGTTTTTAGACAATTGAGTGAATATAAGTGAGTTGTGAGAGAAGTTCAGTGAATATTTCATTGTAATTGCAACTATATCATTGAAAACAGTGAAAGACAAGTGGACGTAGGCATTTCTTCGCTGAACCACTATAAATCATGTGTGTTCATTTTACTTTTGATCTTATTTTATTCTACTTTTAGTCAATTCGGGTGTTAGAACCACTTTTTGGTCTAACATTTTGGTGCTTTCACTGAGAACTCATCTAAATTCTTTGTTTTTCGGGATTATCGTTCTACTTTTTGGACCGTTGAGTTCAAAGAAGTTAATCCTCAAGTTTCGACGCTCTTGGATATTTGTTGAAGTGATTGTTGAAGAACCATGGCCAAAGGAAAACGAAAAGAAGTTCAATCTGGTCGAGGAAATGGAGCTGGCGAAGATCAGCAAAATGCGGTTGTGACAAGGTCTCGTGGGCAGAGTTCAGCAGCAGGACGAACCGATGCAGGAAACCCAAACCGCCTTTAGGGGGAGAGCTCCGATCCGGGTAGGAGATTCTGAAGCAGTGCATTCCCCCAACCTGAACCGACCCGAGCAGCTTGCCATGTACCGACCCGACCAGGCTCCCCAGCTCCGAACCGACCCGATCTCCCATCTCCGATCCGAACAGACGCTTGGTGATGTTGGAACCTCTACTCGAGTCCCTACAAATGCTCCGATTCCAGCCACCAGGGTCAATGATCTGGTCAATCCATCTGCGCCCATTACTCAAGGAGATTTCTCGTGCCTACTTGACATGCTTGAGAGTACTAGGGAGGCTATGAAAATCCACGAGCGCACCAACCTCATGATGCAAGAAAATATGAGACTCATGAGCAGGGAAATTAGCGAACTCCGAAGACAGAGAACCCCTTCCCTGGTTGGTCACACGCCAGTGGATCAGTCTTCTTCTTCCGAGGAAGAGCGGCCCCGTGAACGAAGGCCGCTCAAACGACCTCAGAATTTGGAGCAGCTGACATTCGGATCTTTGGGGTCTCGCGAGGACATTGCACGAGCACTAGGAAATAATGATCCCACTCGAGGGCAAAGGCTCCAGTCTTCTCCTCCCGAGATCGACCGGGAGCGTAGGGAACGAGGTAGAGCAGAAGCAGCTCAAAGAAGAAGGGCATCTCCTGAACGGGAGCCCAGAAGGAACCCGGATACCAGGGCCAGGGAACCTGAACAACCCCTAACTAATGCTGATGTACAGGCAATGGTGCGCCAGATTATGTCCGAGAGCCGGAACTATACCAATGAAGATTATGGCATTGAGCGAAGCCATACTCCTTTCACTGACGACATCCTCGACTTTCAGTTTCCCCGGTGTTTTAATCTGCCACAGATGGACAAGTACAATGGGAGAACTGATCCGGGACAGCATTTGATGCGATACTCGTGGCTCATGAATGCTACTGCTGCCCCTGATGCGGTGAAGTGTAAAGCATTCTCGATCTATTTAGAAGATGTGGCGCTGTTTCGGTTTACCCGACTTCCCCCTCGTTCGGTTTTGAATTATAGGGAACTGAGCAAACGTTTTATGAATCAGTTCCGACTCCATACCCGAAAGTCCAAAAGTGTTATTGAATTATCAAGAATTAAGCAGGCACCAGGAGAGTCTTTGAGGTCATATCTTGACCGTTTTAACTTAGCTGTGACTGAAGTTAGTGACCCGCATGAGCCCACCATTCTGATGGCATTAAAGGAAGGAGTCGATCCTGAATCCGAGTTTGGGGATTACCTTTCTGGGAAGACACCCTCCACAAGAGAGATATTCTATGAAAAAGCCGATATTTATTTAAGACGAGAGGAGGCCAGGGCAAACAGAAAGAGAAAATCTGAAGCGGCTTCAAAAGAAAATGTTCAGAGTAACGTCGCCGTGAAGCAGTCTGGGGAAAGTTCCAGAAAAGTTGAAGTAAATGTGGGAAACAAGGGTGGAAACAACAATTCTGGAAACGGGGGCAACAACAATAACCGTAATACGAACGGTAACAGAAGAAACAGAATTTGGGAGGTGATCCTAACAAAAGACCCCGATTCCAGACCTATGAGAATTATACACCGTTGAACGACACCCTGGAGAATATTTACCTGGATACGTACAACGTTTTGCAATATAAAAGACCGCCACCTCGTGACTCTACAGAGAAAGAAATGGCAACTGGGAAGTTTTGTTTGTTTCATGGAACTCATGGGCATTCAACCAATGAATGTCGGCATTTGAGAGATGTGATTAAGAAGCTACTGAGTGAAGGGAAACTGGATGAATATAAGGTTGCCCCAAGGGACAGGGGGCAAGGAGAGCAGGCTCCAAAACAGATTCTACCTGCTCCCAAGCCTACAGCGCAGCAGAAAGGCAAGGGAATTGTTATCAACTCCATAGTGGGTGGACCTCACCCAGCAATCCGTAGCTTTAGAGCAATGGATCAATATGTAAATGCTGCCAAGCACGTAGATGTGAATGAAGGTGATGATTTGGAAGATATCGCCCCCATAAAACAACAGAAGACAATGTTTGACGACGTGGTATTCCGCAGCAAAGATAATACTGGGATCCAATCACCCACTGATGACCCGTTGGTCATTACTACCACCATCGGGCCGGCATTGGTCCATAAGGTGTTAGTAGACAACGGAAGTTCTATCAATATTTTATTTAAAAAGTCATTCGATCAGATGAAGCTTGAATATGAAGATTTGAAACCATGTGAAGGATGGATCAGAGGCTTCAACGGGGCGTCAACAGCTCCCATGGGGTACATAGAATTGCCCGTTACCTTGGGGCAAGGAGAACGCCGAAGAGTGCGGATGCTTCAGTTCGTAGTATTGGACGTAGATTCACCTTATAATGCATTTTTGGGAAGGCCTGCCCTTGCTGAGTTCAGAGCTTGCATCGCCCCTTGGTGTTTATTGCTTAAGTTCCCAACTGAAGCCGGAACTGGAGTAATAAGAGGGGATCAAGTTTCCGGACGGGCCTGCTATGTGGCCGAATTAAAGATGTTGATGAAAGGACTTAACATCGAGAGTAAAGATGCCTCCACTCCCCCAAAGGGGGGCTCGGCGTAGCAATTAGAGAAATCGACCCCGAAGGAGTTTCCCAAAGGAACGCCTGAAGACCTGGATCCTAGAAAAGACGAGGAACCAGAGACTAGAAATGCAACTCCTAATGAAGCGACAGTGGAAATTCCCATTGATGAAGCTGATCCAACAAGAGTTTTGAAGATTGGGTCTCAATTGGATCCACGTTGAGCCAAAGAATTAACGGACTTCTTGAAGGTGAACTTGGACGTGTTTGCCTGGACCCACGCTGACATGTGTGGGATATCGCCATCTATTATAAGTTTCAAACTAAATGTAAACCCGAAGCATCCGCCTGTGAAGCAAAAGAGACGTATGCTGGGCCCAGAGAGGTCGGCTGCTCTCAAAGAGGAAGTGGAGAAGCTGAAGCAGAATGGATTTATTCGAGATTCGACATATCCCGACTGGATATCGAATCCCATCTTGGTAAAGAAGCCGAATGGAAAGTGGCGTACTTGCATTGATTTTTCAGATTTGAACAAAGCTTGCCCAAAAGATAGTTTCCCACTTCCCAGGATTGACCAGCTTGTATATTCGACAGCAGGTCATGAACTTCTCTCTTTCATGGACGCGTATTCTGGGTACAACCAAATTCCTATGCACGTACCAGATCAAGAACATACGAGCTTCATTACAAATTTGGGGTTATATTGTTATGTTGTAATGCCATTCGGATTGAAAAACGCCGGAGCCACTTATCAGCGCTTGGTGAACAGAATGTTTTATAATCAAATAGGGAAGACTATGGAAGTTTACGTGGATGATATGCTTGTCAAATCGAAACAGTCCTCCAGCCATACGCAAGACTTGGCGGAAATGTTTGGTATCCTGCGAAAGTATCGAACGAAGTTGAATCCTTTGAAATGCTCATTTGGAGTGGCATCGGGAAAGTTCCTAGGCTTCATTGTAAGCTCCCGAGAAATTGAAATCAATCCTAGCCAAACAGCAGCGATTAGAAACATTGAAGAGCCGAGAAGAATTAAAGATGTCCAAAGTCTAGCAGGGAAAGTAGCCGCGTTGAGTAGATTCATCTCCAAAGCCACAGACAAGTGCGTTCTGTTTTTTGATTTGATTAAAAGGGGAAAGAAAAACTTCGAGTGGACTCCGGACTGTGTTGAGGCCTTTCGAAATTTATTGGAACTACTAGAAAAACCTCCAATTTTGTCAAAGCCAGTGGATCACGAAGAATTGTTTGTTTACTTGGCAGTCTCAGCTCACGCCGTTAGCACAGCCTTGGTCCGAGAAGAAGACAAAGTGCAAAAGCCAGTATATTATGTAAGCAAGAAATTAGCAGTGGCAGAGCGCAACTACCCAAAGATTGAGAAGCTCGCTTACAGCCTCCTAATCGCATCCCGAAAACTTCGTCATTATTTCCAAGATCATCCAATAACCATATACACAGACCAGCCCCTGAGGCAGGTGTTGCAGAGACCCGAAGCATCGGGAAGGTTGATCAAGTGGAATATAGAATTAAGTCAGTTTAGTTTAAATTTTCAACCACGAAGGTCGATCAGGGGGCAAGCTCTGGCAGACTTTATAGCAGAATTCACCATCCTAGAGGAGGAAGTAATCGATGACAGAGTGGTTAAGTCCGAGGATGAGTTAAAGATAGATCCATGGAAGCTATACATAGATGGAGCCAAGAACGACCGAAGGTTCGGAGCAGGAATTGTCTTAGTCACTCCTAAAGGACGGTCGTTATATTACGCTCTGCGATTAGAATTTTCGACGACTAACAATGACTCTGAATACGAAGCCCTGATTGCCGGGCTGAAGCTTGCTAAAGACCTCGGAGTAAAAATGTTGGACATATTCTGTGACTCTAAAATCGTTGTTTGCCAAGTGCGAGAGGAATTTGCGGCTCGAGGACCTCGACTTATCGCCTACCTCGGGAAAGTGAGAGACCTATTGAGCAACTTGGAGCGGTACAATATAACACATATCCCAAGGGCCGAAAACCAGAAGGCAGACAGGTTGGCAAAGCTAGCTAGTTCCGACAATCCAGAAGAAACTGAAATAATTCCAATTGAAACATTGGAATCGCCAAGCTTTGAGTCGATGGAAATTGAGTTCGCTTTCGAAGCGGAACCGGAGAAGGAGTCGTGGATGACCCCAATTAAGAACTTCCTTAAGAATGGGACACTCCCGTCAAAGAAGAGTGAGAAGAGGGCTATAGTTCGCAAGGCTACCAGATATGTCATACAAGATGATATTCTTTATAGGCAAGGATTTTCTATGCCCCTGTTACGATGTATAGCACACGACGACATCAAACGTGTACTAAGAGAAGTGCACGAAGGTGAGTGTGGAGATTATACAGGAGGTCAGACTTTAGCAAAAAAGATATTGCAATATGGATACTTCTGGCCCACAATTAATAAAGATGCAGCTGATTATTCACGACGTTGCGATAAGTGCCAGAGATTCGCCAAAATCCCCAGAGCACCGTCGACCCAACTCAAATCAATGGTGAGTCCTTGGCCATTTGCCACGTGGGGAATTGATATCATTGGAGTTCTACCGATTGCTAAAGGGGGAGCGAAATATGCAATAGTCGCTGTGGACTATTTTACGAAGTGGGTGGAAGCTGAGCCCTTGACCAAAATCACGGCAAGAAAGGTGATAAGTTTCGTGGTTAGAAATGTTATATGCCGGTTCGGGATCCCAAGGACCATTATAACTGACAACGGAACCCAGTTTGATGGTACTGAATTCAGAAATTTCTGCCAGATATATAAGATCGACAAGCGATACACTGCGGTTGCTTATCCGCAGTCGAATGGGCAAGTTGAGGCAATAAACAAAGTAATAAAATCCATCCTCAAGAAACGGTTAGAGCGCGCAAAGGCAAAATGGGTTGACGAATTGCCCCTAGCTTTGTGGGCATATCGGACAACATTTAAGACGGCTACTGGTCACACCCCTTTTTCTCTCTCTTTTGGCTCAGAAGCAGTAATTCCAGTAGAGCTTGAAGTCCCTTCCCACTGGGTAAAATATTATGACCCGATGACTAATCGGGCACTTTTACTCGAGTCTCTTGATGAAATCGAAGAAAAAAGGGACGAAGCGGATTTGCGTGCTGCAAGGCATCGACGTCAGATGGCACATTATTACGACAAAAAAGTTTTCCTTAGGACTTTTGAACCAGGAGATTTGGTGCTAAAGAGAGTCTTTCCATCCCTTCCTCACCTCGGTCCAAAGTGGGAAGGACCCTTTGTCATCCAACAGAAACTTGAAAAAGGAACCTTCAAGTTAACGACCGTAGATGGCGAAGAAGTCCCTAGAGCATGGAATGCACAACACTTGATGCGATATTTGGATTAGAAATGTTGTACTCTTTATTATTTTTCTTGTGAACTCTGTAATAAGGCACGACTTGCCTTGGGAAAATCTGATGATATGAATAAAGGACTATAAAGTGGATGTAGGCTACGACTTAGCCGAACCACTATAAAAATATTGTGTGTTATTTACTTTTATGCATTATATATATACATTCATCGACTATTCTGATGTGATTATGGAATATAAAATGATTCAAAACCTGAAAGGTTGAAAACAGTTTAAACATAAGAAAAAGCACAGTGACTATTTGTGCGACAAGACATAAAAGAATGAGAAAACGACATTCTTAACTCTAACTCTCCAGAGAGAGAGAGTATAAAAGCATCTCCGACTGAGCGCTGAGAAAGAGATCCTTCCCCGCTGAAAGACCGGGGAATGAAAAGATTGCTGAGCTCGAACTCTAACTCTCCAGAGAGAAAGAGTATAAAAGCGTCTCCGACTGAGCACTGAGAAAGAGATCCTTTCCCGCTGAAAGACCGGGAAATGAATAGATTGCTGAACTCGAACTCTAACTTTCCAGAGAGACAGGAGAGTATAAAAGAAATGCCAGAAAAAACGACAGGCATTGACGACACAGAAAATGCTATCCCGTCAAAAAATCGGGAGCATTTAGATTGCTTGATTAAGCCTTAAATAATTTGTGAAAATTGACTGGGGGCATATATGTATACACATATTTCCTCCCTCCTTAGCTTCATTTCATAACTATAGTAAGACATGCATTTTTACATAAGTGCAGAACTACTGACAAATAGACATTGTAGAAAATGAATTATTTTTTATTTACGAATGAATGAATTTGTACAGGAAAATAGCTAAAAAAGAAGGTGCAAGAGCCGCTCTTGTAGCAGCAATTGTTGGTTCACTAAATGCTAAAACGACACAAGGCAACCCTCTATTTAGATTTCGAGTGAGCCTTGGACTTCTTGGCGGCTTTCTCCGCATCCTTTGCCTCTTTCTCGGCCTCTGTCAAGATTCGTTTTGATTTCTTCCTTCCTGAAGATGCCATGCTGGAACCGGTTGACTTCTTCCCGGAGGGCGGAGCGCTAGAATCAAGAGAAGATTTTTTAGTGAGTTCCTCTGTAATAGATCTAGTTGAGAGCTTAACAACTAACCTTGATCCCGCATCCACAACTGCGAGAGGCTTGAGGGCTTCAGGGTCTAGTTCTTCGGCTTTTAATTGCAAGCGTTTATCTTGATCAGCTTTCATTGCAGCCAAAGTAACATCATCAGCATTTTTCGACTCCCCGACTATTGCCACCTCTGGATCCTCCTCATGTCCTCCGTCGCCGCCATCGTCCTTTAAGGCTGCTATCATTTCTTCCTCGTGGGGAGTTTCAGCCTTGGAAGGTTCGCTTTCTCCTCCCAAATCTATAGGAGCAGCCTTGTCCTTCCCTACTTTTTCCTTCTCCGAAGGTTCTACCCCAGATGCGGCTCCCTGAGTCACCTCTGTCTTTCCGAATGGCTCAACACCTACAGAGTGAGAAGCAACAGTTATCAACTCAGGAGAAAATAATGGGTTTTTCATCGATTGCTCAATCATGTGGCGAAAGGTAGAAATAGCCTTGACGAATTGAGGAGAAAAGGTAGGGATACCTTCTAAAGATTTCTCGGCAGGGGTAACTACTGTCTCTGATGCCGTTTCAGGAATAGGGGATAGCAGAGTTATTCGGGGGATTCCCGGATTTTCAGGGTCATACCCCTCTACTTCCAAAGTTGGAGGGGCAGTAGAAGAGGAACCAGCTTCGAGAACATTCTTCTGTTTAGTCCTCCGCCTCACTTCTTCCATAGCATCAGCAATGAGGCGGCGCCCTTCAGCTAGGCGTTCCGGCTCATCATCCCTCAAGTATTTCTCCATTAGCTTATCTTCATCGATGGAATCGACCTTGAGCTCCTCTTTTTCCCACTCGATGATCTGATTCCATACTTGAACTAGAGTGGATGGGTAATCCTCGATCCAAGAAATGTTTCGACGACGGGTGATATGTGCGAAGAATTCAATCATTAATTCGCCGAAACCCTGAATTTCTGCCTCCGCCTCTGACAGTTGTTGGCGGGCTCCTCCGTAGATTTGATAGCACACTCAACGTTGCCCTCCGCCAGGGTAGCTCTGTTCTCTGCCTCCAGTAGCTTCGAAGCTAAGTCAGCATTTTTCTTTTCTAGCTCAGCATTCCTCTTTGCTAACTCGGCATTTTTCCGTTCTAGATCAGTGTAAGCAAGGCGCGTCTTAGCAGCTTCTGACTTAGCATCATCAACTTGCTTTTTTAACTCAGAACGCTCTTGAGTTGAGATTCAAGCAAGTCATGATAACGTTTTTGCATATCCTCAAATTGTTGTTTGAAGTTGGTAGCGTCCCTCTGAGCAATAGCAAGCTGGGCCTGTGTGTCCTCCAAATCTTTACCTAGGTTCTTTAAGGCCTTTGCATCTTCTTCCGCGGTTTTTTGCATTGAATCGGCATTCGTGATTAGAGTACGGATAATTCTGGAAAGGTTGCGTGAATATTTAAACATCTCAGAATACTGTTTTTCAACTGCGCCTATCTTTGCTTTGGCCTCGTCTGCCCACCTGGAAGAAATAGGTTCGAGGGCAGGTAAAAAAGTTAAAGTCTCGAAGTAATGTTCAGGAAATTTCTCCTCTAAATACGCCCGCTTGATTGCAGCCTCCGCATCTAGTGGTGGAGGAGCGGGGATCGTTAATTCAGTGTCCCTGTGTGTGGAGGATTCAATAGTTTCTTTGTCTGTCCTAGGTCATTTAGTAGCAGGGACCTTGCGTTTACTTCGAGACTCAGTATCTTTTGGAGGACTTCTCTCTCTGCTACGCTTTTCGTGGGAAGAGGTGGAGTCTTTTGATTGTGGCCTATCCTCTTCCCTACGACTTTGATAACCTTTGTATTTCTCTTGATCCGACCGAACGGGAGAGCGAGAACGTGAGGGTCGAGAGCGATAGGAATCATAAGGCCTTCTCTCCTCCCTACCGTGATCATCGCGGCGATCATACTCGATATCCTGAGGTGGATTAGACATGCTGCGGCGAAGCTTCCTGATATCGTAGTAAGATCGAGACATCGTGCCTGCACAATAAGACAAACGAAATTCAGAATCAATTGATTCACAGAGAAAGAGGTGCAATGAATGCTAATGTTGTTGTATAAAGTGTGTCCTAAGTGGTGTGTTTCCCCCCAACCAACCCGGGTCTGAAGCTAGACTAGTACGGGCAGGCTCTTTGGCCTTAGCAGGAGTAGTCTCTTCAGAAGAGGTGAAGACTAAAGGATCCTTCCTAAAATCCTCTGAAGTGTATATAGTTTCAGGTAAGGGGAGATCCCCCAAACCCTGAAATATTGGGTCATCAGTACTAGGGACATCTCCCTCGGAAGCATTAAGTGGCGACTCTTTGGAGGATGTTGACTTTTCCAGAGAAGTAGCCTCCTCGGGGGCAGTATATCCTTCACGATGCTTTTCGGCTAGGTTAGCCAATTCGTCATCTTGAGTAGAAGATGGAGAAGGTGAAGTTTGAAGAGGCACTATAGGAACTCCCGAACCTTCTCCTGTCTCTGGGACTACATCCACTGGAGGAATATATACGTATGGAGCCATCCCATGACCAATGCTACGAAAAATGGATAACAGCCCATGAAAGTGAAGATATTCGTCCTTAAGGACTTCATCGATAGTCAAGAATTTCTGGTCGCCATTAAGAAGTTGGTGCATCCGGTCAAAGAACACCTGATCTGATATTTGTATTGGATTGTCGACTGCAAACAAAAAGAAAAACTAGTTAAGACAATGACCCGAGTGTAAAGAGCCCGGAGTTAGAAAATCAGTGCTTTACTTGATTTCGTCCACCTCCTGGCACATCCGGGCTGTCGCTTCACATAGAACCATTCCAGTCTGGAATCTCCAGCTTTACTACTGAATGGCGCTGAGATTATCTTCCTCTTAGGAACAGACTCAAAATAGCAGAAAGATGGAGTCTCTCAAGTCCGATGCTTGAAGTTATAAAAGAAATGAACATCATCGAAAGTGAGCTCTATGCCTAAGATCTCACGGTATGCCATGTACAAAGTGTGCAAGTAGGCATAAGAATTGGGATGCAGCTGCATGGGGGCAATCCGCATTTGTCTTAGAAAGTCAACGATGAAGGGAGAAAATGGAGGGATAGCGCCAACCATACACATCAACCGAGTGACCACCATATATCCTTTTGGAGGGTTGTGGGGACGGTCAGAGCTCGAAGGCACTAGAGTGTCCCTTTTCATTATCCCGTACTTTAAGCAAATTCGGATAAGTCGGTCGTTGTCGATTGTTGATTCAACGGAATCTGGAGGTGATTCCAATATGACAGCCGATTCAAATTCATCAGGGGCCCGGTCGTCACCAATCCCTCCTTCCTCCTCAAAACCTAGAGAAACTTCATTCTCTGAAGACACCTCATCGCTTTCACGATTTCCAACCCCGTAGTCTGAACCCTCATTATCCCATTCTGGATCCGACGGAGAAGATATGTCCTCGAGAGTAATTTTGTTAGAGGTTTCCGGGGCTTCTTTCCTCTCAGCTAGTCTGGAAGAGCGTCTGGGTCTCATGGTCATAAAACTATTGAAGAAGCAATAGCACAAATTAGAGCAAATTAGCCCGTATCCCCCCGTGCATGTGTGCAAACTAAAGTGTAAACAATGTATACGGAAAGTGCAGAGTAAATGTTTAAAAGTGCGACGAAAAGATTTGGCAAAATATAAAGAGTTGAAGTAGTTCTTGGTGTCCAGTTACGTTCGCAAGGCACTATCCTAACTGTCCATTAGGTTGAAGATTATGTCAAAAGTTGATTGGGCCAGTTAAACAAGTTTTCATATATTGAGGTGAACTGCTCTTCGGTTCGGTTCGGGTGCGTTCATGGGGATCGGATCGGAGGTGCGGCCTTGACTTGGGCTCGGATAAACTGTGGAACTCAGAAATCAAAATCGGATCGGTTCGGAGGTAGAGTCCCCTAACGGTTCGGATCGGATCACATAGTCATACTTCTCCTCCTATTATCTTATGGTCCGACCCGATCCGGTTAGGCAAGCTCCCTTTCCCCCTTCCTTAAATACTTGCTCCGACCCGATCCGATCTCCTGTATTTCTTTTCTTTTTTCTTTCTTTACTTGCCCCGACCCGGTCCGACCTCCTGAATTTCCTTCCTTCATCCTTTGTTTTTTCACCTTCCATATCCCTCCGAACCGAACCGATTCCCTACAGTCTTCTTCTTCTCCTTCACCCTCTTTCTTCCCTAGCCAACGCCAAGGCCAGTTTCGTGCTAGTCACCCAAATCAAAGCCAAGCAATCATGCGCTGGCGCACTCAACAACGGATTCTAATCCCCTCCGTTCCAACCTCGAGATGGTGACAAGTCTACTGGCGACGATGATGAGGGGGGGGGGGTTACGGTGGCAAGTTCATCAAAGTCTCATACTCAAATCATCCTAATCGACTGCGAATCCGAATCGAAATCAATTAAAGAAGGAATTGTTCAAAGTTTTATAACCTACCGGTGTAATTACTTCGAGAATTAAGAGGAATTTTGATGTTTCACGAATTAAGTTTTTTTTCTCGCTTTGCAGAACTTGGGGAGTAAAACAGTAAAAATGAATAAAGGAAGAAGGCAGTGTTTATATAGAAGAGAAGAGTGTCTATTCGTCTCCCCATTCGGATCGGTGGCCCGGTAGAAGAACCCCCATTCGGATCGGATGGACAGTCCAGAAGCGAAGCTTGGCCCAACAGTCCAGTGAAAAATAGAAAGGAGAAGGGGTCTGTTCGGATCGGAATCCGAACCGAACCGAGTTCTTTAGCTCAGCAACGAATTAAATTGAAATCTGAAGAAAAATATGAAAACAAAAGGAAAATCAAAAGAAAAATCACCTCGAAGAGCGCTGTGCAATGATAATCAAAGCATGCTCCGTCTCCAACAGAAGCTTCCTTTGAGGGGGCAAAATGTTAGCCCACTTTGTGAACTGGGCAACACAAAGTCAAGATGTGAAATATTGAAGAGCTTGAAAAACACTGAAGCGGGTCGGATCAGAGCAGTGTAGCAGTTCGGATCGGATAAAGTTTGTTGTTCGGATCGGTGAACTATTGTTGTTGGAATCAGAGAGGCACGTCTGTTTGGATCGGAGAGCAACAGATCTGAGCGGAGCGGAGTAAAAACAGGAATTAGTCCTAAGTCAATCCGGGTCGGATCGGGTACTCCGATCCGAACCCCCTTGTGCATACCCTTCCGACCCGAGCCTGTCTTCCACGTCACTCTCCTGCATGAGTGCCTGGTTATTCGGAGCGGCTATGACCAGTTCCTACCCACAACGTCCACTACTCTGATGCGTTGTCAGCATAGAAATCCATCCGAACCCGAGGCTGATGGGATGGATGACACGTGGCTCCGACCCGGATTGGGTTCTGGGCTAATTTTCACCTATAAATACCCCGTCTGGAGACAAAGAAAAGGATTTTTTTTTGGCACTTTGAGAGTTCAACCATCTTTACAACCCGAATTTCAGCACTCCCGGAAAATCTAAATCTTCTTTCATTATTTGTTTTTAGACAATTGAGTGAATATAAGTGAGTTGTGAGAGAAGTTCAGTGAATATTTCATTGTAATTGCAACTATATCATTGAAAACAGTGAAAGACAAGTGGACGTAGGCATTTCTTTGCCGAACCACTATAAATCCTGTGTGTTCATTTTACTTTTGATCTTATTTTATTCTACTTTTAGTCAATTTGGGTGTTAGAACCACTTTTTGGTCTAACAGTATGTATATACAAATTCAGATTTGTATTTCAAAGTTATGTTATATAATACATTTTATTCGTTCCGCTGTGAGTTTCGTGTTTACTCTGATTCTGTTCAGTTGTATTCTTCTTCTTCTATTCTACTAGTTCTATCTTACCTTTCTCATCCTCTAAATTCTTTCTATTAATGATCTGAATTTGCACTTTGAGTTGAATGTGTAGGATATTAGTCAGCTCAAATCGGTACGGATTTTCGGATCACTACAGTTGGTATCGGAGCTAAAGGTTAAGTGATTACCTTGGCTCTGTGGCGTAACTCGATAGAGATGGAGTTAGTAATACTCTATATTGAATATGGGTGTATATTAGCGCGTAATTGTGAATTAATATAAAAATTGTTTTATATTGTGTTGACTGGTCAGTCGAGTGGTTTATGAATTCTGGTCGATACTGGATTGCAAACTGTACCGATAAGTGTTTCTAAACTCTTGAACAGAGTTACTCGACATCTTATTGTTTTAAAAAGCTGGGTAAATAAAATAATCTTACCCAAAATATATTTTGATATAAAAAGGAGTATATATCTTGAGATTATTATAGTGTTGATTGTTATTATGATCAAATAAGATTTATAATTGAGTTGGTTATATAGATAACCAGTCGAAATATTATATAAGTATAATATGCAAAATCAGATGAACTGAATCTGAATTTAAAACCAGAATTGAAATAAAACTCTAGAACTTGGAAAAGAGTTGAAAAGAATGTTTGGATTAAATATATCGGAATTTTAAAATCCTAGGAGATTTGAAATTGTTTTCCAAGTGCTGTGAAAGATATTTTGAAGGAATTTTCAAATATAAGTGTTTAAATATGAGTTTTGAAAGTGATATAGTATTGAACTCACTTCGAAGGCTGGAAAATAAATTCTGATGGTGATCCGGACATCATCGGTGTTCATTTTCGAGTTACTAAGTGACGGATTACTACCAAATATTTTGTTTTGGATTGTTTTGAGGAACAAGTTGTTCAAAAATTCAAATGTTTTGAATTTCTATTATTATATATAAATATGTATGATTTCCAACTGTTTTGAAATAAATCCCAGAAGTTTGAATTCTGAAATAAAGATTTAACTTATGGAGTTAAAATGGTAAAAGTGGAACTTAAACTAAGATAAACAAAATTGGACTGAATTTGGAATGATCCAGAATGGAAATTGTAAATGAGAAATATTGGAGATTTGAGTTATTAAAATGAATTGATTCTTAGAGAATAAGAATCGAATTTTGAATTTGGAGATGAAGATAATTGATTTGATAAATAAATCAGTAAATGGAAATGAAGTTGAAATAGAAATTTGGCTTAGTAAAAGCGAAAGATTGGTTTGAGAATGGATTGATGAGAGATCAACCAAGGGTGCTTGGATATATGTTAAAGTGATAGCAAATGGCAGAGATAGAGATAAATGCCAACAAAAAGGTACATGTTTATATACGAGTATGAGATTTATGATCCAGTATGGCGAACCATTTGGCTGTTTTCTTTTGGATTGGAAAATGCCCAGAGAGGCAAGTGTAGTAGTACCAATTGAGCCATGCAGAGGAGATGCTGGCGAAATTCTCTGAAAATTTAAGCTGTTAGGAAATTTTTAGAAATTTCTGAAAGTATTCGTTAATAAGAAGAAGTTAATATTTTAATTAAAATTAATCGGTTCTATTGAAAACTAAATTTAAGAAATCAAATAAAAGAGTTTTAACCTGGGTATAATATGGATTTTAACATTTTTCCTACCTTAGAAATTTCGGGGACGAAATTCTTTTAAGGGGGAAGGAATGTAACGTCCCGCATTTTTATCAATTTATATTTGAATATTTAAATCAGTTTAAATATTGAATTCATAGTATAAGTGGATTTATATATCAATTAAAACGAAGTTGAGCGTATAAAAATATATATTAAATATAACTGAGCTCAAAACGACGTTGTAGTTCGTAATTTAACGTTCGGAACTTCAACTGAGTGTAAAGGATCCGTTATTAGTCGGATTCCTGTGAAATAAGAAACGTTGATATCTGCTGAACTGTATTTTTCTAACAGAAGTGAAAAACCCAGATTTCGTGTTACAGATTGTGAGTTATGTCCAAATCAAATTTCCAAATAGTCCATATAGAATCGTTTATCGATCGTAACAGTTTATTTGATATAACTAGATGCCGATTGCAAATCTGGACAAAATACTATTGAGACGCATTTATAATTTAATTTTTAGAATTTTACTGTAATTTTTAATTAATTAAATAGGAAACATTTTATTTGGAGTATTTTACACCCTATATCAGCATTTTGGGGTTTCAAAATATGAGATAATCTACTGATATTATTGTATTTCTGGAATCGTGGCACCTCGCTGAACACAACTGTATCTTTACTTCTGTCTGTAGCGGTCTATAAATAAATAGAATTATACGGTACCACATGAACCTCGGTAAATATATGTATGGTTCAAACAGAACGTTTTGGTCATATTCACGGTTATGCTTCGCTTCACCTAATTTTTCTATTTAACCTTGGTGCAAAAATATAAGCAAAGGAAAGGTCTAAACAATATATAAATTGTTTCAAACATGAACACTGGATATAGGATCATACATTTTGTCCACACAAAGGACAAAAATATATACCTTTTCTTCTCAAAAGCACACGTAGGCTAGAAGAAAATAACTTCGCACTTAAGTAAAATGTGCACCCTTGTGTTTTCAAATCAGTACTATATGATATGATATAATATAATATATATCAAACTATTTTCTTACATGCTAAGGAAATGTACAGCTATTACATTTCACACAGCTAGTTAGGACATGAACACACATATCATTTATTTTTCCCAGCTCTTTTTTCCAAGGCGAATAAAACAAATAAAAAGAAAATTTAAAATATAATAAGACCTATTGCTTCATGCTAAAGCCTATCTACCCAACGTGATGCCCATACTTATATGAACAAAAACAAAAGATGTATATTCGGTTTCCTTCAGCCTTAAGTCTCTCACCTATTATCAGAAATTACACGCAATAGCTACGAGTGAAAAAGGTGACCAATCCCTAATTACTAAGCTGTGAAATGAAATTCATGGCCAGCCATACCCTATGAATTAAATAACGTACTACCCTGTACAAGCTAATACTTCGCTGTGAAGTTTCGAACCCATATAAATACACTTCGCTAATTCCTTTGCTTCACAAAAAACTAAAGAAAAAAATAAAGGGCGAGGTTTCCCTATAGCTTGCACACCGCATGAGGGAGGAGACCTGTGCAAACGCAGGTGGGTGTTGTTTTGAGGTACGGTTTGAAATGAAGTGGCGAAACAAAGGAGGTTGGGATGCATGAGTTTCGGTAGTAAAGACTTTGTACTGTAGCAGCGAATAGGTGGCTGCGTCGTACTCGATGCTGATGGACGTTGTTGAACGAAGGAATGTTGTGAAAGGCCTTCACATTTCATGCAAAGGAGAGGGCATTGATGCTTAGTAGGGGGACGTGCGTTTGGAATGGTGTAAGAACTGATAGCGTGAATGGGTTCATGAGCGAACTATGTATATGCGTGTATTCGTATACACTGTATTTGTGAGCAGAAGCTTTTCTGTTTTTAGTGACAAGAAAGAAGGATTTACTGGAGACTTTTGCGGACAAAGAATGTGCATGGAGATGGTGTTCGTTGTGAATAGCGAGGGTGTGTATGTAGCAGCTTATTTATACCGCTGGTGGAGCAGCTTTGTGTCAAATGGGAGTTGGTCTAGGTTTTGCAACGTGGAAATGGAAATGAAATTATATGCGGGAAGTGGAGAATGGTGTGCAGACTTCATGGATATGGGGACATGCATTCGCATGCAAATATAGAGGAAGACAGCTGGAGGCGTGAGGCACTAGGGTACAAATTGGTGAAGAAATGGAACTGTGAGAGGACTTTCACACGGCAAAGGCTATTCTCAGTGATGTACTGGAGCTTTGCGTTCAATTAGAAAATGGAAGGAGAAGTGTTGTTTTCTGGCATGCTCAAGTGAACAGAGGAGGAGGCAAGTTCAACGATTGAGGGATGGAAGAGCATTGGGGAGAGTCACAGTGATGATGTCTTGCTCTTGGGTTCTTGAAAGTGAAATGGGGTCTGAACTATAACCAAAACAGGGGAGGGAAACTCCGAACTACAGGGGATTAACGTCAGTAAAGAAATAGGGTATTCAGTGGTGTATTTTCCTTTGCAGAAGTGGATTGGTAGTTTTAAACGTGAAAGGCTCATGAAGAAAGTATACACAGTAAAAAGAAGAGTTTCACTGAAGATGGAGAGCGAACTTATTGAAGTCGTAGTGGGTTCTAACATACGGTGATGGGCCGATCTAAAGCCAAGCGGAAAAAGTAAATAAATGAAAGTTGGCCCATGACGTAAATTAGCAACGAATGGACAAATGGGAGTAGGGGAAGTAGCGTTTGAATTCCAATGCAGTTTGGATTTTCACAAATGGTAGTGGACCGATTCGTATATGTGTCAGTTTTACGAATGGTCTGATTTGCTGAAACTGTACGAAGGCAGGCTACATACTGTAAGCAATTGGAGAGATAAAACAGTCGATGAAATCAGAAAATGCAAATCGTTATTTAACGATTAACGCGCAAGGTGAGTAAATTCACTAGCTCTGTTTTATTTTAAAATATTATAATTATATTTTAAAAAATGGTTGAATGCTGCATGATGGTTGCTTAGGTAGATTACAATTAAATTGGTTGAAATATATATATCGTTGCATATGTACACATTATTGGTTGAATACTGATTCCATCGATTATAATATTCCATAGTATGGAATTAATTGCGTTGACTAACATCTATGGATGTAGGGAACCGATTGGAGGAATCCAACCGGATTCCTAAATATTTATATGTACTGTTTGTTTTATATATGCACTGTTGAACTATAACGATAAAATATCGTTGTTGACTATGCTTAAGCGCGACTATTATGTCGAGATTAGTATAAAGGGGAATATTACAGCGTATGACAAGTTTTTGAACTATAACGATAAATTAGCGTTGTTGACCAAGCTTAAGCGTGATTTTTTATATATAGCACCACTCCCTAGGGAATGAAAACAGTTTGATTTGAAATCCATTTATTCTAAAGTAATAAGTAGCAATGTTTGTTTTTTACTTCGATAGTTAAATAACCGACTATCGAAATGTTTAGACCATCGTTGTCAATACGGATAGACCAGTTGGATATATTATCTGGAAACCACTCCGTATGGGCATTAGCGCCGCGAAATACTGAAGATAATTGAAGACGAAATGAAATGCAAGGGTCGTTCTATTCTAGAATGTGTTTTCCAGTTTGTCCAGTCCCAGGACAACTTGTATGGACGAGTGTCTGACAAAGTATACCTAACAAATCACGTACAGTTGATCTCTTAAAGGTATTATGTCTAGTGGTGGAGGAATTCGTTCCTCTTAGCTTTTATACCCATGATATGTTTGGGAATCGATTAGTGAATTGATGAGTTTGACGATGTGGCATTCAAAGTGAATGGTGATCAGATGTTCTGAAGATAGACGTAGCCTCTAGCCTCACAACCAGGAAGTAACAAGAGTTGGGCTAGGCAGCATGGCTAGTTTGGTCTTCCCCAAGCAGGGTGTATTGTCACCGATCTAGAGAAAATTCATATTTGTCCTTCTTTCTGAATCTGTATCTTCGTATTACGGTTGGATGGCCAACAACCATGGGTAGCAATATATTCGATACACTCAAGCTAAATGAGTGGTCGGTCATGTGTGGTCGGGTTGCAAGACGTTCTTGTTGAACCCAGGTGTATACCCTCTAGAGTACACTGATCGGTAGGTGCTCCCATACCTTGTCTGTTGGTATCCATTCTCCAATAAGAGCCCTGCGGTTTATAATTTTACACTATATATATGTGGAGTGTGAGATGCAAGCGTTCTGGTACTTGGATATTTATTTGTTTAGACATTATCATAATATCACTGGAATTTGATATCGAAGTATTTTGGGTTATAGTAAGGTAAAAACCGTCCATGTTTATGTGTGGGCCGGTCTTACTATTATCTTTTTGTTTCAAAAGGATTTTCAAAGTTAAACAGTATGGTTGGAGTTTACTCACACCAGTCCCATAACAGACCCAAAGTTTATTTTGTTTGTTTCCCTAAACTCTTGGGTGCCCAAATTTGTACGGGCAGTCAAGTATTTCAGGATTTTGTAGATTCACTTGGAGGAGCTCGAAGCAGGAGGCTCCACTGTTAGTTATTTAGAGATTATTTCCGCTGTAATGTATATGAGTTATACTCTGATATGGTATGTATATACAAATTCAGATTTGCATTTCAAAGTTATGTTATAAAATACATTTTATTCGTTCCGCTGTGAGTTTCGTGTTTGCTATGAATCTGTTTGTTGTATTCTTCTTCTTCTTCTATTATATTAGTTCTATCTTACCTTTCTCATCCTCTAAATTCTTTCTATTAATGATCTGAATTTTCGTGCACTTTGAGTTGAATGTGTAGGATATTAGTCAGCTCAAATCGGTACGGACTTTCGGACCACTACATTTTGGGTTCAAAATTCAACTTTTTTTCAATTATTAAATCAAATTACATTTCATTTCAAAATTCAAATAACTTTAAATTAACCATCCCATTCATCGGATCGGTTAGGGATAGCCAGGGAGAGCAGGAAACTTTATTTCCAAACCCAACCCTAGACACTATCCTCTCTGTCATCCTAGAACGTTTAGGTATTTATTTATTCATTTTAAGAAACTTTATTAATATATATGAATTTATACATATGTGTCTTTTCCAATTATCAACCTTCAATTTCAATAATGATATTGTTTATAATTATGAAGGAGATTTTCCGATCACCCATGTGATACCATAATTGTTGTGTTATAGTGTGTGCGAAACAACATCAACAACCATTATAAACATCCACAACAACCATCATTAACATGATTAAATAAATCATAATTGTGCACAAGCGTTATAACACTAATGCTTAATAGTGTGTGTGTTCTAAACTACGCATCCATCATCCATCACAACAAACATCAATCATCATAAACCACTAATAATTCATCACTATATTTAAATTAGTCTAACTACTAATTAAATATATAAACCGTGGTTAAAGAGTTCTCACCTAACTGCTTTCCAAATCTTCACGGTAGGCGAGCCTAGCTGAGCGAATTATCAGATTGTATTTTGGCGCAACGTCTTCTTAAACAATATATATATATATATATATATATATCTTTATAAGGGAAGGAGAAGGAGGAGGATGACGATGAACTTTGGCAAGGTGGTGGTGGAAAAGAGAAAGACTTATGCCATGGGAACCATGGCCATAAGCTTAAGAAGAAGAAGGAAAGTAGGATAAATGAAAATGGATGATAAAAAATGAAGTAAAGTGCTCATTATATAGGAAATGAGGAGTAAGGAGGTAAAGACGCATAAGGGGACAAGTGGAAACCATGCATGAAAGCTTACATGCAAAATTACAAGTGTCCATACACTTTTCTTAAGAAGAGAAGGTGAACTTTTGGTAGCATTTTCCCTTAAATGCTATGAAAACTAAGGGCAACACTTAATTCTAATGCTACTAATCATGTTATAGTTCGACAAATCCGATTAAACGACAAATAGTATCAATAAATTCAAACTCATTAATAATCATTCTCATTTATAATTCAAGTAAAATCTATCATATAACTTATCAAAATTATTAAATATTCTTAACCATATATATTTATGTCAAATTCAAATTTAGTAATAAAAATTCCAATTTTAAATTGGTTAAAAATCTGGATCGTTACATATAACCTTTTGAGTTATCTCCAAAATTAACCATTTCTCCATCTTCGTAAACTATATCATTTAGTATCTCTAGATTTCCAGTTATATGTCTTGAACAACCACTATCAAGTATCCATTTGTCCTTCTTGATTTGCATCATTTGTCCATTAGGTGTTGAATCGTCAAAAGTCATATAACACATAATAATAATCAATATACAGAGTATTATATAATTTGTCAGGTCGTATACAAAAATGAGTCTATACAATAAAAATTAATATATATCAATACTAAATAACCAGTCTCCTTTATGCCTAAAAAAATATAACCTAATACATTGTTTCTGATCTCGGAAATATTGCCCAAGATCTTCTCCGAGATTTCATTTTGGGCTTCTATTGAAATGAAACAGCAATATCACTATAAATCTAATTTCGAATATATCACCCGAGATATTGCAATATCGAACGATAAATCAACCGAGATGAGATACTGAAATATTGACTGAGATTTTGGATTTTTTAAGTAAAATTTAAAACCAAGTCTAAACCAAAATAATAATAATAATAATAAAACTTAAATCTATCCATGATAATATCCTTCTATTATAAACTTTCATGTTAAAGGACCATATTGTATATTCATATATATTCTATAATGCTTATGATTTTCATATTCGTCTTTTTTAAGTAGTATGTACCAAAGAAATTATGTGTTTTATGTTCTACTTATGCTTCACTGCTTAATGTTTCGGATCTTTTTTATGTTCTTTGTGTAACAATAATTCATGTTCAGGAATCGTAAGTTGTAAGCACTAATCTATTTATATTGTGTTATTTTTTTTATTTTAAGCACATTGTGATTTATGAATATGAATGTTCTTTTGTAAATTAAGAACATTGATGTGATTTTGTAACTCAAGTCTATGTTATTATCTTTGTAACAACATCCATGAAAACTATAGTGTAAGAATATCAGTTTTTAACATATCATATATCCCAAGATTGTACCAATATGATCTTTTAAAATCGAGATGGAAATCAGAGATAAATCTCAAGTTAAACTCATCTCATCCGAGATCTCCCTAGATACGAGACCAAGTCTCTAAAATCGCTGAGATGAAACGTGGCCGTTATCGGAGATTTAAAACCTTGACCTAATCTCAACACATAGGGTAGACTATATCTAAATCAAGGGTAAATACACACACATAATTTAGTGTTTACAAAATATACAATATATAATATAATATCTGCAAATACTAGTGATGTTTGCATGGTATATGTCTATCCAATCAAAACTTTGTAGTTAGCCCCAAATTCGTGTATAACATCCAATATCTCGAAACCATGCACAAAGATATCTTCACCCATTTATGTCAGCAAATAAAATAAAAATCACATAATTAATATCGGGTGAATGAATCATATATATCAGGAAATCATCAATTATGAGATAACCTTAAGTAATTAGTGATGAAGTAATGTGCACAATATCACAATCTAATACTATAAACGCCATTATCAAATCAATACAGTTAATAAATAAGATCTAAGCTACCTAGGAAAAAACCATATATCTTGATCCATAGTCATTGAAGAGGTGAAACACTCGATTGAAGAGTCCTGCGGGATATAGAAAAACAAGTCATCAATGAGAAGACCATTTTCTCTAGAGGGATATAATGATGACCATCAACTAGACACTGTCTCAGGTATAATCCTATATATATATATCCATGTGTACGTGTATCTAATATATGTCTATCTACATACATATACTAGAACCAGACGGGAGATTAACAAATCTTTTACTTGCTTCAAGAGCCATGAGTGTTCCATGTTGGATCTAGATTAACCCTAGAGGGGGGTAAATAGGGTTTATCATAGTTTTTAACTGAATTAAAAATCTAATGAGATATATATAATAAACTGATCATAGAATTTAGATGAAACAGAAACGCAGAAAATAGATCACACACAGATATACCCAGCTTCGGCAAAACCCTGCCTACTGCTGCATTTCTAAGGTTTCTACTAGGTGATAGAACAGTTCCCGCATACAAGACCATGTACACTCGCAAACTCTGCTCCTATTCTAACCCTACAATCAAAACTCTAGACTGACCGATATCCCCTCAATCAGATTTCCCCTAGTTACGACCCCGTAACCAGTAACCTAGATTTTACAGACTCTAGCACCTCTCAGTCAACACCCTGACTGATTCCCCTAGTTTTTACAGACACTAGAAAAACTATTCAGAATTGTTTACATAAGAAAAATTAAACAAAAAAATACAAAAAATAAAAAATAAAAAACAAAGAAACCCAAGGACTTAAACATAGGGGTTATCCCCTTTTTAATAATAGAGTCTATAGCCCTTTCAACTTGGCCGGCCCATTTGTATTTTTGCCCGATCCCTTTGTCTCAAAAAAAATGGCGGCTCTGGTGATAAAAGAAATCTAGGGTTTCTTGCTTTTGCACCCAAATCAAATCGAGATGTATGAAGTTTGCTGAGATGTTTCTCTGATGATAGAATTGCTCCTCTTTGTCGATTGATTTGGTTGTCCCTCTCACTCTCTGGCGATCGAATCCCTTAAGAAAAATGTGAGTTATTTGATCTCCTTTTGTCCTGGAATCTATGATGCTTGATTTCGATTTTCGATTGAATTGTCTGGTTGGTTTTTTTCGATAATTGATTGCCTGTGATGTAAAGGGTGTAAATATAGGGTAAAATAAAACCCTTTAATTCCTCTGATTTTACATGAATGATTCGCTCTGAAATTGTATTAATTTCCCTTTTTGAAATTCTCGGTTTTGAATTTATTTCCATGGCAAAAGAAAATTTGCGTGAAAATATTTCCTGATTCATGTGTGATAAAAAAAAACTGCCGTGAGTTTCACAAAATTTCCTGAAATGATTTTGCCCCTTGAATGAATCCATGCTTGAATCGATTTTCAAAACTTTGATTTAATTCTTGCCAGCGTGAACAGCTTGATTGAATACTGATTTGTTCCCATGAATAAATTATTGCCTTGAATTTCTGATTGAAACATTTCTGGAAACTCATTGCTAATTTTGATCCCTTGCTTTTCTGGAAATTAATTTAAACCGAATTGGATTTTTGCCAAAAGAAATGTGTGAATCTTCTTGCCATTTATAAGATATATTAAATGCAATTTCTTGGCTCCTTGATTAAATCTGGAAACAAAATAAAAATGATTTCTTGATCCTTAAACTCTCGCCAAGTTAGTTCCTGTGAATTATTCATGGTGATTGATAATTGAATCATTCATGTCTCCTTGCAGATTTTCTGATAAGCAATTAAACACTGTTTAAATTCTGTGAACTATTTAAGAAATGCCAAAAATGAATTGTGATATCTGCAAGGTAATAAAAACTTTGATAAAGCATGTTTCTGTAAATGCTGAAATGATTTTATGAACCAATGATGCTTTCTCCACTGATTTGTTATTGTTGCCATCTGGATTTGAAACTGTTTTAGCTCCACCAGTACATACTGAACATTGCTTGGCGTTACTGAGACTTCGGTTCTATATACTGTTGCACTTGTCATGAAATTGTTTGAGTTGCACTTGTGTATGAATACATTTTGATGCTGCATCATGATTGACATGTAAAATCCCACTGCTTCTATGTGCATGCATTTGTTCTCTACACACTAATCTGCACTTGTGCATGTACATGGTTACACTGCTGAAACATACTTGAACTTGCACCATACCATTTGTGTTTGAACTGTTGCGCTACAATGAACACTCCGTGTATATGTTAACATTCTTCATTTGTAGCTGAAAAGTGTTTGCTTGCTGTGACCATCTCTATTTCAATTTGCTGTAGCCACCATATTGCCACCTTGAGCTTGCCGAACCATTTGTGTTGCACATGTGCACTTCACTTTACTGCTGTATCACTTGACCATGCATTGTCATGCTGAACAATGTTAAGATGCTTTTAGCTCGACCATTTGAACTGCCATGAAATTGACATGTTGTACCCATTTTTCTTTTGAGCTTGATTGTTTTGATTCATTTACATGTTTCAGCTCCATATGTTTGTTGATGGTTTCATTGGTTTCATGTTTGCTTTGATCCTTTGAGCTACCATTTTCACTTTGTAATATGCTCGGCCATGTTTGCTTTGTACTTTGAGATGTGATGACTTTGTTTTCCTGTGCACTGAGTCGAGAAGGTCCACGTGGCTACTCCTCAATTGCACACTGAATTGGCGTGGCAGTGCACACGTGTATATATATACACGTGTGTATATGCAGCCATTCAGAAAATTTCTTGTCCTTGTACATATACAAAACTGTCTGCCTAGACACTGATGAATCAGATCAAGTCATGAAAAATGATGAGAAACACACCAGAAAACTGAGGCAAATAAACTTTTAAAAATAAGATAATATTTGCTAGAAATTAGACTATTATTTTTTATCTAGATAATGTGTGTGTGTTTCTATTGTGATAGGTAAGCAGATGGTGACTGGACTGACTAAGAGCTGTGAAGACAGAAGACTGAAGACAGTGAACGAGAGTGTCAATGTGTGTCTGTATATATGAAATTGTACAGAGTGAATGTAAATGAATTGTAAATGAATGTACAAATAGTGTAGAGTGAACTGTATATGAGTCAGGCAGTGTGCATGTAAGTATATATGAATTTGTACTGTTATTTATAATAAACAAATTTGTTTGAAATAAAATATTATTTTATTGAGCTCAAATTTGTGCTCAAGCAAATTTTTTTATCGTATTCAGTTTATATACATGTACAATGTCATGTGAAGAATATACAAATAGTGGAGTTATAAATCTGTACTGTTTGAATGTTGAAATATTATATTTAAATAAAATACTGTGTGAATACATGAAATTCTGTACAGTCGTATTCTATTTAAATATAAATATTAAATTCCTGTCTGTGATGTTATATAACAGTACAATAACAAACACATTTATAAGAATATATATATTTGGTTGTTATCATCAAACAAAAAATCATATATTTGTGTATACAACACCGTTATATACAACAATCTCCCCCTTTTGATGATGACAAACAAATATTAATATTTTGAATACAGTAAATGTGTTTGACAGAGAAAAGAACATACTCCCCCTATTTGAAAACTTCCCCTACAACAGAGACTCCCCCTATAACTGTGCATGAGTGAAAAGAATATAGAGTGAATTGAAATTTCAAATTTAAAATATTTATAAAATATTCACTCATAAATCAAAATCTTAATCCATTCTCCCCTTTTTGTTATCATCAAAAAGATTCAGACCTTAAAATATAGATGAAGAATGACTAGAAAATACAATTTCAACATAAGAGGAAGAACGATCATCATAAATCTCAATCAGTCAAACAAAAATCATAATAAACTTAGAACTGGTGGCATATTTCACATTTTAGAGAATGACGGATTTACGATGAATTTTATATAAATGGAGAGAGTTTCAAAAATATGATTTCCATTTATTTTCAAAAGAATTTTATAAAAATGAGGCTAAAAAAACAGCGATGGATTTGGACTATAATTAATAATTCAATTTAAGTGACCACATCGTATAATCTCAAATCCCAATAGCTATCAATCAGCAAATCATAATACATCATAAAATATTAACACATTTCATAGAATAGAACATGGATTGATAGGCTGGTTTTTATAAACACCAAGGAGAATTTCAGATTAATTTCAATTTATAGCATAATATTTCCTTTTTTCTTTTTATTTTATTTAAGAGCACACTGACCACGCATAACCAGAGCTTGGATTTTTAAATGAGATCAGTCGCAGCTTAAATTATAAGTTGTCCCATAACCATGCATGACCAGAGCTTGTATTTTTAAATGAGGTTAGAGACACACTTATGAATTAATTATATTTATTATTTTTAGCTTAAAAAAACTCCTCGGTATATAAAACCAGTATGAATGATAAAAATGCGGTAGATAAAGAAGTGAACTGTGAAATAAATGTCTAAATTAATTATATTGTGAAATATGACCAATTGTACCGGGATTACTGAAAATTCTCAATTATCACTAATTCTGAATAATAATATAGTCCCATTTCTATCACAAATATTTCCGCTCTTTATTCAAAAGGTTTTTTTAAAAAAATTAACTCTCCACATTAATATAAAATAATAATGGATGGCAAAAGGATGATAGATAATGAAGATGGTCGTGAAATAATTGCCAGTTCAAAGATATTATAATAAATATTCAACCATCATGAAAAATTTAACTATAATCTCCTCTTGTTGTGAAATATACTACAGTCACAATTCATCACAATTTCAAAATCTGATAATAATTTCGATGAATTATAAATACATTTCAATTTGGATATTGATTTCAATTTCTGAACGAATAATCAATAAATAATTTTAAAATTGAAAATCAATTAATTACAAGAGGAATATGAAAAGCTATACAGGACAAGAGTGGTTAAAATATATACAAAAATTCAGCACATCTGATACCACTTGATGTCTCTATTAATGAGGATTTTTAAAAAAATGATACTAGAGACATGGTTAACAAATCAAGCACATCAATTTCATCTATCAGAGCATGGTATGCATTTGATATCAAAACAAGCAGTCACCAACAAAAAATATTTTCAATAACAATATCTAAGCAGCATAAAACTCAGATTCAAATTAGACTTGTCAAGATGATGGTCACATAAGATTATTCATGATCTAATGAACAAAAATACTGTTTATTTGAAATCATTTGAGAAATATGAAACTCTCAAGATTCAGTGAATCAGTCACACTAGAAATTAAATTTCAGATTCAAGATATGTGTGTGATTCAATAAATCGATAACTTCAAATGATTTTAAACAAACATTTATTCAAATCAAATAATCATGAAAGAATAGAGAGATCTTCAAAGACCATTTTTCAAAAGAAATTTTCATGAGAATTTCTGATAAGTACAAGAGTAATTTCAGATCATATACATTAAGTTTGAGAGGTATTAATGATCCCGAGAATTAAAACATATTTTATTTGAAATCACTTGAATCAATGTCAAAATTTGAGATATAACGAATCAGTCACACAAGATTGATAATTTCAAATTTAAGAGGTGTGTGATATTCAAAATATCAAGAATTTCAGATGATCTCAACCAAAACAATTTCAACCATAACGATCATGAATAAAAATAAATTTCATGATGTATCACTGATTCAAGACAATTCAAAATATATACAAGCCAATCTGAAAATTTCTGAAATTATCACAACTGATAAATAACAGAGTGCTGTAATGAGTATAAATTTTCAAGTCCTTTCTAAACTGAATTACAAGAAACTCAGAACAGCAGAGATATGTGAAATTTCAATAATATTTCAGATCTAAAAAAAATAGAATTCATATTAACAGTGTTCAAGATATAAGAAGAATACGTCAACACTATTAGGAATTTAGAAAACAGAAAGTGAACTTCAAAAACAATTGCAGATATATACAAGTTTAAATTCAAGATCTGGAAAAGATTAAAATATCCGATTTTCAGTAAAGCAAATTTCCAGACAGTCAAGAGTTCTGCAACTGGAAGTTAAGGAATCCCAAGAGAAAGAAAATATGGTAGTAACAAATTAGACCAGAAAAAAATAAACAGAAGGAGGAATAAACAAAGAAAATAAATATTTACAAAGGTGAGTTCAGAGATCATACCTGAAATTGATGTAAACTAAAGAAATCTCTAACTCAACAAGCTTGGCTAAGGAACTGTGGATGATACAGGAATATTGAGCAGCTTGAATTCAATTATCTTTTGCAAAGCAGTTCCTCAGCCTCCTTCGGCACCTAACAATTCAGGGGATCGAGTGGTCTAACAAAGTTTGTAAAACCACTCACAGCTGTATTCATATGTTTTGGTACCCAGACTTGTTTATATAACAAACCATTAGAATCAACTTTTGTACCCTTAGGAACCCAAATCTGTTTGAACTTGACGAAGCCCGTTTTATTTTTTGGGATCCAAGAATGTTTAAATGGTTTATTATAAAACGATTTCTCATCACAATTTTGACTCAAAGGACCTTTGAAATTTTCAGTGTTCAAATTTTCTAAGCAGTTCTTTCCAAAGCAGTTTGAGGGATTTTTCAAATCATTTGAATTTTGTTTTCCAAAAACATCATTTTTCCCGAAGCCAAGACCAGAATTATTTCCAATAGAAACTTGGTTTTGTAACAGCATATTCAACGATTTTTCCCCATTAAAAAATTCATCCAAAGTTGATTCTAATCGTTGAATTTTGGATTTTAGATCGCTATTTTCTTTTAGTAAATTTGAGCAATTATTTAAAGCGATCTTCTGTTCAGCATTGGACTGTTTCAAAACCAAATTCTCATTTTCAAGCAATTTAATTTTGGCTTGGGATTCGGAATTTTCAAGTTCAAATCATTTTTGTTTTTCAAACTCAAAATTCTTGGATTTTTCAATCTCATTTTCAAGTTCTTTCAAAATCAAACCACTTTTCACCAAATTTTCATTTTCAGTAATTTCAAAATTGGAATATATACCAGTCTTAAAAATTTCAAATTCCTTTTGTAAAAAGTTATTCAAACTTGATAACTCAATCTTGTTTTCTTTTAAGATCAGAATTTCCTTATCAAACTTTTGAATATTTTTATTGAGATGAACAAGATTGGTTTTCAATTTCAAACAATTTTTACAATCTGAATTTGAAGAATTTTTAAAATGTTCAAGTTGTGATTCTAAATCATCAATCTTGCTAGTCAACTCAAAATTTTTAGATTTCAAAGATTTGTTTTTAGATTGGAGTTTATCAACAGACTTAGTTAGATCAGCACACATATAAACTAAATCTTCATATGAGAAATTTCCTGTCTCATCGTCTGTTGAATCTCCATCCACTGATCCATCTGAATTTTCATTTGTAAATCCTGTTAGGCAGAACTCTGAATCTGATTTGACTTTATCGAGTTTTGAGCTGTGGTTGTCAGATCTTCCAAACTTCGTATTGAGAGTATCCCAGATTTTCTGTGCAGATAAACAATGACAGATAAGATTACACTATTCAGTATTAAGATAATCAAATATGATTTTCATAGCACGAGCATTGAAAGTAATATCTACACTATTAAACCCATTGATAACAACATCCCAACATTTAATATTAACAGATTTGTTATGAAATTCCATTTTGGATTTCCAGTTTGAAAAATCAGTTCCATCAAAAATAGTTGGAATACGACTGGACTGATTCTCAAAAGACTGGCAACTAGGATCCATGATTCTAGGGTTAAAGAAAACCAAGCTCTGATACCAATTGTTGGATCTATATTAACCCTAGAGGGGGATGAATAGGGTTTATCACGGTTTTTAACTGAATTAAAAATCTAATGAGATATATATAATAAACTGATCACAGAATATAGGAGAAACAGAAATGCAGAAAATAAATCACATACAGATATACCCAGCTTCGGCAAAACCCTGCCTACTACTGCATTTCTAAGGTTTCTACTACGTGATAGAATAGTTCCCGCATACAAGACCATGTACACTAGCAAACTTTGCTCCTATTCTAACCCTACGCTCAAAACCCTAGACTGACCGATATCCCCTCAATCAGATTTCCCCTAGTTACGACCCCGTAACCAGTAACCTAGATTTTACCGACTCTAGCACCTGTCAGTCAACACCCTGACTGATTCCCCTAGTTTTTACAGACATTAGAAAAACTGTTCAGAATTGTTTACAGAAGAAAAAAATCACAAAAAAAAACAAAGAAACCCAAGGACTTAAACATAGGGGTTATCCCCTTTTTAATAATAGAGTCTATAGCCCTTTCTACTTGGCCGGCCCATTTATTTATTTGCCCGATCCCTTTGTCTCTAAAAAAAATGGCGGCTCTGGTGATAAAAGAAATCTAGGGTTTCTTGCTTTTGCACCCAAATCAAATCGAGATGTATGAAGTTTGCATGTTTCTCTGATGATAGAATTGCTCCTCTTTGTCGATTGATTTGGTTGTCCCTCTCACTCTCTGGCGATCAAATCCCTTAAGAAAAATGTGAGTTATTTGATCTCCTTTTGTTCTTGAATCTGTGATTCTTGATTTCGATTTTCGATTGAATTGTCTGGTTGGTTTTTTTCGATAATTGATTGCCTGTGATGTAAAGGGTGTAAATATAGGGTAAAATAAAACCCTTTAATTCCTCTGATTTCACATGAATGATTCGATTTGAAATTGTATTAATTTCCCTTTTTGAAATTCTCGGTTTTGAATTGAATTCCAAGGCAAAAGAAAATTTGCATGAAAATATTTCCTGATTCATGTGTGATAAAAGAAACTGCCGTGAGTTTCACAAAATTTCCTGAAATGATTTTGCCCCTTGAATGAATCCATGCTTGAATCGATTTTCAAAACTTTGATTTAATTATTGCCAGCGTGAACAGCTTGATTGAATACTGATTTGTTGCCTTGAATTTCTGATTGAAACATTTCTGGAAACTCCTTGCTAATTTTGATCCCTTGCTTTTCTGGAAATTAATTTAAACCGAATTGGATTTTTGCCAAAAGAAATGTGTGATTCTTCTTGCCATTTATTAGATATATTAAATGCAATTTCTTGGCTCCTTGATTAAATCTGGAAACAAAATAAAAATGATTTCTTGATCCTTAAACTCTTGCCAAGTTAGTTCCTGTGAATTATTCATGGTGATTGATAATTGAATCATTCATGTCTCCTTGCAGATTTTCTGATAAGCAATTAAACACTGTTTAAATTCTGTGAACTATTTAAGAAATGCCAAAAATGAATTGTGATATCTGCAAGGTAATAAAAACTTTGATAAAGCATGTTTCTGTAAATGCTGAAATGATTTTATGAACCAATGATGCTTTTTCCACTGATTTGTTATTGTTGCCATCTGGATTTGAAACTGTTTTAGCTCCACCAGTACATACTGAACATTGCTTGGCGTTACTGAGACTTTTGTTCTATGTACTGCTGCACTTGTCATGAACTTGTTTGAGTTGCACTTGTGTATCAATACATTTTGATGTTGCATCATGATTGACAGGTAAAATCCCGCTGCTTCTATGTGCATGCATTAGTTCTCTACACACCAGTCTGCACTTGTGCATGTACATGATCACACTGCTGAAACATACTTGAACTTGCACCATACAATTTGTGTTTGAACTGTTGTGCTACAATGAACACTCCATGTATATGTTATCATGCTTCATTTGTAGCTGAAAAGTGTTTGCTTGATGTGACCATCTCTATTTCAATTTGTTGTAGCCACCATATTGCCACCTTGAGCTTGCCGAACCATTTGTGTTGCACATGTGCACTTCACTTTACTGTTGTATCACTTGACCATGCATTGTCATGCTGAACCATGTTAAGATGTTTTTAGCTCGACCATTTGAACTGCCATGAACTTGACATGTTGTACCCATTTTGCATTTGAGCTTGACTGTTTTGATTCATTTACATGTTTCAGCTCCATATGTTTGTTGATGGTTTCATTGGTTTCATGTTTGCTTTGATCCTTTGAGCTACCATTTTCACTTTGTATTACGCTCGGCCATGTTTGCTTTGTACTTTGAGATGTGTTGACTTTGTTTTCCTGTGCACTGAGTCGAGAAGGTCCACGTGGCTACTCCTCAGTTGCACACTGAATTGGCGTGGTTGTGCATACGTGTAAATATATATACACGTGCGTATATGCAGCCATTCAGAAAATTTCCTGTCCTTGTATACAAAATTGTCTGCCTAGACACTGATGAATCAGATCAAGTCATGAAAAATGATGAGAAACACACCAGAAAACTGAGGCAAATAAAATTTTAAAAATAAAATAATATTTGCTAGAAATTAGACTATTATTTTTGTTCTAGATACTGTGTGTATGTTTCTATTGTGACAGGTAAGCAGATGGTGACTGGACTGACTAAGAGCTGTGAAGACAGAAGACGGAAGACCGTGAAGAGAGTGTCAATGTGTGTCTATATATACGAAATTGTACAGAGTGAATGTAAATGAATTGTAAATGAATGTACAAATAGTGTAGAGTGAACTGTATATGAATCAGGCAGTGTGCATGTAAGTATATATGAATTTGTATATTATTTATAATAAACAAATTTGTTCGAAATAAAATATTATTTTATTGAGCTCAAATTTGTGTTCAAGCAAATTTGTTTATCGTATTCAGTTTATATACAAGTACAATGTCATGTGAAGAATATATAAATAGTGTAGTTATAATTCTGTACTGTTTGAATGTTGAAATATTATATTTAAATAAAATACTATGTGAATACATGAAATTTTGTACAGTCGTATTCTATTTAAATATAAATATTAAATTCCTGTTTGTGATGTTATATAACAGTACAATAACAAACACATTTATAAGAATATGTATATTTGGTTGTTATCATCAAACAAAAAATCATATAATTGTGTATACAACACCGTTATATACAACATTACAAACAACATGACTCTACGTTATCGATTACCATTACCTCTCTCCTATCGGTATCTTGACAGTGATCCATCGTAGGCTCGACCATGCGTAACCTTTTGAGTCATGACTACCAAAGTGTACCTCTTAGGTAACTGGCAATTGGCCTATGTGTAATTAGGGGTAACCAACTAAACTTTTACTTGCTTCAAGAGCCATGCATGTTCCAAATAGCATGACTCATACGTTATCGATTACTATTACCTCTCTCCTATCGGTATCATGATAGTGATCCATCATAGGCTCGACCATGCGTAACCTTTTGGGTCATGACTACCAAAGTGTACCTCTTAGGTAACCGACAGTTGGCCTATGTGTAATAACGGGGCAACCAACTAAACTTTCACTTGCTTCAAGAGCCATGCATGTTCCTAACAACATGACATCGATTACCATTATCTCTCTCTTATTGGTATCGTGACAATGATCCATCATAGGCTTGACCATGCATAACCGTTTGAGTCCAGACATGCTCACCGCAACAAGTCACAAAATATCCACAACATTTCCACATATAAACTGAATAAATAACACAAGTCGTTTGATACCACTGCATGTTACAGGTCCATTTTTTCAATGCGCATACATTATGCTGACTCTTTTATTATTCTAATAACGAGTCCAAAGAAAACCGAAAGAGTGTTAATGAAAGTTTTATACCATACGGTATCCCTAATTAATTTGTTTATTTTGATTTCTTGTCACAAATAATAGAATCTAATAATCATTCAATATGGATGTCATCACTGTATTATATTAGAACGTATCAACGGTGAATCATTCATAATCCCAAATTCTGAATATATAATATAAGAAATTTAAATATATGGAAATGATATCAAATCTCAATACCAATTTTAAGATTGGAATAATCTTCATACTCATTACACTAAGCCATAGATGGCCTACGGAAACCCCAGAGAAGTGACGCTATAGGCACAAAAAAGTGTTGTTATAGGCAAAAAATGATATGTGGCAACACTTTCTTAGGGTTGCCTTTTGCCGCGTTGCCTTAGAGTCAAAGGCAACGCCTTTGCGACCAAATGGCAATATCGGTATAGATGTTTCCACAGGTACCAATACAACAAAAAAAACCTTTCACAACTGCTAAAAACAGTTGTAATATGTCTAATACAACTGGCAATCATAATAAAGTCAACCTTTTTTACAACTGTTTCTAGCAGTTGTTAAAATTTGATTTACAACCACTAAAAGTAATTACACCTCAACTGCTATTAGTCAAAGATTTCATAATATTATAGTAAATATTATTATAACACAGTATTTTATTCAAATAATTATTTTATTTCAACATTTCAAATGGTACAAATTTTTTGACTCCACTATTGTACATTCACTCGTATATTACACAATCGTTCATATTTACATACATTCCTCGCTACATTGTCACTGATTCACTCATATGCAGACTCACACATACAACCATAAGCAAGAAAAAAATACATGAAACGATTATATGAACTACTACCTTTATTTTTCCCTACTGATGATTCGCTTGGAAACACAACTTCTCTAGTTGAATCAGGAACGGCCTCTGATATCTACATGAAAATGATTATATAAACTACTACCTCTGATATCTAGATGAAAATGATTATACATGAAAATGATTATATAAACTACTACCTTTATTCAAGCATTGTATATCTAGATGCTTAAATTTCATATAAAAATTTATGGTCTATGTCATCTAGTAGACAAATGATAATACCTCGTGTTAACATCAGGTAAACTCGAGCACTCAGCCTAAAGAGAGACGCTGCCTTTACCATCGTTGCATTTGTATCTCCACTATACATGAAAGAAAAATGTTAAACCTTCATTGAAGCTAATAGTAGCTGTAGAAATCAGCTAGTGATACAGTTATTAATTAACAAGCTAATGTCTTGTAGAATTCTCTTGAAACTGACTGAACTCACTTGAACATACATATGAGAAGCCCACGCTTTATTAGTTGGTGATATATCGTGATAAATGAGCAAGGCAAGTCCTTCCAGTTTATGCTAATATCATTGCTGCGAATTGTAGAAATATTAGCTAACTGAATGGAAGAACGATTTGAAATTCCAACCTGCATAAGTAGTTCTTCATATATACAACAGTTTATGCTTGCATCTTGTCTATAAAGAAGCATGTATAACAAGTAGTGCACTGCATATATATTTTTCTTAACTGTGACATCAGTTGAAGAAATTACATGAAAATAGGGGAAATTGAATTAGTAAAAGTAAGCAATTAATTCATTATGTAAGCAAAACTAGTAAATGCTTGTAATAACGCTACATAGTGTACTGGCAATTATGGTAAAAATATCCATATTGCTTTTATAGATTATAGCAAAATACTTTAATGAAAACCCACAGGAAAATGTGGCTAATGAACTCCATGCAAATTTTATCATTGGCCTAGCCTAGTTTTGAATAGAGATAACTAAAACCTTTCATGCTGAATTTTCTATTGATTTCCTAATCAACTAATTAAAACCAAGAGCGGTGGACTATGAGAAAACAATTAAAGAAGACATAGCACGCATCAAACAATCCATACTATTAATTAATGTGCCTCAAATATAATATAACCCATAACCATTTACCTGAAAAGGTTTAATGGATAAATCCTAACTTTTAACACACTCACCTTTAGCCTAGTGCTAACAGACTCATTCCAGTAGTCCAGGGGTACACGGGTTCCATTAAGTCGATCCAACATAGCCAAATAATTTTTTTGTCCATTTCATTTGCAGTCTAGGAGTGCAGAGAGCTCTATCTATTCTAATGTCAATACAGTAATCCCTTCCTCCTTTCCAAA